>JBBBDQ010000118.1:242500-972500 GCA_037127315.1 Ascarosepion bandense
TGTCATTATTTTATAAAAGATGGAAGTGTATGAATTTTCTGAAAAATGACAAGAAGGCTACGTTCGCTAGTATTATGAAAAATTAGTGTGATAAACTTCAATTGGCAAAACTAAGCTCTGATAATTACAAATGCTTAATATTTGCGCAATCAGGAAAAGGATTAAAAAATAAACTCGAAAACAAACTAAACTTAACTCTACAAAACCTGGCAGAAGATTGTCAGCGATGGATAAATGTTCGGCAGAACGCTAAGAATATTGAAACAAGCGGTGTGTCACACATCAAAAAGGTGCGTCATAAAAATAAAACCTTAAGGAAGAATAAGACATTATGTTTAACTCCTGCCACATTTGTGAAGGACTACATTTCTATAATGTTTTTCTATTTAAAAACAAGGAATGATTTCGTTGTGTAAAAAGGACACTAAGAATTTCACTGCAAGACGAAAATTAAAAAGTGAGTTAGGAATTACATTTAGAGTGGCTAACGCTAATGAATCTTCAAGTCAGAATACGAGAAAATGTATACGGGTGAAAATCCTGAACAAAAAAGTTACAACTAGACAGTGGTTCTGATTTAAGCATAATAAATGTTTATAATTAGAGGAAAATTGAAAAACCAATATTAATGGCTTCAAAAACATAGTTCGTGAAGTGAGAAAATTAAATTCGTCGGTGAATTTGTTGCAAGTGTAACGCTAAAGAAAAAAACGTTAAAATTAAAAGTATTCGTAATAAAAACATAAATAATCTTATTATAATAACCCACTTCCGGGACCGGAAAAGGTTTTTTTTCACAACCTAGCGGAAGTAAGATTTTTTTTCAAAAATAGACATTCGCGACGCATGTCTTCAAATTCAAGTCAATGAAAAATGTTCAAATTTTTTTACCACAAATTCACACAATATAAATTTAATCGGTTTCCGTTGGCATTAAGTCGCTCCAGCTATCTTCCAGCAAGTCATGGACACGATGTTAAGTGGTCTTGACTTCGCAGTCCCATAACTTGATGATATTTTTCTGAGAAGTAAAAACACAGAGGAACATAAGAAAAATATTTTTGAAGTGTTTAAGAGAGTTCGGGACTAAGGATTCCAGCTAAGGGACGAAAAGTGTGAATTCTTTATGGGCAAGATTAAATACTTGAGACAGATTATGACAAGGATGGAAGGAGACCGGATCCAGTGCGAGCTAGGGTCATTATGGACATGCCTTCTCCTGAAAATATCAGCTCCCTACAAAGTTTCCTGGGATTAGCAAGCTATTACAATGTTTTTGTGAAAACATACATTGTTTGAAAACACCGCTAAAGAAACTTTTGAAGAAAGAATCAAAATGGGTCTGGACGCCAGAGTGACAGGAAGCATTTCAAAAAATAAAAATATTTTAACTTCAGATTTGTTTTTGGCACACTACGATCCTAACAAAATTGATCCTGGCAAGTGACACGAGTGCTTATACTATCGGAGCTTGTATTATGCATAAATTCAATGACGGCTCTGTTAAACAGATTGAGGGAAACAATTACTCGGTGATAGAGAAGGGAAAGTTTAGAGATTACCTTTGCCCTTAAAATAATCCATAGATTTATTCATATGAGAAAATTTCCATTGTACACAGATCATAAACCGCTGTTAGTGATTTATGGGTCAAAAAGGAATTACTGACTCATACGGCTAACGGATTGCAACGATGGGGAACCATTTGTCTAAATTATGATGTTATTATGAAGTTCTTGTTGTCAATTAAGCTAAATCATGCGAACGGATTGTCACGACTGACTCCAAGGCATAATGAACCCTTCGAAAACACAGGTATTGCTGCTCTGCAATCGGAGGTAGAGATTAAAAATATTCTGTGCAACTCTGTGCGGAAACTACCTGCAACGTTGGAGAATATACAAATAAAGAAAGCACTGGATAACAAGTTCATTATCGAAATGAAAAATAAATTAAGTTTATTCAATATGTGACGACATTCTCATGTACAACGAAAGAGTAGTTCTACCTCTATCACTACAAAAAAGGATACTGAAAGAATTCAATACAGAACGCCCTGGTTAATCCAATATGAAGAGCGTAATGAGAAGCTACGTTTACTGGCGTAATATCGATAGAGCCATTGAAACTTTGGTAAAGTCGTGCAAAATCTGAGCTTTGGCGGCTAAGGCACCACCAATTAAGTTTAATCTATGGCCAGAAACTGGCCGTCCTTGGTCACGTCTTCATATTGATTTTGCTGGTTCAATAAATGGATCATACTATCTTAATACCATAGATAGTTTTTCGAAATGGCCAGAGATTTCAGATCTAAGAGCCTACCCACACAAGCATTAATACAGTTTTAACACGAACTGTTCGCGAGGTTTGGAGTTCCAGATTCAATTGTTACTGATAATGGTACACAATTTACATTGAGTGTGTTCAAGGACTTTTGCAACATGTTTATGTTAAATCACATTACAATAGCCCTTTACCATCCTAGAAGCAAGCGCCAGGTAGAGCGTTTCGTGGATGCCTTCAAAAGAGCTTTTTAAAAAAAACCAACGGGGAATTCACCTATACAGCAATACAACAATTTTTGCAGATGTATAGAGTTACACCGAATAAAAACGCACCTTCAGACATGACCCCGACAGAGATTGTTTTCGCGTAAGATACGATCACAGTTTGATAAACTGATTCTCAATAGGAAAAATTATGAGCATATGGAAAAAAGACTAGGAAAAACTTTAACAACATTGGTCAAAATATTTTTTACTGCATGTATTGAGTGAATAAGACGAATTGGGAAGTCGTACTATTGTCTGAAGAATAGGAAAAATGATATATTTGGTTAAGGGACCAGAATTAGTGCATAAAAGTAACTACAATCAAATAAAAAAAACGCATGCAGTCCAAGAGAACAATTCTTCAGATGAGGTTGAACCTATGGACGTTCTCTTTAAGACGTTTGACGTGCTCATTCTACAAAATGCTCCTAAAATAAAGGTCCTTAAAAAGCGTAGCTAGGAGAAAAAAAAAGATTGATGTCTACTCTAAAAATTGATATTGACTCTGGAAAGAGCCAATCTAAATAAAGAAGAGGGTGTATAACTACCTATATAAGGAAATGGGATGTTCCTATCCTTTTCAATATGCGAAAACTATTGGAGTACAGAGTAGTAGAGTGATTATACTGATAGCAGTTCACTAACAGTGTATCTACTCCGCGCAACGGGCGAGTCTTGTATTTGTGATATACTATTATTCGAATCTCTCCCAAAATACCTAAAAACAAAGAAAAACTTTTAAAACATTCCAAAAAAAGAAGAACTGACAAACACCTTCTTAAACAGTAAATAACAGTCCACAATTGCCTAGGCTACACAGACAAATAAAACAAACACTTCACAGCGTCAACCCTCAACGCTCACACAATCTTTAGGCGATTACATTTCCCATTCAATTTAAAAACTAACGCATTCAATTTAAAGGTTGAATTTACAATTCACTATTTCTAATTTAATTATGCAATTATTACATTAGTACCACACAGTTTTATAGTATTAATTTGCCTCTCTTGGTGTTCATCTGAACTGCTCTTTTCTTTGGCAATTGCGAATTTAATTTAGACAATGAATTTGATGCATATTGCAGCGTTTTGAATTGAATGGTTCATAATTTAATTTGAATGTTTAGTTTTGAAATTAAATAACTTGATTTCTTTAATATGAATACAGCAATATTTAGTTTGAATGCAGTAATATTTAATTTGAATATCTTAGTTTTTAATTTCAATTACAAATGGTGTAGAACTATATAGGTAAATTGTGTTGTCAGATAAATTCGTTCGTTTTTATATTTATTTTAAACCTAATATTAATCAACGATTTGAATGAATCAGCCAGTACTGCATTCCCCTTCATTGTTCACCATTTTTCTTGCCAATGTTGCAACAGCATTTCAACTCATTGACAGCAGAAATCATCGGGTTTTGACTTGTAGTGAACAAAGCAAGTTCTAGATTTAATGCTAAACACTGACTCATTGATTTTGTTAGAAATAAACGAATTTTTTCGAATTACAAACTTTGCTTAACGCGCACAAAACTCGCGAAATTTCACACTTCGATGCAAAATGTTTGTCGTTCAATGGAAAGGCCAGAATCACATCCGGGAGTGAATTCCCAAATGAAATAAAAGACGGAGCAAGCTTCACCGGAGTCAGAGAGTTAAGATGATGAACAATTAACACATACCCTTGACAAACGTCAAGCGATCGTTATTATAATTACCTCTATCATTCTCTCTCACCTCTCATCTCTCACGTCCTTCTGAATCGTTCACCTCGTACCTCTTTCCTTTTCACCCTGAGCGATAACTTCAAAGACACTTCTAATCAAAGATAACGCTCCCACATACATGCACACTGTTAGGGCGCCGCTCCTATTTGACTACAAATGGACTGTTCCCATTGCTATATATAGCAATGGTGGATTCTCTACAAGGGAGTCGTAGAGAGTCACTTGAGAGTCTCTAATGAGTTACTGAAGAGTCAGTGCGAGTCAGTGAAGAGTTAGTCACACTTCCGGTGGCGTACCGGAAGTAATCACGTATACACACGTCTTACGACGGATTGGACTCTTGTATCTTTCTATTGTAAATATTACTAATCAATTCTGTACATACTAACCGTCTTTTCCGCGGAATACAACTTATATTCTGATTCTGTTGTTGACTTATTCATTTATACTTGGCGACATAACACACACATACGTTCCTGCCTACGTACACACATAAATTCACTCTTGCAAGGATTACTACGAACATCTCAACGGACTCCTGATACCCTTAACTTCTTAATACTGTTTTTCATTTAACATTTAACTTCTACTAACTCATGTTATTCTTTTCTACTAATAAATTTCAAACATACAAATGGCATACTTTTCCACAAATCCACGCTGTCCAATCTCCAAACTTCTGATGATAGCGAGCAATTTGTATGTTGTAGGGAGTTCGGTTATGTACGACACATGGCCAATTCAATAAACATTAACCATCACTCTATATCTTTAGACTTAAAGAATTCATGGCGACACGTTTTTAACTCCATGAAACTGAATGAAATGCGTAGTGGACTATTAAAAACCGACTGAAAAAGGTGATCATCTCAAGGCTCCATAATTCTATCTTGTTGGGGCGCTCTCCACCTTTGTCTACAAAAATGGACTGTTCCAAGCACTACATAAAGTGGTAGCGATGAGACCTCGGCGAAGACCTCGGAAGTCAGCCGGGTAACAAATCAGTCGAGTATTTCCGGTAGGGATCCGGAAGTGTGCTATTGGTCAGACTCTTAAATCACATTACAATTGCTCTTTACCATCCTAGAAGCAAGCGCCAGGTAGAGCGTTTCGTGGATGCCTTCAAAAAAGCTTTTTAAAAAAGCCAACGGGGAATACGTTCTACTAAACCCTTGTTCCTGTATTCTACTAACGACCTCTTTTGTAAATACTACTCTTCCTGGTAATATACCAATTTGCTATAATTTCGTTGTTTGTATTTATTCCACAATAATTATGTACATGCAACATAACATATCTAATTATAATAAAGACCGTTGTGTATTTATTAGCATTTCCCTCCTGTCACGCTCATGGAGAAAGAGTTCTGTAGGCTTTTCCAATATATCGCATACAGAAAGATATTGCGGTTAGTGTTTCAATATATATGTAAGTCATTCTCTTGTCCTTTCCCTAATCCCTCTTATATCTTGTTATTCTCCCTTATCACTCTACTCTCACAACTCTCTTCAAACCAGTATTCCACGCTTCTCTTGCTCTTTCTCTGACACCCCATGTAACCCTCTTTCCTCTTTCCTCTTTCTCTTTTACTCTCCTCTTATGTAGCCCCTTGCGCACCAGTGGCGGTACTACCCTGCTTGAGGTGAAACGATAAAAAAAAACGTGCTGCGACTTTATATAGTTTTGGTAAAGGCAATCGAATACCGAGCGCCCATAGCTCAGAGGTAGAATCGCCGATATCAATTCAATCGAGTTTCAATCTGTCGGATGTGCGTTGTGGTGCAGTGGATATCGGCTCGGAATAAGAAAATCAGGGATTCCAGTTCGAATTCCATTTGAATTTCTTGCATTCACTGGTAGCCTATACGATAGATATAGTCTAACTCGGAATTTCGAGCTAAAAATTTTGAGGTCAACTTGTACGCCGGGTCGATTTGTACGTCTCAATTTACGCTAACTTCGGTAATCGTCAATCAGTCAGTTAAGTACCTTACGTGATACACGCTTTGGGCGATCATGTCACGAAAGAGACATGACATACTGGGAAGAGGATTTTCCCGCAGTAGGTTGGCATTACTTTCTGTGGTAGATTGGTTGCCGACTAAGGTTAAAGAACCTAATCTGTACTGCTATTTAACCCATTGCTGGAGGGAGAAGCGATGGGTTAATATCTTTCCCAAGGGTATTTGCACGTTAAAGAATTGGAACTGGAATTCAAACTCGGCTCTCGTTCCACTGCACAACAACGTACATATAATCGTATGGGAACATTCAAACGGTACGAATTGCTTTCTAAAATATCCTCATCTATCACATTCCAAAAAGTGGCATCTCAGCCTCAGTGAATTATTTTAGCTCCGCTTTGAGATTTCATTCAATCAACTGAGAATGACATAACACTTAAACGAATGGCTGTCAAATAAGAAAATCCTCTTGTCGAAAAGAGATACTTTATGTACAGGCCGTCGTTTCGGTCGGAACATTTGTAATTTTCTTCTATTACATGTCTTCTTTACAATGAATGACTCCCACAGTATTAATCTTGATGCCATTTGCAGTGTCATATTCGCTAATTCCGGTAATCAGATGGAGACTGGGTTTCTGATGCTTCACGTTACGTTCGTGTAGGTGGGTAAGTAAAGATGTCGATGTCAGTTTATTTGAAAGCACAGAAATGCCTGTAAGAGTAGTGAGGGAAAAAAATGGTCCTTGACGAAATTTGGCGGATCTGACATCTAGAAATACACAGAACTCGAAACACTACAAAAAAAAAAAACTCTTCGTGCGCGCAGAAGCTTGCATTTTTCTTCCAAAATGTCTTTTTGTGCATTTTTTTCTTTTTTGTTTGTCCTTTTAGCTTTTTTTTTTTTTTTTTTTTTTTTTTTGCTATTGACCAATCAGAATTTATGTAACATGCTCGTCTATTCGGGACAATTCGATTTCACAATTTCGTGTTCTGATTGGCTAATCTTTTGAGTGCAAGAAGTTAGGTCGTCAGGGGACTCGATTTCTTTTTAGAATGTAATTCATACTTTGAGTATTGATTTAAGCAACACAATTAACTATATCTTGTTTATAATGTACTAACCCGAATTTTTACAGACAGTTTTTAATTTTTTCTTTTACTTTCTTTATAAATTCGAATTACTATGCACTGCTACTGTTGCTAATTTTTCGTTTAAAAAGAAATTTTCAAAAAACGGAAACACCAAATTAAAACAATAAATCCTATTAATAATTAGGAGTCTTGTAACCCATTAAGACCGAAGGGTTATTAAGTTCTGCAGCCTTAGCAGCGAGAAGTGAGTATAGGATAAGATAACGTGATTAAGTACGTCTGTCTGGTTATAAAATCAGAGGAAACCAAACGGATTGTTTCAACCCAAAGAATCCAGTCTATGCCATTGTTTATCTAAGGTTAAATTCTGTTTTCTTTTTCTAAGACTGACCACCGTTCAAAGCAAGATAACTCAGTTCACCTTACGATTTAATCCATAGCATGAAGAAGAGAGATTCGTGTCTTTTTCAAGAGTATGTGTTGAATAAGCGAAAGAGACTCGATCAGAAATTGAACACTGTACGCCGATTCCACCTTCTGTGTCTCATTAGGATCTATACGTCCTTTTCTGGCGAATCAAAACTTATTTCCTTAGTTGAATAGTTTTAGTGAATGCTTAGATTGCTATCATGATCTGGGGTACAAGGCTAGGTACAAACAGCCCTGAATGTTGGATTATCTCAGGAATTCATCTCCAGGTTTATGTTGGTTAAGTTCTGGAATGAACATCTAATAAAAGAGAGGCGATCTTGAACCACTAGGGGCTTCTTTGGACCAATAGAGTTTTCTTTCCTTTTTTTGCGTTGCATCGACGGGGTTCGGATGATTAGGTCAAGCTAAGTTTGTTTCGACGTCCAAATTTTCACTCTACTTTCGGATGGCAGGTTTGTCCGTGTCCAGATGTATTTAGGAAGGGAATGAACATGAGCCATCTGGTTTCTGGAAGTTGAACGTGCACCAGTTGGACAAAGGTAGTTTCTGAGATAAAGAGAGAACTGACAAGGACTGTACTTTAAATGTACTTTTTAACGGTAAATGGCGTAAGAGTATTATTTAGTAGGGATGATATATTGAAGGCGATGATCAGGACGTGAGCAATCATGACTCTTCTCTACTTCCTTTCGTTGCTCTAAGTAGACTATGGAGACTATGAAAAGTAAGTATTAGGAAATATAATCTTTTGATGGTTAAATTTTCCAAACTTTTACACAGTCCTTAGGATAGGTGATTGGTGATATATATATATATATATATATATATATATATATATATAGATAGAGAGAGAGAGAGAGAGAGAGAGAGAGAGAGAGAGAGGAGGGCACTTGTGTTACATAACAGTTCAGTTCTCTTTTCTTTGTTTCTAATGAAATGTTTGTGTCGCTCCTTCTGTCCTCTGTTAAAACACTTCCCAGATATTTAAAATTTTATACTTGTTTGATTTTGGTATGACGTCCACCCAGCGGCCAGTTTGTACTCAAGCTCGGCCCCCTTGGCTGATTGTATTGTTGATCGCTTCAGCCCAAACTTTGTCTCGCCCCACGTTATGTTGATTGATCGCAAGACTGGCTTGGTCCGAATATACTTTTACTAGCAGTGTAGCCCGGCGTCGCTCGGGTGTAATGAAAGCTTTAAAACTAAACCATGGTCCTGGAGCTCAGACTCTTTGGACGTTGGCACGAAAGACTAAAAAGCAATAGTTGTTTCCAGTTAAAGCGAAACCGTAGAATGAAAGAAAAATCAATGGAGCGAAGTCCAATTTTGATTTCCTGGTATCGATATCAAACAAGTTTTTTTAGTCATAAACTGAATTTTGAAGGCTAAATAAGTCCTCTAAGTAAATGGTATTATGGCTGAGACTAAAAACTACAATTATACCTACTTAGAGCCAAACCCAAAGCAAAAACTAAAATAAAAGGGCTGAAAAAATACAGACATACAGGAAGATAAACAGACACACACACAAATATCTTGCGTTTTATATGTATATATTATCGATTTTCTGCACTATTGTAAGGACTGCAACCTTGAAACTTCTGAATATCGTTTCTTATGTCTTTGTCTGTGAGTGTATCAAATGTGATTAAAATCGGACGACTCCTTCTATAACCCGATTTTTTCGATTATTGATTTTCGATATTTATCGGAAGTACCTCAACACAAAACCTCGCTAAGAACACTCGCAGACGCCTATAGTACAACTGTGGAAATTTTCAAGAAAATCGGTTTAGCCGTTTTGGAGTCTATAGTTAACGGACTCACACACACACAGAGACACACACAGACACACACACACACACACAGACAAAGTTCCATTTATAAATAAGTTTAGATAGATATTGATTTATGCTCTTAAAATGTAAAATATAAGGCATGTTTATTAAACTTCTGTATCTGCTTGATTTTGATGTCCCCAATGCGTAGTTCACAAATCGGGTTGTCTCTTTTGCTGACACCAGGTAGTGTCATCATCAACACGCCCATCGCTACGTTATTTTTTTTTTTTTTCGTCTTGTTTTGCTTCTATTCTTTTCGTCCTTCCTAATTAAAAACAAAAATAATTATTAAGCAGTCTTTCATGTAGCCGAATCTGAAATAGCCTTGAGGAAATACTGGGCACAATGCCAACGGCCGGTGACGCAGTTAACTTGACAGCAGCTCAAAAAAAACTTGAAAAGTAGGGGGAAAGAATAAAGTAGTGTTTGAAAAGATCTCATTAGAAAGGCGTGTTTTCAATTCGAGCCACTTCCCCGAATCAGTAATTTCTTACTTGTTCATCAAAAAGAGAGTATCTTGCTATTGTAGATATTTATTAAACTTGATACTGAGCATCAGGAAGAGACAACTGAAGTTCCTGGGACACGCAATGAGGAAGGAGAGCCTAGAGAACCTGATACTGACTGGCCAAATAGAAGGAAAGAGAGACAGGGGAAGGCAACGTAAAACATATCTGCAGGGCCTGATCAGGTGGCTGACGGAACGGGGGGTTGACAGGAGTAACGGGAGCAAACATACTAGGAGCCACAAGGGATAGGGAGACGTGGAGAACCATGATCACCTACGTCCTGAAAGGACAGAGCACATAGAAGAAGAAAAAGTGAAATACATGGCAGCTTTGTACTCGACAACGTCAAAGCAAAGGAAGAAGTTTTGTACGATAACTTACGGGTTATGGAGTGTTCTGACAGTGTTCTGACAGTGTTCTTTTTACAGAAATTGACTATGTTTTAGGTCTGTTTTTTTTTTCCAGTGTGTCTCAAATATGTGCTATTGCTTCTGTTCATTAGGAAGCCAAATTCTTTGTAAAGACAAAGAGATTTATACTTTTATACTTGACTAGCAGTTTAGCCCGGCGTTGCTCGGGTGTAATGAAAGCTTTAGAACTATCGCCCGATTCACACTCCACTCACGTCTATTGAACAGGTTAAGAGGCTCATCCCTTGTTCCCTGTTTAGGATGTGGTTTCCGGCTTTCTCTTTTCCAATCTTTTCGGTTTTCTTTTTTGTTGTTTATTTTTTCAATTGGAGTAGATAGACTAAACTATCGCCCGGTTCACACTCCACCCACGTCTATTGAACAGGTGTAGAGGCTCATCCCTTGTTCCCTGTTTAGGATGTGGTTTCCGGCTTTCTCTTTTCCAATCTTTTCGGTTTTCTTTTTTGTTGTTTATTTTTTCAATTGGAGTAGATAGACTAAACTATCGCCCGGTTCACACTCCACCCACGTCTATTGAACAGGTGTAGAGGCTCATCCCTTGTTCCTTGTTCAGGATGTGGTTTCCGGCTTTCTCTTTCCCAATCTTTTCACTCTTACGTAGCCCCCTGCACATCAGTGGTGTTACCGCCTTGCTCGGGGTGATAGGATTAAAAAAAAATCCATGGTCCTGGAGCTCAGACTCTTTGGACGTTGGCACGAAAGACTAAAAAACAACAGTTATTTCCAGTTAAAGCGAAACCTTATACTGAAAGAAAAATGAATGGATGTAAGTCAAATTTTGATTTCCTTGTATTGATATCAAATAAGATTTTTTCGTCGTAAACTGAATTTTGAAGGCTAATAAGTCCTCTGAGTAAATGGTATCATGTCTGAGACTAAGAACTACAACTATACCTACTTAGAGCCAAACCCAAAGCAAAAACTAAAATAAAAGGGCTGAAAAAATACAGACATACAGGAAAATAAACAGACACACACACAAATATCTTGCGTTTTATATGTATATATTATCGATTTTCTGCACTATTGTAAGGACTGCAACCTTGAAACTTCTGAATATCGTTTCTTATGTCTTTGTCTATGAGTGTATCAAATTTCATTAAAATCGGACCACTCCTTCTATAACCCGATTTTTTCGATTATTGATTTTCCATATTTATCGGGTGTACCTCGATACAAAACCTAGCTAAGAACACTCGCAGACGCTTATAGTACAACTGTGTAAATTTTCAAATCTATAGGTAACGAGCACACACAGAGACAAAGTTCCGTTTATTATATAAGTTTAGATACTTGATCGACACATGACAGGTAGGGTTTATTATCTCTCAGATGTGTCACTATCTTCGATGTAGCCCGTTTGTGTCTGTATCGCCAGGCAGAGTTGCAGCTGCGAAAAAATATACTGAGAGGTGCTCGGTTCAAGGGAATATGTTTTGGTTGGTTGTTTTGTTTTATGGCATATCAACCTCCAACCTCGGCGGGTCATTTATTGCCAACTAAATTTTTACTTATTTATTGCTGGTAATACCTTTTTCTTTCAACAATTTATTGTTGTTTTTATATAAGTTTTTGTGTCTAGTAATGCTTTTTTCTTTTCGAGTATCAAGATTCATTGGGATTTGTTTTTAAGGGCAGGGTCCCCAAATCCTACCCTGTTATTTAACCCATAACTGGAGGGAAGGGACGGATTAATACCTTTCCCAAGGGTACCAGTGCTTAAGTTAATGCAGGACATTCAACTGGAATTCGAACTCGGCTCACCGATTTTTCTTTCCGAAAGGATATCCACTGCACCACAACGCACATCCGTCACTAAACGCTTACAGTACCTGGTATTCCCAAGCGGTCACCCATCTAATTACTAACCAGGCTCAACGTTGCTTAACTTCAGTGATCAAGCGATGATTGGTTGATGGGAAAGCCTGGATTTCTTCGGGAAAGATAGTAGAGTGCTTTATCGTTGGTTTTTCACCGTCTTGAAATAATATAGTCCTTCGCTTAACAGTATTTTCCAACGAAGGCGCTAGCGCCCTCTTGTGAGCTCTGTTATATTGAAAGTAGACACTTGTAGATTTGATTTGATTTGGGAGATGGTGAGCATACTCGGGGCGGTGAGCATTTAAACTTTTTTTTTTCAAATTTCTAAAAATTATTCAGTAATGGCTACAAAAGGGAATTTCTGAAAGGCATCTAAAGCTGTGGGAAGCTATCAAACTTTTCTTCGTTGCTTTTCCAATTTCTTATTTCGCTAAATGTGGTTTTAACAAAGTTACACGGCTTCTTACTAAACAAATAACCCTTCCGTAAATTACAAAACAAAGATATCTACGATTACTTCTAATCAGCATGAAACCTAGTGTAAGAGTTTTAGCCAGTAAACACCAAAGTCCAGTACTGTGCTTAGAAGAATCGCGGGTCCCACGCAGAATGCGCCTTACAGACCCGTAGAATCCAACTTGCGACCCCCTCCTCCCGAACATAATGAACCAAAAATAAATGGTACTTTAAACAAAATAACATATTCTCGGAACACAGATATTCCGTGATCACGAAAAAACTGAAGAAATCGCGGAATTGGCGTTTTGAAGCTATACATTAGGAACGTTTTCACAACTTTTAGTTGCTTTTTGGTGATTTTCTAGCTATATATATATATATATATATATATATATATATAGCCATTTCAGTGCGTTTTGGCTCTCAATCTTCTGCAAGTTTTTCCAAACAATTTTCAAAAAATTGAAACTCAAATTTCAAAAACATTTTGCTACAGAAAGTTTGATATACTGCCAAAAATTAGACTTCAAGCGTTTATTTTAAAAAATGGAGAGGGAGTGTCAGAAAGTTGCTATAGAGGAGGGAAAGAAAAAAACGAATTAAATCTAAACAACATTAGCAGTAACGGAATGTTGCTAAAAGTAACCAAGTCTTTTTAAAATTTCACGACGTAGGAGAAAATCCTGAAAGTTTGAATATACATGTTATGTTCTTGTATAAACAGATATCTATAATCTATTTCTCTCTCAAGTTCATTGTTTTTTTGTTTTTTTTATTACAAATGATTTGCGGTCTCTTCGGAGCCGGAAGACTTCTATCAAAGATATATATATAAAGACAGAGACATCTTGAGCACTTTAGTGTTAGGGTTTTCGTCTTGGGTTTTTTTTTCTTTCTTACGAGTACTTGACCTTTTGTTCATGTACTTCGTTTGTTTCTTTTTTTATTTCCCCTTCTTTTCCCTCCGAGTTCGTTCTTGGTGGGTTGTATGAGACGATTTAAATTATAGCTTAATTAATACTAGTTTCGGCAGAGTTAGTTCTGTTACTATTGGTATTGTTATTACTATAGTTAATATTATATATTATAATCTACATCAATGATCTCCCCGATGCCATAACATCCCAAGTAGGCATGTACGCCGATGAAACCACAGTTTACTCTCGCCTCGATCAAAAACCTGGTGTTGGTGACCAGGTGAACCTCGCCGCCGAGCTTGAAAAGGACCTCCAATCCGTGGTGGATTGGGGTAAGAAATGGCTCGTAAAATTCAATTCTTCCAAAACGAAGCTGCTGTCAATTAACCACCACAGATAACCGCACCTCCCTCCCATTAGCATGGAACAGGCTTGCCTCCCAGAGAGTAAAACACGACGCCTGCTTGGCCTCAGACTCTCAGCGGACCTCAAATGGAATGACTACGTCGAATCCATTGCTAAATCCGCTGCTATGAAAGTCGGCTCTCTGTGCAGGGCCCGGAAATTCTTTCCGTCTGAATCTATCCTGCACATATATAAATCTACCGTCCGCCCGTGTATTGAATACTGCTGCCACATCTGGTCGGGTGCCCCTGCTATTCTCCTCAGGGTTCTTGACAAAATACAGCGGAGAATCTGTAATGTGATCGATACCGAATCTTGTCGGTAGCAGATTTGCGAGCTTCATGTAAAATTTGAACATCTTGCTCGAATTCGTCAGTCATCGTAAAAATAGCAGAGCCGTTAAAACAAAGCGTCACAAAATCTCGCGTGATTATACGGCACGAAACCTGACAGACTGATTCAGGAGACAGGTTACGAATGAACTCGCGTGTATATATGGAAGGTATTTAACCCCAAAAAATAAAATAAATTGAAAATACTACAGGGGCGGCAGAAATACCTTCCATATATACACCCCAGATATACCACTAACTGCCTTTGCATAATGTGGGAATTATTTCTGAGAGGTATGATATGATGTTTACCTCGCTTCCCCACTGAGACATGATGTGGCACAAGGTCGAGTTTATGGTGGGGAACCTGAGCTTACACGCTCGGGCCAGGGTCAAAAATTCTGGTTGCCAGCCAAGGCTATAGAACCCAATCTGTCCAGTCTCCACAACATTCGCTTTTTATATATAGGAAGACAGATATCACACAACACTCCAGTACTCTTGTCTTTGTTTCCAATGAAATTTTCCTTTCTCTCAATACTCTGCTTAGCTTCTGAAATGTCTCCTTGGCCATGCCAAAACGCCTTCGAATCCCAGTGTCGCACTTTCCGTCCTCTGTAAGTAAACTTCTCAGGTATTTAATGCAATCACAATCGCCATCTTCTACCGTTTTGAAAGCTGTTCTTTTATTGTCCTTCCTCCTCACTAAGGCTTTCATATTTTCTTTCACTTTTAGTGACTACTTGCGTCTTAGCGACTTTATTGCCTTGTTTGCGATTAAATGATTTTTAAAAGATCTACACATTCTTGTAAATATATGAGGACAAAGTCAGAAAAATATTGATTTTATTTTCCTTGTTTTAATTACCAATGTTTTGCCCTGAAACTAGAGATTATTGTGACAAATGGACAGAAGAATGTAATATAAGACTGTTGGTTATTAGAAATAAAGGAGCGTTTAACAAGTAATTAATATAATTACCTCCACCTTAAGGCGGGGTATTGTATTCGGTCGCATTTGTTTATTTGTTTGTTTTCCCGTCCGTGGTCAAGATATTTCGAGAAGCGTTGGATGAAACTTTCTCATGACTGGCACCAACTGATTAGATTCTGGGTTAGATCGGGTACGGGATAAAGTTTCTGTCTTGTTATTTTTATCGGTTTTAATAATAAAATTTAATTTTTGCCTTTCAAATTCCAAATACTGAATAATTTCCCCTAAATCACTATTTACATTAGTCCGACTATTGTCCTCATCTTTGTTGCCATTTGTACGACGTTTTAGCAGTTGTACGCTCTGGCCTTCTTTAGTTGGTTAGTTTCTGTGACTTGACCCAAAGAATTGTGAGTTCAATACCAGGCTACAGCAGTAGTGAACAAGTAACTTACAGGGTTAGAGGGAGATAACTCATGACTACCAAAAGAGGCTCTACACAAGAAATGAGGATGATATATCCCAGTGTTTGCAATAAAGGATTCGGTTCAAAATTTCTAGCACATGAAGAAGGCCGGAGCGTATAACGGCCGAAACGTCGTACAAATGGCAACAAAGATGAGGACAATAGTCCGAATAATGTAAATAGTGTAAATTCTACCTCATCTCAGACATACAGACAAATTCCCTTGGAACATTTTCAATGCTGAATTGCCTCCCCTGGTTCATTCTAAGTGTGCATTTAATTTCGACAGCGTTCGAGTTCATTTTTTTGTATTTTCACTATTGAGAGTTGTCAATTTCATTGCAGTTATTCTTTATCATCTCATACTCAGTTCTTTTTTATATTACAGTTATATAATATAACTGTTATATTTTCAGGACTGATGAATCAGAGTTCGACTTCCAGTCGAGTTCATTGCATTTACTTAGGTACAAATACGCTTGGGAAAGGTATAAATCTATCTCTGATCCCTCGCCACCAACTATAGTAACTAGCAAGGCAGACTGGGTCCTATAGACTAGGGTGGAAACCGTCTAGGAGAAGGAAAACTCTAAAGTCAAAACCAGCCTAATGAGCGTTGGGCTCCGTCAGGCTATCTTGTCCAGAAAATACCACTGTTACTGCGGTGGCACATGTGGTGTCTATACAACCCTAGATTAAAGGAAAAACTTTTGTCAATAATCGCGATTGAACTAGCAGGTAGAAAATATGACAGAACTCGCGTTTTTATGAGTCATAACTACTGACCAAAGCCTGCTGTTTCCCGATTAACAACAATACAATTCTCATTATAAATATTTCACGAAAATGCTTTAGAGAATGTGTTTATTTGGTATAAAAACGACGCAACGGGCAATAAAAATGGACAAAATGTATCAGATATTCCGCAATCAAAGGAAAACACATTCGTCCGTGCATTGAATACAGTTGCCATATCTGGTTGTGTTCTCCTGCTATTCATCTTAAGGTTCTCGAAAGATGATCTGCAATGTAATCGGTCATGTCCTGGTACCTCGGCTTCAACCAGTTTCTCACCGACGTGACGTGGCTTCGCTCGGTCTTTTCTACAACCATTTCCATGGCAACTGCGCATACAGGGCCCGACAATATTTTTCGGACACTTTGAAAAAAGTACTTCAAGGTGGTTACTAGTGCCAAAAACTTTTGAGATTGTAAGTACGTAGTTGAGGAGCGAAAATCCACTACTAGTGTAATCATTTTTTTTAGTTTGGCTTTGATAATTTTAGTTTTTTGTGATTTTGCGAAAACTTGCGCGACACTATTTTTCGGACATGACAAAAAATCCTATTTTATTAAGAGCTAAGTTCATGTATATGTTGCTGTATGCAAATTTTCTGCTTGTACACTTAGCTGTCATCATTAGAATCAATTATCTGTTGTATTTTACTGGCAAAACAATTAAGTTTAATGAGGTAAAATGCATTCAAAAGAAGTCGTTTGTTTGGCACGGAAGAAGCGGGATGATGGCCTCAGCATCGCCATGGATTTGAAGCTGTCGAAATCAACGGTCGAATACATGCTGAAGACAAACTCCGAGCGGAAAAAGAAGAGAGGACGGAAAAGATCAATTGGCAAGAGGACTGAAAGGAGAATGAAGAGGACTGTGACACGGCTTTTGACATCTGGAGAAAAAGTTCCAGCAGAAAAGTGAAGGAGAAATGTGAATTGGATGTAAACGTCCGAACAGTACAAAGAACGCTGCATAGGATTGGTTTGAAGTATGCAAAAGCTAAGAAAAAAATTACACTAACAAAGAAACACAAAGGAGCAAGACTGGAGTGTGCTAAAAGGTGGTTAACAAAGCATGTTGACTTTAAGAAGGTTATATTTACTGATGAGAAGCGTTTCAAGTTTGATGGGTCCAATGGATGGTGTACTTGGTCGAGAAGGGGTGAGCCTGCTGTACTGAACAAATGACAGATGGGAGGAGGAGGAGTTATGGTTTGGGGTATGATCTTTGCTAATGGAAATATATGGTTGGAGTGGCTGAAAGGACAAGAAAGCCCTACCAAGGATAAGAAGAGAGATAGGGAATGATTTCGTTCTACAGCAAGACAATTGCAGCATCCATGTGTCAAAACTCATGAAAGAATGGATGGCTAAAGTGAATATGACTCCTTTGGAATGGCCTGCAAAAAGCCCAGATCTAAATTTAATAGAAAATATTTGGGAAATGCTTGCGCAACTTGTCTATGATGGACCTGAAATAACAAAAGAGGCTCAACGGATGGGAACGGATACTAGATGCCAAAAAACAACTAATAGAAACACATAGGGTTGTTATTGTGCATATGTTTGATCATTATGAAGAAAGATTGATAAAAGTTATTGAGAAGAAAGGTGATATTACAGACTATTAACAGTTTTTCAACGATGTCCGAAAAATAATGTCGCGTGTGTTTTGTAAAAAATGATGAAAACTAAATATTTTTCCTTACCTAATCGATTTTCTTCCATTTTTATTACAGGTATTGTCTTTATATGTTTATGCTATTCTATTGAAGGAATTTCGCCATTCTATGGTACTCGGAAAGTCGAATACTAAAGTGTCCGAAAAATATTGTCGGGCCCCTGTACGAGCATTTTTCCTGGTGCGCCATCCACATGAATTTAAGCGTGCTATTAACATCAAGTTCCCACGCTTTTACCATTGAAATAGTTAAATCTTACGATCACTTCTACTCCAAAGGTTTCTTTTCTCGCACTTCCCGCCTGTGGAACTCCCTTCTGTTTATTTGCTTCCCTGATAGCTACAATCTCTAAACATTTAAATGAAAAGTCAATGACCATCTTCCACCCCCCTCACTGTACCTTGTCTTTTCTATCACTGTAACACCCTGCACACTGGTGGCGTTGCCGCTTTGCTTGGGATGAAAGGATTTTTTAGAAAATATTAAATATTCGGAGATTTTAAAACGCCAAATGGCTACCTCAATGAAAGAAGCAAAATTGAAAGGAAATTAGATTTATCTCCGAATGGAGTAATTTTAAGAAAGATTGATTCGTTTTTATGCCTTATGTACAGGTTATATAATATCAAAAAATATTTTTAGGTTCTAAGATTTTGGGAACAGATAATAGTGTTTCAGCGATACAAGTCTTACTAATTAACCCATAGTTAAGGGAGAAGAAGTGGATTCATTTCTCAAGGATATTTGAAAGTAAACGATGTCAGCGATACAAGTTTTACTAATTAACCCATAGTTAAGGGAGAAGAAGTGGATTCATTTCTCAAGGATATTTGAAAGTAAACGATGTCAGCGATACAAGTTTTACTAATTAACCCATAGTTAAGGGAGAAGATGTGGATTCATTTCCCAAGGATATTTGAAAGTAAACGATGTCAGCGATACAAGTCTTACTAATTAACCCATAGTTAAGGGAGAAGATGTGGATTCATTTCCCAAGGATATTTGAAAGTAAACGATGTCAGCGATACAAGTCTTACTAATTAACCCATAGTTAAGGGAGAAGATGTGGATTCATTTCCCAAGGATATTTGAAAGTAAACGAACCCAACGAGAATTGAATCTCGGCTTTCCGATTAACAATTCCGAGCAATTACACCAGCATATTCAAGATTACAGTACCGAAGCAGTCACCCATCTAGGTACTGACCAGGTTCGACATTGTTTAACTTCGGTGATCGTACGGGAACCGGTGTTTCAATGCGATGTGGCCGTAAGCCGATTTGGAGATATTTTCGAAATGCTCGTAAAGATGCGGAAAACGCTGGTGATTTTGAGAGATTAAATGATTATCATTCATCATTTATCCATCACACCCAGATGGTGCATAGGGCAGCAACTTTTTCTTGCTGTTTCTGTAACAAACTGTTTTTTACGGGGCAGGATTGTTAGCCCTGCACCCAACCACCAAACCTGGAGGACCAGTGGACCATTCTTGGTCCTTACGTTTACAGCACCTGGTATTCCTAGATAGTCACACATTTAAGTACTGACCAGGCTTGATGTTGCTTAACTCTCGGTGATCGGGCGGGAACCGGTGTATTCAACACGATATAGCCGTAGACAAATGATTATACAGTGGGTCAAAATTCCCTCAACAAACTTATCATGCTGTCGTTAACACTGAGATGCTTCAATGTGGTTGTCATTACTACTGAATTATGAGCTGAAAAAAAAATTTAAAAATCAAATTAAAATAACTATTTTCTTTAAAAACATGTAGCTATTTTTATCGTGACTTTCTGAAAAACCCGTGCCTCCGTTTTCAAAATACAACTCGCATAGAGCAAATTGTATTCCTACATTCGAGAAAGGTTCTACATCTTGCTGTTTGTTCGTTGGAATTCCCGTTGCCAACTCTGACCTAGCGGGAAATGTCGCAATCAATGATTCGCAGAGTTTACTATCGAAAAAAAAATGATTAAGCAAACGACAAGGCTTTTCTTTTTATCTTTTCTTTCCTTTCTATTTTTTTCTTCTCTGTTACATTGATTAGAAAGGTGAACGTCAAGAAACTACAGTAGAAAAGCTAAAATTAAAATTTAAAAAAATCAGGATTAAGAGGCTGCGATATCAGTGAAGAATGATAATGACGGAGGTGCAGGGGTGTCATCAGAACGCATGCGCAAAGATACTAGAGTAAGGTAGGAGAAATGAGTTTTAAATGTAAGTGATTTTAGTCAAGCGAGGATGTGGCTCAGTTAACAAAGGCGTCGAATTTCCTCGAGCAACCATAATTACCTAACCTGACAAGGCTTAAGTTTTGAATTTTCCATCAAATCATATTGCAATTTCCGTTACTCCATTTGTCGCCTGTCACGATAACGACTTGCAGGTAAACCACTGGTACTGCAGGATGAAAAAAATTGTTATCTATATTTTGAACCGGGACGTCGATATTTTTATTTTTATTGATTTAATTATTTTTTACTAATGTTCACTCAATAGTAACTCAAGGTAAAGCGTTACTGAAAGGAGTTGTTGTGTGAGCAATAAGAGTAGGAGTTATAAAGCAATAAGAGTAGGAGTTATAAAGTGCGGGTTATGTTGAAAAATAACTGTCAACACTAAACTTGAAGAGATTAAGATTGTAGTGGTCGGAAAAGAATCCTCTCCAGGAAAAGAATACGGATGGTTTGTCTGGGGGTACGTAGCCTGGAGATTAGAACTAGTGAAAACTAAGGCATGTAGCTCGTTAGAACATTTGCTATAGAAATAGCGATAGAATAGCGAGAGGCTCACAATGATTCGTATGTGGGAAAGAGGTTGTAGGAAAAGCAATTGATCACCCACAAGGACGCGTAAACTTTAACGACTGAAAATGGGGTTACTTGGCTCTTGTAAAGAGAAAGCATAACAGGAGGGGGCCAGATACTTCAATGGAACGGTACATGAAACCGATCATTTTTCCATCATCTTTAGCGATTGATCGTATACCTCGATCACGAGTCCCGTAACTCCCCAAATTTGTAGAGGTGCCACATGTATTGCAGCTGTAGCAACAGTGATGTGTCTTGGGCAAGATAGACTGACGGAGTCTAATCTTCTCCAGATTGGTTTGAAATCAGAGTTTTTCCTTCTCCTAGAACGGTTGCTACCCAAGACTATAGAACCTAGTCTGTGCTATTTACCCATAGCTTGGGGGGAAAATGAATTCATATATTCCCCAAGGGTATTAGCACAAAATTCAATGTAATGAACTCGACTGGAATTCGAACTCGGCTCTCCGATTCTTCAATCCACAATCCATTACTCCACAATGCCTCCATGATAGCATATATGAGTTCTCTTTGAGATTTAGGGTACACTTGGCACCCAAAGCAAAGGGTCTCTTTGAGATAAAAACTGTTCATTGCGATAGTGGATGCAATTCAGGGTTCGCTAGTTTGATTTTTCAAATAGCAAATGTTAGAAACCAGTTATTCCATTGCTGAGCTTTTAGAGATATGTCAGCGAGGATATTAGTAACCAGAATTTTGGAGTTGAAACCCATATACTGTTGTACCATCTGCATAGATATTCACAAAAGATTGTAGTATGCTCTTCGGTAAATCGTTAATATAACTCAGATAGAGGGTAGAGCCGAGAAGTGAGCCTTCTGGGATATCTGCATTGATCACATGATCTTCTGAAAACTGACCACTAACATTGACATTCATGGGCTACCTGTTAGGAAGGATTTGATCATTGAGAAAACACTTCCAGCAATTCCAATTGCTGAAGAGACTTTGTAGCAAAACCCCTGTGCCACACATTTGTCAAAGACCTTCGATATATTTAAGGCGATCTTCTTTGGAGTGTATTTATTGTCAAATGCCTCACTGATTACGTGAGTAATGACAGTTATCAGCAATGGATCTAGCAGAGTGAAATCAATACTGTTTGTTGCTCAGGAGGTTCTCCCTGTTGAAGTGATCAACCAACATACTGTTGATGATAGCCTCAAAGTGTTTTCTGACGACACTAAGACGACGGTGATGAGTGCTTATCTGCATTCTTAAAAAGGTATGCAGAAAACACAGACTAGGGAAACATCTTTCTTTTGCTAGGAACTTAGCTTTTACTGACGAAGATGAAATAACCTCAGAGCCATTTATGATAGTAGATCCTGACGCTTTGGCTTTATTGGAAAATTTTGTTTGAGATTTTCCATAACTGACAGGAAGAAAGTCATATCATATCTACAATACTTCAAATACTGAATTTGATTATATAGCAGATTATTTAAAAAGTTCGTGCCTTTTTTTTTTTTTTTTTTGTTAACATAAAATGACTACAACTTGACATTGGTGATTGCTTGGGGGCCGATTTCTTGTGTGTTCTAAATTGAGAACTTGCATCTTTCGCTTGCGAGTCGGATTTTGTTGAACGTTTTATCCTCAAACGAATGTCTGAAAAATGGAAGATGAAAAGTTGTACTTTCGTCATATTATGCTCTACGAATTTCGGAAAGAAATAAAGGTTGGAACTGCGACAAAAAATAACCCAGTAGATTTATTTGATTTTCGGATTGTCAAAAAGTAGTTTTTGGTAAAACTCGTCAGGGTAATTTAACAGAAACTATCAACCAGTCCCTGGCCGACCTTTCGACATCGATGAAAACACTCTTCTTGACAATGTTGAGAATAAACCAAAGATTTTAACGGAAAAAAAAGTTTACGTTTATTTATTACCTTTTTTATTTCGAAAAAAATTAGAATTTTTGGGACAGAAATCCATTATTGTTTTGACGTTTTGAATAGTAAATTTTTTATCAGTTGTTTAATCTTTTTAGTTTTCCTCTTCAGTTTTGACAGACGTTAGCCACTAATCTAACTAGAATTAAGTCCCGTGATTGTGAGGCCGTAGCCTTACCTAAAACATAGCTGGCCTCTTTGCTTATCAAGAAGGATCAAGCTCTGATAGTTAGTCAGTCAGTTAAATGCCATACGTGAAATCACGCTTGGGCGATCATATCTCGAAAAAGACATGACTGACTGGACAGAAGATTATCACGCAGTAGGTTGCCTTTGCTTTCTGCGGTAGACTGGTTGCCAGCCAAGGCTATAGAACCCAATCTGTCCTGTTATTCAACCCATAACTGGAAGGAAGAGACAGATTAATACCTTTCCCAAGGGTATTTTCGCGTAAGTGAATGCAAGGTATTCAACTGGAATTCGAACTCGGCTCCCCGATTTCTCGTGCCGAGCCGATATCCACTGCACCACAACGCACATCCGCACCTGATAGGTAGAGCTAAGTTAAAAATAATATCTCCTGAGCCGACGTATATTGCCGCTGAACTACGTGCGTGCAGAGGAAGTTAGGAAAGCATGCCATCGATATAAACGGACTGACTACAAACGCGGGCATATGTGAGGCTTTTGTGACTAATATCAGGATCTGTTTACCAGAGATTATGTCTAAACACTGCAAAATTCGACGCATATTTAGCCAATTTTTCCCGCCTCGAGGCTGCTGAAGTGGTTGGGTGCGAGTGTTTAATTACAGATTTACAAACGCTAAAGTTGATTGACCGTGACAAATTTCTGGCATTCGATGGTTTACCTTAGAACTGTTCTTGATGTAGCCACCTATCCTAGTTCCTTTACTGGAACTGATTTACAACAACTGGATGAAGTCGATACGTTAACTTAAGGGGCGTGATCAAACTGTTACGCAAGGATAAGAACGAAAGCGATGGGATAGGTAACTTTCGCTCTTCAACGATGTTAAACACAAATTTTAGTCAAGATCTTAGCCAACCTTTTTACAGGCTGTCCTTACTAGTCTGACCCTAACCCAAACAGACTTGTGCTGTGAAAAGTAGGACTATTCAGGACAACCTTCATATGGTACGTATAATCATCGAGCAAGTTGACAGTGAAGCCGCGCTGTTCAATTTAGATCTGTCCAAGGCATTCGGTAGGTTTGACCATCGATTTCTGGAAACTGTTCTTTTGGCCGCTGGTTTTAGGCAATAATTTCGCACCTGAGTCCGACATCTGTATGCGTCTCCCAGTGCGCTGATATAAAAGAATGTGGTTCGGAGCCCTTCGTGTTGTCTCGCTCCATTCGTCAAGGTTGCCTGCTGTCGCCTTTGCTGTAAGTTCTTCCACTGAAGTTTTCCCTTCGCAAGTTAAAGACAAATCCGGTTATACGCGAAATTTCTCTACCTGGTGCTATTACCTCGGCCAGGTGCTCGCCTGTGCTAGCGACGTTTTGGTTCTTGTGTCGAGCAGAGCCGAGTTTGTTGAAATCATCAAAGAAATAAGAGAGTACGATACGGTGACAATAAGTCTGTTGTCATGCAGTTGGGTGTGTGGTAGGTAGTTTCTCTTCCCGAACCTTTCCTCTGAATGGGCAAGCCGGTCAAGATACTAGACATCTGTTTCGGTCCTGATCTCTTCTTGGAAATGAATTGGTCGGAGTTTCGGGAGAAGGTTGGCTTTGCAGTTCATTTGTGGTCCCAGAGGAATCTTTCCTTAAAGAGGAAGGTGGAAGTATGTGAGGGACACATACTTCCACCCTACCTTGTTTCTCCTTTACCGACTCTCCGTATTACCACTTCCGTGTGTCCCTTACTAATGACATTACTAAGACTCTTGTTCTCGTATTTCTGAGGTGACAAGACCCCAAGGTAGCTCGGGTGATCTGTTACTTCTACTGTTTTGAAGGCGGTCTGACTATCTCTAGTGTTGAGATTCGCCTCGTGCTCCCTGATCGAATGTGTCAACAATCGGATAGTGAGCGCGAATTCTGTAAGAACTTCACTTCCCTGAGAAGTGTGCACTCTTTGAGAAGGAGGCCCGCCGTTTACCACGTTTGCTTCTTCTATCGTCAGTGTCGGATTGCTTGTAAGATATTATATCGTTCGTGTTAGTGAAGAGGTCCGTTCAGGATGTTTTGATAGATGCGCTCGGACTTATGAAGCAGGAACTTTGCTCTATATGGCCTTCATCAGCCGGGTTAAAATGCCTTACTAATGATGAGGCGTCACTCACTTGGAGATTCGAAAAGATCTCTGCGCCGGTAAAAGACATTTTTTTCAGCGGGTTTTGAAAACTCTCCAAACTGCGTTCGCTGTGATGAAGTTGCGGAAACCCTGAATTACACCTTTTATATTCCCGTTGGGCAAATTTGTTGAAGATATGTTTCGGTTGCTGTGCGAAAGAATGTTCGTCCTTGAGGTGATTTCTGTCTGCAGCAATGTGGTACCAACGTTGACGAAAACTGAACACTATGTGCTCTTTTTCCTGCTAGACGCTATGAGAGCCGTGATATGGACGACACGTCAGAAGGAATTCAGTGGGGACGAGAAGTTCACCTCTTCCCAAATGATCTTGTTCTTTAAGCATCAGCTTGAAGTCTAGATTAGGACGGAAATTCGCTGGTTCCCTCCATCAGACTTTGGCAAAGGTGGGTGAGTCTTTCGCATATGTGTCAAGTAAGAGGAGCCGACTTAATGTAGCATTTTGATGCCGGTTAGGATATTGCTATAACTGAATTGAACATTGGCAACCCAGTCCAAAATTAGTTTAGTTTAGAGTCATTTATTTGTTCGTTTTTTGTTTGTTTGTTTTTTGTTTTGTTTTGTTTTGTCTTTTTTTTTTGTTTTGTTTTTTGTTTTTTGTGTTTTTTTGGGGAGGGGGGGTTAATTTTGGGGAGTAGTTTTTTGTTTTTTTTTATTGCTTTTTTTCTTTCAAAGTTTACTTAGCTAAGAAATGCAAGCTCATTTACCTCTTTTATTTCTGCCTCTACTTTCGTTGATTTAATTCTCCCATTACCTTCCCTTCCCTTCCCTTCCCCTCCCCTCCCCTCCCCCGTTAGGTGTCAAAAGATGTCACTTCCCTGGTGAATGTGGGACGCCTTTCGTATTTCCGGGTGTGTTTTTCCGTATTTGTTGATGCGTTCAGATGTGTGTGTGTGTGTGTGTGTGTGTGTGTGTGTGTGTGTGTGTGTGTGTGTGTGTGTGTGTTTAAGTGAGTGGTTGGATGAATGAATGTTTTATATTATTAAAGCCCCACATTGATCCAGGCCGTGATATATGTAATCTGTCAACTCATGTTCTGCTACTTATAAGACTGTGTTTTCTTTTCAAAACTATGATCAATTAGACAAAAAGTTTGCTACAAATATATCTGCTTTTGGATTAGCTAAACAAGAACTAAGACAGTCTAGCTTCGTAGGTTCGATCCCAATTAATTTTCTGGCCTTGTGTCAGACTAAAGAAAATTTAGTAAGTGTTATGGTGCCCTTCTACGAGAAATAATAAGTATAAGCCAGCTACAATTCAGGCAATAAGCAGCATAACTGTACCGTTCGGACTTACTTATTTCTATTTATTATTAACACTTACTTTGTACATATCTTCTTGTTATACTAATACAGTGTGACCCTGATATAAGAGAGTTGCCGGGACCGAATAAAAGTTATCTTATATCCAGGTTTCTCTTATATCCGCGTTTCTCTTATATCAGGGTTTATCTTATATCTGGGTTTGGTCTATTTTATATACATTACCACAGGCTCTAATTTGGGACCTGAGAAAATCTATCTTATATCCGAGTCTCTTATATCCGGGTTATACTGTACACAGTTTTGAACTTACCTTCTGTGTTCCGTGTCTTACTTCCGACCAAACCGGTCACCACAACTTTGCGGCAAAGTTTCGCCACAACTCCACAACAAATTGGCGACGAAGATCCACAACAGTAAATATTACTATCAACTGATGTACTCTCAAGTTACGATGTTAGCCTAATCGAAAATTATCAAAACGAATCCTGTTGTCACTTGCAGTGTTTATCAAACGGTCTCGAGGCTTACGGCTTTATCGCGTTGAAACAGCGAGACTCGTACGATCACCGAAGTTAAACAACGCTGAGCCTGATCAGCACCTAGATGGGTGTTCGTTTAGAAATGCCGGGTGCCGGACGCCAGGGTGAGCGTATGGTGTAATGGATACCAGCTCAGAATTGGAGGTTGGAGAGTTGATTTCCAATTCCTGTCGGGTTTGTTGTATTCATTTACACGCAAATACCCTTGAAAAATGTATGAATCCAACTCTTATCCTCTAATCTATGGGTTAATTAGTGGGACTTATCAGTAAATCCTTATTATCTTCCAAAAATTCTTACAATCTAAAAATATTTTCTGGCTTTAAACAACCTGCAAAGGGTTGCTAAGCTGTAAAACCCAAATCAATCGAACTGTCTCGAATCTTCATGAGAACACTTCTAAACGTAGAGGTTAGCTAGGCTGATTTTCTGGTATATCACTTTTATGTTGAGCTATTTAGTATAAAATCTTGTGTAGGTCACCCAGTGAGGATCAACTCACTACTCAGTAGGAAATAGCCAACCAGACCAGACTAGGTAACGGTTACCCCATGCAGATTTAGCCAAGATAGAGCCAGGGACAAAAATGCATGTTGTAAAACTGCGGACGTCACCCATCTTATAACCGCGCTAGAACTCGAACGCAAACACGGGGTATATGAAAAATATATATCTATTGGTAAGACTTTGCGTTCACCTTATTGTTTTTTCGTTTTCGTTTTGTTTTGTTTCGTTTTTGTTTTTTTGTTTTTTTGTTTTTGTTTTTGTTTTTTTTGTTTTGTTTTTTTTTGTTTTGTTTTGTTTTTTGTTTTTTTTTTCTTTTAAAATACGAAATTAGTTTGAATGGCGAACAATAAGAAGATAAGCTTAGTCCAAGATAGATGCGACTTTCTTCGTCTACATTACTTCTCTGCGTTGGCCTGTCGAAATAAATAGCGTTTCTTCTTCTTCTTTCTCTTGTCAACCTTAATTAGGCCTCCTATTGATCAGATGACAAAAGACAATTTCAAGCATTATTGTTCAATCTGACGCTTTTTCTTTTAACATTACCAAAGTATATGAAAATGTTTATCGAAAGTATTGACTATGACGCAATGTACGCAAGCCTGTCTTACAAGCGATAGATAACTATCTCTACATTTGTTGGTTGCCTCAAATCAAATTCATGTATCAAAACAGACTTCGCCTATCAATTATGTACCAAGTTATGATACGATAATTCATCTAATTTCGATATTTGATCTATCAAAGTTTGATCCAAGATATTTGACCTATCAAGTTTCGTCCATAATATTTGATGTATTAAAATTTGATTCATGATATTTAATCATTCTCATTTTGATACATAATATTTGATCAATTAAATTTTGGTGTATCTTTGATATCTCACATTTTGATACACGATATTTGATCAATTACATTTTATACATGATATTTCATCGATTAGTTTTTGATCTGTGATATTTCATCTATCACGTTTTCACACATGATAGTTGATCAGTTAAATCTTCATGCATAATATTTGATCTACCAAATAACAAGAATCCAAATTACCTTCGTCTAGCAAATGACCATCAACTACAACAGGTACAATGCTATTTAATACAGTCAAAACTATGGAGCATTCGCTAAAGATAGATCTTATTAACAACGGCTTGTGAGAGAACTCGCCGACAGAGCATGATAGTCGTCCTTAGTCAAATACTTTACGCACCTGTTGACAATGGTATATCAGTACAATAATGCGGCATAAGTATCTACATCTGTGTGTTTACAAAAAGGCCACGTCGTAACTACATTTGAAGTCTTATAAAATCTGCAAATATCTACAATTGTCTAAGTGAAAGGTTTTATATAAACAAAGATGAAGGGAAAACTTGAAGCAGCTGAAATGTGGTTCTAAGAAGGATACTGCGGATATCGTGGACCGAGCATGTGAGCAATGACGAGGTTTTGGAAATGATGGAAACGAAAAGGAAATTAATATTGAGCATCAGGAAGCAACAAATAAAGTTCCTGGGACATGCAATGAGGAAGGAGGGCTTGGAGAACCTGATACTAACAGGTCAGATAGAGGGGAAAAGAGATAGAGGAAAGCAACGGAGGCCTGACCAGGTGGATGACAGAACGGGGACTGAGAGACGTTACAGGAGAATGCGTGCTAAGAGCCACCAGGGATAGGGAGACGTGGAAGGCCATGATCGCCTACGTCCTGAAGGGACAAGGGACATAAAAGAAAAGAAGAAAGCTTTTATGGGTTAATGTAATTAATCCATAATTTTTCCTGTCATTTCTGCATTAATTTTTTTTTAAATAATTCAGTCCATCCGCATTTGATTTGTGATTTATAAAACTTATATTCAGATCGAAGAGTGGCTCCTAAGAACTTGAGAGCGACCATCATGGCTTCAGACGTCGATCGCAGTGGACATGGTATATTATTATTTCCTCACATAAATGCGAATTGCGTGTCAAGTGCTTGTTAAATCGATTAAATAATACAAGATTGCTGCTTTTCAAGTGAATCTTAACAATCTCTCTCTCTCTCTCTCTCTCTCTCTCTCTCTCTCTCTCTCTCTTTCTCTCTTTATTAGGGAACGTACGCTGTGATTTTTTATCGCTTTCTCTTTTCTACACTGTCCATCTTTCTCTCATGACAAAGACATATATCTCTCTACCTCCTTCTACCTCTCACTCTTTATTCCCTTTTCCTTCTCTCCTCTCTCTCTCTTTCTCTCTCTGTCAATAGTAACGACTCCTTTAGGGATACACACACCTCACTTTTTTATTATCTCCCTCCCTCTCTCTCTCTCTCTCTCTCTCTCTCTCTCTCTCTCTCACTCACTCTCTCTGTCAGTAGTAACGACTCATTTAGGGACACACACACACCTCACTTTTTATTATCTCCCTCCCTCTCTCTCTCTCTCTCTCTCTCTCTCTCTCTCTAGGGACATACGCTCTAATGTCTTTTTCTCGTTCATTTTAATTTTTTTTCTACCCGCTATATCTTTATCTACTCACTACTATTTTCCTTTCTTTTCCATTGTTCTCTCTCTCTCTCTCTCTCTCTCTCTCTCTCTCTCTCTCTCTCTAACTCCCTCTCTACCTCCTCTCTCCTATTTATTTCTCTTCTTTCCTTTCTTTCCTCCTCCCCTCTCTTTTTTGCTGATGTATTCAGTGGGCATTTATACTCCTAACACCTTTCTTTCTCGCTTCTCCTCCTTCCTCTTTCTCATTGATAACGTGTTATCTGCAGTTTTATTCATCTCTTGTCTCTCGCTTTTCAATTATTGACATTATAACTACGAAATCGCTTCTTCACTTGTTGCAGGGGTGAATTATAATAATATATGTTGCCATTAATTTCGATTTGGTCTATTTACATTACACTGGCAATATTTAACCTTCCATCACTCAAATACAGAGCTAAACACAAGAATTCTTTTTCTCCCGCTAACTGCTGCTCACCAGTTGAGTAATCTGGGAGCATTAAATAGCACTTCGAACCAAAAGACCGTGTAACGTCGCAATTATCTACGGCGTCAACTTCCAGGAGATATTAAAGTTCCACCAGCAAATGCTTTCCAATTAACCCTCGTAGCTCTAATCATTATATGATTGATCATTATATGATTGATCATTATATGATTGATCTACTTCTATTTAGAAAGGAAATACGTCTATATTCTTTGATATGAGGATTTAATGAGATATCGGTTATATGAAAATTATTTGTGCTTTTTCTTCTTCTAAGGGTCATATCTTTTCATGACGTGAGCAATCATGGCTCGCCACATTTTCCTGTCATTTGTAAACTCTTTTTTAGTATCTTTCTTAATCCATGTTCTGCTATTCATTTACACGGGCTCCTGAGATAGGTTATTCGCCGCTTTCTTATGTCCCTCTTACCTTAATTCTGTCCTGAGGGTATCACATTTTCTAAGCCCGCTTTCCTCGTTGTGTGCCCTAGAAATTACAACTGTCTAATTCTGATGCTAAATATTGGCGTCTTTTCTGCCTCCATTTTTTTCTAAAACTTCGTCGTTGATCACATGACCAATCCAAGATATTCTCAGCATCCTTCCGTAGAATCACGTTTCTGTTGCCTCATGTCTCTTCATCTGCGAGGAGAATGTCTAACATTCACTGCCATATAAGAAGGCCTATATTAAATAACAAGTCATTACGTTTTCTATTTTCTTTCTAACGAAAATGTCCTGTTTCTTAATATTCTGCTTAGATTTTGGAAGGCGTATTCCACTATCCCGATGCGACTTCAAATTTAGATGTCGCATTTTCTGTCCTTTGTTAAAACATGGTCCTGGGCATGACGGCAAACTGCATCCGGCAGCAAGAGTGGAGGTTATGAGAAGCATGGAACCACCTCTTAATTGAGGTTGTGAGGAGCATGGAACCACCTCTTAATTGCTGTTGTTCTCAGGTCCACCCTGACCCGGAGTGGTAACACCTGTTAGGGTCCCAGCTATAAGCAAATAGTTAACCTCAAAACTGGGTCAAAACACTATATGAAATTATAAAAATACACTTTTATAAAAATATATACATAAAAATATACTTTTATAGAAAAATATACATTTTTGAAGGAAAAATATTACCAACAATATATTTTTTTAAGAAAAAATTATTACCATAACACATTTTTGAAGGAAAAAAATTATTCTCAGCAAAACATTTTGAACACAAAACGAGAAAACATTTTCAGTTTTCTAAACGAAAAAAGAATAAAAAGAAAAAATTTCCATTAAAATCTGACAAAATCAACCTTCTCATAATAATAATAATAATAATAATAATAAGTACAGCCCACACACTAAGAAGAACTTTATCCATGTAATGCTAATGATGTCATAGGAGGTAGGAAAACAAATAAAATGTAGCCATAACAACACACAACTACCTGCCTTAGATCTTCCCGCAGATTTAGTAGGTAGTGTGGCCATAGCAGAAATCGAATTATGATGAAAATAATAATAATAATAATAATAATAATAATAATAATAATAATAATAATAATAATATAGAAAAGTTATCACTGAAACTAAAATTCTTTTTAAGCGATAAGATTTTTATACTTCTTTCTGAATAATAAAAATATACAGAAAAAATAACTTCGAAATTACACAACTCAACGAGGGTCGAAATGTCATAAAAGCAGTCAATCAAATCCTTTACTGATTCATTCAGTAAAAACGTCGCAGAGAAACTTTCCTTGCATTTCTAGAAGTCCCAGCGACACATTAAAAAAAAAAAGGTAATCAAAAACTTTGATACTTTATTTGTTCAACGAGATTCCAAATTTGTCTCGTTTTCTTGAAACCTGTAAACTCAACCTCGGGCCGCAGTAACACCACACAAGGTGGCGCTGTTACGTTTTCAGAAACAATCAAATTATAAGTAATGGTTTTGCCAGCTTCACGTCACACCAGTTTGAATTCTTCAGCCTAGACTACTTCTCTTTCATGTTCCGTGTTCCTTCAGGATGTAGGCGATCATGAACTTCCAGTTGTCCCAATCCTCAACACTTTTCCTCTTAATATATCTCCCTAACTCTGCTCCACCATCCACCTGCTCAAGTTAACCAGGTATATTTCGCTCTGCTTTCCCCTGTCTCTCTTTCCCTCTATCCGTCCTGTGAGTATTAGATTCTCCAAACCCTCCTTCCTCATTATGTTTCCCAGAAACCTCAGCTGTTTTTTCCTGGTGCTAATTATAAGTTTCCTTTTCGTTTGTATCCTCTCCAAAAGCTTTCCACTGCTCACATATTCGGTCTATGGTATCCTCAGCATCCTTCTGCAGAAGCATATTTCTGCTGCTTGGAGTCTCTTCTTCGTCTTTGAGAAAATCATCTAGCATTTGCTACCATACAGAAGAACAGATATCACATTATTTTCTTTGTTTTCGACGAAAATCTTCCTGCCATACGAATGCCTCTCGGATATCAGTGTCACACTTTCATAGGTATTTAATTTTCTTCACCTGTTTGATTTTCGAATCCCCGACCTGTAGTTGGCATTTTGGGTTCCTCTTTTTGCTGATGACCATACATTCAGTTTTCTTAAATTCATAGTAAAGAAGAGAAAGAATAAATAGATGCATGCCTTTCGTGAGGCCATGAGAACGAAATAAACTGCCTTAACCAAATTTTGAGCTCAGTTTTCCGACTCTATTTTCGATGTTGCTATTCGTTACTGTTGGGTTTATCAAATATATGTTGCTGACCCCAGTAGTATATATCTTCAGTACATATATTTACCCAAACATTTAAAATTTTTTAAAATTAATTAAATAAAGTTAGCTAGAGAGAACTCTAAAAAATATAATTGAAGATATTATTTTCTAGAACAAGGACATGCTAATGACGTGTAAAAATATATTACACACCTTCTCTGCGATCCTGAAACAAAAACTGTCATTTGCTTTTGTCCGGAACATAGTTTTGCGAAAGGTTATGTTTACCTACACGTCAGAAAAGCATCTTTCCTTCACTGTGTCTACTTCAAAACTATCTGCTGTATAGACTGAGTTTCACTGACTGGTCATAGAAGTTCGTATGACCAACCATCGCTGGGTATACTAACTGGAGACGAAGAAAGAAAGTTAGCATAAAAGTTGTGTATTTACTCATTAAAAATACCAAACGCTGAAGGAATCAATAATACTATTTTTGCAATTAGTTTACTATCGATTTGTTCTTCGATGAAGTTTGGCTGAGAATTTGATATCTCAGTGCCTATTTGATAAAAGTGAGAAAATAATTGCATCAGTATAAGACCGGGTTGGTAAATATAGTGCGTATAGTTTTGTTCACCAGTTGAAATATTCCTGCAGATAGTTCCAGCGTAATTGATAGGATGTCAGGATATCTGAAATGCAAAAACCTTAGTAAGAAATCTAAAGGATTTGACATACCAAGTTTGAAAAAACGGGGTCTTAAGTGGAGTTCTAATATTGAAACCTTGAGTTTAGCATACTGAATACACAAAAATATAAACATCGGTTTTGAAATTTTTCATGCATAATATTTAATTCTGAATCTAACCAAAACAGTTTTTATTAATTAAAATAAATATTTGAAAAATCGAAATCTCGAAGAAAAAGAAAAGAAAAAGAATTGACTTCTTTTTTTATTTAACCTCAATCAAGGTGATAATGTCACGAAGCCACAAAGGGTTACTGTGAATGAGGAAACTTAATAGAAAGAACAATAAAAGAACAGGGTTCAGGAAGACAAAAGATGGCGATTAAATTGTCATTTAGAAATTTTAATATTTTGAGTGTCAGTGATGTAAGAAACCGGGTTCCAGAAATAAAATGTATGAGAGAAGAAATGATTAAAATAGAACGTACGGTCACATCTAGCTATTTCAAAAGTAAAACGATGAGACCTAATTACCAATCTAGTAGTAACGCTTAAATTCACGCAGCCGTGATACCAAGGAGGAGAGCTCAGTAGAACAACTGCCATGAAAAACCGCGGCGGAAAAATGACTGAAGTTGAAGTGCCAGGACAGCACCGATAATATTATAGACCCATTTTTGGGGATTTTGTTGAAAATCTTGAAACTAGGAGAACCCTGAGCAGATACGGCAACAATATTCAATGCATGGGGGAATGGTAGATTTATAAGTGTGCAAGATGGATTTTGACGATTGTCTGGCATGACATAATGAACCAAACTTCTTAACAGCAAGCAATTATTTCAATATAATCGCTCCACTTCGTGTCAGTAAAAAACGTGAGACAAAGAAGGCGCAATGCGTTGCTCTCCCGGAGATTAGCATCAACCATGCTGATGGAGGACAAAATAGTTATGATGGAGGCTACAGATATTTCTGGTTTCAAAAGTTAAAATGCCATTTCTTTGTTAGGATTTCGATGCAACAAATGGTTTTAAATTGTTCCGTTTTCTTTTTAACTGCTTCATTTTCAAATCAGGCCTTGATGGTATGAAGGATAGGTTACGATGAAAATGGACCATGGGTGATCATTTTATGGTTAGGAGAGCCCACGATAATATGGACCATGAGTGATTATGTTATGGTGAAAAGGAGAGTCCACGATAAAAATGGACCATAAGTGATCATGTTATCCTGAGAGGGGGAGCCTACGATAAAATGGACCATTAGTGATTATGTTATGGTGGAAAGGAGAGTCCACGATAAAAATGGACCATAAGTGATCATGTTATCCTGAGATGGGGAGCCTACGATAAAATGGACCATGAGTGATTATGTTATGGTGAAAAGGAGAGTCCACGATAAAAATGGACCATAAGTGATCATGTTATCCTGAGAGGGGGAGCCTACGATAAAATGGACCATTAGTGATTATGTTATGGTGGAAAGGAGAGTCCACGATAAAAATGGACCATAAGTGATCATGTTATCCTGAGATGGGGAGCCTACGATAAAATGGACCATGAGTGATTATGTTATGGTGAAAAGGAGAGTCCACGATAAAAATGGACCATAAGTGATCATGTTATCCTGAGAGGGGGAGCCTACGATAAAATGGACCATTAGTGATTATGTTATGGTGGAAAGGAGAGTCCACGATAAAAATGGACCATAAGTGATCATGTTATCCTGAGATGGGGAGCCTACGATAAAATGGACCATGAGTGATTATGTTATGGTGAAAAGGAGAGTCCACGATAAAAATGGACCATAAGTGATCATGTTATCCTGAGAGGGGGAGCCTACGATAAAATGGATCATTAGTGATTATGTTATGGTGAAAAGGAGAGTCCACGATAAAAATGGACCATAAGTGATCATGTTATCCTGAGATGGGGAGCCTACGATAAAATGGACCATGAGTGATTATGTTATGGTGCAAGGGAGAGCCCACTATAAAAATAGACCCCGTGCTCTTTTTTTATGATAAGAAGGATAGTTCAGGATGAAAGAAACACCTGATGCAAACGTCAGTATCATGATGAAATACTGAGATGAATATCTTCCTACCAGTTATTTTGCAAATTTCAGTTGAACCAGAACAGACCAGTGTACACTAGTTTCATTATATTTGGATGTATTATTGGGGAAAATGTATCTTTGGTATTCTGCTTTCACAATCAACAAACTGTGACGTGCGATTACGAGTACTTGTTACTTAGTCTTATGAAAAAAAAAATTAAGTTTTTGAAGTTTTACTCGTCATATATATTTTAGCGTAACTAAAATAAAAATACAGCTGAGCAAGTCACTAAACAATTTATAAATCAATGAAAAATCAGATAAGATTTCTATTGGAAAAGTCAATCACTTCATCAACAATATTATTTTCTTAAGTTTAGTTTTTCTTTTAATTTTTTTTTTTTTTTTTTTTTGCTATGTGCAAAACGAAAGGTGGTGATATTTGCAGACATTCGTGCGTTGATATCGACTGAATCAAAATTTTCAAACCCTCTCAGTTCGACGCTTTGTGAAGTTATTTTTTTGTTTATCGGCTTTTCATGATTTATATGTTACGCACGGATACGCACATCCTTGTATGCGACCTAATCGCCTTCGTGCGCATTTCTTTGCGCCGAAAGAGAAAGTGATGTCAGCAAACTAAAGAAAACTCGAGGTAAATTAACAGAACCTACGCACAAACGAATAATCTCTGTTCATTTAATGAATAGAATCGGTTAAATAACATCGTCGCGAATTTTTCTATTATTCAGTAGTTACTGAGCTTAGCCCAAAACCAAAAGCAAGAGTCACCGTGTGTGAGTCAAAATCGTGATGCTTGTAAATGCTCTGCGAAATGAATTAGCTAATTTATGTGGGTGTCAGTCTGTAAGTACACGTATAAATACACACGAAAGGTTACTCGAAAGGTCGAAGCTTACGGTTACATCAAGTCGAAACACAAGTTTTCGTACGATCACCAAGTTAAGCAACGTTGAATGTTGTCAGTACCTAGATGGGTGACGTTATGCTTTGGTGCTGTCAACTTGGATCGGTGAGCCAAGTTCAAATTTCTGTCAAGTTTGTTATGTTCACTTACACGCAAAGACTCTTGGGGAAAGGTATGAATCCACTTTTTCTTTCCATTTATGTATTCTTAACTCGTATCGATAAATCGTTCAGTCAGTTAAGTGCCATACATGACCCATAACTGGAGGGAAGAGACGGATTAATACTTTTAGATTTAGTTCGTGTGTGTGTGTGTGTGTGTGTGTGTGTGTGTGTGTGTGTGTGTGTGTGTGTGTGTATATATATATATATATATATATATATATATATATATATATATATATATATATATATACGAACTAAATCTAAAAGTGAGCCAAAGCGGACCGCTGTTTCACTCGCCGGATTGTTAGGACAAGGCTCTTGTCCTGTGTCCTGACGATCCGGCGAGTGAAACCGCGGTCGGCTTTGGTTCACTTTTAGATTTAGTTCGTATCTTTGCTCTACTTTCGTACTTTCGGATTGAGCTCTTAACTCTTAAGGTTTTCGTCTTGGTTTTTTTTTTCTTTCGAACACAGCTTTTGTTTTATTTGTTTCTTTTTTTTATTCCCCTCTTCCCATTTGGTATTACCTTTTGAGATCGACGACTTAATTTACTATTTTGTTAACAGTAGGACTTAATGATTTTAGTCATTATTAGTGATACTGTTTTCTTGGTACGTTTTACAATAATATATATATAATATTAACTATAGTAATAACAATACCAATAGTAACTGAACTAACTCTGGCGAAACTAGCATTAATTAAGCTATAATTTAAATCGTCTTGTACAACCCACCAAGAACAAACTCGGAGGGAAAAGAAGGGGAAATAAAAAAGAAACAAACGAAGTACATGAACAAAAAGTCAAGCACTCGTAAGAAAGAAAAAAAACCCAAGACGAAAACCCTAACACTATTATATATATATATATATATATATATATATATATATATATATATATAGTAATAACAATACCAATAGTAAGGGAACTAACTCTGCCGAAACTAGTATTAATTAAGCTATAATTTAAATCGTCTTGAACAACCCACCGAGAAGGAACTCGGGGAGAAAAGAAGGGGAAATAAAAAAAGAAACAAACGAAGTATATGAACAAAAAGTCAAGCACTCGTAAGAAAATATGAGTATCGATCAAAAAGAATGTTCAAACAAATCATTTTTCCTTTTTCTCTGTCTTCACACCTGTGTTCCCATTCTTCTCTTGCCCTTTCTCTGACACCCCCGTAACTGGTTCGTCTTTTCTTCACTCTCCTCCTACCTAAACATTTTTTCTCTTGTGTAGCCCGCTGCGCACCAGTGGCGGTACCGCTTTGCTTGGGGTGAAACGATTAAAAAAGATTTCGTAGAGACCTTACATTAGTTATGGAAATAACCAACACACTAAACAGAGAAGCAATCGATCGGAAGAGAGTTCCACTCGTGAAAAATGCGAGAAAAGAAACTATTGGAATAGAACTTACAGTTGCATCTCACTAGTTCAAAAGTAAAAGGACACTCATTTGCCAGTCTAGTCTTCTTTTTCTTTTATGCGCCGTGTTCCTTCAGAACACAGACAATCACAACCTCCACATCTTCCTGTTCTTTTATAGCTCTTAATATATTTTGTAGTGTTATTTCTTCCGAACCCTGCTCTGCCATTCGTTTGCTTCAGCCTATCTAGTATGTCACACGCTGTTTTCCCCGTCTCTCATTTCCTCTATCCGCCCTGAGAGTATCAGGTTCTCCAAGCCATCCTTCCTCATTACGTGTCCCAGAAAACTTCAGCTGTCTCTTTCTGTAAGTTTCCTTTTCGTTTCCATCCTCTCCCAAACTTCGTCGTTGCTCACATGTTCGGTCGTGCTATCCTCAGCATCCTTCTGTAGAACCACATTTATATTGCTTCGAGTCTTTTCTTCATCTCCGAGGAGACTGTCCAGCATTCGCTGCCATATAGGAGGACAGATATCACGTAACAGCTCAGTACTCTTTTATTTGTTTTTGTTGCTTCGAGTCTCTCCGTCATCTTTGAGGAGATTGTCCAGCATTCGCTGTCATATAGGAGGACAGATATCACATAACAGTCCAGTACTCTTTTATTTGTTTCCAACGAAACTTTCCTCTCAGTATTTTTTTCAGCTTTTAGACTGCATCCTTGGCTATGCCAATACGCCTTAAGGTCTTAGTGTCACACTTTCTGTCCTTTGTTAGAACACTTTCCAGTTATTTAAATTTCTGCACGGGCTTTATTATCTAATTGGCATTTTGGGCTCCTCTTGAAAATATAAGAACATAATAAAAGAAGAGGATTCTGGAAGACAGCAATCAAATAGTAGATTTCCCTACTCGTTACCCCAGTAATTCCGTGGGACACTCTTCTTGACTGGATCCGTTCCTTACCTCCACTTCGGTCTCTTGTCTCGCTTTGCAACTTTATCCTTTTGTAAATTCGGATCACGCCGTAGTGTCGAAATATTTCTTTCCGCACGTCTATTCGGCAAGATCCAGCTATTCATAAGACATCATTTTAATACCAACATTCTGATTAGAATGTTATTGTCTTCGCGACACCGTTGCCAAATGCGTCTTCCTGGTCTGTAATTGACTGTCATTCAAAAGCTGGACTTTCAAGGCAAGCCGTGGCGATTTGCCAGAGCGCGACTACAACGGCAGCAGCCTGGGGAAAGAAGAAAAAACAACTTTCTGCTCTTGTTAAATGATCTGCCGGTTTGGGGAGATTCTGCTAGCGTATTGAGCCCGTTTATATGTTGCATAACAATGTGCACCCCCACTCTCTCTCTCGTGGACTGGAGTAAATTGATCGATGTTCCTAAAGCTGTGACTAGAATAATATTATGGAACACGCGTTTGAAGAGTATCTGCAAAAACAAACCTGTCTTCCTCCTAATTGCTCACTTTAAACATCGTCACAGAGCGAAAATGTGGTGTGATGGGAAAAAATTGAATCCTGTAGATTCTAACGTTAAGGTGAATAATAGTAACAAGCTTGGCGTATGTAAAATGCACCAGGTTGAAATTAATATTTTTGAATAAGATACATGGTGGTGGTTTCAGAGTCGGACCATAGCTAGGCTAGATTTTTAGCAGGTTTTGTAAGAATGTTTTTGTCTCTAACTCTGCTTATTTGAACTGCCCTGTAAGATTTTTATATTTTCTTCCCATTTATGTTGTCCTTTTTCCTTCCTACCTCTGAAACGTGCCGCCCCACTTTTTTTTAAAAAATGAAAATGAAATAAAAGAAAAAGCGCCTATTTGATTCATCGGAAAACACTAAGCCGTTTGTTCTGTTTATCGAAATGTATTTTCTACATAAACTTTATTGGACAAAATATATATCACGCTTTTTCCATCATCTTTCAATCAACTTGATAATTTTATCCTTTCAACCATCTTTATGTTAGAAAGTGTAGAGGACGAAGCGTTCATTTCTAACTTATATTTACGAGTCGACTCGGCGTAACTCGGATCATGAAATAACACAGGAAATAAGGAAACACGAAAAGGCGAAAGTAACCAAAACAACAATATATTAACAAAGGTTACATAGAGCTGAAAGCATGCAAATCAAATAAGGAAAGAATTCTTTCCCTTTGTCTGGAGAGAAACGTAAATGTTCGATAGAAGATTAAATTGAATCAAGTTCAGTTTGAATAAAATTAATGTACATACTGTTAATATCTGTTTCCAATTAGAGTTTTTTAGCGTTGTGTGTACATGCTGGTGAGAAATAAAAATTTGCGCCACTAATTGCTACCCGCAATTAGTGCGCGTGTGTATGTGTGTGTTAGGTAACAAACATTGTCTGCTCTTGCCCGGGAAGGAACCCCTAACTGCCTTAACACGTGACGCTCCCGGCATGCCGTTAGCGCGGGAAAACTAGGGTTATCACGTGAAAGCTGAATGACCATGTGTGTTGGTGTGAATGTATTCAAACCCTATAAATGTGATTTGTACCTTTTGCAATCTTCTCATGAAATGACTTTTTTTCTTTTTTTTTTTTTCATCCAAAGAATTCTGGAAAAGCCTAAATAAAAGATAATCCGACAAAGCAATATATTTAGCCTCCATCGCAATGTTTAGAACTTTTTCGTTGTATTCATGAAGTGAATCACATGGAAATACTGTTTACTTTCTTTCGCTAAACTTATATGAAAGACACACAAGAGAAAGTGACTAATATAATGTGGTGACGAAGATTTTTCAACTTGTGATTTGAATATTTTAAGTAAATTACCTCGCACTCACGTGGTCTGGTAATCATGCTCTTGATTTGACCGCTATCAACCACAATTGTTCAGCATCTTTCATTGAGAAATCCACCAAGAAACTTTGCAAACCATTTTTGACACGTTCTATTATTCACAGTACCTTTTCCTTATGGATTTGAATTCAATGTTCTGACATATTTGCTAAATTAACTAATATGACTGAAGTCAAAAGAGAAACAGAAGCGATATTTTTAAAGGAAAAAATATGGCAAATGCTAACTAAAACGAACTTTTTTCAGTTACCCAATGTGTATCTATATATTTGTTTAGACACCGCCACTCATTTTTGATACCTCAAATTTAATTTTTAAAAATAAAAACGTTTTCTTGACGCTTTAATTTTAGCTTTAATTGAAAACCAAGAGATTACATTTACTAATTACAGTAAGCAAAATACCCTGGTGTATTTCAAACCGAAATTATATTGATCGGATTCAAAAATTCTGTAGATTTAAAAAAAAGTTAAAATTTCAAATTTTCCATCGATTGTAAACAGAAGCCGTTTTAAAAGATCTTACAAAAATAAAATACACCTAGCTGACACATTATTTTTTCAAATTATCGAATTTAAACTTACTTTAAGTTGACTTGAATCAAGAATTGGTTGCTTACTGCCTGAAGTATTTTCCAAAAAGTGTTTCTCAGTTACGGTATCTTTATCATAACATGTCAACTCGTTATCAAGAGGTGATAACTAATATGTTTTACAGTAGCTGACCAAACAATGCCCAGTATGGAAGACGAATTTGGTATAAATTTTATTTTTTTTCCTGTAAGGGAAGACAACCCTTGAATCACGTGACATTTTAATTATAAATATCACGTACGGCCACCCGTACAAATAAGATATGGGTAATCAAAATGCACACAATTAAAATGTTATAATTGTTTTTAAAAAATCATTTGTGTTAAACTTTTCAAATAGTAAATGTAGTCTTCATGCTTTAATTTCATACCCTAGCCACCCCAATGGAGGAAGAAATTTTAAAATATTTTTGAAACTATTATTAAAAAAATTTAAAAATATGAAAATAATTCTTGTAAAAATTCATTATTCATTGAATTTTTGTTTTTCTTTTCAGACTATGATATGCTTAATTCATATTGCTTATAAAAGCAATTAAAAGTTTATACAAATAAAAATTGGCATAGTTACTGCATGTTTCGTAATTCGGACCTTTTTTTTTTTTTTTTTTAGAAAGAAGGCCAATCCAATATTCAAGAAAAAAAGACTTGATTAGCATTCCCCAATGACTCAATGACTCCTAAATTTAATTATATTAGGTTTATTGTTGCCCAAATTCGAATTTTTAGACATTTCTGGAAATTAATTAGTGAGAAGAGGTAACATATGTAAAAAAATATATATATATATATATATATTTTTACCAATATTTCCTTAAAATTGGTATTTCAATATTGAATTCAGTCAATTATGAATAAGTCCTGAAATTTTCATAAAAAACCGACCATTATTTTATTTCTGCAAGAATTACCAAATTAATGTGTCTTTTACGGTCAAAAAAGTGCATTGTGTAATATTACGTTTTTTTTACGTAATAAACTATGCGTCAATTTAGGTTTTGCACTGACGAAAGAAAAGAAAAAAAATTCTACCAAAATTTCGAACGTGTTAGAAATAATTAAAAAATAAAAAATATTTTTATTTATCCTCTTAATGATAATATAAACATTTTGCCGATAAAACTTTGTTTTAATTAGTTTGGGGCCTTTTTCTTTCATTCTATGCTGTTTTTTCAGCGATTTTTTGGAGATATCTATATTTGTTCATATACTTCATCCGTTAATTAATGCCTATTTTCTTTCATGCACTGTGTCCCTTCCGGACGCAGGTGATCATAGCCCTCCACATCTTCCCGTCCCTTGTAGCATTTAATAAATTGTCTTTTTGTTCTCATAACCCCTGTTTTAATAACAATTTACTCAAGCTCATCAAATGTTACACAGTTTTCCTCTTTCAGTCTTTCCCCTCAACCAATCCCGTGAATATCAGATTTTCCAAGCCCTCCTTCCTCGTATGCCCCAGAAATTTCAACTGCCTCTTCCTGCTGTTAAGTATAAGTTTTCTTTTTGTTTCCATTTTCTCTAAAACCTTGTCGTTGTTCACATATTCGGTTCATGATATCCTCAGTATCCTTCTGCAGAACCACATTTTTGCTGCTGAAAATTTCATCTTTGAGGAGATCGTCATACAGGAGGTCAAATTTTTTCTGTTTCTTAATACTTTGCTTAGCTTTATGAATACATCTTTGGCCATCCCAATATGTCTTCGGATCTCAGTGTCACACTTTCCGTCCTCTGTTAGAACATTTTCTAGATATTTAAATTCTTGTAATTGTTACTTAGAAATTATTGTTAGAAACTTGGATACCTACCTATAAGTAGCCTTGTTCCAGATTGAGACGAGATGGATTCATGCCTTTCTCATAGTTATTTGCAAAAGTGAATATAACAAACTCGACCAGAATGCAACTCCTTTTTCTCATCCTGAGCCACTACACATTACACCCAAGTATATAATATTTTTTTTAAAACAGTAAATAATAATTTGGAACAGCAGCATAGTGGATATACAAGTTGTTTAAAACATGTGTCGCTGTCATTGCGAGTTCAATCTCTGGATTAGGTGGCTATAATGGTTAATCAGAAGCCAACAAGAACTGGCAACACACTCAACAGATATCCCATATCAGCTTAAACAATGGGTACTTGAAGACAGCTGGTTGCTCAAAACATTGCACATACAATAATCAAGATGAGAACAAGAGTTTGAAGAAATTAAAGGATAAATAATACAAATTAATAGCTAGCAGATCTCTCTTCTTACATAGAGTTGTACAGGGTGGGTCAGAAATACAGCCCGCGTTTAAAATGTTTAAAATGCAGGAGGACACACTCTCAAATGATAAATGAACTCAGAATTATTCTGAAAAAAGATTTAACCATTAACTCATTTCTATTCTTCAGAACCAATTTCGCATTTATCAAACAAAAATTATTACATGTAGAGCAAAAAATATCTTCAGAAGAGGGTGGGGTGAATGGGATCATGTAAATGTAGTGGGGGTAGAGAGGAAGATATGAAATGAATAAATAAACAAGAGAAAAAAAAAAACAAATACACACAAGAAATAATTTATATATCCCAGATTTATTGTGTATATACAAGATAGCTTTGCAGGATTTCTCACAGAAGGCATTCACACTGTCAGCATATGTCCAAACAGCCTTCTATGAAATAAGGCTATGTCATAACAAAAGGCACAGTGATGAGGCCAGCAAAATACAAGATGAGGAAAGAAAAGTATTTAATTACCAGACAGACAAAATAAATAAATAAAAAAAAAACACGAATTAGAGTTAGGTCACTTTGCACGCACATGCACATGCAGGTAGGCAAACAAACACTGCAAGTTGATAAAAAATTTATTACAATGTAATGAGCTGGTTTTAAAAAGTTACCATTTGAGTGTAAGTTTTGTACAAGAGAGGTTATGAAACGATTCAATTTGAAAGTTGATAAATTAAACTTTATTTTATACTGTGAAGAATTTTTGGAGTGGGGGACCATTAAAAATTTTCAAAATGAGCAATTGTACCGGCCAGCCAACACAAAACATGACAGACATTACAAAGGTCTGCATAGCTAATCTAAACTGAAACAATTTAGCACATTTGTTGAGCCACAGACATTTGAAGACTGACAACAGCAGTTTTTAGGGTTAGCCCATGGATATCATGGAATTTTAAACATAGCAAAAACAACCCCACCTTAGAAAAAGGAGCTTTTTAGCTTATTTTGAAATCGTTTTTTTTTCTTTTTCCTAATCTTTGAACTCAGCTCTTCTTAATCCCATTTATTAACTAGTGAATCAGATAGAAGTTTCACGGTTATCGATCACTTGCAATATTAGAAGATTTACTTGTGCATAAACTGAAAATGGCTCATCGTTTCTCAGCTTCAACATGAAGCAGTAGCTTGCAAATAAATCATGACAAAACCCCCACCCTGTGACAAGGCTTCACGTATACTATTGCTTTTGAATAATGTTTTTAGTTAAACCACTTATTCAATTGTATCTATGTACAAAGAAGTAGATGATGTTGTAAGAAGTTTTATGAACTAGAAACATCTCAGATTGCAAATAACGGACAATAACAGATGCACCAAGAGAAAATATGGACAACTGTTTGGAGCAAAATAGAACTGTTTTATAGTTATTTTTACCAAAGTATGTACACCCATAGTCATTTCAAAACATTGCAACCAAATCTGAAAAAAGCCAACTGAAATCTTGACTATTTCAAATTCTTTTGTTTTTAGTTAATAGCTTCTTTATAGATTTCTTGGCTGGTTAAAGTTTAGAATGGGTTCATTTATTGGTGCTTTACAGATAAATAATGGATAATGATAAACTGTTTTTAAATAAAATTCTATTCCTAGGCTTCTGAAAATAACTTGAAAAAATTATCACAAAATGTTTTTTAAATTTTTTTTTTTACCTACAAATGTTGTGTGACCAGGTTGCCAAGAGGACACTGGCTAAAGACACAGTGTCCGGATAAAGGCAGGGAAGGGTTAATGTAGAAAGAATACCTTACCCTGGTGGAGTGTGGTGGGTTTGCAAAAGAAGATATTTGTACCACTTGAGTATCACAGATTTTATTAGACAGGATATCAACCATGAAATAACTTCCCCAAATTTGTGTGTGTGTGTGTGTATATATATATATATATATATATATATATATAAGGCTTGTATTAAGGACTACTGTTATTACACATTTAGCCACTATATGCACCATAAACAAAATGGTGCTTAGAAAAACGGATTCAGGATTCCCGAAAATAAGGTTTTATTGTTTTACATATTCAAGAAAGTTTTATTTAATCAGTTGTAATAATTTTTTCAGAGGTTCTTATAATAAAATTTATTAGCATTAACAAAATGTGTTAAACTGTTACATTATTACAAATCCAATCACTAAAATGTTTGAGCTAATTTTTTTTTTCAATAAAACTAGCTAACAATTTATTTTCAAATATACAACTAATAAAATATAATAATACATAACATTCATAATGGTTATTACTTAACATCTTTCAATTTAAAAAAAAATCTTAATTCATCAAAAGATGAACATTTAATGCTGAGAAAAAGATTAGAAACCTTCAGATTTAGATATTTGCCAATTTTAAGGGAATAAGAATTTTGAGAAAAGAATATTTCATAGTCTAGAAGGCAGATAGAAAGGTTCAGCAGATGACAAAAACCTGACTATGAACTGAAGGGGGAGGATAACATCAATCCTGCCACTTGATTTAAACTGCAACCATCATTGAGTATGTGTCCCTACATTGTGTATTGTTAGATAACATAGCTCAAACATATCACAAGATATTTATTTATATATACATTCCAATTAAACATCTCTCTCTCTCCCACCTCAAATTCCACACACACACAACTATCATGCATGGAAGTTGTTCAACAAACAAACAACTAAATATATGCACACACATTGATGAATGACCTCGATTCACCCTGAACACAATCACTCAAATTACAGACGTACAATTATATACAGGTTTGAATTGAATTTGGATTCAAATTGAACATTACTAACACTCGGACTTCTACACATGCACTTTTCAATGATGCATGTAAGATTTTGTTTTTGCAAACCCATCTCTGCCAGAAAAAAAAAAATTTAAAGGAATGAATGTTAATATACTCAAATTGTACCAATCGTTAACTGCTGGACAATTATCTTTTATCTTTTAGTCTTCATTTCTGCACTGTCTTTTACTCCCTCTTCATTTTGGTCCATCGTATCATAGTCTCTGGCGATCGGTAAAGGAAAATGAGCTTAGCAAAAAGGTCTTCCTCGAGACGGAAGTCACAGCATTCGCGCACTAGGTAGATGTCGAGACACAACTTGAGGATTTTATCGATGTAGGGCAGCTCCATAAACATGATGCGGTATGACACTTCGCTGACAAACAAGCGAGCAAAGCGACCGATGACAAACACCATAGACACATACAAGCCAATTATACTGCAATATAAGAAGGCACAAGCAACATTAACAACAACAATTAAAAAATTAAAAATAAAATAAATATCAGGAAAAGCCAATAAAACACAGGTGACAAGCGAGTTGGGTCAGTCAACAAGTCTGTCATTAACAAAATCAAAGCACAAAATTATATTAGACAGAAAAAAAAAAACAAACAAACAACACGAAGGTATGAAAAGACTAAGACATTTTTTTCTTTTTGTTAATGTAAGGCTCTGTGTACATGTGCTGTCAAACACAATATAAATGAACCTAAAATTTGAATCAATACACATGGATGATGATCTTAAGAACATTTTTCTGTTGATATACAATAAAGTTTTCTCAGACACAGTTTTTATTAATACTGTTAAAAGTCTTAAATTAAAAATTAAAAGATTTCTTAAAGTAATATTCAATAGTTGGAAGTTTTTAAGATAATTCCCACAACAGCAAAGATTTAAAATATTTGACACTCAAAGATTATAATCTGTCAGGTGGTGAAATCCTCAATTTAATAACAACATCCATATAACATATTACATTTAAATGCATCAAGTTGACAATGTGTTTGAGGTCATATATTTGTAGAAAGAATTCTATACTTACTACATACACAAACTCTTAGACAGTTAATAGATATTTTTGAATCCCCCATTCACAAACCCCTAGAGCAGTTTCTAACTTTTTGGCCCTTTATATAATTTACAGCCTTTTTTTATTAAGAACTCCCCACCCTTTATTGCATAATCAGAAAAATTCCAAAAGCCACCCCAATTATTAAGTCTCTCTTGTATTAGGCAACTATGATAAAATACGTCATCAATGAACCACATCATCTGCTATGTCTAATATCATATCAAAGCTTTGAGTATCTTAAAAGAAAAGTTTTGATATAACAATTGAAATGCAGTAAGCATATCAAGTGTTCACAATTGGCATTATTAAAAATAAATGGTTGTTTAAATGTTTTCTTTACATGGTAATTTAAGATCTAGCATGTATGCATGACTTAAAATGCTTAAATAAGTAAAACATTAATGTTAATTAGTATATTTTATTGTCATAATTTCATCATTAGTTCAAATAACTTTTTTCAGTAATGGTCACAATTATAACATTTGTACCTTCAATTTGAAGGAGTATATATATATATATATATATCTCTTTTTTATTACTTAGAGCAATAAATACTGTAACAACTAGCCTGTAGTTTTCATCCATTTAAATATAGTGCATTTTAAATATTTTGCACCATTTTTGCCTTTTATTTCTTCTTTTAACAAACCTCTCGTGCCAGAATAGACAGTCTAGCCTATTTGAATTTTATTTTTTTCCAACCTACTTAGCTTACCTATTATTGTTTCTGATAAACCCTATTTTATTTTTCACTCCCACTCATCCCACCAATTCAATTGTTTGTCTCAAATTCTTACTTTTTTTTTTTGTTCTGAAAAATAACTTTTTAATGAATTTTCCAAGCTGCATTTAAGAATAGACATAAAATGGCATGTACATTAACACTGAACATACAAATTAAAAGAAAAAATTGTCTGGTAATTGTCACACAACATGAAGACATTTCAGCAGAATAACTGACACACATCACTGTAGCACAGCAGAAAGTACAAAATTTTAGGGAGAAGTTTTTCTCTTTATTAATCCCCCAAATACTGAATAAGTTTAAAAAAATATATAATGTAAGCCAGAATTAGCAAAAATCATTATAAAATACTGTAAGAAAGTCTTTTATGTGATAGCAACAAGAAGAATTGATGTATTTCTATAGAGGCTGATTATTGACTTTAAATATTAACATGAAAGGCATGAGAGAGTAAGTGGATAGTTGAACAGTCAACTTCAAACAGAAGAATGAATGTGTGTGTGTGTGTGTGTGTGTGTGTGTGCGTGTGTCACGTAAAATGTTATTTTTAGTAGATACTTGTAGCTGAGTAGGTGTTCCATTTATTTATTTGAATTATTTATTTTCACCTGTCACCCTGAATATTTGAGAAATCTTAAAGAAAAATGTGTACCCTTCTGCAGGAATCAAACCTGCATCACTCAAAATAGAGGTGGCCACTGTTTAGCCTGGAATGCCTTACTACTTGGCCATGAAGAAACAGATGGTAATGTAAAGCCAATTTCTTGAATTCAAGTGAAATTCCTGTCATAGATCTAGCCATTTTCTTTTTATATCTGCACATGGTTTTGTACCCAAACATTTGTGCGCATATATATATATATATATATATATATACACACACACACAAGAAATAGCATTCATAATATCAATTGTATATTATTTACATAGCTTAATAGAAAATAGCACCGAAAGTTACAAGATTAACGTGAGCACAAAGAAAAACATTGTAATTTTATAAAAAGCAGATATTGTTAATTTAATCAAGTTCATTCAAAGACAATGAATCCTAGAACTTGGTTGGAATCTCCAGAATTTAAAATATACATCAGTCATGATTAATATAAATTTTGCATATGAATATGAGCAAGAGCATATTTTCACAACAAAATGGATATTTTGAGAAGCCTTTTCTTCATATATTGGTGGGCAGGTGACTCAACTGAGTACTTTATAACTGTTTACCAGAACTTATAATTTTAAAGTGTCAACTTTTAAATTTATTTTGCAATGAACTCTTATGTTATTTGCATTATATATATATGAGAAAAACTTAATAGACACCATGATAGCAGAAACATTAATGTTTGTAATATTTTAGGTATCAACTAACATTACACTTTCAATTTTTTTTAAATGTGTATTGAGCACTTTTACTTTTTTATAATGTAACTGTTTCCTGAACAAAATAAACCTTGTTTGTAAAAACAGTTTTATTTTAATATATATATATATATATATATATATATAAAATAAAACAATTATAATCTTGAACAAACCTGATGGCAAATTTTAAAAACATTTTTTTTTAATTTTTGCCATGGAAAGTGTGGTTGCCTTTCTAAATCTTTATTGCTTTTTATTTTTATATATGTAAAAATTTACTTAAGATTACTACAGCCTGTACTGATAATTATCTAAGCAGTGTGGATGATATTCAGTTACATTAAATTAATTTTCAAATGTGTACATGAAGAAATTATCACCAAACCAGCCTCTTTCAATAAAAGTTTCACCCATTTGTTCCAACCTTTGAACCAAGTAAGCAAAAAGTAATCATTTTATTGCCGGACATGTTTTATCATTGTTATAAATATTTTTAGTGGCTACACATGTCGGAGTTAAAATTCCTGCCATTTTAAACAGTGAAATTAATATCAACCAGCCTAGAGATAGAGATATCTTTACTTCACAACTACTTTACCTACAGTAGTAATTTCCTTGATGGACAAAGGGGAATAGTGTTTTTCTTTCCTTGTTGGGAGGTACATTTTTCTTTAATAGAACTTCTCAATCTAGGCCAGTTGACATTAATTTCCTTTTTTTAAAATAACAGGAATATCAATTCAAACATGCATAGTGACATTATATAAACAAAGAAATAATGTCAGACTAAAAAAATTCATTTTAGAATTATATTGCTAGACAGATTTTATCACTTAAAAGGTTTAGTGTAAACCCATATTTGAGTAGACACTGTTTATTTATTAAACAGTATATTTATTTAATAAAATTTCTCTATTATTCAGGTCAGTAGAGAAAAATAAATATAATGTTTAATAAGTAAACAGTGTCTACTATGGGTATCCTCTAAAAATAATGTTTAAATGATAAGACCTGTTGGATTGATAAATAAAAATAAATCCATTACTTTTGGAGAAGTTGCTTTGTTTGACATGTATAAAAATAAATTGTAAATCTACTAATCTTAGAAAAGAGATATCCTTTTTTTTCTTTTTTAGAGGCTAAAAGAAGATTATCGTGAGTGACAAGGTGAAGACAATCTAGTAAAAATTTCTGGTTACAAAAATTACAAATTATAGAAAGGCTACAGTAGAAAAACAATGTAAAAGTTCATAATGAATGTTGAGATTCAGCAGTCAAAGTCCTGGCAGGGTTAAGATCAGATGTTCTTCACATTTCATTCCAAATTATGTTTTTAGGGAAACCCGTCGCTCCCCATACCATGCCAGCCTTGTTAAAAGCTAGAGTATATATTTCATTACTTTGTTTAAAAATAAATTTGCAAGAATGTTTCCATCTTTAAAATCATACACAACACAGTAATCTTCATAAAAGAAAAAACATCCCAGCAAGACCAACTAAAAATTAAGCAGAATTGTTGACAGATTGATCGGTCATCAGCTAAGAAATATTTAGCAAAATATTATGCATTAAATATAAGCTAAAACGATAAGTTGAGCTGCAATCATTTTGACAGACAGATGCATAGAAATGGAAATATTATTTACCAGATCAATCACCTTCATTTTGTGCATCACAAACACAGTTAGTTTTGAGGTAAGCAAAAATATATTGTTTCAAAAACCAGCCTCATAAAAATTTAGAAAAGATACATTTATTACCAGAGAGAACAGGGTTTCTCAACCATTTTTTTTTTTTAACCACATTTACTTAAATTTGTTCTTGATGGATCCCCATAACTATTTGATGATGATGAAAAAAAGAAAAACAAAAAAGATTATAGAAAAGTTTAAGAATTGTATTATGAAAATAATAAATATATAGGCTTAATTTTGAAGTAAAACTAATTTAATGAAAATAAATTAGAATTTAACTAAATTCTACAGAAGTTTTATATAAAAATATTACTATGGACCCACAATTTGCTACTTCTTTGTGTAAAACCCAATAATGTTTTACATAGAATCTCAGAGCCCATATATATATATATCTCAGCTAAGAGATAGAGTGACATTCTCAAGTCACATAAACTAATAAACTGCTGGAGATTGACAAATTTTAGAAAATGACTATAAATGCAACAAAAGCAAAGTCAGAAGAAAATGCTGTTAACTAGGGTCAGTGCCTGGCTTCAAAATGGTAAAAAGACACTAAGACACAAGGTTTAGACAAAGGTTTGAATGAAAAGCAAAAATGCCAAGACTGAGAGGACCTGCTTTATAGAAACAAAATTGCCACAAGATAATGACATTTCTCTCCCTTTGTTTTTACTCAAAACGTGGATGATATTATTATATTTCTGAAGATTGACATTAATAAAAGAGCACGTCAACACTGAACAAGAACTTGGCAATGAAAAGCAATAGAAAGAATTCCTCAAAAAATTCTTGTCAAAAATGGAGCCTGACAAATTATATATATATATATATATATATATATATAATAAATACAAAGCAAAAGCTTAAGTGAACTTATATCAATGATGTGTGTGTGTGTGTGTGTGTGTGTGTGTGTGTGTGTGTGTGTGTGTGTGAGTGAGAAAAAGTATAAAACAATGCACAATGAGTGCTGGTGGTAAAAGTTCTCAATGTAAAATAACAGAGCTAAAATTTATACTATCATACATTTTTTCCTCACTGTTTTTGGTACAATTGAGTTCCATGCACACAGCAATCTTCAGGTATCTGATTGAGAACTAACTATTCTTAACAGGAATATTCAAATTTTACAATGGTCAGAATTCAATCAGGATCTGAAGATAAAACTCAATCTTGTGCCAAACAGTAGAAAAAAAAAGTTAAAATTATATTTTATATATATATATATATATATATAAGCTTAGACCCGATAAAAAATTCAACAAATACTGTGATTTTTTGTTGTCTTTTAACGACATCACCATCAAGTATATCAGACGGTATGAACGGATCCTACACAAAATTAATAGACAAAACTTGTCTATATTATTCAATGAAACCTGCATTAATATATATATATATATATATATATATATATATATACACACACAAAAACACAAAAATTCTAACATAAATACTTAGTCTGTATATTAATCTTTATTTTGTAACACCAGATTCTGACTTAACCAGGTTGGTTTATATTCTGCACTACTACATTTAAGATTTTCTCGGAAGAAGATTGAAAGGACTTGGGAACATCAAAAAATGAATAATAACACCTGTCAACATTACAGCTCATTTCTGACATCTTTCAATTATAATATGCAAAAGATTATCTATGAGTATGGACAAATTTTATTAAAAATAAGCAAATACAATGTTTGCAATTTATTTAATCTGGCATGTCTAAAAGAAAATTTGCTGCCTAAATACACAAAATATATATATATATATATATATATATATATATATACACACACACACTTTCTCACTCACAAAATACTAATTTATATCTGAATACAAAGAACATTAAAATTATCTTGCTGTTGTGTACATACATATACACAAGGAAACCTCCCCTGCTTAAATATTTATTTATATCAGTGTCTATGCACAGTAAGTGATTTCAGTGTATGCACTCAAATGTCATTCATTTTGAACAACAACTTCATATGATTGAGTGTTTGTTTGCCAATGAATAAGCAGCTGATACTGTTGTTAATTATGACATCTATTCAATGATACATTTGTTTAGCCTATGTTTACTTCAGTAGTTAAAACTAATGATTGAACCATATTAAAATTGATAACAAATTAACAGATGTATATGTGCAGTTTTTTCTTTATGATTGGCCAATGTTAAGTAATTAACCATAAGCATCAGTACATCTGTTAATGCAAATGTTAAACATTGTTTGAAATCAATCACCATTGCTTTTGGAGACTTGTGGCAATCTAAACAGTACTTAAACCCAAGAGAATGCTCAAAGTTCCAATTAACTAACTATAGCCTCATGCCACTAATCTAATTCATAGAACAATTCACTTCAGTCTGTAAAAGCAAAAAAAGAAAAAAAAAAAAGACTGAGGTGCCAGCTGAAAATACAATCAGGATACATTAGCTTAATGAATTGTCCACTTCAGGTAGGTCAAAGTTCAACAAGGCAAATGGACACCAAATACTACCTGAATAAGTCACAAGAGAGAACCATCACAAAATTGCACTTCATATGCAGAATACATGAAAGGCATCAAGATGATATACCTTTAACAGCAATAAGACAACAAACAATTATATTGAGAAATATAAAGTGCAAAAACAGATTCATGAGAGAATCCAAACTTCTATCAGAAACAAATATAAAACTTAAATAGTTAAGACTATTTTGTTTTATAAATATGTAAGAAATTAATAAGTATACAATATATAGTGACAGCAAAAAAAAAAAAAAGATCTAAACAATCCTAATGTAAATACTGTACATGCTTGGAGTGCAAACAGCAAGCATAAAAATCTTGCCTCAACTGTAAATAACCACAAAGTTAAAATACTATATAAAATCTAGAAATAACAAGACAATGTTATTGTAAACTACTACAAGACTTAAATAAGCAGACAAAATACATGATGAAAAGTATTTTTCAAGATTACTAAAGATATTACAAATGTAGCAAAAACAATGAAATTAGACAATTTTGATATTTGGAGGTGAGTACTAAATGAAAAGTTGAATATCAAAATATGTTGATCATCTGGCCAAGTGTGAGCTTCCTTCCCAGTTCTTATTTGCACATACAAATCAGGTGCTGCACTTGATTTTTTTTTTCTTTTACACTTTTTTTAAAAAATTGTGTTCACCCCAAGTAAGGTAGTAAAGCCACTAAGACAAGAGGTTAGTGGATGTGGAAGTATTAGAAATCAGAACCATTACTAAGGTGTAAAAACAAAAAAAAAAGTGTAATCAGAAGGACAGTAGGCAGCAATTAGTGCAGATGCAGATCAGGTGCTTAAGTTTACAGTTAAGGTGGTCTTCAATAGAACAACTCACACATTGACTTATCATCTAATGAGAAATTACTAAGCAGTAATGTTTAACTGTGGGTCAAAAATATAAAAATAAAAACTTCTCCTAGGGTGTCTATCATCCTTCCTTACTCTTAAATTTCCTTTTCTTGCAACCTTTCATGTACGAAACAGATGAACAAAATTCATGAACTTATTTTCAATCAAGCTTTGTGTTTTTTCCCTTCCCATAATTCTTCGCTCTTTCCGTAATATCTTTCTATTCAAGAAATCACCACCTATCATTGCTGCTTCTCCACCATGAGGTAAGTGACATTCCATTTTCTCTTCATTCAAACTACTTTTATATATATATATATATATATATATATACACACACACACACTACATTCAGCAGATACATGTAGATTTTTCTTTTTTTACAGTAGAATTTTGGGCTTTTCAAGAAAAAGTGCCCTTCAGTAGGTTTCAAACCTGCACACACCCCCTTATGCATGAGATACCATCATATAGTCTTGTGTATTTTTTTTTTTCAGCCACAAAGAACAATGGCAAAGCAAAACTCAATTACTCTTATAGAGGAAAGCTCAGCTCTCATTAAAGATCTTTCAAAGCCTATATATGTTCAATTTATTTTTGTACGCAAAGCATAAAATAACTTTAAAGGAATGGATTTTTCTTATTCATAATCCCACATTATTTCTCATTACAATACATGTCATATTTAGTGGATGCACGAATAGACATTGCTGCTTTTTATATTTATATATATATATATATATATATATAAAATGTTTGCATATGAATAATATAATTTGCTATGACAATACTAACTTACAATGGAAGTATATACAGTTGTTTAATAAAAAGATATCAAATCGGTATACTTTTGGTGTTTTTTATGCAATTTCCTAGCTGATGACTTATGAAACTAGAAAAAGATGCATCTTCAGAAAATATGTATTTGAGGATTAACAGAAACATTTAAAATCATATTGAGGGATAAAATTTCTTTAGAGTACAGTTTACAGGCCATAAGTAATATGAATCCTAATGAATTTGACATGCAAAAACATATATTTAGAGGCATGAAACTGCAAAAACCCAAGACAATAGAGCATGCAAAAAAAATTACAAATTAGACTGGATCACTAAATACAAAAGTTATAAAAATTGTGAAGCATATATGAATTTCAAAAATAGATTTTTTTGTTTTGTTTTTCACTAAGTTTAGGCCAGAAACATTACAAATTAGATTTATACAATTATGTCATTATAGAAAAGAAAGCCTTTTCCATTCAAAAGGCGAACATATCTTGCTTTGAACCATTTTTTTAAATGATTTCTCTCCATTGCATAGCTTCCTAGTTCTAAATTCACACACCCCAATACAGAAATATATCCACACAAAGTTACTACTAAACATTTGCAGACATACACTGAGAAACAAATACAAGGATATGCATGCACATTATATATATATATATATATATATATATATATATGTTAGCAGATAAGTAATCATGTATAAGCACTAGTAAACAATCACACAGGCTTTTCTTTCAGATAAAAACTGTGCCAATTTTTTTAAAATTAACCCAGAAAACAATACAATAAGAAAAAATCAATTTGTATTTAGTTGTGATTTTAAATAACTGCTGCCAAATACTAAAAGGAAATGTTTATCAAAAAAATTTAAAAAATTAAAAAAAATTTTTTTTTTTTTTTCCAAATTTCAAGTCTTTACTTCAAACGATTGGTTTATGTTCATTCATTGTAAATTTACTTGTGCATTTTTCTGACATAAGTTGGTGCCAGATGCTGACAAGAAATGTCAGGAAAACTTCCAAAGATAGTATGGTCCAGGATTTTTAATTTCCAGATGAACAAGTAGACAGTTGAAAACCCTAAAGAAACTCAATTCTACTTAGATAAACAATGTCATTTGTCAAATAAACGCTTAGCCTGATCATGTCTCTGGGGACCGGGGAGGGGGTATCAATATGCAAAAAAAAAACAAAAAAAAACTAGCATGTCTTTCTGTCACTGCAATGCAGAAAAAGGGAGTGAAATGGGGAGAAAAAAGTAAGAAAAGGGAGAAAAAAAGGGGGTAGAAAAGTAAAAAGAGGGAGAAATGTCCTTAAGCATAAAATCAGTTGCACTAATGAAGAATTTAATATTGAGAGTAACATGGCATTACTTAAATTACTTGTAAAAAACAGGCACAAATTTTGAAGGAAATCATTTTTGTAGATTAACATTAGATTTTCCTCTACCCATGACATTTGTCAGAAGTAAAAAATATTTTATCTATCATTTTACAAAAAGTGTCCTGTTCATTAAAGTGCTAAATCAATCCTATGACTTCTTGAAGAATTATCTGTCCTTTGTATCTACCTATAAATGCCAGGTTTGAAAGTGAACTTATGAAATTGCATAATAATGATATTGTACTTTTCCCCCCACTAATTCATAACAGGACAGTTATCAAAGTTGTAAGCATAATTACAAACTTTACATAAAATTTGACAAATATTGTCTTGAAGGTTTAATGAGCACTCAGACCTACAAAAACTTTTTAAAAATTTCTTTCATTTGTTTTTCCTTGATGAGCAGACCAGTTAATTTAAGTAGTGCCAAGAATAGGAGAGTTTTTCTTTCTTTAAATGAAGACAAACCATTAATTCAAGCAAAATAAAAGCAGAAAGAAATAGATGCTGAAATAATAAATAATTTTTTTTAAAAAGAGGAAACAAAAAAAATGTAGAAATACAAAAATGGCATTCAGTCATCTTTTTTGGGGTCTCGTGGTCGCCGTGTCCATTTGATGAGAGTCTCTGATGAGCGGTAGAGGAAGACAAGTTGGGCATAAAGGTCCTCCTCGAGGCGAAACTCGTGCATCTCACGCACAAGGTAAATATTGAGACAAAGTTTGAGAATGCGGTCAACAAAGGGTAGTTCTCGGAACTGGATGCTGGGATGCATGTTGATAGTGCCCATTCGCAGAAATCGACCAATCAACAGGATAAAAGACACATAGAGACCGACGATGCTGTTTGCAGGCAGGAAGAGAATCAGAAGAGAGAACAGAGAATTAGGCATTTATTATGAAAGAATAAGAACAGAGAAGCCGAAGTGTTTGCTGCTATGATAATAAAAAAAAAAGTAATTTATGATCCAAAGTTTATAATTATCTAACAGCATTCTACTATCAAGATATAATAAAAATTCATTAAATACAAAAAAAAAAAACTTCATTTTTAAAAATTAAAAAAAATTTCCAAAACATTTTTAAATGTAAATAATAAATTAAAAAAAAAAATGAAGACTGCAAAGTTCAAGTAATTTTTCTTCTACATTACAAGGCTAATGTACTATAATTGCAGGCTTACATCATTGAAGTAATGAAGTTGTTACAATTATATTTAAAAAAAAAAAAAAAACTCTTAATGAGTACAGTTAGAATCTAACATAAGATACTAGCATATTTGCTAAAGCTCTGAAAGTGTTCAAAGTGCCTACATAGCCAAATGAGTACTGAAACATTTTCCACCCTACAGCCACTTTCCCCACAGATAAAACGTTATAAGCCTCTTGCTGCTCTATTGCAATTTCTATAGAAAAATGTTCTGTTGAGATTACTTAAATATTATTTTTATGTTATATTTTCTTCTCAGAGAGAAGTGGTTTTAAGGCTATTCCATTCTCAACCATATAGGCATTCCATCCTGTTATTTTGTGTTGATGAATGCTACAGTAAGAACTCGGACTAACCAAGGGGGGTATAATGCTAATATCAAGGAGCAATGCCAACCAAGTGAAGAATATATGTATTGCACACTAAAAACAGAATAGTTTAATAATTTCTTTAATTGAATAGAACCTTATGGTTAACAACATTTTTTAATTTGATTTCAATTGACCAATGTATGGCTATTTTAGTGTGTGTGACAGACTAACAAAAGTCATAGAATTGTGTTTAAAAAAAAATAAATGAATACTTATTTTTTTCAATTATTTGGAATACTGTGTTGCAATAGTATTCCAAATAATACTTGTCGGTATAAAAAAATTCTTTAACTTAAAAATTTAGTTAGCATATTTAATAAGCATTTATAAGTATATACTCTGGCAATAGCACAATCTTGTCCCACCCTGAAGAGTAATAACTGTGAAACTTTTAGTCAGTCATAGATAAGTCTTGAACTTCTTATTTATTGGTAATAATATTTATTACTGTAATTATCTATTCAGCACTCTTATTGCCAAAATTCAGCTCATCTTGACACATTTAAATCAGGGGTTGGCAACCTTTTTCTGTGTGCCGACTTAGGGTTTTAAAATCATTCAGTGTGCCAACAGCATACATACTTTTTATACAAGTCAATATACATGTTTTACAATTTTTCTTTATATAAGATATACAATAATATATAAACCACATTAATGGAAAAACTGTTTTCAAAAGTCTTTTTTTTTTTTTAAGTTTTTTAAAGAGCCTTGCCTTTGCATGATCGTACCAATTGCTCAATATCAGCAACATACTTTCTAATTTAAGTTTTACACAATCTTTTAAATGTTCAGGTGTTAGGCAACTTCACTGTGGACTTAACACTGCTTTCATGTGAGAGAAAATTTATTCACAAGAATAAGTTGAACCAAAAGCCAAAAGAAAATCAAAAACAATTTTCTTCACATACATGAAAAATCTTGGAAGAGATGTTCAACAGTTGAAAATAGCAACAAATTATTCTGAATTTTTATCTTCCTTCAATAAATCATGTCAATGAAAATTGCTTAGTGTGCCACAGGTTGCAGATCCCAACATTAAATTACATAATATATATATATATATATATTTTAGCATGAATCTAAATACCAGGTTACCAAAATTAAATGAGGTTTTTAGCATTGTTAAATTAGTTTTTCACCTATCTTTATTTTCATATGAATCTATATGAAATGCTTTTTCTATGCCCAAAACCAAAGTGTAAGTAAAGGTTCTGTATCTTCCCATAACAAAATGAGCGCTTACATAAATAGTAATGTATTGTCACACATCACTCAATAAATCCCGGGCCTGACATTTAAATGGCACACTAATAAAAAAAAAAAAAAAATCATATGATTTTTATGAAGTACTAACCTTCAAATGGCACATGACAAAATTTGAACCCAATCAGATCATTAGTTTACAAATTACAGTTATTGAAGTGAAGCTACTGTTGCAAATTTTCAAAACAAAAAATCTGAATTTCGTGTGTTGATAAAGCATTGCTTTCTGATGGGAAAAATACTGTTCAAGCAAAGCAATGGCTTGATAAGTGTTATTCAGTCTCTGCTGTCAGAAACAACAGTTAAGAGGTAGTGTGCTGACTTTAAAGGCAGCCATACAAACACAAATGAACACTCAGGTTGCCCAAAACTGGCAGTTGTCCCAGGAAACATCAAAAAATCCACAAACTTGTTTTGGCCAATTGTAAATTCAAGTTGCTTGAGATAGCAGAGGAGTTGAACATATCAGAAGGCAGTGTATTAACCATTTTGTATGAAAATTTGTCAATAAGAAAGCTGTATTCAAAATGAATACCACATTTGTTCACAGTCAAACAAAAACAACAATGCCTCGACAATTCAAAGTGTTGTTTGCAACTGTTTCATCGTAACAAAGTTTTTGCATAAATATGTGCAATGGATGAAACAGATCCACCACTTCACTCCAGAGTCAAATCTGGCAGTTACCTGAGGGGACAGCAGCAGATGAAAGCTGTCCAAAGTAACCAAAGATGTAAATATCAGCAAACAAGGTTCTGTCCTCTGTATTTTGGGATGCGCAAGGTATTTTGTTCATTGATTATCTTGAGAAAGGAAGAACCATCAATAGCAAATATTATATAGCATTATTGGTGCATTTGAAGAAAGAAATCACCAAAACACGGCCACAAACAAAGAAAAAGTGATCTTTCACCAAGACAATGCATCATGTCACAAGTCAATTGCAAAACTACATGAATTGCACTTCAAATTGCATTTACATCCACCCTTTTCTCCAGATCTGGCTCCCAGCAACTACTGGCTGTTTGCAAACCTCAAAAGAATGCTCCAAGGAAAGAGATTTGGCTCCAATGAGGAAGTGATATCAGAAACTGAGGCATATTTTAAGGCCAAAGACAAATCGTTCTACAAAAAAGGCGAATTGTTAAAGAAGCATTGAAATCAGTGTATCACCTTAGAAGAAGACTATGTTAATGAATAAAATCGAATTTTACCTAAAAGTTGTTGTCTTATTAGTTAGGCCTGGGATATATTGAGTGATGTGTTATAATATATGCCTGACTTCTTAACATGTGAGAGTAAACCTATTATTACCTTTATTAATACAATATATATATATATATATATATATATATACACACACAAAGCACTAAGTGCGCATCAAATCACACACCTGTTAACTGACATTAACAAGCAGGAAACCCAGGATAACCCTAACAGCACATCAATAGCTCCACTGCCAACACACTGCTTCATAACCTTCCCTCCTGCCTACTTTACTCAGCTTACTCAACAGGCTTTCACTGGAAATCAATTTTCTAAAGAAACAACTAACCAACAATTGGGATTATGCAGTATTCTATAAATAGAATTCTTCGCAGTTGGAAAAAGCAAAAAGAACACCAGAAAATGGTAATTGGAACTGGAGACTTTTGTGAATGTTCAATATTATTGATGAGTGTTAATGTCAATACAACTATTAAATGTACTGTTACTGCACCTGATGTTAAAATGAGGGCAAGGTGTTCAAGGCTACTAATCTTAAATACTATTACTACCAACAATGCTACTGATACATAACACTATATATTATGTTTGCTTAAATATATATACTATTTGTGCTGTTAATACTTAGTGCAAAATAGTGCTGATATCTTCATATTACTGATATTTCTTTTTTTAATCAATTCACCCCAAGCCTGACACTAATGCCATTAAGATGCAAGAGGCAACTGGAAGTGCAAGAGAATGAGAAAACTTTACAAGGAACTGAAAACGCAACCCTAAACACTAAATAAGGGATAAAACACTACTCCTGTTCAAAAGACCAAGGAGGAGTGTGAACTGAACAATAGGCAAACCTAACTGCTCCTATTAAAAGTGTTGATATCAATAACATCAGTTATTCACCTAATAAAGACAACTAGAGTAGTAAAAGAAAAAAAAAAACAATAGCTTTCTTTGGTCATAATTTAAACTATACTTTAAAAGTAAATTATTTATATATATATATATATACACACACACACTATTGAGCCTGTAAATACATTCCATTTAAAGAAATATATGCATTAATTTTTTTCTTTTGATAATAAAGGTTATTGATATTATTAGTACAAAATAGTATTGATAATCTTTGTACATATGGACAAATATATATAATTAATAATGATTAAAAAAGGAAAAAAGTTTGATATTACTATTAGTTGCATAAAAGTATATGACAATATCCTGTTTAAAATACAGACAAATTGGCTTCTCTGCAAATAAAGTTAATTTTCAATACATATAAAAGAGAGAAATAAAAAGAAAGTGTTATTGAAAGGAAACAATTACAATGAATTATTGCAACCATTAATAATAGAAATAGCATAACAGAAGGCCAAAATATTAAGTTTAAAATGTGTTGAATATTTGATCAGTTATTCATTTATTGACAAACTAAAACAAATTAAATTATTGAAATAAAGTGTGATTAATATGTTAGAATCTGGAACATAAATTTTGGTTTGATCTCATTACACAGACTGTGATCTATCTGGCAACAAATTAATTTAATCTGCAATACTAATGCAATTTTGCCAAGAATTATTATAACCAGATTAAATTTATCTTCTGAAATGTGAAATTCATCATTTTGATCTATCTTTTATGTTCATGTACATCAATCAATTTCATTTCTAAAACCGAGCTTCTAGTTCTATCAGAATTACAAGTGTCAAAGTTATGTTACAAACATTTAACTGAATTGGGCTAGCCACATGGCTAAGATAGAAGGCTATTGTCTTCCAAAGGCCCTCCAATTAACAAAAGAGCTAATCTCTGACCAAGGGAGAAGTGGAGCCTTTCTGCAGAGATACAAACATTCCTTGAAAAGGACAGTCATTTCCTGTGGGTTCAACTGACAATAGGAAATAGATGTATCCCATAGAATTATGGGATAGGCAATCTCTCTCTAAATGGAACCATAGTAAAAGAACAAATGAGGCTGTTAGACTATTTTGAAGTTGATTTGGAAAGGTATAGCTATATTGTAGAAATCTCAACTGGGAGTTAAAAAAAAACTCTTTAAATTAATAATTCATGCAATTATTTATTTATTATTTTATTAATCAAATAATTTTATAAATATATAAATACTTTCAGGCTTCTGCTCCGATGAACTTAGCTCACTGGTGCCCCCTATATATGAATTTACTCAAGCCACAAGATTAGCAACTAGGTCCCACCCTTTTACTGTGAAACCAATAAAATGTAAATGCAAATTCTACTCTGTCAGTTTCTTTTCTTGCACATCCCACCTGTGGAATTCTCTTCCATTTACTTGCTTTCCCAACAGCTACAATCTCCAAGCATTTAAATGTAAAGTCAATAGTCATCTATCTCACTAACCTGCATCCTCTCTCTCTCATGCACCTTTCTCTATCCATTTCACTCATCAGTATTCTCATCCTTCTCTTACCCACTTCCTGACACCCACTATAACCTGTCACTCTTTCTCATAACTTTCCTCCTATGTAAACCCCTGCAAAACAATGGCAGTAAAATGTCTTGCTTGGGGCAATATGATTTTTAAAAAAAAAAAAAAAAATCTAATTTTATTTTATGTAAATTATGATGAGTAACTTTAGCTCTACCATCCTAAAAGAGATGGCTACATACCTTTCCTGAACGTATTTGCATCACATACTCACAAATATCCTCTTGTGGTACTTTTATTATTTCTTCATATATCTAAGATCTATTTTCTGCTAAATTAAGAAAGTTTCAACAGCTTTTTAAATTAAAAAAAAATTTAAATCCAAAAGATGTGATATAAGAATTTTAAAGAGATAGTAAAGAGAGTTAACTCTTTACCATTGAAAGCTCAACCTTGAACTTGAAAACCAGAACTTATTGGCTAACAGCTGCCCAATCAAAATTCCTTCTTGGGGCCACACAATAAACTCAATCCTGAAATCTTCCTCTTTTGCAACTGACAGCTGTAATCACCACATTTATTGTAGCCATCCCTTTCAATGTTAATGGATTAGAGAAGCTGCAAAGCCCACTTGTTTCTTGGACATTCTCCTAACAGTTAAGTCCACAAATATAAATTATATTTGCAAGCCTTCTTTTTGCCTATTATGCATACACCCTTTTCTGTACACTAAAACCATTGAGTTAATACAGTCAGATTGCTTTTCTTCAAGTGCATCTATCCTTGTCTTTGAATAACTTAATTGTAACTGGAAAATCTTTATAGCCATTCCCCACCCACAAAAATAATAGTTGACAATATTTAAATTTTAATTATATTTTTAAAAATATAAGTACATTATTTCCTGTTCGCAAATTTGTTTTAAATACTCTGTATGTATGTAGATACTTACATACAAGGCATTAAACCAAAAATAAATCTTACAAGGTACTTAAATTGGAAAATTTACATAAATACATAATAAAAATATAAAATAAGCCTAATAACTTCTGTGCAATGAAAACTTCTAATATGGTCAATTTCTTTGAGTCATTTGCATCATATACCTTATAAAAGGTTTAATCAGAAATATTTTCCAATCATAATTGACACAATAATAGAAAAGACTAAGAGGATTTGATGTTATCTTTCAGTTGAATGAAATCAATTTTAAACCATTTTGTCATGAAATGACTGGAAGAAAACAATCACTTTTTTTTAAACATTTATTACTCCTTACTTTATTTTACTTCTAGTTACAAGCTGGATTACTCTTACTACCAATCTGTGGAACAGACTCCCACACAGTCTGTTTCCTGAACGACAATTTTGGCCTCTTCAATTCAAGGACCAATCATTAGCTTTTCTCCTTATTCTCATTTCAAACCACATCCTCTGATATGTTGGCTCTCAGCCAAAAAGCATACTAGGATATCTTGAGACTTAGTACAACTTTATTAAATGCAGAAATGTTAGTCAATTCCAGCATTAAAAATAATTTTATCTTTTTTTTTTAAGATGGAGGTGCATTTTTAGAAAATGGGAGGGGCATTTTTTGGCCTTCTGAAAGGATTAAAATTTTCCGTACCAAAGAGTAAAACATTCAGATGTTAAAGCAACAATTATAGAAATATAGTAGACATTGGCATGTTCAAACAAGAATGCATGCAAGCAGGCAGGCAGGCAGATGTTAAAAGCATTTAGACAGTCAAGTTGGCAAAAATTAAATAAAAATAAAAAAACAAATATAAAACCAACATTTAAACTAAATTGGAAAGAAAAAAATGCACTGCAATGTGTACAGGGAATGGATTGTTTTCATAAGCATTGCCAATAAGTGTGTCCCATTAGATTAAGAGCCAAGAATAAGTGAGGAAACCAATGTAGTTAATGATAAAAAGGCTTTGTCACACTTTTCATCATCAAATGGAAAATTTTTATTCATCTCTTGTTAATGAGATTTTACAAGAACCAAATAAAGATTAACTCTTTAGCATTCAACCCACCCCAATAAATATCAACTCTCAATGTTCAGCCTGCCATAACCTGCCACTTGTATAATCTACCATAGTATATGCTGACATCATTGCAAATAATGCAGGAAGTCATGTAAACAAGGAGATACTGACAACAGACAGTGACACTTTAAGAGCAGATATTTATGGGACAAGTTTGAAAATGTTAAAAGAAACAACCGTTTTGTCAATTTGAATTTGGACTATTTTATTTCAAACTAAGTCCAGAGAAACTGAATGCCACCAATTCTAGGTTTAGGAACAATTGAGGAAAAAAAATATATATATATTATTTATTCATAAATTATATGAATAAATAATATTAGCTCTATTTTTGTATTGGGCACTTTCTTAAAAACAGTGTTTCTTTTGACAAGGAATATTATTCCAACAATACTTGTGTGTATATATATATATATATATATATATAACACCATAGTGTCAGTATAAAATAGCCTTTGTTTTTAATAATACAAAATTACAAGCAGGAATACTCTGATTGCTACTAAGTAGAAAACTCCTACATGGTTGCTTCCATGAACACTGCAATCTTGACTACTTAAAATCAAAGACCAGCCATTATCTTATACACTTATTCTTCTAATCTTCATTTCATATCTGCTTCTCTTCCATTCATGTCCTCACCTTATTCAGTATTACCTTTTACCTCAAGTCATTCTTGAGCCTTTTATTGAGTAAACTTTAGTATTAAAAAAAAAAAACACTAAGCAATGCATCAGTTTCAGTACTTACTAAAAGTCTGAAATTATTTTCTTTGCATCCACCAGGGAGATGCTATTTATTTGTTTTATCAAAGCAGAAAGTTCTTTGTACTCTCTGCTGAGCTGGTAACAGTTGGACATTGAATAGTGTAGGCAGTTTAAGTTCTTCATAACCGAGAGGTACAAGCTATGCACAATCATGTAGAGACATTGATTGCAAGCAGTAGGAGATGAACATGAAAATTAACCACACGCAGACAGTCAGTTTATATACTCAGAGCAGAAAGCAATAATCACAAGAAAATTTCACAATGTGGGATATGGTTATTCTGAAAAGACAGAATTTAACAGGTTTTATCACAAGGATTTTGTTCTTTAAAGCAAATGTTTAAAAAAAAAAGTCAAACTAGTTTTAAACAAATACAAGCATATAGATTTTACAGCTTTTAGACAGAAAACCTTTTATAAGAGCAACATTGGTTTGAAATCAGTTGTATGTGCTTGCATGTGTATTAAAGAACTTTACCAAACAGGTGTTTTAGGCTTACTAAGTAATAAACATAGTAATTGTTAGAGAGACTGATTATAGAGGAACCCAATCTTTTTTTAGCTTTGGTTCAACATTAAACATCTCTTCATTTATACATGCTTGTTGTATAACCAATCTACTGCTTGAGCAATGAACTGACTCCTACATGTACTGGGAGGAAAAAAAAAAAAAAAGAGTCCAAGGTTTCTTTCCCCATCAAAAGTGGCAGGAGTGGGAGGATTTGTAGGTAAGTTGTAGTAGAGAGCACAGAACAATTGCAAAAAAATAAAATAAAATAAAATAAAAAGATTTAAATTAAAAACACAAAAAGGTGGGGTATGTACCTGGCTTAGCACTCCATGCCATGCTCAGCAACAAAGTAGTAGAATAAGTCAAAGAATGTAAAAAAAAAAAAGAATATATATATATATATGTGTGTGTGTGTGTAGATATCAAAAATTAAAAAAAGGCAAGCTCAAGAACAAGTAAAAACAAGTGTATACTGCCTACAATGAGCAAAAGGAAGTTGAAAAAAGTATATATATATATATATATATATATATATATGCACACACACATTCATAGGAAAAAAGGAAAACATTTCAGTCAACACAGCAAGCAAAAAAAAAAAAATTTGAATAAAAAAAAACTGACATTTATGAATCTGTTACAACTTTGTGATGTTACTATAAAATGGTACTGAAAAGTTCTGTCTAACCTATTTACCAAAATCTAACCAAATACGCTTTTGAATTTCTTTTTAGTAGAGTCAGGAACTTCAGTAGATCTCAGAATAAACTGGTATTTAAGCATTTGCATATACAGTTTTCATGCATGTATGAGTGTGTGTGTGTATATATATATATATATATATATATATATATAGGAAAATTGTATGACAAAGTGGAAAAGTTTATTTTTGACATTTCATCCTGAAGGACACAACACATCACAAGTAAAGCTTTTTTTCCACTGTTATACAATTTCCCCAATACTGTTTTATATATATATATATATATATATATATATATATATATTTTTTTTTTTTTTTTTCAATTTTTAAACAAGTTATTTCACTACCCAGGTTTCTACCATGAGTAGTGTCTTCAGTTATTAAAAATCACCTTTTTAATACAAATGGTCTAACCCTATTATGACCAAAAAGTAAGTATTAAACAATCAATATATATATATATATATAAAATGTGAGTCAGTGTAAAGACCTCTGCATTTACAGAAACATGTCAATATGTACACATTTATTTTATAAATAAATGAATTAATAAAAGGACATAAAGATATTATTATGCATTTATGATTGTATATACAGAAAGTGCATATGGGTCTGTGTACCTGTCAAGTAAGCACAAAAGAAAAACTGATATATTTCACAAAATTATTTAACTTAAGATGAAATTATTTGGTAAAAGATGAATGATCACAAAAGCAATGAAAATTTTCCATTTTATTTTTAACTCCATAAATGCATAAAAAAATAACTGGCTTATTTTTAGTAAATAAAAGGCAAAGGCATTTCAAATTGAAGCCAAGAGGTGTTGAACAGCATCTTGTCATGAGTAAACACCTGCTTCAATGGCATGAAAAGAAAGGGTTTTTTTTTTTTTGCATCATACCATGACCAGCAATGAAAAGTGGATACACTATGATAACCCTAAGTGTAGAAGATCATGAGCTAAGACCGACCATGAATCAATATCAGTGGCAAAGCCAAAATATCCTTGGTTCAAAGTTTCTGCTCTGCATATAGTTTGATCAGCTGGGCAGGGTTTATTATGAGCTGTTCAAACTGACCGAAATCATCACGGGAGATCATTATCGACTACATTGATGCATTTGAAAAAAAAAATGGCCACTATGTGAGCAGAGACATGACAAAGTGATTTTGCAACATGACAACATTAGGCCACATGTTGCAAAATGGGTGAAATCTTACTTAAATATTACTTTTAAATAGAAAGCCCTATTCCATCTGCGGTATTTACCAGACATTGCCCCATCACTTGTTCCGATCAATGATATTTGGCCTGGCTGAGCAGCATTTTCATACTTATGAAGATGCAAAAAAATAAATAAATAAATAAAAAGGGATAACTCATGGTTAGTTTCAAAAGACATGTTTTTTTAGATATGGAATTCAAATGATGCCAGAAAGATAGAAAAAATAATAACTAGCAATGGGCAATACTTTCAGTGACATGTTTCTTACTAATTTTTGTAAATAAAACATTACTTTTCATTAAAAATAACCAAGAATTTATTCAAGGTTCTAATAGACTGTGTTCATCCAAGCAAAAATTTTCTAGAAATGACTGCATACAAAAAAAAAAAAAATTAAAAATTCCATCATGTTAACATGCTCCAATAAAAAACAAAAAGTAAAACAAAAAGTATAATTTTTCACTTTTTAAATTTTCATAGTCAAGTCAACAAATTTACTGATTAGACAACATTTAAAAACAATAAAAAGCATTCAAAAACAAACAAAAATAGCTGTAAACAAAAAAATATTATTCACCATTGACCAAGCATTGTCTCATTAATAAATACACTTTTATCTTTAGTTTAATCCAATGGACTTAAAATACTCATGTTTAAATTCGAGATTATAGATTTTCTTTTTCTTTTGTAAAACTAATTATAAGCTGCCAAAATGCTCATTATAAACAGCATATTATAAAAAAGTAATTGCATAAACCATCTCTACAAACAATGAAATAATTGTAATAGTTGCATCTTTATAATTAAATCTCAACCACATTTCTATTATACACAATATGTGTTACACACCATTTTCATTATGAAATATCAACCTTTCGCAGGTTGTTCAAAACCATTTTTTGAGATAATGATTTACTAATACAAGTTCTACTAATTAACCCATAACTTAAGATAGAAGAAATGGATTGAGACCTTTCCCAAGGGTATTTGCACATAAGGGAATATAATAAACTTAACCAAAATTGGAACTTTGGTTTCCAATTTTCAATTCTGAGTTGTTATTCTTTACAGCACCTACACATCCAAGTTAACAGCACCTGGTATTCCCAAGCAGTTACCCATATAGATACTGACAAGTAGTGACATTGCTTAACTTCAGTGATAGTATGAAAACTGGTGTTTCAGCATGATATGGCCATAAGCATTTCATTGCATACACTTTAGGAGGCATGGTTACATTTACTTACATGCTAATATCTTTTGGAAAAGTATGAATTCAGCCATTCTCCTCCCAGCTATAAGTAAATAGCAGGATAGACTGGTTTCTATAGACTTAGATGGCAACCAGTCTAGAAGAAGGAAAACCTTCAAATTCAAAACTGTATGCAGCCCTAGCAAAGCACATACTATACAACTAAGGAAAAGATCATTCATATTGACCCAATGATCCCAACTACAGTAGACTTTTTATACCAATTAAATCAAAATCATCACTTTTTTTTTTTACTTTGTAAAAGTTTACAACCAAGTAAATACAAATTCATTGGTTCAATTAATTGTTACCTTGAACTTCAAAATACAATCACTAAGCAATAATCTCTGAAATTGATGCCATTGAAATAATCAGTTTTGATTGGATCCAAGTAAAGATGCTGGTTGGTCAATCTGACAAGTATAGAACAAGTGCAAAGCATGAGGAAAAAAGCAAATGGCTAAAAAATGTGCAGAGTCAAAAGGTTCACATACCCATATCCTGTAATGACAGAGAAGCCAGCTGGAGCCACTCTGTCGTTGAAAGTGTAAAATATCAGCTTGCTGGTATTGGACTTAATGTCAGGCAACTTGAGATCAGAGGGGAGGACCTCAACAACCTGCCACCATTCCACCTCACCACTTGTGACTGAAAGCTTGCCCCTATGTATACTCAGTGAGAGGTATGGCTTAGTGCCCTCTGAAAATTATAAAAAAGAAAATCATCAAAGCAATTCTGTATCAAACAAGAAACAAGTAATGGTAGATATATAAGACATAAAGAGGGAACTAAAAGTGGTAGGAATCAGTAAGAAAGAAAGAGAAAGAGATACAAATAGAGAAAGACAAGTTATGATGACACAGAAAAGAGAAACAAAAGCAAAACAAAGAAAAAAAGAAAAACAAAGACAGAGATGAAAATACAACAGAATAAAGAATTAAAAACTGAACAACAGAATTAAGGTAGATAGTTTAGCAAAAGCACTGAACAAAGTCAAAAGAATCCTGACAAGGTTTGCATTAAAAATTCTTTTTTTAAAAAGATAGAAATATATACTGAATGAAAATATTCATGGGGAGGGGGAAAAAAAAGAAAAAAAAAACTCCCAAAAAGCAGGTGGTTACAGAGGGGTTATCTCCACCACCCCAAAATAAGAATTGAAACTGACCTACAACCCCAAGAAGTGCACGAGAACTGCCTTACCACTCTAACAGACAAGGAGAAGCAGCAGTGAGAGCATTCCCATTATCCAAAGAGGTGGGCAAAAAAGAGGGGAGCATCCCCACTGCCCAAAGAGGCAGGTGAGAATCCTGAAGGGGTTTATATTAAAAAACAAAAAAATTATAAAAAGAAAATGGTAGCAACACAGATATTGATTGACTATATACAAGAAAAGGTAGAGCCCACCTCCTCCAACTGTCCGGTAGTTACAGTAAAGTTATTCCCACCACTCCAAGAGGCAACTGGGAACAGTGAGTACATCCCAACTGCCTAAAGACATGGACAGCCACAGAAGAGGGGGAGGCATCACCACTACACCACACCGAGAAACAGCTGAGGCCAGGGGAAGGCATCGCTGCTACACTGAGAGGCAGCTGAGGGCAACAGCAGTCATAGGCAACAGAAAAAGGGTTTATTCAAAAGACAATAGGATTAAATTTTAGTGCAAAAAAGCAGAAAAAAAAAATGAAAACAGAATTCTATGCAAAACACTAGGATTTCATAAATATATTCATACTTAATATAAACAAAACAAAAAACTCACCAAGTAAAAATGGTATAGTTGTAACCTGACCATTATTCTGTAACTTCAGAAATGGATAAAATAGATTGGTTATATTCCTAAAAGGCAAAAAAATATTAATGATTTATTTACATTTATTTAGTTACAATTGTTCACTGTTAAACCAAATGTCTGTGAGAGACATTACATTAAAATATTTTCCTTTGAACATGCAAACTTATAAGGTAATGAAAAGTTCTCAGACTGACTCACTTCTCAAAATCTAGCATAATGACCAAATATTAGAATTTTTCTTTTTGAAAAGCCTTCAGGATTGGGTCAAGAATATTTTCACCCCCCACCCCACAACTTCAAATTATTGATTTCTTCATTTGGAATAAAAATAAACTCAAAAGAAAAGCTTTATACAAATATGAAAAATATCTATAACCACCTAAAGTTTAATTTTTTCATAACTTTTTTTTGTTAGCTTATAAGTCACATGTTTTACTCATAGAATTCCCCATAACTATCCAGTTTGTGTTTCAGCCCTCTGGTCATAATATCGGCATATGAGATGAAACAAACCATGTGATATTTGCAGGTCATATTTTTTATTTCAATGTCTTATAAGCTGATAAATACAGACACTAACTTGAGTTAATGTCTGTTCTATAAATGATATCACTCAATTATAAGTGTTTCTATAACATTCATATATAGCGAATATTTACACATTGCAGACTTTTTTTTTAAACAGTCAGTCAGTTAAGTGCCATACATGATACACGTTTTGGGTGATCATGTCTCAAAAGAGACATGACTGACTGGGCAGAAGATTATCCTGTAGTAGGTTGCCATTGCTTTCTGTGGTAGACTGGTTGCCAGCCAAGGCTATAGAACCCAATCTGTCCTATTATTTAACCCATAACTGGAGGGAAAAGATTAATACCTTTCCCAAGAGTGTTTGTACATAAATGAATGCAAGGAATTCAACTGGAATTCGAACTCAACACACTGATTTGTCGTTCAGAGTTTATATCCACTGCACCACAATGCACACCCCTTTTTTTTTTCTTTTTTTTTAAACAAGACAGCTTTTTTAAACACAACAGCTGAAATACTGAACACATGGCACCTTTCTTTGGTTCAGATTTTAGACAGGATAGCCTTTAACTTGAAAACTATTAATGACTTCAGATTGCAATTAAAAGTTGCTCTTCATGAGCAATCATTTTCTATTTAATAAAAATTATTTTTTTTTTATTTCACAGAGCATAAAATGTTATGTAAATAGCAAATAATAGTCATGTATTTCTTTGAACTGAAGCACAAACATTGATTTCTACTTTCATTTATGTACCATGCTTTTTCAGGACAGATGCCAATGGCTCTCCAACACTTCCTATCCTTTGCAGCCCTTAGCAATGTTTGTTCATTTACCTTCCTTACTCTTTGTCTTGTCACACTGGCTTGTTAAGTAGATAACTCAGTTTCTTTTTGCCCCTTTTTTGCTTCAATAACCCTGTGAGTACCAAGTTCTCCAAGACCTTTTTTCTCATTAAATACCACATATTTCAACCAACTTTCATCCTAAGCAAAATTGCCATTTTTATTGTGAGCATCAAATTCTCCAAACCCACTTTCCTGATTAGAAATCACATATTTCAATTGTCTCATTTTGATTCTAAGCAAAAGTGTTTTTTCTTCCCTATTTTCCATAAAACTACTTCATTGTTTCAATATTCTGTCAATAAAATTTCATGATCTTTTCAGGAAAATAAATCACTGAGGACCAAATTTAATATTTTGAGTTACAGTGTAATATTTTTGAGTTACCAGGAAATAAGATTAAACCTATAATTTTATTACGATTTTCATGTTTGTATGACATTTAGAAAAAGGCACCTGTTAAGACATTTGATCAAGAAGAAGCATTTTTAGAGTGCAGTGTTGTAATATATAGAAGTTACAACTTATGACATAACTTAAGTTCCAGTTAATTTTTAAAACTTTTGAAACAATTTCAAAGTTTCTTAAATTTATAATTTCCCAAATAAAATTACTTAAAAAGTTCAGAAATATTAAAAAAAGAAACCTGTGTAATATATTTAAAATAACATAATACAATTTTATGATTCAAGAATTTGTAAAATGTTTAACATTTTGACAAAATATGTTGTTGACTAAAATAAGTCTAATGCTTACAAATATTTTATTCTCTAAATGACTCTTCTTAAATTAAAATTATTACTTTTTTTTGTATTTTATAATACAATGTAATACAGAAGTTTTAGCAATTTCAATCAAATATTTCAATTTTTAATGATAGAAAAAAAAAAGAAAAATCTATTATTCTCCATTTAGAAAAAAAAATTTTATTTTGGATGAAAACAGTTTGGAGACGAATAAAAAAAAAAAAAAGAATTGAAAATTACAAGAGAAATCTGATAAAATTAAAGGAAAAAGCCTGAATTAAAATTATTTTTTCTTATTTAACAGATATTAATTTTATTATTCTTTCCCTACGTCAAATGATAATTTTATTAAAACAATTGCAATTAATGAATTGTTAACAACCCAGAGTGGAAAATCATCAGCTCCCAAACAATTATCTAAATAAAACAAAGATAGAGTAGAAAACCCCAGCCAAAATCAATGAGAAATCTATCTTAGAATAACAGCACCTATGGCAGTTACAGCATTTCATCTTGTAACGTGGTTTCCCTTAACCACTACAACAGTGCCTAGAGGAAAAGAAGGCAGGATATTGATTCTATATTTCTATAACCAGGTATTTCTTTTACATGTGTCTGTCTTTATCATCTAAAGAAAAATGGAAGACAAAATTTCACTGCAATTCTTCTGCCATGAATAAAGTTTTAATTTTAAATTGAATATTTTTTTTATGGCAATTGATTTTCTTTTATCATTGAATGAGAATGAGCACAAGTTCCTTCAAACCGAACATTTTGGAAAATATAATCCCCCAACCAACCAAAAAAAAGAAAGACATATCAAAATGATATTGAAGGTGATGCTGATAGTAATGAAGAAAAAAAAAAAAAAGATATGCTAGAATAAATAAGTATTTTTAAAAGGATTAACAAGAAAAAAAATGTTGTCCAAAAACAAACCAAAAGTGACTTTTCATATTTAATATCTCCATTTTGTGCAATTTTCTTGCAATGAAAATCCTACAGAATAACGAGATTCTTTTATAGAGATATAAAATTTACAGAATAATTTTTGTAATGCATGTTTTTAATTGATACCTGAAATGTATATTTCATTATCATAAAACTACATACTTTATAAATATTAAATTATTTAATCTCGAAAGATTGTTAGAATAGTTATAATGCTAATAAAAATATTGAAATGTTTAACTTGCTTGAAGTTATTTTTTGTAACAAAGATACATTGTTTCTATAGGCTAGTCAAATTCTGAGTAAAATGAGAAAATATTTCAATGGAATTTAAAGGCCATGTTTGCTTGGTCTGTATTAAATCAAAAGTCTTTTTATTTTATATACAATATTCAGTGTTTCACATAAGATAGACATTGATTTAACAATTCTACCCCTTAAGGATATGGAAATAAAAATGGCTGAAGGCTTAAACTACTAGGAAATAGGAATTAGTGTCTTCATTTCTGAAGATAGAAATTATCACATGACAAAAAGTTCTCATTAAAATAAGTTCTTATTTTTACTGGATAGTTTTGCTATCTCAGATTCTAATAAAATTATAAAAAAATAAAAAATAAAAAAAAGAACTGTACAGGGTGGCCAGTAAAAAAAGTGGCAAATTTATTCAAGAAAATACAGCAGTTTTATTTGGTCCATCTCAGTGCCCCTCTGAATGTTATGGATTAATGTATCCGAAATATACTAACTCACTTGTAAAACTGTCATTGTGACATTGTCAATATTAATTCATTGAAGTGGAACTTAATGAAAGCTTGGAATAAAATTACTCTTGACACTTTCTGCAAAGCTATTGCCTCCTGGTTGCCACACTTAAAACTGTGTTGAACATTCAAGCAAATACTTTGAACATCTATGATGATTGTAAAATTTAACTTTATTCACAAAAAAGAAAACCATATAGAAGTTAATTTACTACTAAACACTGAATATCAAATATGAATGGTTCAAAACAGACATTAAAAAAATGATAGAGAATGTTAAAAATGATCAGTAAATGGCCTTTTCACAATATGGCACAAAAGCTTCAGAATCAACTTAGTGGTAAAACAGACGACTGATGGGTATAAATACCCAAGATCTAGTCTTGGTTTAAGTTTCAAATAACCAATAATTCAAATCCCATCACGTGAGTAGACTCCATTCTCATTGAACTGGAATAGTTCAACTCGTAAATTATGGTACAGTATGAAAGAGAGATAGAATGATATGCATTCATCTTCTCAAAAGTTAAGATGAATGAATACTGATTTATTGGCAAAACCAATCCTATCAGACAGGGTCATTCAATTTTTTTTTCTTAAAAAAAATAAAAAGAATACAACTTAAAGTAATGCTCATTGATTAATTACTTCTTTTGTTCCATCTTAATCAACCCTCCACAAAGCCCAAACCCTCAAACCTGGCAGCATCATTTTAGATTTACAGTGAAGTAAAAAGTGAATGAAAAGACAATGTTCTAAAAAGCCAAGTTTTCAAATATTGAACCCTTGTCTATATTTCTTAGATGTGGTATTGTAACTGTTTACATCATTCAGACTTGTCATCTTTATTGCCATATTCACAACATTTTGGCCATTATGTTTCAACCATCATTAGATGAAATACGTTGAAATTTTGAACCTAACCCTTTAATCCATGTAAGTAGATTGTTCTAGTTCCATGTACCATGTCTTTTCTGAATATCTCAGTATCAGTTATTTTCCATTAGTAACCTAACTCTACAAGTTTTTGTTCCTTCTGCTGAGGCCAGGAATTGAACTCACAACCCTTTGGCTACCATGTATGATGAGTTCAGTCATATTTTGCTCCTGCTTCCATTTTTTAAGTATGAAGAAGTCAACATAATTTGAGAATTTGGGAACTAGGGTGTCAGGGTGGTCATCACTGACCTCAACATATTGCCAGTTCAGTTCCATGCATAGATTTAGCTGACAGCTGATTGAAACTCAACAATTTTAATCTCCCAGTAGAACTCCCTGAAGACAAGTGTCTCTAAATCACTTTTAGATCTAAACTGTGTATGTAATTTCAATGAACTTGAGAATGATAGTGGTTTCTTATTAAGTTCTTTCACCCTTCCATAAAGCAGGCTAACCAGTATATTCACCAGACACACACTCTCACTAAGTAAGTGGGGTGGGGGGGTGGGGTTCTGCAATCCACTATCATACTTATACCTCCAAAATTAATGATGAACTATATACACTATTAAATGACAACACTAATAACCATAAAAGACCAAATAACATGAAAAATATATTTAAATTAGCTTTCCTATATATATATATATATATATACACACACACATACACACAGCAAAACCATTTATTTAGAAGCAATGGAAAAAGTCTTGCCTAATAAAATAAAACTATATCATTAATTTTAAACAAAAGGCTTTTCCATGCACCATGACACAAAAGTTTTAGAATATATGAAATCATAATGAACATTTACAATATTTTCCTGTGAAGTGTGACTAAAGTGCAAATTGTTTTCTTTTGTATGAGGAAAAAAAAAGATTCAAGACATTATTCAAATCATATTTTCTCACACCTTAACAGCTGCACAAAGATCCATGATATCATAGACTTTATACTTACACACTCTCCGTTGTGTTGCCACTTATAAGAGCTGCTAAGTGTTTGGTAGTTGCATTGTTCAATACTGTATGGAATTGATTACCGACAATCTCTGATGACTGCAAAGAGGATTTGTTTCTGCAAAGGATAAAAGGTAACATCAAGATCATTGGCATTTGAACTGCTTTGAAAACGAGAAGAAAAACAGAGAGAGAGAGAGAGAGAGAGAGAGATATATAAAAAAAATAGTAGAGAAAAAACTACAGAGGGAGAGATTAAGAAAAATAAGAAAAAACAGAGAGAGAGAGAGAGAGAGAGAGAGAGAGAGAGAGAGAGAGAGAGAGAGAGAGAGAGAGAGAGAGAGAGAGAGAGAGAGAGAGAGAGAGAGAGAGAAAGAGAGAGAGAGAGAAAGAGAGAGAGAGAAAAAAGAGAGAGAAAGAGAGAGAGAGAGAAAGAGAGAGAGAGAAAAAAAGAGAGAGAAAGAGAGAGAGAGAAAAGCACGAGAGAGACCACGAGAAAAAACAAAGACAGAGAGAAAAAAAAATTATAGAGAAGGAGAGAGAAAAACACAGAGAGAAGGAGAGAGAAAAAAAAAACGATAGAGAAGGAGAGAGAAAAAAACACAGAGAAGGAGAGAAAAACGATAGAAGGAGAGAAAAAAACGAAGGAGAAGGAGAGAGAGAAAAAACGATAGAGAAGGAGAGAGAAAAACGATAGAGAAGGAGAGAGAAAAAACGATAGAGAAGGAGAGAGAGAAAACGAGAGAAGAGAGAGAAAAACGAGAGAAGAGAGAAAACGATAGAGAAGGAGAGAGAGAAAAAAAATGATAGAGACAGAGAGAGAGAAAAAAACGATAGAGAAGGAGAGAGAAAACGATAGAGAAGGAGAGAAAGCTCATAGAGAAGGGAGAGAGAAAAAAACGATAGAGAAGGAGAGAGAAAAAACAGAGAGAAGGAGAGAGAAAAACGATAGAGAAGGAGAGAGAAAAAACGAGAGAAGGAGAGAGAAAAAAACGATAGAGAAGGAGAGAGAAAAAATTGATAGAGAAGGAGAGAGAAAAACGATAGAGAAGGAGAGAGAAAAAACGATAGAGAAGGAGAGAGAAAAAACGAATAGAGAAGGAGAGAGAAAAAACGATAGAGAAGGAGAGAAAAAAACGAGAGAGAAGAGAGAGAAAATTAAGGATAGAGAAGGAGAGAGAAAAACGATAGAGAAGGAGAGAGAAAAAAAAACATAGAGAAGGAGAGAGAAAAACGATAGAGAAGGAGAGAGAAAAACGATAGAGAGAGAGAAAAAACGAGATGGCGAGAGAGAAAAAAAACGATAGAGAAGGAGAGAGAAAAAACGATAGAGAAGGAGAGAGAAAAATGATAGAGAAGGAGAGAGAAAAAAACGATAGAGAAGGAGAGAGAAAAACGAGAGAGAAGAGAGAGAAAAACGATAGAGAAGGAGAGAAAAACGAGAGAGAAGGAGAGAGAAAAACGATAGAGAAGGAGAGAGAAAAAAACGATAGAGAAGGAGAGAGAAAAAAACGATAGAGAAGGAGAGAGAAAACGATAGAGAAGGAGAGAGAAAAAAACGATAGAGAAGGAGAGAGAAAAAAACGATAGAGAAGGAGAGAGAAAAAAACGATAGAGAAGGAGAGAAAACGATAGAGAAGGAGAGAGAAAAAACGATAGAGAAGGAGAGAGAAAAACGATAGAGAAGGAGAGAGAAAAACGATAGAGAAGGAGAGAGAAAAAACGATAGAGAAGGAGAGAGAAAAAAACGATAGAGAAGGAGAGAGAAAAACGATAGAGAAGGAGAGAGAAAACGATAGAGAAGGAGAGAGAAAAACGATAGAGAAGGAGAGAGAAAAACGATAGAGAAGGAGAGAGAAAAACGATAGAGAAGGAGAGAGAAAAAAACGATAGAGAAGGAGAGAGAAAAAAAAAACGATAGAGAAGAGAGAGAAAAACGATAGAGAAGGAGAGAGAAAAAACGATAGAGAAGGAGAGAGAAAAAAACGATAGAGAAGGAGAGAGAAAAAAAACGATAGAGAAGGAGAGAGAAAAAAAACGATAGAGAAGGAGAGAGAAAAACGATCGAGAGAAGAAAGAGAGAAAAAAACGATAGAGAGACAGAGAGAAAAAAAAAACGATAGAGAAGAAGAGAGAAAAAACGATAGAGAAGAAGAGAGAAAAACGATAGAGAAGAAGAGAGAAAAACGATAGAGAAGCGAGAGAGACATATGCAGAAGAGAGAAACAAGCATGCAAGCAGGAGAGAGCAAGAGGGAAAGAGAAATAAAGAAAAAACAGAAAGAAAGCAAAAAAAGTTTCAGTATAATTTAAACAAAATCAGTCGATGCTTTTTTTTTTTTTTTTTTAATAATTTTTCATGCTGTTTTTATAATTATTTCAGAACTGCCACTGGCGTGCAGTGGGTTACATGAGAGGAGAGTGATAAGAAAGAGGAACACGTTACAGGGGGTGTCAGAGAATGGGTAAAAGAAGGATGAGAACACTGGTGAGAAGAGAGCTGCATGAGAATAGAGTGGAAAGGGAAAAGAACATGATACAAGGGTTGTCAGGGAAAGGATCCAAGTCAAGGAGATAAGAGATGACAATTGACATTGCATTTAAATTCTTGGAGATTGTAGCTGTCAGGGAAGCAAGTATAAGGAAGGGAATTCCACAGGCAGGGAGTGTAAGAAAAGAAGCTGTTAGAGAAGTTGCAATTACATTTGATTGTAATCACTGTAAAAGGGTGGGACCTAATTGCTAGTCTAGTAGCACGAGTAAATTCATGCAGAGGGGGCACCAGGGAGCTAAGCTCATTGGAGCAGAAGCCAAGAAAGTATTTGTAGAAGAGACAGAGAGAAGCCACATTATGTTGGTAAAAAAGTGAGCTACCAGGTCGGGATCAGTTAAATTACAGATTCTTTGTTGGATTTTGTCAAGAAGTCCAAGATGAATAGCAAGGGCACCAAATGTGACAGCAGTATTCAATGCATGGGCAGCTGGTAGATTTATATATGTGTGAGATGGATTTAGACAAGAAAAACTTCCTGGCTCTACAAAGGGAACCAACCTTCCGAGCAACAGATTTAGCTATGGATTCAATGTAGTCATTCCACTTGAGGTCTGCTGATAGATTTAGGCCAAGGAGACACAGTGTTTTGCTTTCAAAGAGACTAGTCTGATCCATTCTGATGAGGGAGGGGGGTATGAGCGGTTGTCTATGGTAATTAAAGGATAGCAGCTTTGTTTTGGAAGCATTAAAATTTATGAGCTATTTCTTACCCCAGTCCACCACAGATTGGAGGTCCTTTTTAAGATCAGCAGTGAAGTTCGTTTTGTCAGTCTTGGCAGATTTCTTATTGAGGCAGTAGTAAATGGTGTCAGATAAATGCCTACTTGGGATCGGATTACATCAGGGAGATCATTGATGAAGATCAGAAAAAGTGTGGGATCTAGAATAGACCCTTGAGGGACATCCGCGTTCACAATGGATTTGGGTAGTAAAATCTCAAGTGCTTGAAACTTTCTCATGATATTGATTTCAATCCAGGATTATTATATAGCATCTAAGAGACTTAATTAGATTTGTGTAAATGAGAAACTGAGAAAAAAATGTGAAAACAATCTCAAGTGAGGAGATGAAATGACATACCAACCAGAGTCATTTTTGTCAAAATTATCAAATTCTTAAGTAGGATTAAAAGAGAATGTGAGCAGAGAAATAGGGAAAGTAAATTTGCTTTTTTTTTTTAAATTTATAAATAGCGATATAAAATGTTTTATTGAATGAATATAAGTCTTACAAAATTATTTTTTATCTAGTTGGAAGGAAAGTTCTCACAGTTTGTAAAAGATTGAATTTATTTCAAAACTACAAGAACTTTCTTTCCAACCAGATACTTCCAGTTGCACCAACAAAGATCTATTTTGTCAGAAACATCGTTTAGTTACTTTTTGAAAACATTAAAATAGGGAGATTTACGAATTTATGAAACAAGTGATTAAGTAGATATTTAATAAGATACTAATAAAGCACAAGTTAAAAGACAAGTATAGTAGAAAAGAGAAATTGTAGGGAGTTCTCTACCAAATCAGAGAGAAACAAGTACATAGCTTGAGAGATTGAAAGCTATGAAAAAGTATCAGGACTGAGAATGAAAATCAGTTTTCAATGTGACAGTATCTAGAAAGTTATATGAAATTATTTCTGAACAGATATTTTCCTTTGAGTAAAAAGAAAAAATACATGCAATTTAAAAATAAATGTGTAAAGTATTGAATTTAAATATTTATCATGGTTATTTAACAAAAAAATATATACAATATACATTAAGTTCAATATTTTTATAACCTGACATAATTGGGGATTAGACAAGCAAATAATTTCCAATAATTCAGAGGAGGAAAGACTAAAAAGACTTGTAATGAGTAAAAATAAAATTCAAATAGTAAAAAAAAATTTAAATAAAAAAAATATAGCAAAACAAAACACAAAAATATCATAAGTGTATATTTAATAGCAAATACAAGTATTGACAAAAAAGAATGCTAAACATTAAAAATTCACCTTGTAAATGAGATGTGTAACTCCATGTTGAAAGAGTTGCTTTCCATTAATTCAGATATTAATTTTTTCTGACTGGGTGGACTGATGCCCCAGACAGAAGTGGACTCGCCATTGACAGTCACAATCGAGATGTCTTCTTTGTTATAACTTGTCACAAATCCCAAGGCATTCTGTTGAACAGAATAATATTGCTACAGCCAATCTTTCTATTTCAACTTTCACAAGAAACAATATCAAAAAACAGATTACAAATTTTATCTAGCAAATTATGAAAGTGGGAAGAGATTAGATTTTTTATGTGATCAAAAACTTGCGTATAAAAATTTCAAATTTAGTACACATACTAACTAGACCCAGAGGAGGGTTTTAACAAAATATTTTGTGGGTAAAATCATTTACTTTTCTGTTATTGGATTTATAATAGTAACAATTACTCTTTTTTAACATTCAATGTAAGACTATGATATTCTTTTTATAATACATGTCAAGACAGAAACATAAAAACAAATGAAATCATAGTTTTTCTTTTAAGCTACATTATATTATAATTAAGGTAAATAAAAAAGATCCTTGATAAACAACAACAAAATTTTTGTTGACAAAGATTGTAAAACAACATTTTAGCTATACATTTATTTCATGATCACAAGTCCCAATACTTTCCAGAGTCATAGGGGCACGACTGTATCTGTAGTAGAAGTATTGTATCTTGGGAAAGAAAGCCTGATGAAGCCCAACCTTCTGGAAGCTAGTTTTGTCTTCAGATGTTTTCTTTCTTTCTAGACAAGTTGCCACCCAAGGCAACAGGACCCAGTCTGTCTTGCTATTAACCCATAGCTTGGGGTGAGGGAGAAGAGATGGATTCATACCTTTCCCAAGGTTATTAGCATGAAAGTGAATGTAATAAATTCAACTGGAATTTAAACTCTGCTCTCTATTTGTCTCACTTTGACAGAAAAAAAATGTTGAATTGCTTTTCAGCATTAAAGAATCATTTTAATGTCGTTATAATCAGTTTTGTTCTTAACCTTTACTTCTTACTCTGTGTAAACAGGTACTTCAGCTAGTTTCTCTTTACCCACAAAATAATAGAAATCATTTTTCATATAAATACCTATATAGTACACATCTCACTCCAGATCATGCCAGAATAGACTTTTCACTCAATGTCACATCAAATCATTAAGAGAACCATGTACAGAGTTAACTTGATGTATCCTTCAAGCTGCCAAGTATAAATTCATGTACATCTGGTTTGCAAGTGTGGGAAGGAGTCATATGACAGAGAAACATATAAACACCTACCTACAGAGTGTGTCTGTACATAGCAGATGAAAATGTAAGGTTCACATTTCAGATGAGGAGGCTAGGGGCATACACATACATGTAACTGACAGAGTCAGGAGTTGAATAAAATGTAATGTTAAATATCACAGCAATTTCATTGCATCCAGACAAATAGGAAAAATGATGTGCATTACAAATAATACCAAATATATTCATGGGAGTATAATGAACAAATAGGAAACGTTTATAAATTTAACAAGTTTCACTGGAAATGAGATACAGAAGAGAGAGTTATGGTATTTTTTTAGTTTTGTGCTTGTTTTTCATTAAATAAATCTTAAGTGTACTTGTCTCATCTGGTAGCGTTTGCATGCATCTTAATTCTTGTTGGTCTATGCAGGATAGACAAGCACACAAGAATTATACCCACAAATGCTACTAGACAAGACTAATCCACATGAGATCTACTTAACCCATGAAAAACAAACAAAACTAAATACTAGAACTTTCTCCTTCATATTTCATTTGGATAAAGCTTAAATAAAAAAAGTAACATGTTAAATTTATAAATATTTCCAATCATTCTGTCACATTCTGATTCATATTGGATCCCAATTTGAATATATTCATGATATATTCAATTTATAGATACTTTAAAACTTGGAATTGGAGAGCAGAGTTTAAATATTCTTAAATTGGCCATTAATTTTATCCAATTTTTTTCATGGTAATGTAATCAAACAGCTTTGAGCATTATGCATTGAAAACTAATATATCATTAATATCTGTGGGTTCACTTTAAGCTTTACTGAGATTAAGTAGAAATAATTTAACAACAAAAAGTTATTACAATTGGTAAAAATAAAGAGCCTACATCACAACTTCAAATTATTTACAGTTAATAATACTTACATATTTTTTCTTGTATGTTTCTTGTAAGCCAACATATTGGCTATCATTAATGCTATGAATGTTCTGTTGTTGTGATGTCATCTTGAAGAGAGGCTTAAAAAAAATAAATATATAAAAATTTTGATACATACTAAACCAGACAAAAACAAGCTGCCCATGTGTCTTTTATGGCATATCAACCTTTTGCAGGTTATTCAAAACCAGAAAATATTTCTAGATTAAAAAAATCTTGGTATATGATAATGACTTTCACTGATACAAATTCTAGTAATTCACCTATAGCTGGAGAGACAAAGGGGGATTTCCAAGGGTATTTATGCATAAGTGAACATAACACATCTGTCTGAAAATGGAACTTGGCCATCCAATTTCTAATTCCAAACCATTGCCCATTACATGATCTGCACATCCAAGCTTACAGCCCCTGATATTCCCAAGTAGTCATTTATCGAGGTATTGACCAAGTTGCTTATTTTTGGTGATCATGCAAAAACCAATGTTTTACTCGTGACATGGCTGCAAGCTTTATACAAGTGGTAAGATATATTGCACCATTTATATATTCAGTCATAAGCATAAACAGAAATAAATGCAATTAAATCATATACTTATATACAAACAAAACTTTATACATAGTTTTTATGTAGCTATGCAAGTCAAACATTAAAGTATTTTATTGGTTTCAGAAATTAGAAACTATAAAAATTACAATAAGATGTAATTTTAAGGAAAAACAATTCTATTTTTGTTAATTTTCCTCTGATATTTTCACTTATATATTTTTCTTCTCTGCTTAAGTAAAAACATTAAGTTTCATTTCAACTAAGATTTGTTTTATTTGGATTACTAGCTAGCAGCAACACAAAAAGAAATTAACAGTATTATGTGAACTTTAGAAATAAAAATTTCAATATAATCTAGTTATCAGTTTCCAAGTGATTTTTAAGTATAAAGTAAGGGTGAAGTCCAAGGGAGATGACTCCAGGTTTATTAACTACTAATTCCAAAGTTGGTTACCTTTTCTTAAAATTAGACAAAAAAGGGGGGAAAAAAAGCAACAAAAAAGACTGAGTCTTTCTGTACTTATTATCAGCCATAGTGACATACCAGTTATATAATATTAATAATAATAATAATGTGTCTTAAAGATAATTAGTATTTGCAAATAACTATAAATATGAAATGACTTGACACTGAGCAGAGGCCACAAAAGAGAATTATCTTTAATGTTAGTTCTTTATAAACTAAGTTGAAAAAATGTTTTTATAATTTTCCTTATTGAACACAAAGGTTTTAGCAGAAATAGTTGTAGGTAAGCTCTACTTTTCTATTAGTGGTTCTATCTTTGATAGTAACAATTATTGCTTGCAACCATTCAGTGAAAGGATGTAATTGAATATAAATATCAATCTCTAAGTGTGTATAATGCCGACACTCAATCCAAACAATATCCTTATCTTAACAGTTTATCTATCACAACTGAAAATTTATGCCATTCAAATAATAATAAAAGTAAATTTTCAAGATCTTAGACTATAGCAGTATTTAGCTACTAAAAACTTTATCAGAACATTGAAAACCACAAGAATGAAAAAGAACAGCAAGTAGAACAGGTATTTTGTAATATTTATATTTTAAACAGTACTTTGCATCAGGAATAAATATTTAAATTCATAAAAATACTCTAAAACTAATTTTTTTGTTTTTCTTAAAGTTTAAGTAATCTTTGGTAGGATTTATGAAAATATTCAAGATTCATTCTTTTTATTTATACATTGACATAAAAATACCGACATTAGTCAAAGAGGTGCGGAATTTAAAATGAATTACATTTTAGCGCTAGCAGTGTATATTAACTAAGATTCTCCACAAAGCATTAGTCCTTTACTGAAGAAAAAAATTTTTTTTTTTTTTAAATTCGAGTATTTTTAAATGCCATGTATCTTCAGAGCATAGAAAATGATGCCTCTCTACAGTTTCCTTTACTTTATGTGTGCATTCTTGAGAAAGATAAACGAGTGGTTTGACATTATCTTCTTTACAGTTTTTAGTTTTCTTTCTTACAAACTAGTGGCGACTCAAGGCCCATTAACTCTGCAATTGAAACCACAGCTGGAGGGAGACAAGATGAACTGATACCTTTTCCAAGGGCATTAATGCAAAAGAGAAGCAATAGACAAAAATAAAATTTTCGCTTTGCTTGTCAATTCCACATTCTGCACAAATAACCATGTTAACATGTAATATTAACATGCTAACAGATCAAATATTTTAGAGGCAAGAGAAAAAAAAATTGATGAAGTTTAAGAATTAACAAAATTTAGCAGTTTTCAACCTAAAATTATTTTTTGATAAACAAAATTTCTCACTAATGTGCCCCCTCCCAATGTTTTGGCTGTATTACTGTAACAAACAAAAAATAAAGAGATTAGATCATAATAGCAATTAATCACCTAAGATATTTTTATAATACATGTAAACAGAACCAATGACATAATGAAGATGGTAACAGGATTAAGGAATTATCAGAGGAATTATGTTGATAGTATGTGAGAAGCAGATGATATATGTTAATGGTCCATTCCAATAATGCTCTGAAAGTGAGCACAAATAATGATTTGTGTTTTAAGGTATCCTATATGAAATCTTGAGTCTTCAAAAGGTTTTGATATTTCCTATGTTCTTTCATTCAAAACTACAAAAAAGCTTCTATTCATTTGCTGGTCTGCTTTGTATCATGCTTATCACTGATTCCCTCTTCCAATCAATCAATCCTAAGAAAGAGTTTCCCTGATTAATAAACATGGATGCACTTCCTGATCCTGGCTTTTGTCTGCATTGATTTCAGCATTCCGACCTTCTTGACCTCATCCTAGCATTTCACATAGACCTTTAACAAAATCACTCAACATTACCCATAATGATAATAATAACAACAATAGTATAAAAATACTCAGGTAAAATAATTTTGTTTTTTAAAAAAAAAAAAAAAAGAAAAGGAAAAGTATTAATATTAAATCTATTCTTACCTTTGAGTTTCAAATAAATAGGTAGGGCAATTGTTTCCCTTTTGAAGAAAATCCACCCAGAACATTCTTATTCCAACAACAACTTTTATTAAATATTCAAGAAAATTCTTCCAAGCAAGCCCTTAGTTTAGGCTATGAGCATTCTAGGACAAAGTATTTCATCGTTTAAAATTATAAAAAAAAAATTGTAAGAATTTTTTTTTTTTTTTTTTTTTGGGGGGGGGGTCCTAACACTTCTTTTATTCCAACCACCCCATCTATTTGAAATAAGTATCAGTAAATAAACATTAGTTGGTTTGATCAGTTTCTTTTTTACAGCTTAATCTCTTAAAAGTTATTTAAAAGCAAAATATTTTTCAGAATTGTAAGAATTTGTGGAAGAAAAATTGTTTACTGATACAAGCCCTACTAATTAATACACAGAGGGGGGGGGATCCATATCTTTCCCAAGGGTATTTCTAATTATGAACCATTATCCATTACACCACCCTCATATCCAAGTTTACAGCAACTGGTTTTCCCAAATGCATCTAAGTAATGATCAAGTTTGAAAAAGCTTTGGTGTTTCAACATATGCCCATTAGCTAGTTAGGTATTGTTAAAAATTCAATCTTTTTTTTTTTTTTTAAACTAGTCTATTTTCCTGTGTTATCCAATTCAACAAACAGAAGAATGTTCAAACTGAACTTATTCATTCAATTTCTATAAACTACTTGGCATAACCACCAACTGCAGCCTTCCTCTTTCATCTCCTGAATCTTAAAATTACTCGAGCCAAGCTGATCCCCACTCAACTCTCTTATCATAATGGGTTCAACTTGTAAATCAGCATAATTCAACAAACTCTACAAGTTAAATAACAAGATAAACCCAGAATCAAAATAGCAACAGAATCAACTTGTCCTGAGTATGACTAAACTACATCTGGCAGCAAGGCTTCTGATCAGAAGATTAGAGAAGCGTGGAATCATCTCTTAATTGCTGTTGTTCCCACGTCCACCCTTACATGAAGTAGTGGCACCTGTTAGGGTCCCACCTATTGGTAAATAGGAAATACCCCAAAGTTGGGGTCAAAACACTATAAAAGCATAATAGATTTTTATAGTAAAAATTCCAGCAATACATTTTTTTTAAATACTACCATTACCTGAATCCATCTTGCATATATACAAATCAACCATCCATCCATGCATGGAATACTGCCGTCATATATGGTCAGGCACCCCCACTGTTCATCTCAGTGTTCTTGACAAGCTCACTGGTGCCCCTGTTACAGGTGTTTACCCATGCAACCAGGCTGGCAACTGGGTCCCACCCATTCACAGTTAGATCAACCAAATGCAGATGACAATTCTACTCCAGCAGCTTCTTTTCTTGCACTTCTCACCTGTGGAACTTGCTTCCATACTCTTGCTTTCCTGATGACTACAACCTCCAGGAATTTAAATGCAATGTCAATACCCATTTCTTAACCACTTGACTCTAGTTCTCTCTACATCACCCTGTATATCTTTTCCTTTCTCTCTACCTTTGCAACTGTCATCACACCTGTAGTCCCATCCTTCTCTTGCTCCTTTCTAACTGGTTCGTCTTTCTCTTTACTCTTCTCCTATCTAATCTTTTACTTTCATGTAGCCCCCTGCACATTAGTGGCATTACCACCTTGCATGGGGTGAAACGATTAAAAAAATACATTTTACTTTCAACAAAAAGCCCTCTTTACAAAAATACAGCAATGAAATCTGATCTACAAACTGATTTCTTACAAAAAATACATATTCTATTCATATAAACCTATCCTAAAAGTCTTGTCAGTATTAAATTGATTAATTGAGGTTGATATGCCATAAAACAAAAACCAAACTAACTTAATCCAGAATCAACATTTTCATATCTGTGGTCTATATTTACTTTAACAATCTAACAAATCCACTTTTGATATCTCACATGTGTATAGATCAAATAATGTCTCATTTCTTGTTCAGTTCCTTCTAAAGTCTTTTATCTTCTCATTCTCTTTCACTCCAAGTAGCCCCTTGCATCTTAGTGGCATTATAACTATTCCATTATTCTAATTCCATCTTAAACTTCCTCTTGATCTGACATTGTTGTTGTTTGATCTCTTATAACAACCTTAACACTCTTCATTGTTAACCCACATCTGAAATATATTTTTCCAATTCAGCTGAACATCCTACAAGCATTCAAAAAAATGATCTCTTGGTTGATATATTAAAAAAAAAAAAGTATATATTCTGGTTGATTTCTCTGTACAATTTCAAGGTAGCTGATTCAACAAATCCTGCTTCATGCTCAATGACTTCTCTTCACTCTCCATAGCTACAATGAACTTGATCTCATTCTCAAAAGGTTAAATCTCATGAGATTTAAATTTCTTTTGAATGTTAACATTGTGAATATAGTACAATTCTTTCTGTTCATCTCTTTGTCTACAAAAAATTGTATGTTTTTACTAATTTTCCCAGCAACTTAACTCACATTTTCATTCTTGAAATATAATCACTTCATTTGTCATTCCAGAAAATTTTTCAAATCATTTAATGAAGTCTCAACTACCTTTGATTCATATTTTTTAAATAGATTCTTGACTCAAATTTAATTTTGAAGACATGTGCACTTATTGCCATCAGTGCAAATAGACATCTCAGACAGTTTGTTGCTATCAGTGTCAACAGACACTTATCTGAAATAAAAATTGTATCTTTTATACCAATCATCAAAATTTAAATTGTCATATTTTTTCCCTACAATAGAAGTTGATAGGGTCACCTATTACCTGGTTTACACTCCTCCCCAGTGTTTTGAACATGAGTAGGTTTATATTTTGTTTTCCCATATAGCACTGAATTTCCAGTTCCTTCTAAATTCTACTTCAACTATACTTCTAACATCTCCACCATAACTCTGAAATTTATACTATTATTATTGGGTTTCTTGTTCCTTCTAAAGTTTTTTCCTTCTTTTATCGTTTTATTTTACTGGCAATATCACCTTGCTTGGGGTGAATTGATTTAAAAAAAAAAAAAGTATCTGAGCCACCTTTTAAAATTATACTACAAAACTTGAACTTCACTTTAATCCAAGATATATCAAGAAGTTCAAGTCACTAATGAAGACATTGAGGACCTTTTTGCAATTTTCAATAATGCACAGATTGAGAAGCTTCCTCCAGACCATGTACACTTGCACACCACAAAAAAAGGGAGAAAAAAAAAGGAAAAAAAAACATCTCAGAAAAACACAATTTGAAGCAGTCAAAGCTGAAGTCTAGGTTAATTCACACAAAAGTATGCAAATAAGTGTTCAGTGTTGATAATTTAAATAAATTTTCACCAGTTGAAATTCAAAATGGTAAAAAGGAGCAACCCTCAATTTCCACAAGATCTAACAATAGGGTAATTTTAGCTACCCTGGTAAACTAAAATTTTACAATAGTTTATTAATGTTTATTTCTAGATAAATACTATTCCAGGATAACAGGAGACTAATTGTAGCACATTAGCAAGATTGCTCCAAAATTTTTACTTTTGATGATGTGACTTATGATTACCTGCCACAAAGGAAATTTATATTTGGTTGAGTATTTTTTAACTTTCTGACCTTTTTTACTCAAGATTTTTCTTTTCGGGCTTTAGTTATTCAAAGATCAAAATAGCCAAAGACCAAAAGTGCAGCATCCTGTCTTTACAGGAAATAAATTCCTTTGCTATTTGTTTTCTTCCTCCGTATTTCAGATCCTTATGCTATTTTATGAATATAAAGCATTTTAATTTTTATGAAATTAAAAAGTTGGGATTTTTTCCCCATAATTTTTGTTAATTTTACAAAGATTGTAAAGAAACTTTAACAGTGAATTCATTCAAAGAGTGTGCAAAATATCTATTTTTTGAAAAGTAAAATATGTTAATTACAGGTAAATAAAGAAAAAAACAATGGAGTTGTATTTGTATTCCATATAACACACATGTAATCTGCACAAGTTTACAGCTTGGCATTGGCAAAATTTACAATAACTTTAAAAAATTAAAGCTCCACACTTTCCAGCCAACTTTAATCTGCAAACATTTAAATGCAATGTCATTTGCTATCTACTGTCCTCTTGATTACTCTTCTTCAGTTCATAATTTTAAGTAAAAAATTGGGAGTAACCTTGCTAATGTTCTAACTTCAAAACTATGCCTGACCAAGGAATAATCTAAACACTTTCTTGGAAGTATCACAACATGCATTTCAGCAGTACTTAAAGATACACACACATGATTATAGTCTATGATTTAAGTTAAAGTAAACTACGATTTTTATATTGAATTTTAAAGTCAAATGTTTGGAGAACATTACAAAGATTTCATCTGGCTCCAATAATTCTATCTGTTGAAATCTAAACAAAAAAAAAATTGTGTTGAAATAAAATATGTTGTAAGCCTGTTTCACAACAATTCACAAATTCTAGTTTCTCTTGTATTTTCATTTGCTCTTGTATTTTTATTCTTTTCAGTTTTGTCCCTTAAGATACAATATTTTTATACACATAAATATGGAAAAGTTTATAAAAAACTTGTTTCAGTGACATCTGTTGGCAGTGGCTTCTTCAGCTTAGAATGAAAGACAAAATTGTGTGTAAAGGAAATGCATTAGGATTTTTGAGGATAAGTGTTATGGTGAAACACACCTATTCCTCAGATAATGGACTCTTCCTCCCTATATTAATAAGAATTAACAAGTTCTTGGAAAGTTCATAGGAGTTCTTTAGACTTCTATTGGAGTTCAGTAGAACTACTAGGCAGTTGATATTAGTCGACAGTTAGCCGAATACTAAGGAGTCAGCTTTCAGTGGAAGATTACCAAGTTCCTAACATTTTGGGTACGTTAAGTCAATTAGCAACCGACATAGTACGATTATAACCTTCAGTGTGAAAACTACTCCACAACAATAAGTGGGGCAATAAATTGAATTACCTTATCAGATCAGACAACTAGAAACTTTTGTGTGAGAAAGATGGTGTACTGGATTTTAAATTGAACCACTGAAACCAGGAAATGTTTTTCTTTTTTTTTTTATCATTCTTACCTGAAGAAGCCAAGACCTACAGATGTTGGTGAAACACATTGTATATAAGCTTTTCCACTTTGTCTCATTATCCCTACTTGTGTTTCAGATACTATTATACATCCTAAAAACACATACAAATATACTTGCTAATAGTATATAAATTCTAAATGAAAGGGGGAAAAAAATAAGACAAAGTGGAATATCTTTTAACAACTCCTTTCACCTTTGTTGGTTTCAATTCAAACAGGAATGACAGTAAAACATTTGCCTCTCCCCAATTTATAGATAGAAGCACACAAATGCATGCTGGGATTTTTTCAGAGCTCATAAAAGAGGCCAGTTCTTAGTTTCATCTGACTCAGTTCCAGTGGATCTTGAAGTCAAAACTTATTCAAACTTGCTTGCATCATTCCAAATTCTTAGTTTGTGAACTTTTTACCATATTAGTTAATTTTTCTTTCATATATTCTTTGCTGGTTTCATATTTATTTTTTTCTTGCTATTGTAAACTTTGTCGGACAGTTCTGTCTTATTTTACATTTAACAAGATCACTCACTCCACAGCATTTGTTAGGTAGACATCTTCAGGTTAGAATGAAAGACAAATTTGTGGGGAGTTTTAGTTTTTATTTCGTATTAAAAACCGTTAATGTCCATATATCTGGTTGGCAGCTTCTAGTTAAAATGAAAGAACCGCAAGTTTCATTCCAACCTTAAAATATCAACATAGCACCATCATTAACGGTATATATATAACACAAATCTGTCTTACCTGAAGACACCTACCTAACAGAAGCAAAACAAGTTGTCGATAAAAAAATTGTCAGTAACCTATCACTGATAGTTTAAAACCCACACTATAAGAAATAATACGCTAGTTAACTCATACCACTAATAAGTTTATACATCCCTTCAAAGCACTGACCCATTCTATTTTCTATAGAAACAGAAAATGATAGAAAACTTATACACACTTGTGTTAAAAGTAATTGAAAAAAAAAAAAAAATGGTTACAAACCTGATATCCACCCATAGAGATGGTAACAGTACAGGTAATGGGTGGGTTGGGTTCATACACTGTATTGGCAAAAGAGAACAGCACCAGGGGAAACCATATAATGAAAATAATCAGCAGCAAGAGCAGACCTCCAACTCCATATTTAATGGTGGATTTCCTCTTTTGTGCACGAGGGGTTGGATAAGTCTAGAGAAAAAAAAAGAAATAATACTCAACAAGAGATACAGTTAAATACATATATTTATAATATAAAATAGATGAGTGGCCATCAAGAGGATGCTGTTCAATTTATATTATTCAAATATTAACTTTTCTCACATAAATGGTAATAAAAAAAAGTCCTTTCCAATCAATGATTTTAAACGAGGCTACATATACAATACAAATTTTGAAAATTCAGTCAGAAATTGAAAATTCAAAATAAAATAAACTTAATTTATTAAAATCATGCTTTATATTTTGTAAAATACATGTTTTTATGATTTATTAACAAGAATTAAATTGCAAATATTCTATGACATTTATACACTGAATTCTTAATGGGAAATATTCAAGGTTTATTATACATGCATCAGATTAAATAAAGTTAAGATTTTTAATTCATGGTGAGCTGCTACCACTATTTGTATTACATAATATATGAGTGATATCCCTAACAAAGTATTTAATAACTAACATTAAACCACAAGATTTTACAGTTATTTATTCAATATTTAAAGCAAGAGGCCAAATTTTAGGATATTTAATAAGTGATATAGCAAATATAAAGAAAATTGTACAACATATTACAATACTTATAATTTATTATTAAACATCAAAAGAAAGCAATAAGACTAATTGACAAGATGTATAATTTTTGCAGGCAATTTTTGTTTTTTAAATTACTGACTTTTTAAAAAAATTAAGCATTAATCAAAAAAGAAATCAAAATATGGTTAGAAATGATTTGAATTTCTTCTAATTGAGGATTACTTTTTAAGTAAAAGATTTTTTTTTAAAAATCAATATTCATTCACACAAGTAAAATCTTTTTTAAATAAAACAGTGCCTTACCACTTCTGCATGCCTCCAACATTTAAGAACAAAAATATTTGCATAAATATCTTCCATTTGTAGCCAGCTGGACAAAGCAAGTGTTGTGTCTGTCCACATCCAGTCCATGAGAGCTCGTAACTCCAACAAGAAAGGAATAGCAAGGAAACTAGGAGAGAAAAAAAAGTTAAAATCATGCATTTTAAGTTGACAAATAAAAAACAAAATGAGAAATTATGATAAAAATGTAAACACATTCACTTGTGCTTTATACATAACAGTCAATATCTACAATACAAACTTGTGTATCCATGAATATATTTTTGTGAAATTTTTCTTTCAGAGTGCAGATACAACATTCTTTCCAAAGCAGAAATGCTGATTCGTACAGTGCCAAATTTATATATATATATATATATATATATATATATATATTACACACACACACACAAATAACAGAGTAAAAATTGTTACAAAGGCAAAAATGTCTTGGTTTTGTCATCATAAAGTTTACTTAATTTTTATGCTAACATGACTTTGGTAACACTAGAGAATGCCCCAGAGAAAGATACTAATGAGGGAATTTAATGTAAATGGATTTGAAATATGAAACATTCAAAGAGCCAACTAGAAACTGAAATACAGGATATATTTTATATATAGCATCTGGTTCTAATTAGTAAATAAAATATTAATAAATTATTAAATGGACAAAGGAGGATTATGCATTTAAATGTTGACTCAACATTACATTCATAACCTCAGTTTGTCTAGGAAATATGAATTGATAGAGAAAACTATTAAATACGCTTCAAAAGAGCTTATCGATTCAAGAGAAGTAACTGCACATTTATTAACACGAGTTGTTTCCCTTGTAAAAAAAATTCTTTAATATATTTGATTGTAGTATTTGTGTATTTTCTATTAATGCCAATGGTTGACATTTAAGTAAAGGTCATGTTTTCAAATAAGGAATTTTCAAGACAACCAAACACTAATTATACATCGTGATATGTGGAGATAAAACAAAGAGGTAAAGCTTTTTTTTTCTAAGTTATGCATCCCATCTCCTCAGGCTGAGGTGTAAAACAAACCAGTTTGAGAAAAGGTGTGAGGGGAGGGGAATGGAGAAGTAACAAAAATCATCAGATGAATTGGCACTTTTCATACTGAGACCATTAATATATGCTGTATTTGAAATTTAGTTCAACCCAACCTTTGATTTGGAGGTGGGAGTGGTGTTCTTTTTCCCTATGATTAGCATTTTTTAAGTCATTTCACCCCATGCAAGGTAAGAATGACACTAGTATACATGGTGGGGGTAAAGAGAGTGATAGAAAAGACTGGGTATAGTTTATTGATGAAAGGATATAAGATGAATAGGATTCAAGAAGATAGAAGATGGTGACTGACATTGCATTTAAAGTTTTGAAAATTGTAATTATCAAGGAAACAAGTCAACAGAAGGTGGGAAGTGCTAGAAAAAAAGTTGTTGGAGTAGAAGTGGTGGTTACATTTAACTATTTCAATGGTAAAAGGGTGGGACCTAGAAGCCAATGTCATGTGGTCAGGGCACTAAGGAAAAAAAAATTGTTAGAGCTTTTACCATGTAAATAATTCTAGAGAAGACACAAGGAAGCCATGTCATGTCAACGAAAAATTAACTGAAGTTGAGATGCCAAGTCAGTATCAACTATATTGCAAATCCTACTTGGGATTTTGTCAAGAATTTTGAGATGAATAGCAGGAGATTAGATATGGCAACAGTATTCAATGCACAAACGAATGGTAGATATAGAAAAGTGCAAGATAGACTGATGAAAAAAACTTTCTGGCACAACAGTGACCCAACTTTCCTTGTGATAGAAGCAGCTATTGATTCAATGTAGTCATTCCACTTTAAGTTGATTGAAAAAGTGAGGCCAAGTAGAAGCAGTAATTGTATATGAACCTGGTGTAAGATTTATCTTCCACTACAAGAAGCAAAATGCATAGCTGATAAAAGCTTTTTCACTATCTCATCTCCACTTTTATTCAAATAATATTCTACATCCTACTATCATTCATACCATAACATATTTTTAAATATACTTACCCTTTAAAGAGGAACAGGTTAAGGTAGGAGTAGTTCTTGGTTAGGAAATTGCCTAAAATGCGAGTTGGATAACCAGAACGGATCTGGTAAGCAGACAGGGCAAAATAGATGCATTTCACAAAGTACCACAACATAGCAGGTTTGTTTTGAACAAATTGTCTGAAAAAGAAAAAAAAAATGACAAAAAGCAAAAATAAGAAATTTCCATCATGTTTTAACAATCAAAAGTGAAATATTAGGTTATAAACACATTTAATGATGTATTTTATAAGAAATGATTAAAATACTTCTGAAATGTTAAATAACTAATTTATTTAGTTGAAATAAGAATGATGACTGTTACCTAATATATCTCTAAATTTTTGATCCCATCTTTAAAAAATTCTTATTCTTTGATGTGATGAACAGTTCAAACGCTTCAATTACCCCTTCCTTTTTAAAGAATGTTTTATTGCATATGAAAATCTCAAAATGCTTAAAGCATTGATAATCAGTAGGAAAGATATCAGGTGAATATGAAAGATGAGGCAAAATGTCATAATTCAGGCTATGCAACTTTTTGAACAGTTGATTGAGAAGCATGTGACTATGCATTGTCATGCAGCAAAACCTGGCCATCAATATTCCCAAGTCTAGGATGTTTATTTTGTTTTTTTTTAAATTTTTGTGCATATACTTAGTTTCTCCAAAATACAAGGTTGCTGTTATTTTTTTCTACTTGAGACAAGAATGAATTATTAATAATCCCTTTGAAAGACCACCATACAGTTAACATTAACTTTTTAGGGTGCAGTGAAGATTTTGAGCAGTTTTGGTGACTCACTTGCATTTAATCACTGGCCTACACTCTTATTGTTGTAAGAGTATCCATTTCTCATTACATGTAATGATTCAATGCAAAAATGTTTTTTTCCAGTTGAGGAAGCAATAAAGAGCACACTTCAAAGTGAAGTGTTTTCTTTTAGTCTCATTCAGTTCATGTGGAACCAACCTATCTAGTTTCTTGACTTTTCCAATTGCTTTTAAGTGCCAAGATCAGTTGTACGAGTTGTTTTGAGATCTGATGAAAGTTTTTGGACTGTAATTCTCAGATTTTGATCAACTAAAGAATTCAGTTGATCACATCTATCAACCAATAGTTGTCTCCCAATTGGTTTATTTTCAAGACTATAATCTTCCAAACCAACTTTCTGAAACCATCTCTGTACAGTTCTGATTTCAACAATATCATTACCAAAGGCCACCTTGAGATTCTGAAATGCTTCAGAAATAGAATGGCCCAGTTTGTACTCATACAAGATTACTTGACATTGTTTCATTGAATTTATGAGTAACAATATCTGGAAAGAAAAAGAGTCAGGAATAAGTCAAGATTATTTTGAATACTAAGGAAATTACTTTGTCAGATGTTCAGATCAACAACCAACCAAAACAATGTTTCATTTCATATCAATAATTTACATATGTACTTTTGCAAAAATAAACTTTTCATTTTCTTAGGGTAAAACTTGGCATCCAAAAATATTTGGAGACTTGATAAAGTTTATCACTTATTAATGAATAAAACAAAACTTTAAAAATAATCTGATCTGCATTTCTGACATAGAAATGTTCAAGTTGAAAAATAAATGACCACTACAAAATGGACTGAATACAAACTACTCTTTCATTTGAATATTACTAATTGTTATTAAGCATTTAATACCTCTTCCCTATAATAGTTGTTACATTTGCATACATATCTCATACACAAAATCTAACAGATATTAAAAGGTAAGTTGCATCTATAGACTTTCAAGCAGGTTCCATCAGCAAGATTTTCTCTGCTACTAACAACCATGTTTACCTGAATTAAGTTTTCCAATAGGCATGATTTATCAAAACAATTTCATGGTAAGGTTTTCATTATTTTTATAATTGTTATAATGATCATATAGTTGCAAAGGAAGGAACAAAGATTATTTTTCAGGATATATATATATGTGTGTGTGTGTGTGTATGTGAAAAGGTGATGAAATTGTTGATATATGGGTCTTTAGTTGGTAAGGGAAGCAATTAATGTGTAAAGGTGTTAAGTAAAGCCAGGAACTAATGGATTTGTTAGGTTGGTTGACTGAGGTATCAGGAGATAGGCCTGGAGTAGATTAGTGAAGCCATGTGGTGGCATGAGTGGAGTGTCCTTGGCAGGGTAGATCTATCTTCAGGGTTGAAATCAACACCTGTGATGTGTGTAGATGGGCCAGGAGTCATGTGATGAGATCAAGATGTTGACTGACTGTTGTTAGCAAGGCATACATTTTCATATCTATGATTTAACAGGTGCAGGAACCTTTTTTTGTGGCAACGTCTATGACTGGCTATTGTATTTTTGATTTTTGAGAGGATTTGTTTTGTGGATCAATTGTCTGTTCAGAGCCCCTGCACAGAACTTTTTTTAATTTTTTTTTATTTTGGGGATTTGCTTTCTTAACACTCAAAAGTATAGTGAAATGTATTTGTAAATTAGATTATCTTGATAAATGTAGTACAAAATAATGTAGAAAAAATTTAAGGCATGATCTGAAATGAACTGACAGAAGCTAATATTGAATATTAGCTTAAAGATGTTAAAATGAGTTAGTAAAGTGTTGAACTAAAAAACTATTTCCTAACACTTACATTAAAGTTATTGAACTTGCAGATCAAGGCAAATAAAAAAAAAATTTTATTTAAAAAAAAAAAAAAATAATCAAATGGTATAAAAAAATTCTTTTCAGTACAAAATACTTATCCTACAAAGATTCTATTGGATGTACTTTTTAGCCATGCTAAACCTGCATACTTGATGCAAATATAAAAACACATACCCACAAGTTAACATACCTTTCTGTGACAGCAGGTAAAATGAAAAAGAGCCAAATGTGTCCAATAATGACTAGGGTCACTTGGAAAATAAATTTTCCCTGGACATATTTGCGAAGAAATAAAGCTCTGTCGATGATGATCAACATGAACTGTACAACCAGCATCACAAGGAATGGAATAGGTACCTAAAAATAAAAATCAAGAAACAACAAAAGAATTAATATCAAATGCTGACCCTTTTATCTTACAATTTACTTATATACATTCACCTTAGCCCCATTAATATTTTCCTTTCAGAACGACTACGAAGTCACAGTTTATTGACGAGAATCTTATAAGCCATTTATGATTTTAAGCTGTTTTTTTTTGTTTTTTAAATTAGCCAAAAGCATCATTTCATCTGACATGATAATTGCAATATCTGTCTGAATTTCTGAAATAAAAAGCTTTCATTTACATTATTTTCATGTCAGTAACCTGGAGTGCCCCTTGTATGGATAAACATTAATATTAAAGAAAAACAATATTGTATTTTCATAGAGATGGCAAGATATATATTTCATTTGGAAACCAGATATTTACACAACCTTGGTATCTTCAGGCAATTTATAACAACTGATTCGCAATGTTTTTATTATTTTTTACAAACATACAACAGTGATTTTTATGAATGCTCAACTGGAAAATTAAAATAACAAAAATTTCAAAATTAGGGAGGTATTATGTCAAGAACACAAAAAAATTACAGAAAAATACATTTTAGGATCATACAAACTTGGATGAACTCCTCCCTAATTTTGAAATTTCCAGTTGCATGTTCATAAAAATTCCTGTTTGGGTGTTTGAAAAAATAATAAAAACGTTAGAGAATCAGTTGTTATAAATCGCCTGAAGATACTGAAAAACTGAAACCAACTTTATGTAAATAACTGGTTTCCAAATTAAAAATATTCAAAAGCACTATATTATATATGCATTGCACACTCTTTAATACAACTGTATACTTGTCTAATTTAATTATGACCAAAAACTGGTTAACAATAATTATATATATATATAATAGAACAAGCAAAAAAACAGAAAAAAATGTCTAATCTAACATGTTTCACTTTAATAAGCTTCTTCAGAAATTTGTTAAGACAAATGACTCAAAGAGACAATGTTGATTGAGGTTTAATTTCATTGGTCAGATACGTGTCACATGTAATAAAGCAATAGATGATCTTTTTTTTTTTTTTTAAATATATTTAACAGTTATCAGAATTAAATGTTGAAAAAGAATTAAGAAAGTTTTGAGAAAATAGGGTCGATTGAGAGATTCAAGAATGAAACCTGAATATTATTATGGAGATAACTTAGTAACAGTATAATTGGGTATGGACATGTACTAATGCACAATTCACCAACAAAGGTGAAGATAATGACAATTGTTATGTTAAAATCTTAAAGTTTTCCAGTTTTTGTTTTGTCCTTATTCCAAGACTTGGATCAATCTTGAAAATGCATTAACTTTAGTTCTGTAGCACATAGCTTGTTCTGGACTATTTCAACCCTGAACTTGGGACTTCTTCAGGGCTAATCTAAATGTAAAAGAAGTTGAGGAGTAGCCTGCCTAGTGCAGTGCACCCAACTATATATTGTTCATCTCTGGCATATGTGAACTGACTGGTTCATACTTGGGAAAATGGTTGGTGAATACAGAACATGAGCAGAAAAGAAGAAATGAGAATTACATGTGGGGGAGGGGATAAGGAATAAAACACAAAGTTGTGTGCCTCATCAGTATACCAAAATTGTCTCTTTTTTTCATGTGCTAGAACTAAATAAATTACATTTTCATGTTCCCAAACATATGTTAATGTTTTTTGTTTATTCTTTGCATATACTGAGCAAATTAATATAAACAATTTTTTTTATTTTTATTTAGATAAAAAAATGGTTCAATTGACGATAAACTAATTTTTCTATACATTTGATATAAACAAAAACCTTTTAAGCAATCTTAATTTAGTAAGAATTTTCATTTTTAATTATATTGTAGAAACAAATGCATTGCTTTGTTATGCTGAGAGTCTGGGTCAGTTATAAAAACATGATTTAAAACATTGTACCTGAATTTGTTTATGATTAATAGATAAAGAGCCAAATATATACTCACCCTGTTCTCTTGGATATATGTTGTTACATCTCCACCACTTGATTGCTATAAAATAAAAATTAGTTGATTTTATCATCAAAATATCATTCATATATATATATATATATATATATATATATATATATATAAGTCTTAAAACTTTTCTTATATAAGTTTGATGTTTCATAATTAGCTTCCCCCCCACCCCACCCCAGATGTTGGTCATGGTCTGATTAAAATTCATTTTTTAAATCAATTTCACTGATAATCTTTCTTTTGTTTTGTTTTTTTTTCTTCTTGAAGTTTTATTTTGCAATAAATCAGTGGAGAAAATTATAGAAGACTAGTTACTCAGAGTAGAACCTGATTGGAAAAAGGTTCAATTTAAACCAAAACCTATAAAATGTTTATGAGAATAGTATCAGTAGAAATTGAATCCAAAATAAACCGAGAAAGATTTAGTAAATTCAGTACAACATGATTTTCTCTATCCCAACTGTCATACCCAAGGAAATCAGATTGACAAGATTAATGCGTTTACCAAAATTCTGCAAAACTGAGATGAATCTGGGAAATGTTTATTTAGTGTACAATCTAGCCAGAATCATATGGATTCTTTACCAAAGTATCTGAACTAAAATCTTACCTAATGTATGTGTAAACACACCATGTCTGGTCCTAAGTACTTTTGAGTTATAGTCATATGTCAGTCATAGGAAGTTCTTTGTTTCAAGATAATATCTATCAATGTCCCTCTGCTGGACAAATATCTATATAAGGCAACGGATGTGGTTGCATATTTAGCAGGTGCACAAAATTCATGCAGGAATTTCAGAGAGAGTTGTGCAAGGAGATCACATTTTGCCCACTTGGTGCAATAGTTTGCATGATTTTTGCTGCCAATGTGATGTTTATCTTTCTACTCTCCTATCCACAAGCCAAAAGAAATCCTAACATACAGATAAACATCTAAGCTAGTCATTAATGTTTTCTCCCTACCTCAACACTCTAGTAAAAAGAAAAGCATGAAGGATAATACTTTGATGGCTTATGGTATCAACTTTTACACTAACACTCAGTTTTTTCTACTTATAATCTTTTTGACTTTCTTGAAAGTTTTCAGTCAAAAATGAAAACCATGGCTCATTGAAATGTACAGAAAAATGCATGAAAAATCACATCCCAGCAAGTACACAATGGTAAGACACTAGACAACCATATTCAGTAGCAGGTGAGAATATCAAATGGATGATAAACACCCACTAAACATTACACCTTTGGTGACAGAGGTAATATCTGGCATGGCACTATACACAAGTGTATATTTAGTGCCACAAACAAATGTATGTGTGTGTGTGTGTGTGTGTGTGTGTATATCTCTTTAAACAAAGTAGACATCATAATTATCCCAACCCGAAGAACCTTTCGGCCAACACTTGTCAAGGGCTACATTGGCTTTATTACAAAGGGTCAAAAATAGAGATCAAAAAACAATGGAAAACTTACAATACTTACATTTTAATATTTATTCAATAAAGTTTATTTTTAAATGAATTCCATCTTCCCCCAGTATTGTATCTTTGTTTAAAGCTATTAATCTATTCTGTGGGTACAAATCTTTGTTTTTATATATATATATATATATATATATATATATAATTTTAAACATTTCCAAATCTCTCTAAACATGTATAAACGTTTTAGGCTGTTTATGTTCATTTCTATTTAATAATATCAAGCAACAAAACAGAATTGAAGTAGAATCTAGTTAAAGAGATACTTACAACTGGTCCAAATGCCCAGTAGCCAAACACAACAATGAGAAAAGCAAGAAAGTCACATGCAAACATTGGGGCATAGACATCAACCACAGCATTGTATGTTGAATTGGTCATCTGGCGGTAAAAATTCTGGAAAGGCTGCAAGCAGGACACAACGCTGTATATAAAAAAAAAGAAAAGAAACAAGTTATAAATCCTGTAAAGAGATTTGATCAAACATTTTAAGTGTTCAGAATCTTTATCATGTGTTTGATTTTGTGAGCAAGAGATTTAATAAGTTGTAGCTTAAAATTTGAGTTGCTTTCCATCGTTTTACCAAAATTTATCCTAATAATGTTCTTGAGAATGGTTCATTAATGGTTTCAGTTTGAGCAAATGAAATCCAAAAGTCAAATTTACTATGGAAAGAAGAGGGAAAACAGGTGATCACATAAGCTTTAAGATAAACTTGGTAAATACTTCTTCAGAAACATCTTCAACCAATTGTTTAAAAGATTCTACAGAAAGACTTTCTGCATATTCAGATGATACCAAAGTTAATAAATGACCTGAGTGAATACAGAATTCAATATTCAACCAACCTTGTTTAAATGGAACAGCTATTCTACAGAAAACTAAACTGCATGTCTTGTTATAAGTATTGCTGAAAGTTTTTCTAAGTTCAAGACAAACATTTATGCATAAACGTTGATTTTGCATGTTCATTCATTACATATGACAAAAGAAATTTTTTTAGCACCAACTAATCCATCCACAATACAATGTAGAGTGACTAAGTTCATGGTGGGAGTGAGAGAACATGAAATTGTTTATGCTGATCTTCTGAATAATGCCTTTAAATTTACATTGAAGAAAATATGGCTAAATAATCAGCATTTTGTTTTTTGTTCGTTTGTGAAGAAAATATTTTGAGGAGGAAATATAAACTTAAGCATCAGCAAAAGTATCAAGAACTAGAAATATACTGATTAAATAATAATAATAATCTCATTTAAAACAAGACTACATGAACTTGAAAAAAAAAACTTCATACTGAGATTAAATTCAAAATGGACATCAAAGTTTAAGCAATAAACCTTTCATCCTCTAAAATTTCAAAATAAAAAAAATATATATCTAAAACAAATTTCAAATTAAAAACTGATGATTTTGATACAATCTCCAAAATAGCTTTTGCGGTTGGGGTGCTGAGCAGATTTGTTTTCTTATTCTAAATTTATGACAAAATATCTGATCTTATAAAATCCAGATCAAATTCAAAGACTGTGGAAAGTTGAGTGGGAAGTGGGTAAAAATTTGACCTTGTAAAAAATCTTGAATTCATTCACAAAGAAAAAAAAAAAAGAAAGCAAATAAATCTCTATGTTCCAGAAATTGTTAAGGTGTTTTACAAATTTATTTTTTTAGTTCAATTTTTTATGAAGACTTTTTGTACAACAAAAAAGACTAGACTAGACACAGGCAGATTTAACAATTCCTTCATGTCAACTGAGACTGTCACAGCTATCAGCAACTTGTACTATCACAGACTGACTACTTGATACATTATTCTTTGATTTATACCTGGTGCACGGACATAATTGCAAATACAAAATGCATATGAATACCAAACCAAAAAATGTTCAACTCAATTTGAATGTGTGCTACATGAAGAGTATGAAATTTCTAATAACTGCACGTGCTTAAAAGCTAAAACTTGGCATATTAATAATTTGATATGTATTTTAAATACTGTTTAATTTTTATCTTTTTCTGAAAACTATAATTAAATTTTAAGTTGGTATCCACTCAGTAGAGAGATCATTTTAATATTTTTCAATACAAAAATTTTATTTTATCTGAAATGAAATAATAGAATATGTTCTAATAATGTATCCATTGTAATTTGAATCTGTATAATTTCTTTGTTTTACCAAATAGTGATTTATGTAGATTTAATTTTTTTTCACATATATTCAAAATACTCTAAATATATAATAAAAAATTTTAATACTAAAAAATTAAATATAAATAATCACAAGTTTTTATGGCCCATTTTAAATCTTGTCTTTTTTATAACATTTCACTACATATTTTCAGTAGTGGTAAGCTTAGGAGCTCTGAATTTTTTTTTTTTCTTCAATACTATTTGCAAAGCTAAACTTAAATATTTGCTATGAATAAGAGTAAACATTAATTGAAATATAAAATGAGTTTTCTTTTGTTAGTCTCCACTAAAATGTGTCTATTAAAGTTAAAAAAAAATAAAGTTATATTTTTTATAACAAAAAAAAAAAAAATAATTCAAAATAAAATTTTAAAATAAATTTTAAAAAAATAAATAAAAAGGGATAAAAATTCTGGGCATTTTTAGTCCTAACACTTTTTTGAGTGGGAACAAACAAAATAAACAATTCCTATTCATTATGAAAACCTTGCTCTTATAGAGTAATAAAAATTCCCAAAATGCTATGTCTGATTTTTTTTTTATTTATTTCAAACTTTTGACAGCATTAGACTCTTGACAAAGTTACAAAAGTAACAATTTGATGTGGACCCCAGTTAAAAAAAAAAAAAAAGGTAGACAAGACCATTTGAGAGAAAGATTGAAGTATTTGAGTATCCAAGAAAAAACTGAGGTTAAAATTTGATGCCAAATTACCACCACCAAATTATGTTTCTAATCGATGAGAAAAAAGAAAATATAATTTTTTTCCATTTTAAACCTCGATATTTTTAAATTATGATATCAGCTTTCCATGAGTATTAATGAAAGTCTTTACCAAATTATATGCCAGCTTTGTATATCTTCAATTGCAGGCACAAACATAAGCAACCATGTATCGGATACCATTTTACCAGATGACTGAAACATTTTTCTGACCAAAATCCTAAAATGAACATTATCCATTTATTTTACTTAAGCCAAATGATTGTATTACAGAATAACTTGATTACCTGCTAAAAAACATTGCCATCATGAAATCTGGTGAATTGTCAAGATATGAACAAACAGTAAGGTACAAGAGAGAATGAGATATTAAACTGAATAGATACATGAAGTATCATACAATTTAGGCATTTCAAAGTATAATCACCTGTATGTTTGATTTTGTAGGCAGGTTTCATATTTTTAAAAAATTAGAACTCAACTCATAATACGCAACATTGCATCAAAATTCCTGTTTGGTCAAATTGGAGATTGTTGAGAAGAAATGAAATAAAAGTCAAAACATGCAGATTATATTTGAAAGATGAAAAAGGGGGAGTGGAAATACAAATGAAAAATCTGGCAGTAAACTAAAGTGAAAATTAATTTTTTTTTAATAATATAAAGTTATAAGATCATTTCAGATTTCTGCTTAATTTATACAGATTCAAATATAAAATTTTTTTCAATATCATATAGAAATTACACCTAATGTTGATGATGAAAAACAATTGGAAATTAAAAAATTCATAATAAAACATGAAATTACTATTTCATCCATGCTACAAAAACAAATGTATTTTTTTTCTATAAGAATTCAAAGTGAAATATCTAACATTCAAAACATTTTTGCTTAAATGTATTTTTTCTGCAAGAATTCAAAGTGAAATATCTAACATAAAAAAACGTTTTCACTTAAATGTACCCAAATTCAAATTAGCATCCAATTCTCTGTAAAGGAATATTAAATCTCAGAGTATAGAAACAAATATGCTTTAGCAGAGATTTGCCAAAAACACAATGTTAATAGCCACAGAAGGAAAAGAAAAGTAAACTTAGCTTAATTTCCTTCTGATAAACAAGGAAATTATAAATTATCAGGTTCAGTTATATTGTAGAGAAAAAGAGAGAAAACAAAAACAAGTCATTTTAACATCATTAAGAAAACTTATGAATGTCTCAATCCATTTTAATGATACACATTGTTTGCATGTAGGAAGAAGTAATCATTTTTGTGCAAATGAGTGCATCATATGCTGGTAAAGCAATGGGGGTGGAAGCATGGTTCTTGACCAATACAAGAGTGTTACAGACACAATAACTTGAGCAGCAACAAAGAAATATAGCAGTGTTGATCTCGTTCATTGATCTTATCTGCAGTCTAATCGAGTCTCTGAATACCGCAAGCCTTTGGAGATAATGCTGTCAGAAAATGCACTGCCATGCATTGGTTCCAGAAGTTCAGGTCAGTAAATTTGTCCTTGGATGATGAACTCCAAAAGGTGGCCACATAAAAAACAGCCAAACCTGTGGTCAGCTTGCCGAAGACTTCCAAGTTTCTGATGAAACAGACTTCACCTGCACCACATCAAGAAGGCATACAAGTTGAGCAAGTGAGTACTCCACAGCTTGTCAGAAGTCAAGAAACCAACAACAAATGATAGCCCATTTCTAGTTGCTGTCACAGCAACACAACATAACCATATTTTATAGTGTTCACCTGTAATGAAAAGTCTTGTATAACATTCCTAAGCATGCCAGTCATTGGTTTTCACCACAGGATCCTGTACTGCACACCACAAGACCACCCCTGCAACATCATGTTCTGTATCTGGTGGACTAGTCAACAAGTGGTGCACTATGAGTTGTTACAAACAGACCTGCACTTGGAATATGTGCAACAAGCACTGAAGCACCAAGCCAGCATTGGTTAATCACAAGGGTTTACTGTTAATCTATGACAATGCCAGGCCTCATGTCGTGCAGGTGGTCAGGGATACCATCGAGTGACTTGGTTGGAAGATACTGTGTCATCGACTTTACTCCCAGAACTTTGAGCCAGCAGATTACCACCTCTTCCATTCTCTGGAAAACTTTTTTTGGGAAATCCTTTACAATTAAGGTAGACATGTGACAGGCACTCACAAATTTCTTTATACCTAAGACACATTATTTTTAGCACCAGGGCATTACAGCTGGAGGCACATTGGCAAAAGGTTTTGGATGCCAATGAAGATTACTTTGGGAACTTGTGTATGTCAAATTTTTTGTATACCTTTTTATTCACCACCACCTCATAAACCGAAAACAGTAAGGACTTTTTTGGTTACATTGTACATGTAGAAAAAATACAAAAGAATGATTTGTCTTTCTGCAGTAAATTGGTGGCCAACCAAGATTATAGAACCAAATCTGCCCTGCTATTTAACTCATAGCTGGAGGGAGAAGAGATCGATTAATACCTTTCCCAAGGGCATTTGTACTTGGGTGAATGCAACAAATTCAAGTAGAATTCGAACTCAGCTCTCCAATTTCTCATTCAAAGCCAATATCCACTGTACCATAACAAACATAAACATTAAAAATGAGCCATATCTCTTGAGTATTAATGATTAAAGTGTTTTAAACTTTTTTTGGTTAGTCTTACTCAGTGTCAAAGTATAGTTCTACAGTAAGATGAAAAGCCAAAGAAATTGCAGTTAAATTTTATGCAAGTTTTAAAAGGATCTTAGAGTTCACTAGAAGATTACAAGCAAGGTACATTTTAGATATGAAAAGATAGTAGACTTGAGAAAGCAGTGAAAAGAAATTTACCTAAAGATGCAAAAGGAAAGTCAGTGAGAGCACAGCTGCCAATTTACAACTTTCTTTTGACAATATGACAAAATGTGTATGGAGGAGGAAATAATCTTAAAACTATATCTAACTTGAGTCATGAGGAGTAAATCATTCTTCTATTACTGTTAGAAAATGAAGATCAAAAATTAAATGTAAATTGAAAAATCAATGCTTACTTGCTTCTACAATACGAAGTAACATTATTTTAACATTTCACATTTTAAAACAATCTTTCATATTTTATGTAAAATTATCTTGCTTACAAAGCTTATGGTCACATCGAAATACCAGTTCTTGTACAATCACTGAACTATAATAAATGACCACATGGGAATAATTGGAAATCAGCAAGTTCTGATTCTAGTTGGGTTTGATATACACAATTATGCTTTTGAAAGGTATGTATCTACCTCTTCTCCCCCAGCTATAGGTTAATTAGTAGGACATTGCTAAATCATAATTCTAAAAATATTTTTGGCTTTAAATAATCTGCAATAGGTTTATAAGCCATAACAAAAACAAATTCATCAACAGGATAGGGGAAGGGAATTTCTTTCAATAAAATTGGTATCAGTATTAATGCTCTGATCCAGTCAGCCAATCTGTCTGATCAGAATTTTCTTACACTGTCATTAAAGTACATTGTGATAATGAAAGTAAAACTCATAAAATGATCAAAATTCTTTCTTACAGTATACTTTTATATTTTTACAAAAAAATAAATTTTTATGAAAAGGCAACAGCATTAAAATTATGTTTTAAAGATCAATCAATTTGCACTATTTAGATTGTTTGAACTGTTGGCCTCATATATATTACCATATTCATGTTTCAACCATTGTTTGTCCTTTTTCAAGTGATATACATGAGAATTCTGAACCAAACCCTTTATTTCCTCCACCAGGGTAGATTGTTCAAGTTCCACATGCCATGCTCTTTCTGAATCTCTCAGTTTCAGTTAATTCCCTTTATTAACTCAATTCTTCAAGGTTTTCTTCCACTCTGCTGTGGCCAGATATTGAACTTACAGCATTTGGGTCAAGTAACGGTATGTGGGTTGTGGAGCATTGGATATCAGCTCAGAACGAGAAATCGGGGGGGGGGGGGGGGGCTGAGTTCGAATTCCAGCTGAATTCATTGCATTCACTTATGCGCAAATACCCTTGGGAAAGGTATTAAACCGTCCCTTCCCTCCAGTTATGGGTTAAATAACAGGACAGATTGGGTTCTATAGCCTTGGTCAGCAACCAGTCTACCACAGAAAGCAATGGCAACCTACTGCGGGATAATCTTCTGCCCAGTCAGTCATGACTCTTTCGAGACATACGTGATACATGCCCAAGCATGTATCACGTATGGCACTTAACTGACTGAACTGGATTACTTCAATCAATGACTGTCTTCAGGGACAACAAAGATGAGGACAACAGTCTGAACAATATAAGTAGTGCAAATAGTTACAATACTTCATCTCAGAAATATCAACAGATGTTAAGATAAATCAGTTTTTAATGTTTTCTAAGATGCAGCGTCTGGTTTTGCTTACTAAATTTTTAAAAGAAAATTCAGTGAATGCTGAACAATCTCCTCAAAAATGAAGAGACTTGAAACCACAGAAATGTGGATCTTCAAACAGACACTGAAGATACCATGGACTGAACATGTGAACAATGACAAGGGTTTAGAGAAAATGGAAACAAAAAACTAATACTTAGCATCAGGAAGAGTATTTGAAATTTCAAAGACACATGAGGAAGGAAGGTTTGGAAAATCTGTTACTCACAGGGCAAAATACGGGCAAGAGGGACAGAGGAAAACAATACATAAAATATTTGACAAGCTTGAGAAAAAAAGATGGCAGAACAGGGTTTAGAAATAAGACAATTTATTTAGAGCTGCAAGGGACAGGATCTTGTGGAGAGCATTAATTGCCTAAATCCTAAAAAAAGATTAATTATTAGAAAAGTAGTTTGAATTATTTCAGGTTTCATATTTAGTTTCTTATTTTAATCTGATTTTGCACCATAATTTGAGAAAATATAAATCTTAAGCAATAATAGAGAAAGTTATTTCAGAAAAAACTGAAATAAGAAATAGTGCATTAATCTTCCCATAACAAAAAAATTAAAATAAAAATTTTTTTAAAGAGAAAAGTTTTGACAAAAAGTGATTAATTAAACATCAATTGGAGAACATATGCTTTGGTGTAATGATTTGTCTTCTGAATATCATATGAGAAAATTTATATGTTTGAGATGAATAGTAATGATAATATTAGAGATTTCCCTATAGGAGAACGTTTGGCATTTATTGACCAAGCAGCCAGTACTGCTTTTGATTGAAATTTATAAAATCTGTCTCAAAAAAATTTTCAGGAAAATAAGTTTCTCAAGTCGAGTAATTGTTATCACTCTTTCCAGTATTGTTTGGGGGTGGGGTTGCTTCTAAACATTTTTTTTTTAACTCTCAAAAGGAGAAAAAAAATTTTTAATTCATTTTTGTTTAGGAAAAAAAAATTGTGTTTCTTTGATATAATATCAAAGAATAAACTAATCTTAAAATTCAAAGATTTATTGATTGTACAATTCTTCAATCATTAAATAGAGATCAGAAATATAGTAATCAAAAATCAAGAAAAAAATAAATATATTTATATGACCATACTTAATTAGCATAATTATGTTGATACCTAAGAAAGTCTTTCCCTTTACAGATTTAGCCAGCCATACTTGATATAAACATTTTGTTTCCATGAAAATAACCAAATTCATGAGTAAAAACATAAAATATACAACCAGAGTATAATCCAACCAGAATATATTCAAGAAATCATATTAAAGAAAAATTTGCGACTTCCAGCAGGATTCAAACATTGGCAGGAAAAACAGTCATTAGATCAGATATGCTTTCATACCATCTCTGTCAATGATCAAATGTTAAATCATGCCTTATAAACACAAATCTTTCTCAGACACTGAAAACATTCATATCTACTCAGTTTTGTAATCAAATGTAAAATCAATTTCTAAAGTGATTTGATTTTTTTTTTATTTATTAATCTGATAGATTTTATGTTTTTCTTTAATAAGATTTCTTGAATATTCAGGCCAATAGATGTAAAATAAATATACTGCTTAATCAATAAACAAAGTGTCTACTCAAATATGAGTACCGACTGGAATTTGAACTTTGCTCTCCAAATCCTCAATCCAAGTTCCTTCTGTATAAATATATTAAAAATTAGAATATAATATCTACTTTCATCTTAGTAACAAGTTATTATTGACTTTGATAAAAAAGAAAACAATTGTGTCCACAAGCATTTTTCTTTTTAGAGGAAACATTAAAATGACTATGATTAAGAATCTTTTCATTCTTCCTTGTATAAAAAAAAAAAAAAAAAAAAAAAAAAAAAAAAAAAAAATCAAAAAACTCACTGAGTGCCCTTTTTCCCAGTCATTATCATTTCTGAAGATGACTGGTGAGATCAACAGTTGAAATACTGCATTAACAAATGTGAAGTATTAACTTTAGAAAAACCAAATCTCAATTACAATAGTATGACTGCTAGAACCATGAAGCTAAATGTCAAATAGCTGAAGACCATGAAGAGAAAAAGTAATAATTATATTAGACAGATTGAGAGTATAAAAGATAAAATACACCCTTTTTAAAAAAATAAAAGGTAATTGAAAAACAACATTTGATTAACAATCACAAAAAGGCATTTTGTTTTGCTGAGGTTTTTTTTTCATTTCTGAGAATGTACATTACAAATATAAACAAAAGTAATCTCTTATTTGTTTATGCTCTCCTTACGATTGAGCTCTCTAGAAGAAAATTTTAAAAACATTTTCCACTTCTGCGATATATGCGTTACTCTTCAAATGAATTGAGTTCTTTTGGTGACTGGCGTGTGTATACATTGCTTATATACAACACATTAAAATTTCCCTTCTTTGATTCCATGCACCTATGGCTTAAGGGGTAGCGACTCCGACTGACACCAAATCGGTCAAGTTTCGATCCCGACCAGAAGCAAATGGATGTGTCTAGCCACACTGATGAGCTGTGATGCAGCGAAACAGGCTTGTATGTGGATAACTTACATATATATATTCTTTTTTTGTATGAATATACATAAACAAATAAACTTGATATAAAATTCAAATGAAATGAGAAACTTCCAATTTGATAGACTTTAAATTGTATGCTTAGTTAATATCCCTGCCGCCCTCACTATAAATTCTTAGCAATAATGTACATATACGTATGACAAGGGCAAGTTTATGTTTTTCATTTTTTCTATTTTTCCTTCTAACAGAACTTGTCCCTGTAGGGAATAATATCTTTTCACTGAGTGAATTTAAACTCACATATGCATCAGACACACATTTTCTAACAGCTAAGTTAGCTTTCCTTCTTTTTCAGCTGTATACTCATAAGTGTATTTTCTCTATTTGTTAATATATTCAACAATGATATATCCTGTAAATGATTCACTGTGTCATGTAATCTGTGTGTGTGTGTGTGTATATAATATATATATATACACACACATTGAATGGTAATAAAATAGTGCTCCATGTATAATAAAAGTTATAATTTATATTAATAATAAAAAATTTTTTATCACCATTAGCACAGCTGAGATTCATGCAAAACACAACCATCAAGTGCTGATTGAGATGTTTGTATATGAAACGCAGTTTTGTTACCTCTGTGTGTGTGTGTGTGTGTGTAATGTTTTGTATGCATATATGTAAACAAACCCTTTTTTGTGCTGAAATTCATACCTTCCACTCATTTCCCATTCATTCCATTTCTGTTTACTCCTACAAATAATGACAACTGCCATTTACATGCAAAAATGTTGTTTAGCATTGCTTTTAGTTAAGCTAGAACCAATATCCACAATAAGTTTGTAAAAAGTAATAAATACTTATGAGACTTTCAAATGATTATGAAAATAAAAGGAAAAAGGATAGGAGAAAGAGCCACAACCAAGAGTTGATAAGGTTAGATTCAGAGTATAGGAATGGAGGGTGAGATGAGGCCCCTTAACCTCCAACGAAAAACCTGAAAGATAGAAAGGAAAGGCGGCAGGCAAAGACCCATAACCTGTTGCAACAAACAATACACTTACCTTGTCTCTAAGACAGCCAAAAAACTGCAGAAGGTAAAATATAAAGCAATAGCAAAAGGTGAATGGAAGTAAAAATTCTTATAAAGACACCTGAATGACGTATGCATGACAAAAATTAAAATGTGTGCAAATAAGCATGTAAATTAAATTAGTTTCAAAAAATGGCAGCAACATCTTTACAGGCTATGAAGTAATGAATCATTTTTTTTTATTAAGAGGTTAAATTTATCATTTTAACATGATTTGTAGACGAACAATTTTTTTTTTTCAAGTAGAAAAAGAAAACATGAAATCTATATATTATATAAAAGCTTATGAGGTTGCTATGTCTTTACTATAAATACTTTCTTGGTAATTGTTTGGATTAACTCTTCTTTATGATACCTAGACTGGCATTGAGATGTCATCAATTTACAGTTGAGCTGGCAAGATGTAACCATTAAATTCTATGCTAACAGTTTCTTTTCTCACTTCTCACTTACAGAACTCCCTTCCAGCTCCCTGCTTTCCAGCCATCTTTAATCTACAAAAATCTAAATGCAATGACAATCTATCAACTGTTATCCAGATTACTCTTACCTATTCCTGCTCATTATTAACATTTCTGTTCCTAATTCTTCCACACCCTGTAACCCCTTGTGGATTTACTGCCTTGCATTAAGTGCTTTTTATTTATTTATATATATATATATATATATAAGGAAATTTTGCCCTAACCACTAAAAAAAAAATCTATAAAAGAACTAATCACATTAATTACAACTTTGTGGATAGTTGAAAACAGTTCCATCAAATATAGAAGATATAAAAAATGTATTGTTTAAAATAACTTAAAAAGAAAAAAAAAGAATCAATAGATAGGATCACCACTGTATGAATTGTAATAATACCTTTTAAAGTAGTGGTTCTTAACAATTTTGTCTCTCGCACACTTTTTCTGATATTTTTACAGCCTTTCACCTCCCTATGTTAAAACTATACTGGTAAATGGAGCAGAGTTAATGGAATGGATTTATTATAACATGTTTACATTTTGTTGCATTATAGAAACACCAATCACTAGAAATTAAATTGTAACAGGACCAGCAAGCCATCATAACCAGATCAGCTCCCAGGTTTTGACTTGCTGGTTTTTACTTCACAATTTCCTATCATTTGTTGCTCTTAGTAAAGCTTTTCCTCTTGTTATCGCTCCTAAACTGTTCTGCCATCCATAAGCTCATTAGGTAAAACTTGCTTGATTTTTATATTTTAAATACACCAAAAGAAGTAAGCATATGGCTAAAAAGAGAAACAAATATTTATATAAAATGTTATGACTTAAATTATCTTACAGCCCTGTTAAAATTATAATGCCTATAACTCACCATTAACACTTATTGTTCCCTTGAAAGCTTTTAGAACCCATACTGAGAAACACTGCTTTAAAGTAACAAAAATCTAACTTTTCAACAGTTTAATTATACACAATTCAAAGGCAGTATCGATACAATACAATAATGGTATGAACAGAAAGTCTTATCTTACCTTTTCTTTCCTTTCCTTTTTGGAGAAGTAGAGCTTTCATCAATAGCCAAGGTACCTTTTTGCGAACTGGTGTCTATTCCATCAGCTTCTATTTCTTGCCCAGCATCTAGTTCCTGACCAACATGCACCAAATCACTTGAACGCATGGAAGGCTTTAAATAAAGTATGCAAATATCTTTAATAATTATATTAACAATTATGGTAATAAATCTTTTTATAAATAGTACAATAGGCACTGCAATCAAAAATCATTTTCAAAATTTTTTTCTCATTAAGAGATAAAGCTCTCCAGACACAAATACAAAGACTTTTTTTTTCTTAATTATAAAAGCTAATGAGGGATGGGGTTCAGTTTTCTATATAAATTCATTGCAAACTGATCCCCCATGTAAAACAAAATGCTCATACACTTAAAATCTCTTCAAATTTAGAAAATGAGAATTCTTTTTTAAAATTTGTAGTCTGAAGTACACTTTTCATAATTTACTATCAATTAAACACTCAGATTGTGATATTTCAAAAACTATTTTTTTATTTTTAAGAAATCATGTGGTGTTATGTCGATTTTGACAGTATAAGAGGATCAATTTACAATTAATTTACACCCATTAACCTCTATATTTCATTTTTTTTTAAATTAAAAAAAAAAAAACATTTTTGTGCTTTTTTCCTGTTTAATCTAAAGTAATATGAGAAAAAAATTGAAAGACTAAATGATTATTTATATTCTCATTGCCTAATGTACAACATCAGTATTTTATTTTTATTTTTTTTTATGGATGATAGATATTATAGATAATTTGTTTCAGTCTGACATGACTGAACTTCAACTCAGCATACATAAAATAATTGATACTTCATTGTAACTGAGTCAAGCACAACAAAGGTAATTTACTGTAAAATAAAAATAAAAAAAAACAACACTTGACCATCAGCACTATACTACAAATACTAAGAAATGTTTGTCTTACATATTTATTATTCTAGTATCACCATTCTCATGTAAATTATCACAATAATTGCCATGCTAATTTAGATACTGACTTCTCAAAACAACTGTTTATTCCAGAGAACAATTCTTACCTATGCTAGACACAACATAGATGCGGTAATTTCATCATGTTTATCTGGTCTCCAGCTACATTTACATAAATCTTTTTCTGTGTATTACAATCGAAAATAAAAGTTCACACAGCAATCAGATCATTAAAAAAAGTTTGTTCTCAATTTTCATTGTCAATATAAAATGACTGCAACTGCATACCACTGTTCTGGTGTCAATTTCTGGTGTATTCTAGATTAGAATTTTTTATCGTTCACTTGCAAGTCAGATTTTGTTGAATGTTAAACTTTTGTCCATGAATGATTACTTTATAGATGGAGGATGAAAAATTGCACTATCACCATATTATGCTGTATGAATTTTGGAAAGAAGTAAACCTCAAGACTGAGACAAAAAACAAAAAAAAAAAACATTCAGGTTTATTTGGATCATGCCTCAACACTTCAAATGGTCAAAAAGTGGTCTGGCAGATTTGATCAGGGTGATTTTAACCTAAACAATCAACTATGTACTGGATAATCTGACATCAATGAAGATTTTCTGCTAGCCAAAATGAAGAATAAACCAGAGATTTCAATGGAAGAGATTGCTAAGAGTTTGAAAATCAATATCTAAACTGCCTTTCACCATTTTAAGAGATCTAGCTTTAAGAAAAAACATCCAAATTTGGGAAACTGAAATGCTTTCATTTTCCACCATGACAACACAAAACCCACATGCTGCAAAACAGACCTTGCAGAAGCTTAAATAATTAAAATGGGGAACCCCCTCCCTAGCACCCACTGTATTCTCCTGACTTAACTTTTTAGGGTTTTCATTTCTTCTGGTTTCTACAGAACAATTTAAATAACAAAGAAAATTAACTGCACAGTCAGTCAAAAACTACCTGACAACCTTCTTACAAAAAGAGACAGTTGTTAAAAAACAATGGAGTCTATGGACTTGACTAATGATTTTGCAAGTACATAAAAATGTTTTTCAATTTCTAGTCAAGCACAAACTTTTGGAATGATCAAAAACTTGACAAAATAAAAACTTACAAAACAGAATCCTGGTGCAATCCAAATACAAAATAGGAAATAAATTCTTTATCCTATAACCAGTCATTAACTTAAAAATAGCAATGACCCAACAACAGATTCAATAGTTCATTAATATTTATCTTATAACTGAGTGTTACATATATTCAAGCCTTTTTTCTCAACCAGATATACTTGAATGAATATACAGGCAACTTTTAAAAGTCATACATAGTAAATTTTTAAGTGCCATACGTGAAACACGCTTGGGCGATCATGTCTCGGAAGAGACATGACTGAGTGACTGGGCAGAAGATTATCCCGCAGTAGGTTGCCATTGCTTTCTGCGGTAGACTGGTTGCCAGCCAAGGCTATAGAACCCAATCTGTCCTGTTATTTAACCCATAACTGGAAGGAAGAGATGGATTAATACTTTTCCCAAGAGTATTTGCACGTAAGTGAATGCAATGAATTCAACTGGAATTTGAACTCGGCTCTCCGATTTCTTGTTGTGGTACAGTGGATATCAGCTCAGAATGAGAAACCGGGGAGCCGAGTTCGAATTCCAGTTGAATCCATTGTATTTACTTACGCGCAAATACCCTTGGGAAAGGTATTAATCCGTCTCTTCCCTCCAGTTATGGGTTAAATAACAGGACAGATTGGGTTCTATAGCCTTGGTCGGAAACCAGTCTACCGCAGAAAGTAATGGCAACCTACTGCGGGATAATCTTCTGCCCAGTCAGTCATGTCTCTTTCAAGACATGATCACCCAAGCGTGTATCACGTATGGCACCTAACTGACTGACAGTAAATATTTTTCTCAAAACCCTCAATACATGTGATTCCATGTCAAAGTTGAATTAGTCTTGCAAACATTCATACTTAATGCTACTAATAATGATTTGAACTAATTGGTTTGTACTTGTAGTAACAATTAAATATTTACAAATTGTTGAGTTTGAGTTTTGTTTAACAGTATATCAACCTCTATGGCTTATTTAGTACATACAAATTGCTGAGATTTTAAGAACTGAAGATGGTCTGAATGACCCAAGTTATAACTTTAGGACAAAACTAGATAATCTTGAATTGAACACCAGAATCTTAGAATTACTCTATAAAATATAAATAAAAGAAATTAGGAGGGGGGGACGTTTGCTTTGCTTACTTTTGACATACATCTATATTGTTTACTTATTTTGCTGTTCTTTTTCTTTTTTTCTTATTGTTTAATGAAAACATTGTTTCTCATTTGTCGTCATTTTTGCCAATTAAACTTAACCATGACCAATTATTCTACACAATGAAAACTTGTTTTTCTGTAGGAATGTTACTGATGAGAATAATCATTTCTTTAGGGCGTGGCTGGGAGCACTCGCAGATGCTTGTAGTGCAACTGTGTAGATTTTCGGGAGGATCGGTTCGGGTGTTTCGGAGTCTATAGGTAACGGATAGATATACACAGTTCCATTTATAAATAAGTTTAGATTATATTTGTTTTACTTTAGAAGTTTTAACCATCTCAACTTGACTGTCATCTCAACTAAATAATTAAAACGACTTTCAGTCAAAATTCTAGATTTTGCTTGGTCGTTTCCATTCTCTCTGGTGACGCATCTAATGTTTAGGTATTTTGGTGGACGTATAGGTGATCTCTATGACCTTTGTTCTGCAGATAGCTTAACATTTTTGGGAGGGGAGGTCTGAGTATGAAATGTTTTACTCTTACTAGCAGTTACCTTTTCCTGTTTATCCTTTTCTGGTTAAGCCTGTCACAAATCTTCGTAATAAAATTCTTTCAGTTTTTTTGGACAATTGGGCCAATCAGTCGACTCCAAGTGTACAAGTCTCATTAAGGTCCCTATACTTGTAAGTTTGATTAAAGTTATTTGAACTTGCCCTTTCCACTATTCTTGTGTAGGAAGCCCCCCCCCTCATGTACACTTCAACCACATTTCTTTTGCTTTTGAAAAAGAACAGTTTCTTTTATATTGCACTCCCACATTTCTTTTGTTTTCAAATACAAGTTCGTGAGTAAGCTGGATCATTTTCCTGGCAATCTGCGCATTTAACTTAATTCTGACACTCATATTCACCATGACCACTTTTTGGCCAAATTTTGCGTATGTAGGGCGACTCCTACAGCTATCACTATGATATCCCAATTTCTGATATCTAAAACATCTTAGGGGAGCCGGGATATACAACTCCACTGGCTCGACATTGTAGTCCATTTTAATTTTAGATGGAATTTTAGGCGAGTTAAACGTAAGGATAAATGTACCCGTAAATCCGGCTTTTCTCTTTTCCAATCTTCTCACTTTGGTTTCTTTTTTTTTTTTTTTTTTTTTTTTTTTTTTAATTTGAGTAGATAGATCTATCGCCCGGTTCACACTCCACCCACGTCTATTGAACAGGTTAAGAGGCTCATCCCTTGTTCCCTGTTTAGGATGTGGTTTCCGGCTTTCTCTTTTTCAATCTTTTCACTATTACGTAGCCCCCTGCACATCAGTGGCGTTACCGCCTTGCTCGGGGTGATACGATTAAAAAAAAAAAAAATGTTCAATATTCATCAAATCTATCTTAAAACAGTATTTCAGAAAAAAAATAAAATAAAATAAAAAACTTCTTTTCCACTCACTGTTATCACTCTTTCTTGGGATTTTCTTCCTAACCTTTTGTTTAAAGTTTTTTGGAATGTCAACATTATTTTCTCAGAGTTGTCATGTGCTATCAATTTAAGCTTTTGCTGCAGTTAAAAGTCTTCAAGTAATATAGTTTTTGTTCTTTGTTTGAGATTTTGTAGTGCCAGTCAATGAGGTCTGATGAAGAATAGTTTTCTTTAAAACAAAGAGGTTTCATTTACCAAGAAAAAAGCTGGATATAGCTAACAGATAATTTCTGAATGAGTTGGATACACTATAGGACATCTATCTGAGAGTCAATATCTGATAAGCCTTTTTTAAAATTGTCACCCCATGCAAGTTAGTAAAGCCACTAAAACACAAGAAGCAAGAACAATAGAAGATTAATCAACAGAGTAAATAACAACTGATATTGCATTTGAAGATCCAAGTTGGAAAGCAAGATAGTTCCACAAATGAGAAGTGTGAAAATAAATTTAGCCTAGAACTGACAGCTGCATCTAGCCAATTCAAGTGTGAACTGATGAGTGTCACCAATCTAGAATTGTACTTAAGTTCATAGTGTCTTGCTACCATAGCAAATAGTTCATCCAAAAAGCTACCATGAAAGCATTTATAGAAAAGGTACAGGGAGGCAACTTTACGGTGGTGGGAAAGTGACTGAAGCCAAGACACCAGGTCAGGACCAATACTATTGCTGATTCTTTGGATTTTATCAAGAATCTCTAAATATACAGTAGGAGCACCATATTATATTTAAAACATGGGTGACTGGTAGAGATGCAAGATAGATACAGAGGAGAAAAAATTGTCATGCACGATAGTGAACCAACTTTCTTAGCAGCAGTCCTAGCAATGTACAGACATGACTCAAGTTTTTAGGCTAATGTTTTGGTTTTGTAGCATATTGTGGTGTTGCGTGAAACTACTCCAAGCACTGCTCAGGTACAATTTTCTTATCTCTTATATTAAATTCATTATAACTAATCCATAAAACCAAGATATTTGATGTAAAATTAAAGATGAAGACAAGTATATTTCTGAAGAGGAATATTACAGAAATATTTTTATATTAATTTAAAAATGTTTAAAAAGAAAAAAAATCTTATTACAAACAATATTTATGAAGTACTTACATCAAGTGTTGGGGTACATGGAGGACTTAGCTCTTTACCCTCTGCTTTTTCTAAATCCGCATTAATGTCTTCAGCATCTTTCCACAACCCATATCGCTGAAACACAAAAATATTTTATTAGATAAATTATTACTTACTATAATAAAAGCTTACTGAATACACTCAGCTGTTTGACCGAGTCTAGATTTCTAGGTGTACTTAAAGAGCATCTAGAAATCTCACCAAATTACTAATAATGTTTCAGTTTTCTACTTTTTCTTGTACAACTTTCCTCAAAGTTTACTTTTTATATCAAAAGCATTTTAAACTATTCTAAGTCAGACAAAAATAATTAATAATTCTGATCCTTCCTTTCATTATTCAAACAAGCACTTTTTATTCAAAAATATGTATCAATTACTTTACTTTTTGCAGGTTATTTAAAGCTAGAAAATTTTTTAGATCATAAAAATTGGAGAGAGGGCAGATAATTTTTTTTTTAATGATACAAGTTCTACCAATTAACCTATAGCTTGGGGGGGGGAGAGAAAAGGTGGATTCGTACCTTTCCCAATGGTATTTGTGTGCAAATGAATATAACAAACTCTGCTCTCTGATTAACCATCTCAACCCACAATCCATTACATTACCCATGCATCCAAGCTTACAGTACCTGATGTTCCCAAATGGTCACCCATCTAGGTACTGATCAGGCTCAACATTGCTTAATTTCAGTGATCATATAAAAACCGGTGTTTCAATCTGATATGGCTGTAAGTCTCAAGAGTAAAAGCAAACAAGATATGCTATATGTGTGAATGAGTATACATAATGCTTTATTTAATAAGATTTTCATCAAGTAATACAAATATATTACAAAAAAAATAGTTAAAATAAAAAAACCTTGAAGTAGATTTCATTTTAGAATGATAGCAAATCCAAGTACAAATAGCATCTTTTTTTAATAGAAAATGCTCTTACTTTATGAGTAGGCCCATGCCATAAAAAATGACGGCAAAATATTTCTATTGATATGCCATCTAAAATGACAGCAACATACATATTGATGTACCTACTATTGAGTATCATACATTAAGATATAAGAAAAAAAAACCATGACAGGAGAGATATATAAATGGCTAGCTATTCATATTTGAGGATACCTGTCTACCAGGGCAGCTAGCTAATTCCTATTGCAGACACCTGCTCAGGCCCACTTGTGTTTGTTCAACATCCACAGAGGCCACCTGTGGTTTATACTGCAACTATGCTGAGCAGACCTTAGATACAATTTTTCAGAGAGAGCGCATTATCTAGCGAGAACAACAGTCTGAACAAAACAGGACACTTGGTCATGATGACTTGTGATTTCAAACTAGTCCATCCATCAATGACTCCTCAGAGGGATCCGTCTACCCAATTTCGCTCACATAACTGGGTCTACGCATGGTATGGTTTGCAGACACATGCTGGATATACATACAGACATACACAGCAGACTATTGTAATAGAAAGGGTTCTTACTAGAAGATAGGTTGGCAAACCGATAATTTCAAAATCATGTACATGCAATACCTTAATTCGAAAAAACATATTGGACTTATTTTCTGTTAAAACTTTTTTTTTTTTTTATAAAATTTAATTCTGATTTTTCAAGAATTTGTTCATTTAGAAACAATTCATGAGTAGAAATAAAGATTTCTTTTTCTAGTTACATATGTTTTCTACAGTCTACAAGAAATAGACAAATGAGATCTGATGGAACAACTACATTTCTTAAAAGAATTATATTTTTTCCATATATAAATATAAGTTGGCCAACAACAAACAAATTCTACCCTTAAAAGCATTGCCTTTATACATGCAATACACATGTTACTATGTACTTAAACAGTGAAGAGGAAACTTACTTTGAGAATAGTCCTGTGAATGAAAAGGATGAGTAACAATGCAAGGTCATAATTGGCATAATATTTTTTGTACTCAATGCCAAGAATTCGAGGTGGCCAGAACGGACTTTGGTTGGTGACTTCAATCCAAGGGAAAATAGTGAATTGGAACAGGTATTTTACAACAACCACAGCCTAAGAAAAAAAAATTTATAAAACAATTTTTAACATTGTGTAATTAAAAAAAAACGGTCAAGTTATTTAACACTATGAGAAATGTATATGCACATGCATGTATGTATACTGAAAAAAGAAAAAAAAAAAAATATATATATATATATATATATATTAAGCAGGGCAAATTTGCTATACAAAAAATTATTAAACACCATATTTCTCCAATCATTCCTCAACATGTAAAATGTAAATTATAGAAAACAAAAGACTGCAAGCCTTGTTGTTTCTAATCAAAATAACCCCATCAAATTTCCACTAGTGATGACTAATATAGTGTATGAATTTTAATGCCCTGTACAAGATGGTGTTTCTTGTCACAAATCAATTACCTAAATTAGCCATACTACCACTTCTTTGAGAGATGCTTTACATATCATCTATGTAACAGTACAATAAAAAACATTAACCCATGACTTACAAGAATCCTCAAGAAAAATTTTGGTTGAAAATACAAAAACTATTTAAATCACAATATCAAAGACATCTCACTATAAGAGAGGCACTATATATCAAACAATTTTCTCTTACCATCAACCTTATTATTTAACAGTGGAAAGTTTTTATAAGTAGATACTTATGCATTGTTCAGCCATGCACAGCAAATGACTATTAAAGAACACTTTTCATAAAACACAAAAAGTATATTACAGTCAAAACATAAGAATAAAATAACAAAAAAAAATAACATCTTTCAAAATGGCCAGTGAAGTGGCTGAAAGAACTTGGAAAGGAAAAAATTATGGAACATTTTTTACATTCCTTATCCCCTGCAAAAAGAAAACATGTAAGAATACTGAAAAATTAAATTATAAACTAATAAAATCTTTGTCAGTCATTTTTAATGAAATATGTTTATAAGGAGGTTTGCTGTCCAAACACACACACACACACACACACATATATAAATAAATAAAAGAATGTAAACTTTATATTTACTAAGTACATGTCAAAGTCGACATATCTTTTGTTATTAAAATCTACTAACCCTGAGATTAAAAGTTTTATTAAAGAAAATGTACCTCTCAACAATAATCAAAAACATTCTCTTTAACAAGACACTATCTTGATATTGATAGATGTTAATTTCACTGTTAGACAGAAAAGAAAATGGAGATGTTTACTCAAACTCATGTACCCACTAGAACATTTTTGACAGTGTTTCTTAACCTCATAAACCAAAATGGCACCCTGAGGAGCAAATGAAAATATCATGGAACACTTAGCAAAATTTTTAAAGAGCATATATTTAAATATTATGAAATAAAAAGCATAGATTTTTTTAAAATAGACACACAGATATGAACTTAAATTTATTTCAGTGTTTCTATTCAACTATTTGTGCTGCTTATTTAGTGTGAAACCTGTGTCTGGTGAATTTTTTTTTCAAAGTTTGGTTGAATGTATAATAAGCAGACTGGTTTCTTCTTTAGTTGAGCATAGTCTTTTACTTATTTTTGATGTTATTTAGGGTTGAGAAACCTAATTCACAGAAGTAAAAAAATCTTTTTAGCTAATTTGGGATAAAAAGTTTAATATTTATTCAAACACTAATGCTGTACCATTACTACTTCCCGACACACACACACATATATATATGTACACCATGACAATACAGTGGTTAAAAAATCACTGATTTATAGCAACAAGAAATAATGTCAGATTAGAAAATATGAATATCTAGGAATACGTGTAAGTAATTTTATAAAATATCTAAGGAAAATCACAGAAACTTAGCAACACAAAGCTAGTTTTGCATTCATAAACTTAGACCCATCATAAAAAATACATACACTTAATATTAGTAAAGTTTACTTGAAAAGATTTTAATTTGAAATATTAAAAAGTTCAAACACTTTTTCTAGAAGTGATAAACTTTTATTGACCTGATTTTGAAAAAAAAAAAAAAACTTAGATTTTTCTTCAAGCGAAAGTAAACTTTGCAAATAACTATTTTTACCTTTTTGTTTGTTTAAATCAGTACAAAATCAATAAACACAAGTAAATTTGAGTTTTTTTTTTTTATAAATATCAGACTCTTAATTTCTCAATATCTTTTCCCTTTATTAAATTCAAAAACTTTCAAATTGATAAACTTATTGAGAAATTTTAGAAAATAACTATTTAGAAGATTTTGTATACATTTATGGTCATAAAACCAGGTATAAAATATTCAAATACATGGTATGGCAGAAATGCCTCCCATATAATGATAAGACATTAGTAGCAATAGTGTCTTCATCTAGGTAATATCTTATTATGCCAGAGGTATTTCTGGGAAATATGTCAAAAGTATTTCTGCTGCACCCTGTCTAATTAAAAGCTACTCCTGATATAAACTTAAACCCGACAAAGATCAAATAAGAACTGAATTTGTCATAGGAAAAAAAAAAAAAAATCAAGCCAGTCTCTTTTCTATTATTACATTACATTTGTTTTATTATTGTTCATAATCCATGGCAAACAAAAATCAATATCATTTTTCAACATTACTTTGAACATGACTTAGTGATGTCTGGTTTAAAATATTTATTTTAAACCAGACATCACTAAGTCACAAAAATGAGGTTGATAATGATTAGCTGTACCTCAGTGTATGTAATGACTGTAACCCAAAATGTTTTGGAGGGGCGTGGCACTGACAGCATCCCCCACAGGAACACCATGAGTGGGAGTGGCAAGGACAGTAGGCTGGCGGACACCATTTGATTAAGCACAATCAAGAAATAGCAGACCAACTCAGAACGGGAGATCAGCATGTAGTAGAAGGCAACAAGCAAGCGGTACAGCACTGGCTGCTGCATTTCAAACTCATTTTCTTCATCATCTTCCATATCATCAAGGCTATGAATACAAAGAAAAGAAAAAAATATATATATATATCCAAAAGGTAATTCTTAATTAGTAAAGCAAAAGTAAAATCTCTGCAATTTTTCTTTTCTGATTTAAGATTTTAATTTTAAAGAATACTAAATACAATCACTGAGATTTTCAGAAGTAGAGTAACCAACAAATTTCTGATTTGCTACTTTTTTATGTTCCAAACATTCAAAGTTTATAATTAATTTCTGACAATGTTTTTTCTTTCATTTTATTGTCTAACTACAATTCATATAATTTATAATTTCTACATCTTAAAATTGTTAAGCAAGTAGCACAGGAAATAAGCCCCTGACACAATTTGAATTGTGAATTTGCTGTTTAATAATAATAGTAATGCTTTATACAAGAAATTAAAATTTAAAACTATTACCAAGTTAACAAACAGCATTTTTATTTCTAAAAAGATAAATGGTTACAAAATTCAATTTAAGCATGCAAATTTTCTATCACTCAAGAATTTGGTAAATATCCAAAAACAAATAACCCTAAGTAGAAAGAAAACAATCCAATTTTTTCCAAAAGTCATTTTATAAGAGTAAGAGCAGTCGATTATATGTAAAAAGAAAGCAATGATTTGCTCTAAATCATTCCATTTGGACAGAGGACACTTTAAATCATTATATTTGGACAGACAGTTTAGGACTTAACCTTTTTTAATTTAAAAAAAGAGAACAAAATAAATATTTACAATTTTTTTTTTTTTAATTAAAATTATAAATTTTGTCAAATTACAAATTAAAACTTCTGAAATTGAAATTTCTACACTAAGTACATATCTTTTATATCTGAATTTTAAAAACTATCAACAAATATGCTTTATTACAATATTTATTAATCACAAGGTATTTTGTCATATTTATACCATTTATTTTTTAACAGACATTATGGAAATGCATTTTTTTTATTCTTATCAAATTGCTGACAATAGAATTTAAGTAACTGTTTTTGTGGAGGAGTCTTCTCAGTAATACAACCATCAAAATATTTTCCGTCCATGCCATAGTTTCAGGAATAAAAATTATTTGATTTAATTATGTTATGCTTTTGGAAAAATTAAAACAATGAAAGATCAACAGTTCAAAACAAACTTTAAGAAAAAAATAGTGTAATTCTCATAAGGTCTTGATATCTTGAAATGTGATGAAAATGTTAAATGTAAGGACAAATTTTCATGTGGAGCTATTTCTAATGAACACAAAAAATAAATATTTTACCTGGTTTTACTTAAACACTTCCTTATGTCACTCTTTGTTGGCGATTCAACTGTGACAGCAATTAAGCCATTATCACTAAAAAAAAAAAAAATCATCTTAATAGTTTAATATCAGGCAACTATTACAGTGGCATATAACTAAAAACCAGATAAAATTCAATGTTAGTGCATGCAAATATTACTAATAGATTTAAGCTAAAGGATATTTTCATAGAAGACAATGTTCTGCCATCTTCTACAAAACTGAATATTTCCAACCTTTCCAAAAATGTTTAAAAAAAAACATCACAACAACTAAATGGCATCTAACCTCTCTAGATACAGTAAAAATAATTTGGGGTTGAACATTAAAAGATGTATTTGAGAATAGAAAAGAATATTCAAATGAATATCTCTGGGAAACAAAAAAAATTATGAATAAAAATTTATAGTTTGATTTTTCTGGGTTGAATAATTATTTACATGATGTCATTCAGTCAGTTAATTGCCATGTGTTACATGCTTGGGTGATCATGTCTCTTGAGTCTGCTTAGTCATGTCTCTTTTGAAACATAACATAACTGCAGTAGGTTGCCATTACTTTTTGCAGTAGACTTATTGCCAACCAAGGCTATAGAACCAAATCTGTTCTGCTATTCAACCCATAGCTGGAGGGAGAAGAGATGCATTAATACCTTTACCCAGGGTATTTGTGTTTGAAACGAATTCAATGAATTCAGACTCAGCTCTCAAATTTCTTATTCCAAGAAATCCACAACACCACTATGCACATCCTATGGTCCCACACATCCTTACACCACAACAAATTACATGACTTACAGAGACTATTATCCTCATTTTTGTTGTTATCCCAACATTTAAGTCATAGTGCTCTCCAAATTGCAGATACTTGTTGATCCAGGTAAACTTCAGAGAATTTCAAACAAATCCTTTATCAAATCTATAGAAGTAGATTTTCATTTTCTGTCCATGTGTAGAGGAGGTCTCATCTTGTTCTTACTTAATATTGCTCTATTATTACTCACGTTGTTTCCACTGAACTAGACTATAAAACAAGGCAATGGCCTAGCAGATTAAGGGATCATTTTGTGAAGTTGATAACACAGTAATCAGGTAGTAAAAACAGACACAGTGAATTTTTTTTTTTTTTTTTTTAATTTAAAAAAGTTCTAGTTTCTAATTTAATTTTCTATAGATTCAGACTCTTACAGATTTTACTTTGGGTAAAATGAATTCACAAAGGTCACTTGATAGCTAGTGAGTGACATCAATTTATGGAGTGACAAACCCCAGTAGCTATGTAGACCACTAGAAAGATAGATATCAACCCACAGCAGCTTATGACCATATCATCTTGAAACACCAATTCCTCTACAATCATCAAAATTAAGCAACTTTGAGCCTGGTTAGTACTTATATGGGTGACAGCTTAAGAACACCATATGCTGGGATTTGTGGGTGGTGCAATGGATCTTTGCTTTGGATTGTTAATCAGAGAGGCAAGTTGGAATTCACAATGGGTTCATTATATTCACTTATGCACAAATACTTTTGGAAGGGGGTATGAATTCACATCTCCCCTCAGCTATGGGCTAATTAGTAAGACTTTTCTCACTAAATCATTGCATAAAAAAAAAAAAAAGAATTAAATAAAATCTTACAATTTAGAAATATTTTCTGTCTTTAAATACCATGCAAAGGGATGATAAGCCATAGTAAATGAATCAATCAAAGGTTTGCAGCAGTAGAGCAAACAGAAGAAACCAGGTGGTCCTCACAAAGAAACAGAGTACATTAACAGCCTGGTCCTTCTCTCTCGATAGTAAGACCCTCTCACTTTTCAGCTATTCACACTGCTTGTTATATTCATAAGTATTATAGTTTCTATATGGGACAAATAATGACAGGAAAATATATATTTGTACAAAATATCTTGTATGATATAGCAGTATGTAAAATCACTGAGAACAATGCATATTTGTCATGTCTTTCAGCTATTCTGGTTCATCCTTCCATTCTATATCACGGATATACTAATGCCTACAATGGGGCAATTAGAAATATTCACTCTTCCCAAGCACTGTTATTAACTAGGACAAAAAAATAAATGAGGAAATAAATGCAAGAGTTTGGAAAATATAAAATTAAAAAGGGGAAAGAATTGTGACAAACAAATCTCACAACAGAAAAACCAATTATTTCTTTTCTATTCTTCAAATATACAAGACTCAAACTCATTGTTACTTACAGATTTTCTGTAGCACCTTCATCTTGTGTTTCATCTATATTTGTGTCTGGTTCCACAAACACTTGTCCTTGCTTCTCCGCCTGTGGACAAAACAATTAAATAGCACATCTGTAAAAACTTGAATTAAAATGGTCAAAAGTTATTTGCTATTTTTTTCTAACCTTTTAACAAACTTTTTCTTGAGTAACCATTATTCGATTGTTTTTACCACACATTTCCACTCCCACCACCTAGTCTTTGTTATCCAATAATTTACAAATATTTTTCAATCAATTTATTAGTTTGTTTGGAAAATAATGTCTGATATTGGAATCAACTTTTATTCTGGAATTAATGTATTTAAACATTGTTTAAATGTCAAAATAGGAACCTTAAACATCTATACATTTTTACATGGAGTTATCTTTATAATAGGATGTGCATTGTGGTGCAGTGGATATCAACTCAGAACAAGAAATCGGAGAGCCGAGTTCAAATTCCAGTTAAATTCATTGCATTCACTTACATGCAAATACCCTTGGGAAAGGTATTAATCTGTCTCTTTCCAGTTATGGGTTAACTAACAGGACAGATTGGGTTCTATAGCCTTGGCAGGCAACCAGTCTACCACAGAAAGCAATGGCAAACTATTGCGGGATAATCTTCTGCCCAGTCAGTCATGTCTCTTTCGAGACATGATCGCCCAAGCGTGTTTCACATATGGCACTTAACTGACTATCTTTATAATAAAACTCTTAAGATTTTTACGTCAAGAAATCTTTGAAAGCAGTTTCTGCATTTTCATTGCAATGTGATGTCTTTGGCTTAAAAAGATTGCCAAGATGCTTGAAATTGTGATAGTCAGTGGATGTTTCAAAGTCTCTTATCCCAAATCTTCTGCAGCAGCATCCTGTGCCCAAGCACTGTCATAAAGCAGAATTGGACCTCATCAATTAACCAGTGCTAGTCACATTTTGCTTATCTGAATGTGCATTTCATCCAGTTGCTGGCAGTTAACTTCAGCAGTGATGCTCCAGTTAGATTCCAGGAAGATATCATGGATAGTGCCAATGGTAAACCATCAGACAGTTACCATAATAATCTGATCAATTTCAGTTCTAATCAAGCCAATGAGTCAATTGTTTATGCGTCATAAAAGTCATTATTCAATCAAGGCAGTACAGCATGCCATTTCCAAATTTCTGGTGAAATGAATTAGGTCATGGTGCTCTTTTTCTCAGAGTGCCCAACTAACCCTACTATGCTGTGCAGTCAACAAGGATTTAAGAAAGGTTTCTCTACACAAGTGCTTTTGAAGTCAAGTTAAAAAAAATAAAAAGATATTGTTACTATATAAGATTAAAACAGACATTGAAACCGTGTCAGGGTCTAAATACTCAAACAGTATGTCAGTATTTTATTATCTGAAAACAGAAAATTCCTGAATGAACTAGTATCCCCTGGCAAACTCTATAATGTATTCTAGTCATGTATAAAGCTGACTGACTGTTTGGCAATAACCCTTCTAACTGAATTCATGGATTCATTTTTCTCAATTTTCTGGAATTTTCTGGTGAGTAGTCATTCAGAATGAACACAGAGCAACCCTGAATAAACCCTTGACCAACCTTGAAACACGCATACCACTCAAAATCCTAAAAAAAATTCTTTTTTTAAATATCAAGACACATAGCAGAATCACCAGGCCAGATATGACATCAATATCCAATGCACAGACAAATGATAAATTTATAAATGGGCAGAATAGATTTTGGCAAAAGAAATTGTTTAGTATGACACAGTGAACCAACTTTCCTTCACATAAAATTGGTCTACCCTCATAAAGCTCAGTGAGCCATTTCAACACAAAGTTAAACCTCACACACTTCAACCTGAGTAGACAGCACAAGGCTTATTGGTAAACTGACTTATTAGGTTGGTTGTTGGTTGTTTGTTTTGTTTTATGGCATATCAACCTCAGTGGGTCATTTAATGCAAACAAAATTTTGAAATAAATTCACAGCAATAGTTTGGTTAAAAAAAAAAAAGGGTGCATGTTTACATATATATTTGAACTATTTTTTAATTACTCATATTTTTGAGTACAATCCAACGTTTTTTAGGAAATTTACAATCTTAGTTTTATATTTGTAAAAAACGTTTTCTTAAATTACTCATTTTGTTTGCACTAGATCAAAATCCACGCACTCTAACAGTATATGTTTCATTGTAAATTTCTCTTGACATATAGAAAGCATATTGGGGATTCTGTGCCTTCTAGTAAATAAAGGTGGATAATGTAAGTATGGCCTATGTGCAGGTGGGGACTTATTAGACTAGGTAACCATCAGTTTTAGCTGCTCACACAGTATATACAATTTGAGGACTAATAATAATACCACTTCATATAAAGGAAAGTGTTTAGAGAAAAGTAATCACCTGTATTTTTAATTTTTCTTTCTTCATATCATCAGCAAGAATCCGGGCCACATGTCGGTAATTTCGAGATATGTGGTTGAATATCTTTATAAGCCAGTTTGCCATACTCACAAGAATAGCAATGAATAAGCAGCAGTTGTTGGAAATCTTAGAAAACAATGTGTCTGCACAAAAAGAGACAATATATTAAATTTTATTTTAAATATAAAAAAGAAAAAGCAAATTTTATTTAAAAAGAAAAAAAGCACCATAAAATATGGCCTAAAAGAAGATTTCAAAGAAAAATATTTTTATATATCCTGATTTAAGTGAACTTAATCAAAATTCAAGCACCACTTCTCTGTAATAACAGATTTTAAAATTTTATTAAAAAAATACATTTACAAACGAGAAACGTGATGCAAATCTATATGAAATATAGTATTAAGATACAGAAATATACCTGAATATGTACAACTTTACTAATAGAAAGAAAAAATTTTCACATGCAGTAGCAAAAAAGAATTTGGCAATCTTAAAACTCTGTGCAAGAGTTTAAAAAGAGCAGTTTTTTTTTCCTTAATGCCACTATTATTCTAACTACTTTTACTCTTCAGCAATGTTTGTTTTTTGTAAAGTAATGATTAGAATTGTAATAAATCTTAAACCCATGAAAGTGAATTTATGCATTTATTTTGTTCTTGAGAATTTACAACAAACACTATTAGATTGTTTATAAAAAAAAAATTATATTTACAAGTCTAAAAAAAATACTATGTAATATTTATCACTTACCAATTTATAAAGAAATATAAAAAAAATTTTATTCACAAATTTATAAACATTTACTAAATTATTAAAATATGTAAACCAACTATAAATAAATCTTCATTATCAGTTTATAAAATTTGAATTAATTATAATTAGCCAATGTTTTACCAACCATTCCAATAAACAATATAATAGTGTTTATTATTTTTATTCACAATTCTCAAGAACAAAGAAAGCGGATAAATTCACTTTCAGATGTCCAAGTTCTATTAAAATTCTAATAATTGTATTTTAAAACAAACATCAAGGAGTGAAGGTAGTTAAAATAATAGAGGAAAAAAAACCCATCTTTTTGACAGTTTGTTTTTTTGCAGACATGAAGGTCAAAGATTGTCAAGAATTTTTATATTTTCAACATTTATAAATATGTATATATAAATAATAATTAATATATAGATGTCCATTTCAATTTTTATTCAAATTGTGTAAGAACATTTGTAGCTGTGTGCATAATTTAATTCAATAACAGACTTAAATGTTTTCTATAAAACTTTGAAGAAAGCTTTAAAAAGATAATTCTATTTATTACTTAATAACTTAAAAAAAAAAAAAAGAATCTTATAATTATCTGATTTGACTGATTCATTTTCTATGGCTTATCAACCCTTTGTAGATTATTTAAAGCCAGAAAATACTTTCAGATGATAATTTTTTTTTTTGTTTTGGAGATAATGTTTTAGCAATACAACTCCTACTAATTAACCCATAGCTGAGGCAAGATATGGATTCATCCCTTTCCCAAGGTTATTTCCACATAAGTGAATATACCAAGCCAGCTGAAATTGGAACACAGCTCTTCAATTAACAATTTCAAGGTATTATCCCTTATAACCTCCTCCCACACACACATACCCAAGCTTACAGCACTTAGTATTCCAAAGCAGTCACCCATATAGGTCCTGACCAGGCCCAAATTAACTGATTTCTTTTTGTTTAAAAATTTAATGTTTTTTCTTTTCTTAGCTCTAAATTTACAATTTTATTATTATTATTCTTCTTCTATGTGCCCTGTCCCTTCAGAACATAGGCGATCATGGTTCTCCATGTCTCCCTATCCCTTGTGGCTCTTAGTATGCTTGCTCCTGTTGCTCCTGGCAACCCTCGTTCCATCATCCACCTGATCAGACCCTGCAAATATGTTATCCGCTGCCTTCCTCTGTCTCTCTTTCCTTCTATCTGACCAGTCAGTATCAGGTTCTCCAGGCTCTCCTTCCTCATTGCGTGTCCCAGGAACTTCAGTTGTCTCTTCCTGATGCTCAGTATCAATTTCCTTTTTGTTGCCATTCTTTCCAACACCTCATCGTTGCTTGCATGCTCAGCCCATGATATCCGTAGCATCCTTCTGTAGAATCACATTTCAGCCGCTTCCAGTTTTGTCCTCATTTTCGATGATATTGTCCAGCATTCACTGCCGTATTGAAGAACTGACATCACGTAGCAGTCCAGCACTCTTTTCTTTGTTTTGATTGAGATTTTCCCGTGTGTTAGTATTTTACTCATCTTCTGGAACGCGTCCTTTGCCATGCCAATTCGCCTTCGGATCTCCATGTTGCACTTTCCGTCTCCTGTTAGAACACTTCCTAGGTACTTAAACTTTTGTACTTGCTTGATTCTGATATCTCCCACCTGTATTTGGCATTTTGGGTTGTATCTTTTGCTGATGACCATGCACTCAGTTTTCTTAAAGTTTATTTGTAGTCCCTTTTTGTCACTCTCCACTGCTACTTTCTGTATGAGGTCTTGTAGTTTCCTTTCCGTGTCCGCAATCAGCACTGTATCATCCGCATACCTTATGTTGTTCAGGTTGTGGCCTCCAATAACAAATCCTGGCGTGTCATCTAGGGTCCTCAAAATATTCTCGCTGTATAGGTTGAACAGATCCGGTGAAAAGACACATCCTTGTCTTAGACCTTTTTCTATCTGTGTATCTACTGAGATCGTTACCTGTCCATATGCAGGCCGTTTTCTGCCAGTAGAGATTCTTGATTATTCTTATGTCTTTCCCGAAAATGTCGAGGCTGCTGAGCATCTCCATCAATTCTTTGTGTCGCATCTTGTCGAATGCTTTCACATAGTCAATGAAGCATAGGTACAAGTCTTTCTTCATTTGTAATGCCCTTTCAGAAAGTATCCTAATCATGAATATGGTGTTCCTTGTTCCAGTGTCTTTGACGAACCCGCACTGTTCCTGCCCTATCTCTGGCCTGATTCTGCTTCTCGCTCTATTCATCAGGATTCTGACAATCAGTTTTGTAATGTGACTCATTAAGCTCATAGTTGTGTAGTTCGCACTCGTTTGCACCAGGTTTCTTCGGCAGTGCTATAAATATCAACTTGCATAGGTCATCTGGTATTATTCTCCTGCTATAAATGTCGGTAATTTTTTTCTATGCCATATTCTTCTAAGGCTATCAGCAGCTCTATCACTATGCCATCTGGGCCAGGTGCTTTGTTTCTGTTCATTTTGGCCATTGCAGCTTCCACTTCGGATTTTAGTATTTCCGGTCCATCCATCTCCTTGTGTATTCTCGGTTGTTCTCTCTTGTCACAAAAAAGATCCTTTATACATTCTTCTCATCGCTGGAGTATTTCCTCTTTCTCTACTATGATTGTTCCTTCCTTGGATTTTATGCATCCTGTTGAGGAGCAGGTTTTTTGTCCTGTCAGTTCTCTTATCTCTTTATGCATCTCTGCTTTGTTGTTCCTGCTCAGTCTCTCTACTTCTGCACATTGTTGTTGAGCCATTCCTCTTTGGCTTGTCTGCATTTGTTCCTTATCTCCCTGTGAAGTTTCTTGTACTCTGCTCCGTGTCTTGGCGTTATTTTTTGTCTCCTTTGCATCATGTGGAAAACCTCTTCAGTCATCCACTCGTTTTTTCTTCTGCGTCTGATTTCCTTTGGGGCTATGTTGTTCGCCGAGGTCACCATCGCTTCTTTTAGTGAATCCCATTTTGAGTGCCCTTTTCCAATTTGTTCTTCATATTTCTTTCTCACGCTGTTATTGTATTCTTTCTGCAGGGTGAGGTCGTCCTCTAGTGTGTCATACTGCAGCCTTGGTGATGTGCTGGGCTTCTTCAGTCTTCAGAGTTTCACTTTTAGTTTGCAGATGACTGGGACGTGGTTACTTCCGCAGTCGGCACCTGGGTATGTTTTGCATTGGACCACTGTGTTCCTGAATCTCTTCTTTATAGTTATGTAGTCTATTTGGTCCTTCGTGTCGTCTATTGCTCAACCTAAAGTAGGGGTTGTTTGCACTGACAGGAGAATGTGTTATTCCAATGCTTTATTTTAAACGAAGTAAAATTGTGTTTGCATTAAATGGCTTAAGTACATGTAAGTCACACACAGTGTATAATGAACAGAGAGTTTACTCTTTGATAATCAGTCAGTTAAGTGCCATACATGAAACATGCTTGGGCGATCATGTCTCAAAAGAGACATGACTGACTGGTCAGAAGATTATCCCGCAGTAGGTTGCCATTGCTTTCTGCAGTAGACTGGTTGCCAACCAAGGCTATAGAACCCAATCTGCCCTGTTATTTAACCCATAACTGGAAGGAAGAGACAGATTAATACCTTTCCCAAAGGAATTTGCATGTAAGTGAATGCAAGGAATTCAACTGGAATTTGAACTCGGCTCCCCGATTTCTCGTTCCGAGCCGATATCCACTGCACCACAACACACATCCTCTCTTTGATAATATACATTTGAAAGTTAGTCATCTAGCCACTATTTTTTCCAGGTGTCTCCTTATATATATATATATATATATATATATAACAAATCTTTTGATACTTAGAAAATTATTTCAAATGACATGTTTAATCTATTGAACAAATAAAACATACAAATACCTCAGTGATAAGATTCAATACTGTTAGCATAGACTGAAATAGCAAATCAAGAATTCCCAGATGGTCAATTTTTTTTTTTTTTAAATAATCGTGTTGCCTCAAGCAAGCCATTTTACTGCCACTGCAGGGGGGTACGTAGGAGGAAAGTTATGAGAAAAAGTGACAGGTTACAGGGGGTGTCAGGAAGAGGGTACGAGAAGGATGAGAATACTGATGAGAGTGGGGTGGATGGAGAAAGAGGCATGAGAGAGAGTATGCAAGTTAGTAAGACAGGAGATGACTATTGACTTTACATTTGAATTCTTGAAGATTGTAGCTGTCTGGAAAGCAAGTTAGCAGAAAAGAATTCCACAGGCGGGAAGTGCAAGAAAAGAAGTTGCTCGAGTAGAATTTGCATTTACAATTTATCAGTTTCACAGTAAAAGAGTGGGACCTAGTTGCTAAGCTTGTGGCTCGAGTAAATTCATATATAGGGGGTACCAGTGAGCTAAGTTCACCGGAGCAGAAGCCGTGAAAGTATTTGTAGAAGAGACACAGGGAAGCCACATTGTATTGGTGAGAAAGCAACTGTATCCTAGCTGCCAAGTTGGGATCGATCACATTACAGATTCTCCGTTGGATTTTATCAAGGACCCCTAGGTGGATAGCAGGAGCACCCAACCAGATATGCCAGCAGTATTCAATGCACGGACAGATGGTAGATTTGTATATGTGCAGGATTGTTTCAGACGGGAAAAACTTCCTGGCCCTACACAGAGAACCAACCTTCTTAGCAGCAGATTTAGCTATGGATTCTATATAGTCATTCCACTTGAGGTCTGACTGTGCAAGTTCCACAATTATAAGAAATATTTCCTATATTTGTCTAGAAAACTTGGGCTTACCATGGGTTTGTGTTTCAGGACTTGGTTGTTCTTCCTTTTTTTTTTCAGGGTCTGCATCTTCTGAAAAAACTGGAGTAGCAGCATCTGCATCTTCCAAAGCGACAACTATTGGACTTGGTTCAGCTTGGAATGATTTCTTGAAAGCCATCTTGAATTAAAAGCAAAGACAGATCATTAATAAACTGAGTTTGTATCCATTATCACTTCAGGTTTTCTGTGTGGAAATAAATTACTGACATAGAATAATACAGAATGGTGAATTAACTACTTACGTCCTCCTTGTGAATAGAGGATGACCGTCGCATGCTCTGTCTACGTTCAAGTTGTTCCTCCTCTTTTGCTTTCTCAAGAGCAGTGTCAGTGCCCGAATCTATGGCTGTCGACAACAGCTACCATGAAAAAGTATATGAGTAACTAGGTCAAAAGGTTGAAAGAGCAAATAACACATCTGAAAGAGTTGAAATTCATCTTGAAGAGGTGAAGTTCCTCTAACAATTCAAAAAGATTGCATGGGACAAAATATTTCAGCATATTTAAAGTCCCAGATGAAGAATCCATTTGCAGAGAAGTAAAAGGTTCCACAACTTTGATCAATTTGTTAAAACTAAAGCTAACTTCACAACTAGACAGATAAAAGACAGACAGATAGACAAGCAGAGAGAGAGAGAGAGAGAGAAAGAGAAAGGCTGGCATACAGACATGTAGGCTGACATACAGACTATATAGAAAAGTTAAGTAAAAAATAACTGAATATATAAGCTTTCAATTCACTCAATTCTTATGATTTTTAAAGCATTATTTGATATTGAAAATATTACAAAGTTCAATCCTTAACAATACTAATATATTTGATGAATAACACAACATTTAAATAATAAGATATCATTGCTTAAATAATATAATTTATAATGCAGCTTTTATACTAATAGTAATGTTTAAACCTTAATATGGAAATCTTGAATAAATCAGTATAAATATTAGCTATAATTGTATAATCTCCCAAAGCTGATTTCTTTTCACACTAAATGAATACAAAGAAAACTAACCTGGAGAGGTCCCATTTTTCTCTCCTCACTGGTGCGTTCAGATCTGCCAAGATTCAAAGAGGTGGCTGCCTGATCAGGACTGCTCGAGTCATCATCTGAATCATCCTCAAACAGATAGTAGTCACCTGATCGAATGGCTGGAAAATAAAGATTTAGTTGAATAAATACTAATTATTAGCAAATAAAGCATTGTAATTATTAGCAAATTTGACTTAATCCTCTATTAGTACTGTGGGGTGTTTGAACACGTAGGAAAATATTTAGCAAGTGGCAAGTTAAATTTCCATGATTAGTCAATTCGCTTTCTAAATAACTGTCAAGTAACTACAAGGAATTTCCAGTTTTAGTCATAAATATTTGCTCAAATTAGGTTTTATTTGTTTAGTGAAAAGAAAATTTGAACCTATTTTTGTATATTTTAATTTTCAGAACTTAGAAATTCATTTTTGAAATGAAAAAAAATTTTTTAATACATGGTGTGGCCAAAATACGCTTCAGAAATATCTCCCATATAAGACATATGGGAGATATTTCTGAAGCGTATTTTGGCCACACCATGTATTAAAAAAATTTTTTTCATTTCAAATTAGTGGCAATAGTACCTTCATCTGGCTAATGTATTACTATTATGTGGGAAGTATTTCTGCCACACAATGTATTTGCCTTTAAATTTGATTTTCCAAATAAGACATTCTCTAAAAAGCCAGAAAGAACACTCAAGACAATGTATAACAAGAAAATTAAGAACTAAATGATATTTCTATTTCAAATGGGTGTTTGAAAACCCCAAAGCATTTAGAAAGGGTTAAAAGAAACTGCTATATCAAAAGCTAAAATATCTACATAAAAAGTCAGTGGATAAAATAGGCAAATACTCACTCCAATTGCAAGTAAGTTTTTAATTTTCTAAAAATGAAAAATTGATAAAATGCTTTTATTAGCTTAATCTTTTGTTTACAAATAAAACAAATAATTAAAATTCCAAGATAATTTGAAATTTTTATTCATGTTACATTTTGGCTGATCAATTCTATAGCCTCCTTCATAGTATATACTGTTAAATCTATATAGAAGCTACTTGCATTTAAATCAGCAGCAAGAGGTTTGGCATCCCTGTTGATTAAAAATGGTTTAATCTTGGAGCTGTATTTAAGCTCTGCCAATTTCTTTGTCAGTTTTTGTATCAGGGGCCTGGCAAAGCCAGTGTCACTGATCAAGAAATTGTTGTTGCTATTCCCTTCTTTTGGATTCTGCATCTGCTCTTACATATACAATCCATAAGAAACTACTCCACACTGAAATCTATATTGGTCCAACTTGAATGAATCAATAAGCTAATGTTTGCCATCTACTCCTCCAGTCGTTCAATGACAACTCTCTCAATCTTTCCCCACTGAGAGTAAGATGCATACTTTTCTAGGGATGATTCGCCATATTAAACTTTGCTACCTCCACTTTGAACATAACTTTCTTATATTTAAGATATCTAACTTTAAAAAGTTGGCTGGTCTATTATATTCTTTTTCACATTTACAACTGCAACCTTTCATCAAAATCTAATAATCAAACACTCTAAGAAGGTTGCAAAGAATGGTTTTGTAATTGATAACTACCCTGATGTTGTAATATCAACAAATACTTCAGAGTCATTCCACAGAAACTCTTACATATCACATTCCAGAGATTCATCCTATTTCCCCAGCAGAGATAGAAAAAAAGATGGATAATTGTTACCTTGTCAAATGCTGCTGATGCTCTTTAATTCATCCAGCATCATTGATGATAAAGTTTGCCTGGTGTTAAAGGCAATAAACTGACTTAACACACATGGTGGTGGCTTGGTTTCTTTGTATTTCAGGACATATCCACACTAGAATGTTATTACATGTCAGAAAAACAATGAAAGAATACTTAGAACTAAAATCCTGGTACAGACCACTGTCTACTGTTTCTTTTTCTTTTTTTCACACGCACAAAGTGATACACCTAACCTACCTACTGTTCTCTGACACCTAGCAAAGTTTGATATTATCCTCCTCCATCATAAATTATATATATGGTCTAATTCATTTCATATGATACAACAGAACTTATGCACATCAGAAGGAGGTGGAGGAGGAGAGCCCCCACCCACTTTTCTGTCCTTTAAAATTATACAGCTGCATAAAGCTGTATAAAGGATTGATTGTAAGGTTTTGGTAACTTTCATAATACAAAAAGATAATTTCATTTGTCCAAACAAAATTAATGTGCGCAATCATTCACAAGAAAGAAAAAAAATAAATAAAAAAACAGTAGATATACACATGTACATCTGTATTGATCTTATGAGAACGGTGCTATATATATATATATATATATATATATGTGTGTGTGATATGTGTGTGTGTGTAAGAATAAAGGCTTGATATCACAGAACTTAAACAGAATTTTGAAAAAGGGGAAACTTTTTTTTAAAATACTGAGGCTCCTTTCGGCCAATATTGGAGGGTGCTGTTGGGTTGGAAAAAGAAATTAACACAGGAATAAAATCTTAAGTTATGAAGACAAAGTGAAAAAGAGAGGCACAGTTGAAAACATGGTTAAAATAAAAATTATTTGTAAAAATAATTCATGAATTAAATACAAAAGGCTTCAATGGGTATAAAAAGGAAAAACTTACTCAAGGCCCATTATACAGAAAAAAGTAATGTAAAAAGTTACTTTGTCAGCACAGGCTTGGTCTGTGTACTTTAATACAGACAGATTCCATGGAAAAACCAGTTGTCTCCATATGCCTCAGCACAATCTAAATTCTCCATTAGGTGCTGGCCAATTGCAGAGCTGATTGGTTCCTGCCACATATTCAGCGTGACACTGACATTTGTACTTATAGATGACAGAACTCATTCTTAAATGGGGGAAGACCCTTTTTGATGAAAGAAAGAAAGCACAGATCTAATACCAAATACAGTACGTAACCTGACAGTGGTGAGTCCGGAAGAGATGCAGGTAGACACTGTCAACAATCATTTGACTCTTCCTACCTAGCCATGGGAGCTTAAGATAGACAGGACACAAACTAGGTACAAAATATATACGTATATACATTGACTACATTTTTTTGGTTTTTCTCTCTCAATAAGAGTAGATGATAGGTTCCACTTATTGTTCATTCACACTTGTCCCTGATCTTTTGAACAGGGCTAAAGATTTATTTTTTTATTGTTCAAGATAGGGTTTCCAGTTCCTTCTAAAGACTACTTCAACTACTTCAAATATCCCAACCTAAACACTGTAAATTTAATTACTATTTTTTTTTTTTTCAGATAGGTTCACTTATAAATTGGTTCAAACTTGTTCCCAGTTTTTTGAACAGGAATAGATTTTTATCCTTCGTTTCCTATTTAGAACTGGGTTTCAAATTCTTCTCACTGTCTTCCACTTCCCGTAGCCCCCTGCATCTTAGTGGCATTATCACCTTACTTGGGGTTAATTGATTAAAAATTGTGGGTGTGGGTGTGTGTGTGTGGATGGGGGTGTGCGCACACACACACACACACACACACACACACGTCCATGCACTCTGATTTGCCAACTAATATGCAGTCTTAGAAATGTGGTGTGTGTGACCACATGCTCTTTTCGAGGGGAGGTTGCATAAACTCTCTGAAAGACCATAACCAGAAACAAGCCAACTATGCTAACCTGCATCATCTTCCAGCTGACAAAATCTGTGATATTCACAGCAAGGTTTGCAGATCATCTGGACTGAGAAGGGACATGGTGGTATACAGGAAAGTTGTAGGACATGCAGATCCAATCAACTAATCAAAGATATAGAGTTTATCTGTCATATATGTATGACAACTATGAAATTAAATCCTGGTCTCAAGTTATCTCTGGGACCATGGATGCCAAAACGAGGTGGAAGCCATCATAAATGATACAAGGGGAGAGAGAGCAGCTCTCATTTAAATGAGATGTGATAATTGCTATATAACAAAATATATAGTTTTATTACACTGGTCTGCATTAAAAAAATATCCAAAAGTTAAAGGTTTATCAAATGATGTATGATCATCATTTTACACTTAATTAAAAAATATTGATTGTGTTTGGTCAGGTCTGGTTATTAAAATGTGCTTGAATACTTCACAAGTTGTACACAATAATAACACTTATTCAATTCCAGTAAGAGTTTGTATCTTAAAAATTTGATCTGATTAGAAAAAAATGAGTATGATTTTTGAATTCAGCATAAGAAAACTGCTTTAAAATCAGTTATTACATATTCAATCAAAAATATTGCAGGCCAGTGATACTGATTAAGGCATGAAACTGACAGTCACAATACAGTGTTAATTTCTAGGTTCACGGTTTATATCTATATGCACACTATCCCCAATATTGTTTATTCTTCTCCCATGAATATAACAAATTTTAAGCAATCAGTTCCACACATCTGAATATATAAAAGTGTGTTCAATATCTCACCATTGATATTTTTTTTTGCAATACAAAACAAGCCATACAAATAAATCACTAACTTGACTGAAATACCATGCTAAGCAACATAAATTAAGGTTTAATATTTGTTTTTTCACAGCTAGAAAAAGTACAAAATATACAAAATTACCTTCATATCTTTTTCATAGAATTAGCACCCAAGAATTAATATCTTGCTTAAACCTCATTTCTACTAACCTTGGTAGTGTTCTTCAGGTTCCTGGTAATTCTTTTTCAGTCGCGCTTGTTTTGCTTTCAATTCTTCCATCTTCTTTTTAATGGTGTTCAAAATTCCTCTTTCTCGTTCTTTCTGTAGTAACACTTCTCGAATGAGGATCCGGTTGATTAGCTCTGCCCCCCTTTTGAAAAAATAAGAAAAGATCTTTTACTTGAATTTTTAAATCACAGCTGTCATTAACGAGTTGGACTACACACCACTATTAAAAACTGTGGGAAGAACTTATTTTGAAAGCTAATTTGATCCATTTTTCTAACCTTTCATTAATTAGTAGCAACAAAAAATAAAAAATTAAAATCTAGTGCTCCTGCAGACTATCAAAACATTTGTCAAACAAAGAAATCTTTAATGAAAAGAAAAAAAAGATTATGAAAATGTCTTAAAAGGAATTTGGCCATAAGAACAATTTAGAATATAAACCTCAGCCAAATAGACAAAAAATAGTAGAAATGGAAACATTACTTGATTTAACCCCCCACTGTTTGACTTAAAAAATCCAAAATAGAACAAATGTATTTTAAATTAATCAATAAACACTTACAAAAACTTAAACAAAATTTTCAATAGGAATTCAATCAAGTTAAGTTATAGCTCTACTAGTAATTCAGAAAATTATATAAAAAACAAAATGACAGAAACCTAAATAATGTACAAAATAACATCATTAATAAGGGATGTAACTGCAGGGACAGAAACGAATGCCCACTTAATGGACTTTGTAAAACAGAAGAGGTTATTTACAACGCAGAGGTACACAAAATAGATGGACAAAGAAAAACATATTTGGAGTCTAAAGGCATTTTTAAAAACAGATGAAGTAATTATAAGTCTACATTTAAACTGGAAAAACCACAAGGGGAAATTAAAATTGAAAAATGGAAAAGACTGATATAACTTGCAGTATAGTGAAAATAGCCAAACCTTACAACAGTGACAATGTATGCAGATTGTGCCAAGAGGAAAAGTTAGCTATTATGTTGTTCCCAGGACAAAAAAAAATACTAAATAAAAAATCAGAAATTATATCCAGATGTAATCATACCTATAAATACATACTAAGATCATACAAATATGGATGAAAGTGTTGTAAGTTCATTGAATAACTCCTCCCTAATTTTGAAAATTTTCAGCTGCTTGAAAATTTCAGTCACACATTCATAAAAAATCCGTGTTTGTGCATTTGAAAAACATAAAAATCAGTTATTGTAAATTGCCTGAAGATACTGAAAAGTTGAAACCTAGGTTGTGGAAATAACTCATTTCCAAATGAAAAATATTCAAAAGTTCTACTATATAAATGTATTGACTGCTTTTTAATACAACTGCATACTGGTTTAATTTAATTATGACTAAAATGTAACTATATAAAAATGGACACTAAGGTCAACAGCAACAGTGTTTTATTCTACAACACAATCTTCAGGCCATGTGTGTTGTGTTTTGGCTTGACTATGTCAGCTGGTTAATGATGCATTATGAAAAGTAAGGTCTATTTTATTATTCTGACATTTATTGGGTGGGTTGTAATAGTTATGTTTCAAATTATTTGTGGTTATTGAGTAGAAATGTGGATCTAAATGCAATTATTTGTAGCTATTTTGTAGTGTTTTTCTTTAATTTTTTACTTGATTATTTGTTGTCATCCCTTGATGTTGACCCCAGAGTACTTTTATATTCACATACACTATCTGATATTGAGCACTTTTCCCATAAATATAGCATACCTTAAAACTATATATATATATATATATATATTTAGTGTATCGAGGCAGCAAGTAATTTTCTAAACATATGGTGTTAAATATAAGAGACAATGAATGTCTATTATGTTTAATCATGAGCCATTCTAAACGTATTTTTGCTTTAATTTCAGTTGCCAAGCGGAGTTTTATGTCAACACAAAAAATAAAATCATCAGTGATGGTGGATGTTATAATATTTCAGTCTAAACAACCTCTCTGAAGATGGCTCATGTGAGCTTAGAAGAAAGTCAGTAAATAATTATCCAAATGTTGGAGAATTTTTGTATTTATTTTCAACTGAAATTAAAGCAAAAATATGACGTTTAGAACGGCTCATGATTAAACATAATAGACATTCATTGTCTTTTATATTTAACAGCATATGTGTGTGTGTGTATATATATATATATATATATATATATATAAAGAAAAATTAAGGAAGCCACATTATTTCATGGTAAATCAGAAGTATAGGCCTATTTCAGGTCTTTGTGAATTTTATTCGTGTAAAATCCTTTGTACAATAAAAGAAGGAAGCTGATAGTTCACCTGAAATAGGCCTATACTTCCAATTTACCATGAAATAACGCATGTGCCTTAATTTTTCTTATATTTGCTCTATATGTATTTAATAAATATATATTTAGAGCTCTCTTAGAGAGGTATCCTACCACTGTATGTACAGGATACTTCATTGGATTCTTCTATATCTACACCGCATGCTTGTGTGTGTGTGTATATATATATATAAAATAATAAAAGTCATGCAACATGATTTCTTCTTGCAGATATAAACAATTTTAGCATAAAAAAAATTTACAAAAATTTCTATGTTAAGGCTGTATTCATCCTAAGATCACAGAAATCAAGTTTAAAAATGAAATTAAAAACAATTTTTAAATTCATTTTAAAAGCAACCCAATAAAGATTTTCAGAATATGACAAGCAAACATATTTACTTACCGCGAAGCCAATCGTCTCTGAGCTTCTAGCTCAGCAACTATATGCCGGAAGTAATGTGAACTATAAACTCTACGCTGTAGTAGGAGGAAGGCAAAACAAATGACATCCCAAAGGAGTCCATTTTTATCAACAGAACATTTGCTGTTGGGTTCTGGAAAGATTAAATAGGTTAAAAACAAAAATATTTATATAAAGAAAACAATTCAATGACAAAATAACTCAATAAAAGCAAATATTTGATCACTAAAGATGCTTTGCTGAAATTGAAAAATCAAGGGAAATCAAGAAACAATTTAAGGAAACAAAGAAAAGCCTGAACAGTTACATAATATCTAATCTTTGATTAAAAAGCCAATGCTGGACAATTTTGTTGGATATAAAGAAAAGACTTGAAACAAAGATTGGGTTCTCAAATCTTACTATAATACACTATGAGGAATTCATTTCTTTGAAGAATGATGTGGTAACAAAATAAGCACATCTCTCCACCTATACTTGTAGCCAGTCATTAAAATAACAAATGTTTTTATCACCAAAGCTGAGTGAATCAAATAAAGCAAAGAAAGAAAAAAAGGAGCAAAGAAAGAAAAAAAGGAGCAAAGAAAGAAAAAAAGGAGCAACGAAAGAAAAAAAGGAGCAACGAAAGAAAAAAAGGAGCAACGAAAGAAAAAAAGGAGCAACGAAAGAAAAAAAGGAGCAACGAAAGAAAAAAAGGAGCAACGAAAGAAAAAAAGGAGCAACGAAAGAAAAAAAGGAGCAAAGTCATCAACTCATTATTTTACAGTGTGCCAATAGACATGCTGTAAATGCAATGACATTTTTGTAGCATGGGAAGCTCAACCCCATACATCATTATTCCCCAGAAAAATCACTTTCAAAAAATGCAACACTCCTTGTCTGGTTAATGGTTCCAATATTCTCAAGATATTGAATTCATTAAATTAAAACCAAACTTTTTATCAACAAATACACAATTAACATGAAAAGTAGCATCAAATATTTTTGGTAACCATTTTATGATGCTATGAATATATTTTAAATTATTTTCAATGCTGGAAATCTAACACCACCAATTTCCAAATGATTAAAATTAGCAATAAAAGGTATTTTGAGTGCTACATGGAGAAACTCAGAATATCCTTTAGTGTCTGCAGTCAGTACAAAATACAGTATTATAATCATTATTTTAGAAGGATATTAAAAAGACCATGCATTGCTCTCCTGAAATAGATACTGTTAAAATATATTTAATAAATGGAAAAGTTTTTATCATTTGAAGCCTAAACTATTTTTTTAATCTACTTTCAATTAATTGTATAGTTTGAAGGATATCATAGAAGTTGTACTGGTTTAGAAAAAAAAAAGCAGCCATTGTTAAATAACTGACATTTCTAATTATAAACTTACAAGAATTCTTTTGAATGCCAAAAAAATCATCTTCAAAACTTTAAATAAATTATGAAAAACATTCACAATTGATTTTCAGCTAATTTGTATTTGTTTATATTTCTGAAATAAGAGTATAAACAATTATTATAACAAAAAAGAACCTTAATTTTTCTTACAGTGTTTTATGCTTGAATTATTTATTCTTATTCATTTCAATTACTATTTTAAAAACATTTATCAAGCAAAAATGGTTACTACTTTTATTAAATCTGTTGCAGATTTGTATCAATCCACAAAAAAAAAAACTGCAAATTAGGTGCTTAAATATAAAAAGATAAGGTATTTCCATATTTGCATTTTTTACAACTATATTTTTTCCTAATGTGCATGAATGTTAGTTTTTACAGTCCTTGTTTGTAGTTGTTAAGATGAAAGAAAATATTTTTTCACATGTATGTGTGAAAAGGAAGAGGGAAAGGAGAAATTTAGGAGTAAAGTGTGAGTGCCACATAGCTGGTGAGGAAGACTAGTGAATGAGTAAGGGATTTTCTTTTAAGCCAAGTATCATGAAACTGTCTGTCTCTCCTTATTGGTTTGTCACTTAAATACCCTTCAAAGAGATCACAAAGAATGTATAGGATACACATCTTATATCATCCAACAGTTAATTAAAACACAAAGTAAAATTGCACACCAAAAAGTAAAAGTTGATCAAAATGACTAAAAACATTTTGAAAAAACCCAGACCAAGGCAAATTTCACAAGTCAGTGTGAAAAGCAAAATTCTGGATCCTAATTGGATAGGAAATTGAAAATTGATATATAACTTCAGTCAATTTTTTTTTTCATGCCTAGAAGTGAAAATGCCATTATGTAACCACATTCCAAGACATTTCAAGACAGTCCAGCATAGGAGCAGTTAGCTGATTGATCTTGTGGCAATGTAACAAAAGAAATTTCAAGAAGCTGACTGACTGGACTTAAGGGCTTGTTGCAGATTCATTCAACCTTTTCTTCCAATTTTTCCTTTTCTTCATTTTTACTCCAAAGAAAACAGCAACAACAACAGTACAATTTCTTTATTTGCTTAAACCTTCTTTTTCACCCTGTGGACAACCTACCAAAAAGGGAGAAGGAACATAAGACTTTACATACTGCTACTATCAGTATAGCCAGGGACACTTAGCTACTTACTACTATCAATCATGAACAACTCTTAATTTCTGTGGACATTTTAAATATTTATATTTCTCTTTTAACAAAATTTCACTTACATTTTTCTTACAATTTTGTTATTCTGTTAATAAATCTTCACGTTAATATAGAAACAAAACATTTTATCCATCTCAGTATCTTTTCAACCTTCTGATATTTAAATTATGGGGACTTCGGTCAAGCTTGGCACAAGGCCAATTTACCAAGCATAACCGAGGCCCCTATACGTGTATTGTCGATATGAATGCTTGAAACATGTTAAATATTTATTTTCAAAGCATTCATTAACCAGAAAAATGTGCAATCATCTGACTCAGAAACCATTTGTTATTTATATGTCTTGGGGTTTGTTTTCATCTTTGCTCCACAAATAAATCGATAATTGAAAAAAAATCGGGTTATAGAAGGAGTGGTCCGATTTTAATTGGATTTGATACACTCATAGACAAAGACATAAGAAACGATATTCAGAAGTTTCAAGGTTGCTGTTCTATCCTTGGATGACTTATCTGACTCCAGTATTGGAAATCGATACCCCGATATCCTACCAGGTCTGATCAAAATCAGTTTTTCAGCCCTTTTATTTTAGTTTTTGCTTCGGGTTTGGCTCTAAGTAGGTATAATTGTAGTTCTTAGTCTCAGCCATGATACCATTTACTCAGAGGACTTATTTAGCCTTCAAAATTCAGTTCACAACGAAAAACAACTTATTTGATATTGATACCAGGAAATCAAAATTTGACTTACATCCATTCATTTTTCTTTCAGTCTACAGTTTTGCTTTAACTGGAAACAACTGTTGCTTTTTAGTCTTCCATGCCAACATCCAAATAGTCTGAGCTCCAGGACCATGGATTAGTTTTAAAGCTTTCATTACACCTGAGCAACGCTGGGCTATACTGCTAGTAAACTTATAAAATTACTTAATTCTTACCTTCAATATTAGGACTCAAACAAGTGATGCCGAATAACTTTATTACCAAACAGGAGTCATTTTTCAACTTGTACACACATCCAACCAGCTGTAAACAAGACAACTCAAAATTAAAACAAATATAAAATGATTTCTAACTGAACTGTTACTATATATTTTTTTAAATTATTATAAAATTTTATTATTTTAAAGTGCAAAAATAGACAATTTGGGTGACATTTTCAAAGCAACGTTTATTTTTTAAGTATCACACTTCTAATAATAAACTGTATACCTTTGTCGACCTCATAGCAGCATATGACCACATCAATAGAGACTTACTCTTATCTATTATAAACCACCTTTCAAGCTCTGAATCCGTTGAATGCATCAATTAATAGAACTGTATCGATCTACAGAATATTACATATCTGATGATGACTTGTCAGAGTTTACAGATACTACAAAGCACACAGTGTAGATAAAATATACACAAAATACTGAGAAAATACAAAATATATAGAGAGAAACTGTACTTATATTTTACTGCTACCCACAACTTAAAGTTTCATGTGAACTCGCAGAGTTGTTAAATGTTAGACAATCCTCAGATGGAGAAAAATATGATACTCCTGAGTCAACATGAATCTTTATGGTAGGCTTAACAGTACAATATAAGTACTGTTTTTTTACTTCACGCACAAATATACACAGACACACACACATTATATATATATTCAAAATTTAGATAAAATCTTAATCTTGAAAAATTTGTTCATTTTTTTTTTTTAGAAAGAAACTTATGAATTTGCTTATGTTTTATATTCTAATTCAGACATCAAGGCTTGACTTTAAAAAAAAATATGTTTATTAAAAGCACAGTAGCTCAGCATCAGCTACTAAGAATTGGTGCTCTATGTTTGAAACTGAAAAAGTAGTTTGAAATTATGAATATAAGAATTGATAACTGATTTAATTATTAAAATAATTTTATTAAACAGACAAAGAGATTTTAAAGAACTGCATTCTGTATGCATATTAACACCCTGTATTAAATCATGTGTCACATCCTAACCACCATTGGAGGTGATAGATAAATACCAACAATACAATTTTTACAAGACAAATTGTGATATTTGTTTTATGTGGAAACCTTACAACAATACACAGAATGGCATCATTGATAATACAGTTAAATATGAAATATGTGTATAGGATGTGCATTGTGGTGCAGTGGATATCGGCTCAGAACGAGAAATCGGAAAGCAGAGTTTAGATTCCAGTTGAATTCGTTGCATTTACTTACATACAAATACCCCCTGGGGAAGTTATTAATATGTTGCTTCTCCCTTCAGCTATGGGTTAATTAGCAGCACAGATTGGGTTCTACAGCCTTGATTGGCTATCAGTCTACTACAGAAAGTAATGGCAATCTACTGCGAGAAAATATTCTGCCCAGTCAGTAATGTCTCTTTTGAGACATGATCACTCAAGTGTGTATCATGTTTTGCCAAAATACTACAAAATTAACACATTAACTTTTAATAGAATAAAAATTGTAAATCCAAATAAATATTTTGATACCTGATAAAAATAGCACAATCGAATTTCCAAGTGAGAGTTGATTTTATAAACCATAGATTATTAGACTAATTTTCCAAATCTTTCATTAATGAATTGTTTGATTTTTATTATTATTTTTTTTTTTTTTACAATTTAACCTTTTGTACAGTGTTCAAAGACAAAACATATTTTTGGATTGAAAGAATAATACTTTTTGGGAGTGAATACAGCATTAATTTTGGGGAGATAATTTTCACATACAAAACACATAGATGGTGGAAGACAAGATTTTGGTACATACTTTTCCCAAGGGTATTTGTGCATTAGTGAATGTAACAAACCCAAGTGGAATTCAAACCTGGCTTTCCAATTTCTCATTCCAAGCTATTAACCATTACCACCCCTACATCCAAGCTTACAGCATCTGGTATTTCCAAGCAATCACCCATCTAGGTACTAACCAGGCTCAACAGTGATCAGATGGTCATAAAACCTGATTCATGGAAGGAAAGTATATAGTAATATAGATAAATCTATTACTGACAAAAAAAAAAAATAAATAAAACACTTTCTGAACATTTTTTAATATCATATACATCACAATATTTGATTTACCTGAAGACTGGCTTTTGTAAATAATACAAGGAATGTATATCCAACCAGAAAGTTCCACCTGAAATATAAAGAAAATATTTTATTAAAATTTATCTTATTTGGACAAGAGTAGAACAGAAGAAAGACAAACAAGTTCAGAAGAGACAAAGGAATATTTTATCTACAAATATAGAAATAAGCAAAAAAAAGAAACACTTGCCACCAAAGGAGTTTCCTGAGTGGTTTCAGTAGGAATTCTCGGCCAAACCACATGAAACAAAAAACTATGATTACATATCCGAGTCCAAATAGATTAATTCTGTTTGTACCAGCAAAGAACACAATTGCCATGGTCACCCAGAAAAGGTAGTAGAATATAGCATATTTGGCAACATCCAGGTAAGAACTAAAGACAAAAAAAAAAAAAAACTGGTTAAAAATATGTAACAGTGGAACTTGATACCAAGAAAATTTATTAAGAAAGATACTTTTAGGTTTGTTAAAACACACACACACATATATATATATATATATATAAAAATAAAGAAAGACACAAAAGTAAAAGAGTTATGCATAAATTATTTGTATGCACTTTTCTACAGAAAAATTAAATCATTTTTAAGAGACAGAAAATTATCAATGATGTAACTGAAATAAAATAGGCAAGTGGAAAATTTACAGAGAAAAATTCTTCAAATAATGAATTCAATACTTAATGTTTATTTTTCCTTTATAGCCACTAGTGTGTTAACAGATTAAGTTTGGATGACATCTAAAACTATTCTATTTAACAAGACCAAATTATTTGGACATTTTTTGTTCCAATATGATCAATAGAGTGATGTAATATTTCTTATTTTTCTTTAGACAAAGCCATTTAGCCAAATGATTCACATTTCATTCCATTTTTATAAATATATGAGAGTTGGTTACATATTAAATACTTTATATAACCAAAACATTTATCATTATAATGGTTCAATCAGATATCAATATTACAGACTGACTTGTAATTAAAAGGACAAATTAGTCCACAATTTGATTCTGTTGAATATACATATATTTTAACAACATATATTGAGTTTACTAAATGTGTTCTCAATCTATTTTCTCACATCACAGTAGAATAAGTGTTTTTTGCTTTATGAATATTCATAATACACATTCTTTAATAGCAATATTAAAAAATTTTTTAAAAACAGCATTTAAAATAAACTGTTAATCAAACATAACTGTTGTAAAATAAATTGAACTGTAAAAAAATAATATATTAGAAAATACAATTCAAAAGAGCAAGAAAAAAAAAAAAAGAAAAGTGAGTCATTCTGATTGGCCAAACCTGAAGTTGTCTTGTTGACTGTAGAGCAAACAAATATACATAATGACAAAAGTAAAAAAAAAAAAAAAACAAAAACAAAAAAACATTTTAAATTGGCAGGCAAATGCTCTATAAAAAAAAAAAAAAAAAAAAATATATATATATATATATATATATATATATATATAAGAGCTGAAACCTGTAACATAATAGAAAAAATATTCCTGACCAAAATAGACAACTTAAAAAATTCTATAAGAAAAAATTCACGACAAAGAATTAAAGATTATAAGAAATCATTCCAAAAAGTATAAATAAAGTAATATGCATAACTAATGAATTATTCACTTTGAATTTGACTTTTTAAGAAAAATATAAAATCATACTAGCTAAGCAAGCAGGTGGCAGTAATAATGTCAAATAGGCACCCAAATATACCATAGCAAGATTACGCATGTCAGGCTAACTACAAACATCAACATTGATGAGTTTGCTAAGACTTATCTTCCTCTATTTTGTTTTCAAAATATTATGGTCATTACATTTTCTAAATATTAGGAATCACTGTGCAGATAATCTAAACTTTTAATCAAGATTCATATATTCTCAAATTACTTATGGTTTAAACATTTCTTTACTAGAAGTTGGAATTACATAGAAGCAAAATATCTTCTAAAACTTGCTGACATTTACGGTTTCAATCAGAAGTTTATCAAAATTGTATGACTTGAATTGTTCCATTACTAAACTTTCTTGGGAGATTTTAATCTGTGCATCAAGTCAAATTATTTAATTAAAACTGACCTTAGTATAAAATAAGAAAAGAAAAAAGATCACTAAGTTCTCTCTTTGTGCATTCTAAAAATTAAAAATAAAATAATCATACTTTTCCTTTATTCAAAATTCAAAGCTTAAAATTTAAAGAAAAAAGAAACTACTCATTGCAAATATAATCATAGTTAATATTAACTTTTGATCAGTATTATATTTTATTTGTTTATTTTTTTTAATCACAATACTTAAGCTAATTATATTTTATGACTTTACAACATTTAAAAACCAACAGAATATGGAATATGACAATTTATTTCCTCATATAAAAACTTGGTATCTGTGCACTCAAACTGTGCACAAGATAGAAGTGTCATCCCCAGCTCTCTTAGATAAAGGTAATATCTGTTAGTTTTATATACACTGTATATGTACATATGTGTGAATGCTCATTGCATTTTACGTATGTGTGTAACTACTTATACATGCTCTCCCTGTTCAATTACATGTCCTCAAATTATAAAGCATCCCCTTACTTTGAGGTCATATTTATTATATAAGTTATCCCCCTTGACCCATAGGCACAAAACATACCCTTTGCCTTAAAAATATTCTACCTATTAATTCAACTTCTAAGATTTTACTTTTCAATTTTATGTTTAATTTTAAATTAAATTATCATTGAAAGAAATTAATACCTACACCAGACTTCCCACCCAGAACTAAAGCTCAACTAAATAACGTCCACATTACACTCTCACTGGTCGCCAAGATAATTGCACAACTTGACCCACACAAAGCGAGCGGCGGTGACGGAATCCCAGTCATAGTACTGAAGAAATGTGCCCCAGAACTCTCCTCTGTCCTCTCTAAACTCTATAACCTCTGCCTATCTGCTTCCTGCTTTCCTGCCTGTTGGAAGTCCTCCTGTGTAGTTCCTATATTTAAGAATTCTGGCGAACCCTCAGACCCTGCCAATTACCGTCCTATTAGTCTCCTTCCGATCTTTGGCAAAGTTTTTGAAGCCATTATCAACGCTGAGGTGATTCAGCATCTCACGGCCAACAGGCTTCTCTCTGACAAACAGTATGGGTTTCGCTTCACCAGGTCTACTGCTGATATGCTAACGACCATTACCGAGTACATATACCGGGCCCTTGACAAGAATGGCGAAGCCCAAACCGTTGCCTTGGATATCTCCAAAGCGTTTGACAGGGTCTGGCATGCTGGCCTCTTGTGCAAACTGCGGAGCTATGGGATAACTGGACATCTGTTTGACCTCATCCAGTCATTCCTCTCTAACCGCACATTGAAGGTGATATTAAATGGGCATGCCTCCCAAAACTACCATACGAACGCGGGCATCCCTCAAGGTCCCACGCTCTTTCTGATCTACATAAATGATCTCCCCGACGCCATTAGATCCCAAGTTGGCATGTATGCCAATGACACAACAATCTACTCTCACATTGATCAAAAACCAGGTGTGGAAAACAAAGTGAACCTCGCTGTCGTACTTGAAAAGGACCTCCAATCCGTAGTGGCCTGGGGTAGGAAATGGCTGGTAAATTTCAATGCCTCTAAAACGAAGCTGTTATCAACTAACCACCATAGACAATCGCATCTACCTCCCATTAGCATGGGACAGGCTAGCCTCCCAGAGAGGAGAATACTATGCCTCCTTGGCCTTACACTTTCGGCGGACCTCAAATGGAATGACTATATCGAATCCATTGCCAAATCTGCTGCTATGAAAGTCGGTTCTCTGTGCAGGGCCTGGAAGTTTTTCCCACCTGAATCTATTCTGCACATATACAAATCTACCATCCGACCGTGTATTGAATATTGCTGCCATATCTGGTCGGGTGCCCCTGCTGCTCTCCTTGGGCTTCTTGACAAAATACAAAGGAGGATCTGTAACGTGGTTGATACTGACTTGGCAGACCGGCTGCAACCACTCTCACACCGGTGCGATGTGGCTTCCTTGTGCCTCTTCTACAAGTACTTTCATGGCTTCTGCTCCAATGAGCTTAGATCACTGGTGCCGCCTAAGCACGAATTTACACGAGATACTAGATTAGCAACTAGGTCCCACCCTTTTACAGTTAAACAAATAAGATGTAACCATAAATTCTACTCCAACAGCTTTTCTCGCGCTTTCCGCCTGTGGAACTCCCTTCCACGAGTCTGCTTTCCTGACAGCTACAATCTCCAGGTGTTTAAATCTAGGGTCAATAGACACCTATCACACTAACTCCCAATTATTCTCAGAACACTCATCTACCCAAACCCTCATTCTCATTATCCTTACCTGCCTATCACCCACCCTCTGACATTTCCTATATTTAATCATCCTTTCTCCACTCTATGTAGCCCCCTGCACAGTAGTGGCAGTGACATGCCTTGCTCGGGGTGAAACACTTATAAAAAAAAAAAAAAAAAAAAAAAGGAAGTGCTGCATATTTTATTACTGGTTGAATCATGTGACAAACAGACAGGCTCTTAGTACAGATATGAAATTGTGATGTATAGTTATAGATGAACTTAAAAATTCCATACATTTTTCCTTCCTCCCTCCTCCATATCAAATATAGCCTTGTTTTATTTTTTTTGTTTGTTTTTTTTTGTTTTTTGTTTTTTTTTTGGGGGGGGGGGGGGTAAATGGGAGGACATATTTTTTAACTTACTGGCACATTCTTGCTTTCCACAGAAGTTCCATACTCTTTAACTGACAAAGCTACATTAAAGGACCCAGCAATTAAGCATGGAAGAAGGAGCTCTATATTCATGCCTTTTTCTAAGGGTATTAGCATAACCTAAAAATAATGAAGAAACAGAACTTAATTATTTTTTTATTAGCTCTAGTTATTTATCCTCTCCTTGTCATTTCATTGCTTAGATTATCATTAAAATTGTGTGTGTGTGTGTGTGTGTGTGTGTGTGTGAATAGCCTAGGCAAACTCACAAATTCTAATAATATGCCATATATATATATATATATATATATATATATATATAGATATAGATATAAATAACTAAATATACTGACATTCAAGTGTAGAGAGGCGAAGCTGGTAACATTAACAGGCAATAAGAGAGCTTGAAATGAAAATAGCAAAAGTAGCCAATAATAAATAAATAAAACATTAAAATGTACATCAATTTAAAAAAATTGAAGGAAAAAATTTTAATACAAAAAAAAATTTATACAGATAAAAAGGAGAAACTTCAGTATTAACACTTCAGAAAAAATGTTTTAGTAGTTTAACAGCTTTTGCGAATTAAGTTTTTGTTTTTAATCCCAATCAACAACAACTCAAAGTTTTTGCTTCTCATAATGTAAATATTCATAGTTACCTGTCCCATCTTTTTATTTCAAGGACACTTCTTTAGCCAATATGTTCATTTTCTACGTAGACAAATATCTATAGACACATTTCAGAAAACTTAGCCATTAAGTCATTACTAGTGAATCCAAGTTGCCTCACTATTGTGGCCCCAAGCTAATCTAGGTGAAATTTTGTAAAAATAAACTTAAAAATTTAGCTCACTATGAAAAAATCTGGTGAAATCATACTTATATAAATGTTTAGAAGAAAAGGTTTTGTATCCCTTCATAAGTGAAAAATTCAAATATTTTTGAAAAAATGTTTTTTTTAAAGATAACCTATCACCAATGAGCTACTATATAAAAAAAATAGGTAAAAAAATATGAACAGTTAATAGAGTTTTTCCAGACAGAATAAATATAGAACAAAACATCAATGATGTATAAAAAATTAAAAAAATCCTAATACTTTACAGACAACTATCAGCCAAAATATCGACTCGGAAGGACAGATCAGGGAGCCCAGTTGAATTCCTTGCATTCACTTATGCACAAATACCCTTGGGAAAGTGTCTCTTCCCTCCAGTTATAGGTTAAATAATAATGGGTTCTATAGACTTAGCTGGCAACCAGTCTACCACAGAAAGCAATGGCAACCTACTGCGGGATAATCTTCTGCCCAGTCAGTCATGTCTCTTTCAAGATATGATCACCCAAAGCATGTATCACATATGACACTTAACTGACTGTATATCAATACCCCAAAATTGTCAGGTCTTCAATTACCTTGCTCTCAGAGACATGAGTTCTATAAACATTCTTTTCTAAATGGACCAATTCTAAGCAGCCTTCTAGACTATGATAAAAATACTGGTAATGATATCAGCCAACTCTTAGCAATATATTTTTAATACAGTTTCAAAGACAAGTTTGGCCATGTTCAAATTTTTTCAATGAATCAAGATACAAAATTAAATTCACATTTCCATTTGTAACCAGTTATAATTTATAAAAAAAAAGTTGTCAAATTACATTTTTCCAAACAAAACTGCAATACAAAATTATCTTGTATTAAATATGTGTCTTCTTTATGCTGTGTGTCACCCCAGGACATAAGCAATCATGACACTCCACAATTTCCTGTCCCTTGTCACTCATAATAAATTTTGTCTTGTTAGTTCTAAAACCTGTACTGTCATCCACATACATGTATGTTGGTGGTGTAGTAGTCTGTATATTATTCATGCAAGCTGTTAATAGTATACTCCTCAGTAAAGGCTCAATAAATATCAAATTGCACCAAAATAATTTGCTAAGGACTTATAAACCTAATGTCTCAGTAAAGTTTAAAAAAAAAAAAAAAGAAAAAAAAAGAGAACTTGTATTACAATTTGTTGTTATTGTTGTTTTTATCCAGCACTCTGTATTACTAGTTCCCATATTGTAATCTACCCCAGTGGGCAAAATAAAAGGTTTGGTTCGAACTTCCAAAATATATCCCTTGAAGAAGGCCAGAGCATACAATGGCCAAAATGTTCAAACAATGTAAACAGTGTAAATAGAAAAGCTATATTGACTAAAACTGCCATCAAACATATTCATGCCATCACAAAAGATACTGAAAGAATGGTCGGTTCATTGTATCACTCCAGAAAATATCTAAGTCCTGCTGCCATGCCCTATTTTTTATAAGAGTTAGATCAAACCAAGAATGCTACCATAAGTGGGTCAAGTACTTTCCAGTCCTTACTCTCCAGGCTTGAAAGAATTCAAAAGTTTACATAGCCTTGTGGGTGATGAATTAATCTCTACCCTGGAACCTTTGTCAGCCTTTCAGTTCTATATTGCTATTATCATAACAGATGTTCAAACAAATTACATTCCTTAGTTCCATCAGTTCAGACCTTCACAGCTAAGACCCAGTGAACCATGTTCTTTTGGTAAAAAGCAAATTCCACTCAGCTTCTTACCTAGAACTTTTACTTTGTGAAACAAACACCCAAGCGAATGCTTCCCTGAAAACTACAATCTTTGTGTTTTTAATTCCAGTTTCAACCAATATCACTTGTACTCATTCTCATAATACTTCCCTCTTCCTTACAATAATCTCACTCAGTAAGCCCCTCCTTTGAATGGCCTTTGAGCCTTGTATTGAGTGAGTTAACAGTATAACAAAAAGAAATTCTCAAATCATTTAAAAGATAAAAAAATTAAATTTGAAGAGCTATATAATTTCAAGTTTGGTAAAACATTTCCAGAAAATACACTTCATTGCAATAATAAAAAAAATCAACAGAACAATTACAGAACTTGGAAAAATAAATCCAACACAAAGAAAAACAATTCTTTAATGGCAATAAAATAAAAAGTGTTAAGTTTTAATAATGCAAAGAAAGCACCTGCCATCGGATAGTGGTGAGCAGATTAGCCCATCAGGACTAAAGTTTCTATATATTCAATATGATTTTGTGCTAGTTAGCTTTGCACAGCCAATACCTATATTAGTACAACAAAACCTTAAACAAATAGGAAAGTATTGCACAAATGTGCACATCAAACAGATATATAACTGAGAAAATTCAATTAAAAAACAGGTGGGTTATATATTTTTTCACTTTAATTATATACAAAATCAAATTATTTTTATTATCTAAAAGAGTTAAAACAAAGGGAAAATAAAACAAATGCTACATTACCGAATTTAATATTTTTCAGCATTTATTGATACTCCTTGAAGAATTCTATAACTGAATGGGCATTTATTGCATCAATTTGTTACTATTTTTTAATCTTGTGGATCCTAGTGGCTAGTCAACTCATGAACTCTCAAGTTGCCAATTATTAGTCATTTTTTAATCTTGTGGATCCTAGTGGCTAGTCAACTCATGAACTCTCAAGTTGCCAATTATTAGTCATTTTTTAATCTTGTGGATCCTAGTGGCTAGTCAACTCATGAACTCTCAAGTTGCCAATTATTAGTCATTTTTTAATCTTGTGGATCCTAGTGGCTAGTCAACTCATGAACTCTCAAGTTGCCAATTATTAGTCATTTTTTAATCTTGTGGATCCTAGTGGCTAGTCAACTCATGAACTCTCAAGTTGCCAATTATTAGTCATTTTTTAATCTTGTGGATCCTAGTGGCTAGTCAACTCATGAACTCTCAAGTTGCCAATTATTAGTCATTTAGACTTAAATCCTGAATGAATGGTATCTGTATCATTGGAAAAAGTTTAAATCATTAATTGATGATATCCGATAATCCTCAATGAAGTATTACTTGATGATGTCAACTGTTTAAAAGTTAAAGCTCTTGGCCACAAAGCTAATCAAGAAGCTATTAACTCTCCTATCTAGTAAAATAAGAACTGTCTTAATACCTATAAAATATGAACACAGGGCTTGGCACTTCTGCCTAGGTTCAAAATGTTGCTACCTGGTCACTACCTTAGATAAGTGTAGTATCTGTGCATTCTGCCAACATTAATATTTGCGAGTCAATTTTATTGTGCTTTTAAGCAGACCATTTACATGCTCAACAGGTTTCCACTGGTGGTGATGGATTCCCCCCCCCCCACACACACACTATGTAAGATAATCCAACCACTCAACCATGTACATGGGTGACACACGGCTATTTCTAGAAACTGTAAATCTGGTGAACATGAAAATCAATAATCTTTACTAAGAATATATAAAAAATGCTGGCAGTACTCACTAAATTCTTTGCAGCTATATCTGACAAACATCTTGATCATGAGTAATCCTGAAAGATGCCTGAATAGACGTAGCCACATTAACTCCAATATCACATTGTACAGCTTGTGCTATTCAAGCAATGGATACTGGTACATGTTGCAGGTTGTTGCTTAATTCTTTTTTTTCACTTTAGTTTATATCTACTAGCTTTAGCATAAGTTATAAACAGAAAATAAAACAAGGAAAGTCATTGTTTATTATAGATATATATATATATATATATATATATACCCTGACTGAGCACTCTGGAAGAGTGGTAGACTTTGTAAACAGTAGCTACTCCGGCATTTACGCACCGCTCATTCGATAATGAATTGGAGCACTCTAGCTATTGGAACACAAAAGAAATTTGTTGCCCCATCTCCCACAAACTTAAAAAAAGTGAATGTATGCACTCAGGTATCAGAGGATTAACAAGTCTTACAAGAAAATTATCAAAAAATAAAAAAGATTTTTAATAAAATTAAATGAAAAATAAACAAATAAATCAACTGAGCTCTAAAATTTCTTGTCAAAGAATTTTTAGAAGTTTCTTAAATGCTACATTCAAGTGTTTTATGATAAAGTGCTACAATAATATATAATCCTGTACTTGAAGATTAGAAAAAAAGAATTTATCAATTGTAGACCCTCTGTATCTACAACCAACTTAATATTACAGAGCAACAATTAAAAATAAAAATGATTATCCATAAAAATATTTTTGACAATATAAGCAAATAACCAATTATTTTTACAATACAAAATGTCATCATGGTAACAAAAATAATTTTTGAATGTAAAGAAACTGACTGATATAATTGAAATGCTTCAAATAAAAACATTAAGTGCTATTAACTGAAGAAAAAAAACTTGTAAACAGTTTTGCCAAAATAAGTGCTCAAAACTTTTAAAACTAGATTATAATTATTGATGGAAGTTATTATTTGAAATTTTTTTTTTATATAGAGAATGCTGAGATTTTTCATTATTTTTCCAAAAATAGAACTATGAATAACTTTTTTTTAAAGTCCCAGAATATAAAACTTAGTATTCTAAATTATATTCAACTCTTAACATTTTCTTGATAAAAAGAATTTCAAATAATTACAATTATCAATGTAGGCAATAGTAGCAACAATTGAAAAGAAAATCCTGTACAAAAAAACTTTTTTTCCATTTAAAAAAAAAAATACTTCAAAACTCAAAAAGAAATAACCATCTGAACAAAACCTTTAGCTTACAGCAACAAAAAGACAAACCATGCATACTATTTTTCTTTACGAGGATAGCAGTCAATCTTCAACAAGAGTAGATAGATGTCGCTGTAACAGGCAGAGGCGCAATCAAGAAAAGAAAGGAAGAAAAGAAAAAAAATATAATGAATATAAGAAGCTCAAGTGTGGCATTAATGTTAGTGAGAAGTGTATAGATACCCAATGTCGGGGAAAAATGATGAAGCCATAGACCCTTCAGAATAATAGCTGCAGACATAAAATGTAGTACCAAATTAGATGCAGGAACAGAATAAGGGGTTCTATGATTTAAATAGTAAATAGGCATACAGTACCCACCTGTAGATATTTGTATAAACTGGTATTAACTTTATACAAACAATGTATGAGAAAGTACGCATTTTACTTCACTTTTAGTCATGTATACAAAATAGGGTGCATGGGCATACAAATTAGTTGTATAAGAAATTTATATTATAACTCATGTATGAGAGGGTGTTGAAATATTCTCAGCCTGACTCATCTCCCAAGATATGACAAAACATTTTTTTGATCAAGCCAAAAAAATCTAAAGTCCCCTTCTATACATATAAATTTAGAAGATAACTATGTATCTCAAATTAATGCTGCACAGATGCACAAGAGAAATGAGTATATTTGAAAATGTAATGGATAAATATGTGGCAATGCTCACAAACATATCTTAGGGAAGAAGGTTTTAATGGGATGCATTTCTTTCTTTTAGTCCAATGAAGTCATAAAGGACAAACATCACATAAAAACTTTTCACTTTCTCATAGTTTTTCATATTTGAAAATTTATATATTTTTTCCCTACACAAATATAAATACTTTATTCCATGTATAGTGACTATAGGCTTAAAACTATTTTTCTAAATACTGATACACAAAGAATCATATCAAGTTCATAAAATTATATAGTATCTCAAACCTAAGTTTTTCTCTGCCACTTAAAAATACTAATTTCATTCAGAAAAAAAATCTGTAAAAACCCCCAAATCCTTAATTCAATCAATAATTTTAGCAATTATAACTTTTTCTTCAAGTAAATAAAGAAAAACTATTTTTGTAACACATTGTTTAAATAAACTGACAGATAACAATATCAAAAGTGAACTATTAAAAAAAATAGTTTAGATTCTTGTACTTGTATTATTTTTTTTAAGTTCATAGTTGTATGACTAATATACAGATTTTTACAAAAATTTTTGATCAATTGAGTACATGTTGACAGTTTTCATAGCTAATAAGATTAAATATCAGGTAAGTTTTGCTCATCTAAACTTTACTATATTAAATGAATTATGCTATAATATATCAGAACACATTTTAAATATTCACAATACATCTCTTCATACATTAATATTGAGTGAAACTGCTCAAAATGCTGGATATACAAATTAAGTCTCAATACTAATCTCTACTTATAAAAGTAGATCAGTCTTGAGAGTAATTTAAGTATTTCACTGCAAGATAAATATGCTTGATGCTCAAATTTAATAAATATTTTATATAATCTGTATTATAAAATAGTTCTTCAGTTTACAGAAAACCAAAACATTTCAAACGTTTATTCATTTAATTATCAAAGATTTTTTGGGAGGAATGTGAGATAACCCAAGACAATAAATGTAAATCACCAAAACAGTCCTTTTTTTTTTCTTCATCGCACAGCAATGAACAGCAATATTAAACGCTTTTCACAACCTTATAAATAAAACAAAATTTGATCAAAATTAGAAATAATATAAAAAGAAAAAAATGTCAATGCCAAATTTACAGAAACTATCAAAATATAACCTTACATAAATAATCCAAATGATTTTTTTCGAAAAGTTAGATGAATGCATGCATTGGTTTTTTATTTTTTTTAAAGCAAGCTTTTGTTACTATAAAACAGTAACAAATTTCATTTTACAGTCAAATTGGCTAAATGTAACTATAACTTCTATGCTAGCAGTTTCTTCTCTTGCACTTCTCACTTATGGAATTCTCTTCCAGCTCTTTACTTTCCAGCTAACTTTGATCTTCAAAAATTTAACAATCTTCTTGATTCCTCTTTTATCATTCTCATTCCTTAATAGTGTTTTTCTTTTTCTTTCACACTCAATAACTCCTTGTGTCTTAGTGGCTTTACTGCCTTCTTTGGGGTGAAGGGTTTTTAAAAAAAAATGTGCAAGTTGAATTTGTGGATCTGTTGTGAACACATCCAGATGATCACAGCAACATGCATATATACCCCACTATTTTTTAAAAATACATTTATTAATGGCTCATCTATTCACTTCAAAAGCATTTTTGTAATATTTTATAATTTATTTTTAAAAAAATGTATTGGCAAACAGCCTTTTATCTGGGCTTTAAATCACTAAGATAATTATCATCAATCCTTCAGAATGTAAGCTCATATCAATTGCCTCAGTTCACGATAGTTTAGAACCATGATCTTGTCAGTCCAAAAACCTTGGACAAAATCTCAATTTACTCAGAGAGCAGTTATATCATAATAGAAATATAAATTTCACAAGAAAGGAAGGATACTTTTATAAAAAACTGAAACCTTAATCCTCCTCAAACAAGTTTTCTATTAAGAATCCCATCAAGTCTGTAAAATTATATCATATATCAAACCTACCAGTTTTTATCTCTCACGTAAGCATTAATTTTACTCAGCAAAGAAAATAAAACACCTGCATAAGTCCCAAATCTTTAATTTAATCAATAATTTTAATAATGTATATATGAACAAATTAATAATTTTAAGTTATATGAATTTTTTTTTCCATGACTGAAATACATTGTTTAAATAAACCGACAAAAAAAAGGTAGTGAGCTTTAAAGAAAAATGCTCCAATCATCAGTTAAGCTTCTTTTTTTTTTTTTTTGTTTTGCAGCATTTTCTTAGGTGACCAATAGAAGGTGGGGGAGAGGGGACTTTGCTTTTGTAAAAAATTTACAACTCCTCCAGCAAGATTATGAAGATCACACCATTTATTAATTTGGCAATTTTTTACCCTTTTTCTCCTATTAAGACACCTCTATTTATTGCATATTGAGAAAAAATCTGACCCCACCCTAATTATTGATACCCTGTGTATTATGCACCTAGGATAACATTTCTTTAATAATAAAAAAAAAAAATTAAAAACAGTGAAAAAAGGCTTGATGGTAAATGTCAGTAAACTGGTTTCTTTACAATTTAAAAAAAGATTAACACTATCCAGGAATTTGATATTTAAATTTAGTTATTACAAATATATATCTATGTATGGATAGATGTCAAGTAAAAGCATTGCCCAATGTTAATACTAAGTTATAAATTGAAGTCAAAGCTAGCAACCTTCACATTAGTGCAGAGTGAGCAAATCAAGCTATTTTAAAGTAAAATATCGGACCCCAGGTTATGATATAATACTGACAATATTAGCATCAGTAGCACATTCAGAATCCCTTCAAGATTTTAGTAATGTCATCCAGATTTATAAATCAAAATTCAGAGCCATCACACTCCTGTTAGAGGAACTCCTCCATGACTGATCAGGTTTTCAGGAGTGTCGCCATACTCCCCATGCTGGTGAGGCAGCCAGTTAAGTCACTGACCACTCAACTCCTCATTTATGTTTACAAACTCATGTCACCAAGTAAGGAGAACTTTAAAGTACATATTTAAAAAAAAAAAAAAAAGTTCATAAAATGAGAAAGAATACAGTGCCATTTGTCAGTAAAGGGATGAAACTATTTGCACAAGCATTGTACAAGAGATTTTACAAGAACAGAAATACACTTTTTAAATTATGCAAAAAGTCTGATATCTACCCATGAACTAAAAGTACAGATTTACATAAACATATTTTAAACAACAAATTTCTAATAAAAAAAATCCCATCATAATATAATTAGCTACATAATGTATTATTATAGTTAAATTAGCAAAGTCACTTAGTCTTAACCTTTTATACTTATGCGTGTCAACAGGGGAATGAGGAGTTCAACAAGGTCAACTCTCACTTATTCTGATTACAAGTTTGATTCAAATTGTCTCCTCCTCCTCCCCATTTACTATTTCAATTTACTAAAGGGCCCAACAAATTTTGTTTCTTTCTCTTCGCCAGGGTTGGTTTAAATGATTTAAAATCGAATGCAATAATTTATTGACTGTTTCTCCCACAAGTCTATCTCACTTGACTACATATGCATGCTGATTTTCTTACTTTTATCTCAACTACTACCTTGTGTTATACTCGGAATTGACTCTCCATCTCTCAAGACAGATATACAATATCCTAGAACAAACAAGCAACCTTGCAAATCACAGAAAATAAAGTCTTTTACTTATCTCAACCACATCTTATCACCATTTACCGAATCTATAGCTGCATCTACAGCTAGGAAAAATTGGGTCACTGATAGACCAGGAAGTTTTTCTCATCAAAATCCATTTTGCACATTCATAAATATTCCATTTGTCTGTGCATTGAATTTTGTTGCCATATCTAGTTAGGTGCTTCTGCTCTTCATCTTGAGGTCCTCAACAAAATCCAAAAGAGGATTTGCAATATAATCGACCCTGACTTGGCAGCCGACTCTCAGTCACTTTCTGACCAATGTGATGTGTTTTCCCTTTGTCTTTTCTACAAGTATTTTCATGGCAACTGTTGACAAACTTTTTAACCTGGTTCTCCAACCACATTACTAGATTGGCATCAATGTCCCACCCTTTTACCATCAAAATAGTTAAATGTAACTGCCTCACCTTCTTCAACAACTTATTTTCTGGCACTTCCCATTTGTGGAACTCGCTTCTGTCTACTTGCTTCCCTGATAGCTACAATCTCAAAGTTTAAATGCAACATCAATTGCCAGTACCTTTTTTGTTTTTTTCACTCACTGTAACCCCCTGTGCCTTCACTTATGCTCAAACTTGGCTGGCAACCGGTCTACCGCAGAAAGCAATGGTCACTTTCACTTTTTTAATGTTATCGGTAAGGTTGCTATTGCACCCCCTTTACAATCCAAAGTGACAAAAGTGCATAACAATGCTGACAGCAGAACTCTATTCATCTCTTTCTTCCTTTTTCTCACTAGCAATTTGCTTCCTACAGAAGGACTCTTTATCCTCCTACTTGGCACCTGCCTACAATAATCTCATAGTTGAGTAACTAACTGGCTATTAAATGACACTTAAGCCTTTCCTTAAGCACAAATTAAAACTAGCTGAGTAGATGGCTGGTCAGAGACAGGCAGCAATTCAGTCTCATTTCTCTGGGTTAGTAAAACTGTCCACTTTTTTATGTGCCATGTCCCTTCAGAACATAGGCAATCATGGCCTTCCATATCTTCCTATCCTTGTGTCTTCCTATCTCTTGTGTCTTGTATTCTGACTTTTTGTTATTTCTCCCAATTCCTGTTCTACCAATCATTTTTTCAAGTTCATCAAGTATGTTTCACACGGCTTTCCTCTGCCCCTCTTTCTAACAATCAGTCCTTTTAGTATCAGGTTTTCCAAGCCCTCCTTCCTCATGCCCTAGAAATTTCAGCTGCCTCCTCAAGTATAAGTTTCCTTTTTGTTTTCATTTTCTCAAAAACCTTGTCATTGTTCACATGTTCGATCCATGATATCCTTAGCATCTTTCTGTAGAACCACATTTTGCTGCTTCAAGTCTTCATCTTTGAAGAGATTATCCAGCATTTGCTGCCATACAAGAAGATAGATATCACATAACAGTTCAGTGTTTTTTTTTCTTTTTTAACAATGATGTTCATCCTCTACAATGCCCAAGAGCCACTTGAGGTAGAGGGTTACAGAATAAGATGCACAGTTTATATAGATATGCAGGAAGATAATGGTTACTTCTAGACTTGAACAGGTTAAGATTGTAGAGATCAGAAAAGCATGAGAATACATTCCTTTCAAGTGCCAGGTTACAAAATCATATTTGCATATTAAGCAGTCCAGAAAAAAGTAGCTTGATTATTTCAACTTCCAGTTACATATGCTAAATTGGTTGACCATGAAAGATTGCCATAAAAATTATGACCACTAAGGTTTGCCCTGAGAATTCAAAATAAAATTGAAGAATATTAAAAAATAAAATTCCTTCATTCAATTTTGATGAAGATTCTTCCTAGCAGAATTATGTCATTTTTTGTCTTCCATCAACATAGCTGAAGTTAACAACTGTGTCTTCTTCAACTCATGTTTTTCACTTACATGATGTAGAATGATTATTTTGAATCAACTGCTAAGTTTGCTGCTAAGAAAATTAATTCACTATATGGTGCTAAGCAATTTTTCTTGCCTGAATCTATCTTATACATTTATACATTTGCTATTCATTAGAGAATTTATGATTGCTGCCACGTCTGGTCTGGTGCTTCTATTTTATATCTAGAGATTCTTGACAAAATCCAAAGAATCAGCAACATTATCAGTACTGACCTGGCATCACAGCTTCAGTCACTTCCTCACCACCATAACATAACCTTGCTTTGACGCTTCAATAAATATTTTCATTTTAATTGCTCTGATGAGCTTTCCTCTTAGGTACCTTGACCTCATGAATTTAAGTGTAGTACTAGATTGGCAGTTATGTCTCAATTTCATTATTGAAATTGCTAGTTGTGGCCATAGGTTCTATGCTAACAGTTCCTCCTCTTGCACTTATCACTTGTGGTATTCTTTAAGTTTTTTTTACTAGCTATGATTTTTAAAAATGTAAATGTAATCATCACCTAATTCCTTGAATCCTGTTCTTTTATTTTTCCTGTTTCCTTCACTCTTAATAACCCTTAGCATCCTATGGATTTCTATTGACTTGCTTGGGTTCAAATGAAAAGAAAGTGAGTTAAATGTTCCTTGTCCTACCTGATCCAAATAGCCAAAACTAGTTAAAACAGTTATATCATGGGTTCAAACTGAGACCAGGTTCTGATTCAATTTAGTCTAATTAAATGCTTTTTGTATATCTCTTAATTTCATAATGCACTTCTGAGATTTCTTATGTAAAGCCTTTTGTTAATTTTCTTTGGAGATCAATACCCTCTTTCATACTGTCACATGCATACATTCTTTCAGATGAGCATTATCCAAGATTGCAAATATATACTTATCATTCCTATGTTTTTTACCACAACACTTCTGAAGATAAAGTGGCCAGAAAAAAAAAACAAAAAAAAAAGAAAAACAAGTGATAGTCTAGGCCACAAAAAGTATAAGCGAAAACAAACCAATAAGATATTTAAGTAAACTTTTGATGAAAAAAAAAATGATTATCGTACAAGAAAAAGATAGTAAATAGAAACATGGAAAGAAGAGGGCAAGAGAAACGGTCGATGTAAAATGACAAGTGCAAAGAAAGTAGCACAATATGAGAAGCTTTCCGAATGACCCAGCATGCTGGCAGTGGCAGTAGTTATGGTGATAGTGCTGCTGATGAGAGAGAGAAAAATAGAAGAATTTTTTTTTTTTACCTGACTTCATATTTCAAAAACTTTAAAATTTCAATGGATTAACCATCCTATTTTTTCTTTTTTGGTTTTTATCATAAAATGCAGTCAGATAATTTCCAAAATCTTGAGAGACAGATAAAAAAAAGAATATTAAGCCAGGTAAATAACTCACCAAATTGGATTATAGCAGAACGATAGATTTTTTAACCTAAACACAGAAATAAAGCAAAAAACCAAAATATGAAAAGAATATGGCCAGGGAAGAGAAAGGAAGGAAAAGAGAGAAGAAAGCAAGATTTTGCTTTTAGAGCACTGCCAGAAAGGAAGGAAGGAAAAAAAATGATTTATAAAAAGAAAATTGCTTTTTTGCTTTTAGCTGAAAACCAGAAAAGCACAATAGATTGGAAGCACCTAGAGCAGAGAAACAACATTGGCTTTCTAAAAAATATGCAAAAGCAACAAGTCCCAACAAAGGTGAATGCTGTAATGGCCAGATGGTCACATGACAGAAAAAATTTATACGAAACCTCATTCCAGTTTAATCCGAAACACAAAAATTCATTACATTCAGATTTCAAAGAACAAGCACTTCTTTTTTTGTGGGGAGGGGCTTTTCTTCCATTTTTTCCCAAAAACAATTTCCTATATCAGGCTAAATGTTTGATAAGTCAATATAATTGCAATGGTTTTATTTTATAACTAATAATTTCATTGTTAGTATTCAATAATCAGTGTAATTTTAATATTACAGTTCTATCATTCTTTGTGTTTATTTCTTGTGTTTTTATTTGTAATGCTTACATTTTTCCCATAATTTAAGAGTTATATTTGCAATAGGTTCAAATTAGCCAGTGAAGAGAGGATTTTATTAAGCAGAGCATGATAGTGGACAGAATGGTATTATTTAAAAGTTCAAAATGTGTAGACACTTTAATAAATAAAATATTCAGTGATAAAATAGAGCATTGATAGCCATCTTTAAAATAAAAAAAAATAAAGTATATATATTCACAAATACATCACATTTTTTTTTTAAATTTACAATGATAAAGCTGATAATTCACAAGAATGGATCTTTATTAAATTTAAAAATGAAAAATGATGGGGGTTACAACCAATACAGAGCATAGAGAAAGAAAAATACAAACATCTGAAAGCAAGAAAAAAAAATGATTCTATCAGATCAACTTACTTGACAGTTGTTGTGAAGTCTGGAACTGGAATTTCAGCATTGCTTTCAACCTCTGCAAGAATATCTTTGTTGACACCACCACCATATTCTTCTGCCTGTGTTCGAGATTCTAAGTAGAAGACACGCCACTGCAGACAGGCAAATAACAATTGGAAAAAGTCAGCTGGAAAAGAAGAGTGAAATCTCTAAATATTTTTTTTTTTTTTTTTTTAATCATATCACCCCGAGCAAGGCGGTAATGCCACTGATGTGCCAGGGGCTACGTAAGAGTGAACAATTAGAAAGAGAGAAAGCCGGAAACCACATCCTAAACAGGGAACAAGGGATGAGCCTCTTAACCTGTTCAATAGACATGGATGGAGTGTGAACCGGGCGATAGATAGATCTATCCACTCCAATTGAAAAAAAAAAAGTGAGAAGATTGGAAGAGAGAAAGCCGGAAACCACATCCTAAACAGCGAACAAGGGATGAGCCTCTTCACCTGTTCAATAGACGTGGGTGGAGTGTGAACCGGGCGATAGTTTAGTCTATTTCAAAGTTGTTTCTTCAAAATTATCACTGCTATTTTTTAAACTGGATCAGAGGTCCCTTCAGTTTTGGGCCAGTGGCCCAATTAGTTCTCTAGAAGAGCTAGTCCACACAGAGCATGGCTTTTAAGCTAGTGATTTTTAAAGAATTAGCAGAATTAAAATTTGAATCATTGCTTTAGGTAACTTTTCAAATCACTGCCATCAAAAGCATGTATGTTCATGAGAAATTTCATTCATCTCAATTGTTGAGAAGTTTTATTTCCGAGTACAACGTTGTTAAACAAAACATTCAAAAGTTTTTATAAACCAACTGCTTTGTAAGTAGTTTTGTTTGTATGTTTTAAAAAAAAAATCAATTTACATATATTTCTTTGTATTGAAATCCAAAATTGATAAAAGTTCTATCACACACTTGTGTAAATAATAGATGTGTGATAAAAGCTTTTTCTGAATCAGTTGTTATGCAAATGATTTTTGCTTAGAACAGAAAATCAATTCATATCTAAACTTATTTACAAATGAAACTGTCTCTGTGTATGTGTGTGTGTGTGTGTGTTACCTATAGACTCCGAAACGGCTGAACCGACTCTCCCGAAAATCTACACAGCTGTACCACAAGCGTCTGCGAGCGCTCCCAGCCAGATTTTGTGTCAAGGCACACCCGATAAATATTGAAAATCGATAATCGAAAAAATCGGGTTACAGAAGGAGTGGTCTGACCCTAATCAAATTTGATACACTCATCGACAAAGACATAAAAAACGATATTCAGAAGCTTCAAGGCTACAGCTCCCACAATAGTACAGAAAATCGATAATATATATGTATATATAAAAGGCAAGATGCTTGTGTGTGTGTCCGTCCATCCGCCTGCATGTCCGTATTTTTTTCAGCCCTTTTATCTTAGTTCCTGTTTCGGGCCCGGCTCCAAGCAGGTGCAATTGTAGTTCCCAGTCTCAGCCATGATACCATTCACTCGGAAGACCCACCTAGCCTTCAAAACTCAGTTTACAACGAAAAAAACCCATTTGATATCGATACCAGCTCCAGGACTATGGATTAGTTTTAAAGCTTTCATTACACCCAAGCAACACTGGGCTATACTGCTAGTATAAAATTTTTGTGTGACTAAACAAAAAGAAAATTGTACAATCATAAAAAAAACTTTATTTTGGATTAATTACAAAAGTAATGAGGAAATTCGCTTTCATAATTTTTTTTTTGTTATACGACACTTAAAATATGAAAAGTTCATTTTCGCTGAAGTGGTAGCAGTTAATTTCTTTTCGTATTACATGTATGCACATGCGTGTTGAACAGAAAAAAAACAAATAAATTGTTCCTATCTGTATTAAGAGGAAATAAAATGGCAAAATACAAGTGTTATACTAAGACCTGCCAACTTCAGATAGATAAATGCTGACTAATGTTGGTGAAGGTAAGCGAACACCAGATGTAAAATTTTAAAATTGGCCATCTCTGGATCTTTGTTTTCATCATTAAAATTTAAATGGTATTTGTTATATTCCTCCCCACACTTCTACTATATATATATATATATATATATATATATATATAATGGACAATGAATGTCTATTATGTTTAATCATGTGCTGTTCTAAACATTGTTTTTTGGCTTTAATTTCAAGTAAGAATAAAGACAAAAATTGTCCAACATTTATATATATATATATATATATATATATTTTATTATTATTATGCTGGTTCTAAGTTTTCAGCTCATATGAGCCATATTCAGAGTGGTTACAGGAATGTTAACATAAAGACATCCATCATCAAAGATGATATTATCTTATGTTGACGTAGCTCAGTTAGAAAATAATGACAATGTTGATGTTCTGCACAACTTCAAGCAAAAGGTTAAGAATGAAGCTTCCCCACTATATTAGAAGTAGCAATAATAGTTATAAGCAACCTATTTTGCTGAAATATCATTTTAAGAGAAAGATTTTATAAATTTCAAATGAAAGTAGCACTACCAGCTCAGTTAATGAATGCTAAATGTTCCCTTATAAGGAAACAATATTATTAGTAAAAAAACACAATAAATAGAAAATGAATAAACTATAAATAACCATAATGAATAAATTTATATTATTTTAAACAAAAATGCAGTTCATAACAAAATTAGAAAGCAAGAAATTTACATACCCAAGAGAACATGAGCTGCTGGAGGAGAAGTATAACTTGGTAAGAAAAGCCATTGTTGAAGAGAGAGTTTTAAAGTATTTGCCCAGGGATAAGCTATAAACAAAGAAATACAACAAACAACATGAGGTTATGAACATTTAAAATAATAGTTATTAATGGTTAAAAGGAAAAAATACAGCTAACATCTGCATTTTCAGAAGTTGTTTTTTTTTTTTTTTACACGTTTAGAAAAACTGAAAGCATTTACATATTACAGAAATAAAAAAAATAAAGAAATGGTGATAAAAATATCATCATTAAAAAATATTCATGATATTTATCTAAAATAACAAAAAATTTTGCAATGTCCTTGCTCTTCAGGTTTATAATGATAATAATAATGAAAATAAATAATAATTATGATAATAAATAAATTCCTTAGTTGCTATGCTACAGTTGCCCAGTAAACTGAAACATACCAGCTAAGGAATTTGATAAATTATTGAAGTAAAATATCCAGAAATCAAAATAGAAAATATGTGGAAATTGAAAACAAGAATAGTTCCAGTGCACCTGAAATGATACAAAAAGAAAGAAAAAAAAAAAAAAAAAAAACAGAACACAACAGCCCATATCTATTGAAAAAAATCCCTGGAAATCCAGCTGAAGAGAAATACAAAACAATTGTCTTGATAAGTACAGCCTACACACTAAGAACTTTGTTCATGTAATGACATAATAGTGTTCGAAAAACAAATCATGAAATGTCGCCATAACACACCACTACCTTAGGTTTTCCCCACAGACTTAGTGTGACCATAGCAGAAATTTAAATATGATAATAATGATAATATCTTAAATCTAAAGAGTTAACACTGCAAAGTCATTGGTTGGTTAACAAATATTGTGAATCTTTTTATCTATTGATAATAACTATTGTTCTACATAAATATTGAGCCTTCTTACTAACAAAATTCTGCTGACCTTGAGGTGTCAAATTACATCATTTTATTTATATCAATAGGTGTTATTTTTTTAGTTTTTAAAAAGAAAAATATTTTTTTTTAGATTCACTTGTTATGGTAACTTGAAGCGTGCTTGCTTCAAGCGGCACTAAGCATACATTGTACTCATATGAATTTTCTCATAACCAAGTAGTGAAACCAGGTTGCTCATAACTATCCAGTAATAAGCAATTAATGTTATCTAAACTTATTTATAAATGGAACTTTGTGTGTGTGTGTGTGTCCATTACCTATAGACACCGAAACGGCTGAACCGATTTTCTTGAAAATTTACACAGATGTACTATAAGCGTCTGTGAGTGTTCTTAGCTAGGTTTTGTGTCGAGGTACCCCCGATAAATATCAAAAATCGATAATCGAAAGAATCGGGTTATAGAAGGAGTGGTCCGATTTTAATCAAATTTGATACACACATAGACAAAGACATAAGAAACGATATTCAGAAGTTTCAAGGTTGCAGTTCTTACTATAGTGCAGAAAATCAATATAAAAGGCAAGATGTTTGTGTGTGTGTGTCTGTTTATCTCCCAGTATGTCTGTATTTTTTCAGCCCTTTTATTTTAGTTTTTGCTTCGGGTTTGGCTCTAAGTAGGTATAATTGTAGTTCTTAGTCTCAGCCATGATACCATTAACTCAGAGGACTTATTTGGTTTTCAAAATTCAGTTTACGATGAAAAATGCTTATTTGATATCGATACCAGGAAATCAAAATTTGATTTACATCCATTCATTTTTCTTTCAGCCTATGGTTTCGCTTTAACTGGAAACAACTATTACTTTTTAGTCTTCCGTGTCAATGTCCAAAGAGTCTTAGCTCCAGGACCATGGATTAGTTTTAAAGCTTTCATTACACCCGAGCAATACCAGGCTATACTGCTAGTGGATAGATAAATAGAAAAGGTCACTGTTCATTTTTATAGATTTGTATTTTCTCTCATCAGAGTAATTCTTATACACATGAATGGTAAAAATTGGAATTTAAACAAATTTGTTTCAACTAATCCTTTACAAATAGATAAAGTTTTCATAACTATGCTTTTATTAACAAGGATACTTAAGAGTTATTAAGAATGCCCAATTTAAAAAAAAAAATGTAAAATGTAATTTCTTCTAAAAGTAATATGTATCCTTTATATTGTCCTATATATAACCCCATAAATTTGCCAGTTGAATCCAATCATTATATCCTAAGGTGCAACTTAAACAATTTCAGAGTAATGATTAAATTCCATATTAAATTCATTTTCCTAGAAAACATAACTAAATTTCATTAAGTAAATGTGACAGTATTTTAAGCAACTTTCATGAAATTCAACTGATAAGGTCTATAAAAATAATTATTTTCTCCTTTAAACAAAGGTTACATTGTTTTGAAGTGTTGCTGTAAATTGGTACTCATTTTTTTTTTTTCTAATTTTTTTGTGTTTTGGGTTGTATTTTTCAGTTTCTATTCTTTGAGACAGTTGAGCTATTTGAATATTTTTATTAATAAATGATGTTTTGTGTGAGTAGCTTCTGTTTCCAAGAAATTTCTGTTAGTCCTTTTTTTTTTCTGGGTTTCCTTAGGATTAAACAAATTTAGTTAATTTAAATTAGTTTGTAGACAGTTCATTTTTAGTGGACATTTGTATTTTGTTCTATAATTACCAATAGGAATGGTGAATGTTTGCCGTCTATTAGTAATTTTCATGTGCTTTTTATTTTATATTTTCATAATTTAGAGCTGTAGCTGCATCAAAACACGTGAAGTTTTAGAGTTTTTCTGTTCAATATTTTGAATGTGTTTGTTAAAGAGTTGGACATATTTTACCCAGGTCTATTTTTACATTTTTATAATATGCTAGGTTGAACCATAGGGAAAACTACTTTAGATTAGAGCAGGTAATCCCCAATGATAAAATGCCAAAAAGGTTAATAAAAGAATTACTTACATAGACAGAGACCCAGTGGAGCACCAATGGCAGACATGTATTGTAGAGGTAATAGAATTGTAAGCACAAGAACATAAATAGGCCACAGGTAAGCATTACCACGACGGTTCAACAAGAGTAATACACCCAGAAATATTGCGTAGAGCACAGAATAGGCATCAACACGGACACTGATAGTAATGGCTGTAATGATGTAACATAGCTAAAAAGAACAAGAAAATCATTCACATAAATTTTGCATTTAAATGTTGCAAATATTTATCAGTAAATAAATTAAACCAATATATTAGAAAGAATGAAAGATTTGCTTAGACTGAAACAGATTACTGAAATCGGAATGTTACAAGCTGAGAATATTAAAGCCTAAATAAAATTGAGATAATTTTAATGAAAATGGAAAAGTCAAGGGCTTTCTCTAAAAGCAGACATTATAAAAGGAATCGAAGACAAACGGGTCAAGGCTTATCTTAAAATATAGAATCATTTGCCATTTGGTTAAATAAGAATTTAATTGTTTTTCACCTCTTATGTATAGGGTGGCTTCAGAACATGAAATTTCATGAAAATTAGCAAGAATTTATCTCAGATTAAGAATGCCTCCCAGTGTGAATTGATTGAACTCTCAAACTAAAACTTCGTAAGTTAATATTTTACAATATAGAATTAATATTAAAATGGTCAGGAAACATGATAGTATTTCAATACACATTCTAAATGTTTTTTTTTTGCACTGCTTTGTTTATCATTTTTATATAAAGCAAAAGAATAAATACTAAAACAATCAGAAACTGAACTAGAAAGTAAATATTTATCAACAAAGTCAATGCCTTTTACTTAAATATTTTTTTAACTATCACACCAAAAATAAGATTCTAGATTTCAAAGGGATGCTAGCAACAATACAGAGGGGCCAAGTTTGTTGCATACATAATATTGTAGTTTGGAATTTTTATGAAGAGAATTGAAAGTGACGACAATCAAATGTCAAAGCTCTCTAATCAGTTCATTTTTCCTTTTCTTAACATATTTTTTTATTAATGTCTCTTCAATATAAAGACTAAATAACAAAAATGTAGAAATAAACAGCTGTATGAAAGTGTATAAGAAAATTAATCATCTTAAAATACAGAACTTTCATTGATAAATTCAAGAGAAAATACCCCCAAAAAAAGAAGAGTAATATGAATGAACTATACAACAATAATGAATAAACTAAAAAAGAAATTTTAAAAATAGACTTACCTCAAGTCCAAATTTGTAAAAGAAATAATTAGCAAAATATTTAAAGCATTCTACAATTCCTTTGTCAGCATCAGTACGCTGAATATTAGTAAAAATAATCCCAACATTTGGTTTCTGGTATTTTGGATGATTGTAATGTTGTTCTTGGTGATAACGTATGATTGACTGGAATGCAATCACTATCAAGATGACAACATAATTCTGTCAAATGAAGAACAGAGAATATTGTTAATGGAAAAACTCAACCATGACAAAGACAAGCCATCAAATTAACTTAATCTTTTGCTCTTTAAGATTCTTTTTTTATTGATCAGTCTAAAATAAATTTTGTTTAAGGATCAAGATCTGAAAATAAAAGTAAATAATGATATAAACAAAGGGACAATAAAGAGCGTATACTCTTCTCCTAAAGTTATCAATACTGAGATCAACAAAAGATTGAAAATCCTTAAAAGATGGGAGTAAAAATTATATATGACTTAAAAAGAACAGTTTTAACTTCATTGTACATCTGAGAGGGTTCATCCATGAGTTGATCATTAATTTAAATCTTCAATTTGCAACCAATTCAACACCAGCCTTCTCAATTATATCATACCTATTTGATATTTTCAAAACAAAACTAAATATATTTTTAAGGATTTGTTTTTGTTTTTCACCTTTTTAATTCACAATGATATAGTTTTCTTGAAATAATAGAGAAGATCTCAATTTAAATTTGCATGAAAAGGTTTACAATAAACTCTGTAGAAAGACATCGCATTGCTGCCAAAACAGAACCAGTGCAAATCATATCATGCCTGGCTGTGAAGAAAGAAAGTATCGACCAGCTTCCCCAGGAAATAGTTAGAATGGTGAGATGAGCAGTATTAGCTATGCAAATGATTCCTTTGCTAGCCAACCACTAAAGTTTTAGGCTCCCTAAAAGCAGGTGCATTTTATGAAGAGGCAGTCTGCCTTGTTAACGGGATTTCTGTGTTACCAAAGGTTTCTATTCATGTTACCCAGCATTGTTTGAAATTCAATCTGTTTGTATTTCCAGTGTCCCAGCTGCATTCATTGTATATGTTTGATGTTCCCATATGGAAGTCTTGTTCATGCAATCTCTGTTATGATCCAATGTTCGACTCCTTTAGTGTTTGATTCTGGTGCTACTGATTTTTCCATCCTGTTGGTAGATCAGTCAGTCAAGTGCCATACATGATAAACACTGGGAGGGACTGGATAGAATATTTTCCTGCAGTAAGTTGCCATTAGACTCATTGCTAACCAAGGCTAGAGAACTCAATCTGTCCTGCTATTTAGCCTATAGCTGGAGGGAGAAGAGATGGATTAATACCTTTCCTAAGGGTATTTGCACATAAGTGAATGCAATGAATTCAACTGGAATTCAAACTTGGATCTCTGATTTCATGTTCTAAGCTGATATCTACTGCGCCACAATGCACATCCAGATACCCAACCAATAAGAAAATCTTACAGAAAGACTCCATTTAGCACTCTCAGTGCTAAATAGAGGCAGTACAGAGAGTTTGCTTTTCAGACCTTATTCTGTGGATGCATTGTTTTAAGTGCTTGCAAGGTTTCATTATTTTCATACTTCGGTGAGTTTCAAGTGCTCAAAACTACTAATGTCAAAAGAATCTACTACCACCATTATAACTCAGGAGTTTAAAAAAAATAAAATAAAGGCTTTTAGTCAGTGCTATCATACAAATTTACATTAAATACATTTGGACATAACTTTACATATTACCAAACAGATGATCAAACTGGTTTCAATACCTACTATTAGTGATACTAGACAGTACAAGATCTTACCAATTAGTCCTTGAGTGTTGTCATGTCAGAGAAAGCAAGAATATACATAGTGCTATTTCTCCTGAAATAATTACTGTAAATGTTGACATACAAGGTGATCTTTTAACCTTAAAAATACCCCCACCCCAAATAAGAGGTTGACTTCAGATATAAAATGTAAACCTTAAATACTGTGGTTTATGGTAAGTTATTACCATGAGAGATCTGATGCTAGGCTAACCCCTATCTTGCCCTCTTTTTCCGATGAAAGTTTCAACAAGCCATTTGAAGACCATATTCAATAACAGTGAAACAAGTGGATGATGAACAGTGAAAAGTCATTCAGGTTGCCATAATAGCCTACCAAAAACACAGCAACCACTCATTAGGTATTGTAGATTGCATTGATAAAATATGCCTACTGTTTTTGTTTTTTTTTCCATTAGAATTTGAGCAAAAAAGTATATGCTTGCTGAATTAATTTAATCCAATACATTTTAAAATATGATTTTTTTTTAAGGTAGGGAGGTCATTTTGTATGGTGGATATAGCCCCAAACCTGCAATTTAACTTGAAAATTTGGAGTTTGTCATACACCCAGTCACCTTGTACATCAATATACATGGTAAACCAATATTTGTTGGAAATAAATTCTTAGACTTTATTTTGAGCATAAAAAGAAATAATCTGAACATCTTTCTTCAAATGGTAACATTTTTTTTTAAAAAACACACTTTAGCAAAATTACAGACTATAAAATATCTTCTTGCAAGCTAATTTCTATCTAACTACAACTATATTTTGCACTGAAAAATAAGGAAGAATTAGCAGAGATTTCATTACAAATTTACTCTTATTACCATATTAAATCACACTCAGGCATCTGTCTATCCCATAAGCTAATGGTAGCACCTTGATCAGTAGAGATCATCAGGTAGTGAGAGTGAAGTAACCTCTGCAGGGCACATCCTTGGGAAATGATACAGGCATCTCCTACCACCATCTCAGACAAGAAGCAAGGCACAGCATTTAGGAATGGTATCAGTTTATCTACAGGAGGTCAATACACACAGCCAACCACTTTGGGGACTCCAATCCAGATTTTCTGTCTATGTTAATCAGTTCCCAACTAGGTATTTATGCAGATGACAACTATTTACTCCTGTTTTAGTAGAAAATTGACAGACCAGACAAAGTAAACCTGGCAACAGCTCTTGAAAAGGACTTCCAATCAGTGGTTAACTGTGGCAAGATATGGCTTTAAATTTTAATGTCTCCAAAAACAAATCTGCTTTCACTTAATCACCGCAGAGAAATTTTTCTGATGCTAAAATAAACTCTACATTTTCTTGGTCTCATGTTTTTCACTAACAGGAAGTGACTATATCAAATCAATTGTTATGTCTATTGCAAGGAAAGTTAATTGTGTCATGCCAGAAAATTGCTTGGCAAAATCAATCTTGCACCTTTACAATGAATAGTCCATGCATTGAATACTGTTGATATATCTAATCTTGTGCTCCTGCTGTACATTAAGATTCTTGAAAATAAATGAAATAAAATCCAAAAGAGTCTGTAATGTAATTGATCCAGGCCAGGCATCTCAACTTCAATTACTTTCTCACCAACATGATGTGGATTACTTCTCCAGCTTTTCTGCAAATATTTTCATCACAATTCCTCTGATGGGTCCCCTACCCTGATACCTGGCAACTAAGTCTCACAATTTTACTGTTGAACTTGCTAAATGCAGCTTCAACTATAAGTTTTTTTCCTCACATTCCCCTGTCCCATGAAAATCCCTCCTGATTTTTTACTCCCTTGACAATAACAAACTTCAAAAAGTCAAAGTTAATTGCCATCTTTTCTTCTATAACACTGTTCATTTTCTGTCTTTTCCGCAATCTGCCCTATTCTCACACTTCACTTCAATGTTGGAGGTGAAATGTTTATTTAAAAAAACACATTTACTTCCAAAGTCTTTTTTCCCCTGTTTCAATATGGCCATAAGGTAACAGAGTTACCACATTAACAGTTATGGAATAGAAGAGTCATGAATTTAAACAGCCATAAACAGAAAAAAAACCCAGAAAAACACAAAAATGGTTAAAAACTCACCTGGAGGTAATTTGGCAGTTCAGTTCTTTTAACTTTTTCTAGACCAATCCAAATGTTATTGTTAATTGTGTGATTGAATGGATACAGATCATATATAGTGTTATTCCCATCTTTCATCTGAAAAGATATGATTACAACAGAATATTCTTATTCGCAGGCTAATACTCTTGGTTAACAAAGTGGAAGGACTATATACAGATTCCATTGCTAGGTCATTGCTAAAAAAAAGTTGGTTCAATATGTCATGCAATCTAATATTCACAGTATATTTCTAACATTGTTAGTTAAAATTGAATGATAACCAATCCACATTTGGTTAGAAATAAAGTTCCTGCACAACTTTTATATATATATATATATATATATATATATATATATATATATATACATCTCCAAGTATGGGTGGAATAATATTCCCCATCCAAAGAAACACTATTTTTAAAAAAGTGCTCAATACAAAGTAGAGCTAATAATAATAATAATATTTATTAATAAATTATAACATTGATATGTTATAATATCACTACAAAAGTAGCTATTTTGTTTCGACACTTTTTGTGTCTTTTCAAGTGATGTTGTTATTTCGAAATAACAACATCACTTGAAAAGACACAAAAAGTGTCGAAACAAAATAGCTACTTTTGTAGTGATATTATAACATATCAATGTATATATATATATATTATTATATATATATATATATATATACACACACACACTGATACAGCCTCTATCCCACACATACTGTATAACAATGAAAATTATCAGATATGCAATAAAAAAGAATTTTGGCTGACATTTTCTTGTAATGTAACCAATGAAACACAACTGTACCTCATTGAGGATAACAAAATGTGTATATATTGGGATGACAATAAGGGAAATAAAAGAAATGGCTCTTCTGAAGTTAACTGGTCTGATTGTAAAAGAAAATATGAAAAATTTTTTTTGAATAATTTTTGTAGATTAGTATTCATCAGACTTCAAAGGATATCTGTCAGAATCAAAAATATCAATTTTTAACATTTTAGAAGGGAGGGTCCTGTTCTTAATGTAAAGTGTCAAATTAGCCCATAGTTTCTTAAAGAGTTATTTGTAACAACTGATGTTGTCTTTTTCCTCCCCTATTCAAGATTTTCCTTATTCTTTAAATAATTTTTTTTTAAAACTTATTTCAGAGGAACTTGACACAAACATAGAATGATTATCTTACATGAAAAACAGATGCATTTTAGGTTAATTTATTTATTTAAAGACTTAGAGCAGTGTTTCTTTTTAAGCAATGGCACACCTAAGAGCAAATGATAATATCACAAAACATTTAGCAAAATTTTTAAAGGGTATACATCTAAATATTATGAAATAAAACCATAAATTTTTTTAAAGTATATGCACAAATATGAACTTACTTTATTTCAATGTTTCTATTCAAGTATTTGTTCAGTTTATTTAGTGTGAAACCAGTGTTTGGTATTTTTTGCAATTTCTTCAATATGTCACACCACATTTAAGAGGAGTGCTCAGCACACTAGTCTGCCACAACACGGTGGTTGAAAAACACCAACTTAGAGAAAGAATTAATTAATGCTAATCTATAAAAATCTTTTTAACATGTAGACCAGTTAATTTCAATGTTGCTGAATGCAATAGCATGCAAAATAGATTAGGCAGGGGTTACAATAGCCCTAGGCATCAATATTAAGAGAACATCCAATCAAAAAGTGAAGGAAAATTTAGTTTATATTTAATTTGAATCAAGTATTTCATGTTTCATCTGTTTTTACATATTTAAAAGGTTTCCCTTTCTCACACTTCTCAGTACTAGGCCCGATAGAATAGCTGAGTCTTAGGGGGCATGCAATCATTTTTTCCCCAGACATCACAAAATATCACCAGACCTCTGCACACCACTGGCTAAAGGAATGATAAGACAAAGACAAAAACCTGTTGATTATCATCTAACTGTTCATGTTTGCTATCACTTTTTTCAAGAATGTAGACACTTAGACCCAGGCACACAACACTTTACATCATACCAAGAAAATCTGCATTTTAATGTCTGCAACAGCAAAGTCCATCACAGTCAATATAGAACATGACATTGAACTGAGCAGAAAGTCAGGAGATGGAAAGCACAAAAATAGATGTAAGAATTTTCAGTATGGGAAAAATAAATTGAATGAAGAACTGGCAGAAATTAGATAAACAAATAGCAATCAAGCAATAAAAATGAATACTTACTGTACAATTTGATTGCCAATCAGCAATTCTTGCCACTGACATTTGAAATGATGCTTTGGCTAGCAGAACTAATGCTGTCCACAACTGCAAAATGTGGGACAGCAACAAGCGACCTTTAGGTAGAGGCAAGAAGAAGGCCAACATTATCACGTAGACGGCACTAATGGCTGATACCTGAAACAGAGAAACAGATTGTATTTAATAAATCAACCGTAAAAAAAAATATCTGCCAAATTGGTTTAAATTAAATCTTCTATCAAGTTTAGTAATCCACATGCAGTGCCTGCCTTTCTTACATTAAGATACCTACATTTTAGACTTAACTCATATCCAGATAACTGGTAATGGAGTCAGATTCAAAACTTTCCTAAAAAAGTGTTTAAGCAATATTAAATCATTATTTTCTATTTATCATTATGCTTAGAATATTGCTGCCACATCTGGTCTGATGCTCCTGCTATATATTTGGAGATCCAAAGATAAAAATCGAAAGAATCTGCAATGTCATTGGTCCTGACCTGGTGTCTCAGCTTCAATATGCCTTTTCTATAAATAATTTCATCGTAATTGTTCTGAACACTCCTCTATGGTAGATAGGCTATGGACTGTCAACATAAGCACAGTACTCAATGAATGGCAAAATCTCAACATTTTACAGTTGAAATGGTTAGATGTAACAAATTCTATGCTAATGGTTTCTTTTCTTGTACTTCTCACTTATGGAACTCTTGTTGAGCTTCTTGCTTTCCAGTCTTTTGACCTTCAAAAATTTAAATGCAATGACAATCATTCTCTCCAGTCATCTAAATTTCCATTTTTTCATTGTTTTCACTCTTTAATATTTTTTTTTATATTCCTTCACATTCAACCCCATGTGTTAGTGGCTTTGTTGCCTCACTTGCAGTGAGATTATATATATTATTGTGAATCAATTTTGGGTCATAATTAAATTAGACCCATACACTGTTGTATTAAAAAGTGTTCAATACATATATATTGTTGAGCTTTTTTCATTTAGAAACAAGTTATTTCCACAACCTAGGTTTTAACCTTTCAGTATCTTCAGGCAGTTTATAATACCTGATATTCCAACATTTTCAAACGTAACACGAGGATTTTCATCAACGCCCAACTGGAAGTTTTAAACAACTGAAAATTTCAAAATTAGGGAAAGAGTTACTTAAGGACCTTAAACACTTTTATCCAGGTTTGTATGATCCTAAGATGTATTTCTGTGGTATGACTATATGTGGATATTATTTTTGATGTTTTATTTAGTATTTATATATAAATAAAAACAATGTTAATATCTGGCTGCTTGTTACCGATCTGTTAAAGATGCCTGCTGCTTAGACTCTTCTTTTGTTTCCTCAACACCCACAAAGACAACCTGTGTTTTACACCTCAACTCTTAGTTACGAGAGAGAGAGAGCACATAATCTGACATGATCACCAGTTGAACAAAGCCAGTACACTCAAGCCATTAGGAGCTTGTGCTAACACAATCAAACAACTGCTTTAACAGTTTCATCTTCCAAATTTCACTGGGTCTCGTCAACACACAATATGGTTTTCAAGCCTTCACAATAGTGCGGCATGATAGGATCAGCTCCTTGACAAATCAAACATGGTGAAATTAAAACACAGGCTTCATAGTCCAAATGATGTGTAATTTCATATCAATTCAATTCATGGTACCATCTCAGATTCGATGAAATTTTAGTATGTTGTACCCACCAATGAGAATATGAAAAACCAAAAACCCTCAAATTTTAGCTTCCCCAGGCACTTGGTTCAGGAGTTAGGACCTCTTGAAATTGGATGTCAATTTTTGCTAATTTCAAAATAGAATGCAAAGTTGACAAATTGTCCTAAAAAGACAAAGTCCATATTTGGTTAGTTTTATAGTTTAATATGTGGCGAAAACACTGTTTTTATTTTATTTCTATTTTCTACAGTGTTGTAGTTCTAGGCTGCTAAAAATGAGGAAAATTGCTATTTTTAGGGTTTTTTAGGTTGGGTTTTATCAAGTGTTTAAAAGCTAAAATTTTAAGGTTTTAATTTTCTCGTAGACTGGACACAACATACTAAAATTCCATCAAAATCTGAGAGTGCCTATGAGAATTTCCAAATATTTGATTGATGAGAAAATATAGTTTTAAGGTATGCTATATTTATGGGTTAAAGTGTGCAATATCAGGGATACAGCATATGTAAATATGAAAGTGGCCAGTGTCGTCAACATACAACATTGAGTGTTTCATGCTTATATGCAATTGCTTACAAGCATGAAACAGAAGGTCATCACTAAGTGTTAACTTCACTGTCCACTTATAGGTTCAAATCATTGAAACTCATACAGTAGCTACATGGCAAACAATGACTTCTATGTAAAGATAGATAAAATTTGTCAGTCAAAAACATTGCCCAAATGTACCTTCAACTTCTTGCAACTACTGAATTATAATCATAAAACCGCAATTAGCATAGAAAATGTTTCAATCGCATTACTAAAGCAGTACTGTTTATTCTGATGCACTGACCTCCTTTACAGCCACTACCATCACAGTCAGGCCGACCACTTTGAAGATGTGGATCTCAATCAGCCTCCATAAATACTGAGATACATAATTCCATATGCCACTTCCTCTTCTCCACATGGCACGAAAACGTACCACAAATTCTTTCCGCCAATCTAAAGAAAAGACAAACAGAAAAATGCAGACAATGGATCCCATTATTCAAATATAAAATGAAAAACTGACAAATCTGATGCTCAATTAAAACAGTATCTAAGTAATTACTTTTACTAATAGTGTAAGTTGACTAAATTGTTTTTTGATGGTCCAACCTTTTGCAGGTTATTTAAAGCCAGAAAATATTCTTAGATTGTAAAAATAATGATTGATACAACTCCAACTAATTAACCTATAGTGGTGGGAAGAAAAGATCGATTCCTACCTTTCCCAAGGGTATTTGTGCATAAGTGAATATAAAAAACCAAACCTGACTGGAATTAGAACTTTGATCTCCAATTTTCAATTCTGCATTGTATAAATAGTATGGGCTAAAAAACATTCTCAAGTGAAACCCAGATTTTACAAAAAAATTTTAAGTTTTAAGATAAGCCTGGTTTTCTACAGTAATTTTCAAGTGAAAGATTACAAATGAAAATGTCAAATGAAATAAACAAGGAATAAAGACCCGAGAGAAAAAAAAAACGATAAAGAAATATTGGAGATGTTTTCAATTATTTAAAATATTAAAAAAAAGTATTAATTTAACAAATACATTTTCTTCTTTTCATTTACAAAATAATTCTTTTAAGCAAATGAACATAATAAATTCATACTATTTAGCATTCTGAGCTCCGATTCTGTATCAGAAGTGGTCAGACCTGTGTCTTCAGTAATGTGACCATCCTCAGCTGTCACATCTATTGACTCTGCATTTACAAATTCTCTTCTGAAAATAAACAGAATTTATTAACATCAAGAGTGATGCTGGCAAAATGATCACAAAATATCTGAAAAAAATTTTTTTTAATTAAAAAAAATAAATTTATATGCAATAATTAACCTTTCACAGAGTAAATCAATCAGTGCCATTTGAGATGAGGGAAAGTTTAAAACTATTTTTAATAATATATTTTCAAAAACAAAACAGGGATTTAGGATTTTAATCTATCAATTCAAATATAATGACTAAAATCCAACTTAGAAACTTTTGAAGTAAGCAAGATATATTTCAAGTGAAATGGATGAACCATATCAAAAGGCAATCAAAGGTCACAAATTCGTAAACTTACTCTGAAAACCTTTTTCCTTACCTATATCTTTCCAGTCCACTGAGGTGCATGAAAGGTTGGTGGAAATAATGTACTTGGATGATGATAACAATTAGGAAACTTGTTGGAGTGAGCAGTTTGACAAAAAGACCTTTCACGTCATATTGCTGTAGGCCAAGGTCACGAAGTCTGATGAAGAAAGAACAAAAAACAATCACAGAAAAGAGGAACAAATTTCAAATTCAAATAATAGAAATAAATAAATAAATAGAAACAGTACATTTAAAATTTATGTTCCAGATTAAATTTACTAGACCTTTATACTATTTAAGACTATTTTTGAACTCATTGGTGTATTAATATTTTCTGTGCATAATTCATTTATACAATTGAGAATGACAGAATATTTTATCCTAATTATAAAAATGATTTAACGGAAGACTTTTTGCAAACTAAATTATATATTTAATCATTCTTAAGAGTTTGCTTGAACAATCATAACACTGTAAGTAGAAATGGAGAATAAGTTTAAGGATTAAAGAAATACAAAAGGCTTTGTAGAGTGTCTGTAGATGGTCATAAGTTCTATGCCTGGAACTGACATTGGCAATCACAGAAAGAAAAACAGTATAGCAGCCTTGAGTGCCTTTTCATTTGTCTGAATTCACAAATCAGCAATTAAGACAAGATTTCCTGGTATAAAAAAAAAAAAAAAATCTTTGTCTCCTAAATCTTTAAGTGAGAATTTTCATTTTGCAGCAAACACAGACCACCTGAAACTGATGGATTTGGAAATCTCAGTCACTTTTCTTTCACTGACAAGTAGTCAGAAAAATTTCCCTACTAGGGACAATAAAAGTAGCTTATATCCACTATATGCATTGTGTTAAATAAATTGCACAATGCATATAGTCTTATGCAATGAAAAAAAAAAAAAAAAAAAAAAAAAAATTCTCCTCTCATGAGAAGACAGCTGATTTGAATTTCAGTAACATACAGGGACCATCCAACTTAGATATATTGTCCTGAAGAAAGTCATAAAGAGTAACTTAGCAACACAACCAACTCAGCCCACTATTGAACAACAGCAATTGCCAGACACCCTTTTTGAGCCACATACTGAACTACACATGATGCTGTGACAATGACACATCATTTAGTCTGATTTTGCAACCATTTCCTAAGTGTTCTACTTTATCAAAATGTTTATATCAAAGTTCAAAAATGTAGATAATGGATTTTGCTAGTAGAGATTTATTTTTCCATATTATTCACATGATTACAACAGAAAAAGATACTTACATTTCTTCTGAGAGGCCAGTGCCATTTTTCCAGTAAGTTGGGAACTGACTGAACTGGTAGGTATAAATCATACACAACACACACATGGAGTAAATGATAACCACCCACCAAAATACATACATTGTAACACGCCATATTCTGTAGGACAGCTACAAGAGAAAAAGAATATAAACAGTATTTCTTTTTTAATAATGCATATTAAATTTCATCTGTTTAACAAGAGATATATTTGGTGAATTGTGGAAGAGATCATTTTTATAAAAGGTAACTTTTTTCTAACATGTTGAAGTTCAATAATATGCGATATTCAGTTTGAATTTCACAGCTAGTAGGGAGAAAAGAAAGATATGTGAAGCAGAAAATAATATTGGGCTTGCCAAAAAAGTTTGTTCACTTTATTAAGTAGAAGATTTACTTGATAAACAAATTTTTGGCCAATCAAATATTAAAATTTTAATAGTTTAGAGGTTTATTAAAACCTGTGTTTATTCAATAGCTTTTGTTTTCATTGATTTATTTTCCAGTCAAAAGAGAGAACTTTAGCTAAAATAAACTTCTAAGTTAGAACTAGAAAGATAAAGGTGTGTGTGCAAAAGTTCCCAGTATCCTCTTTTTGAAAACTGAATACACAATAAAAAAAAAAAAAACAAAAAAAAAACATTATTTTGGGGGGGGGGGGTAGTGAAGGTAATAATAAAAAAAGATTTGGAAACTTTTGCACACACTGTAAATATTATGCAGAAAAGTTTCTTACTAGGTCTGATATAATATTAGATTTTGACATTTTTGTCAACTTTGTTTATTAAACAACAATAAAGTTGTTTAGAAAAACATTGATGCTGGTATAGTATATGGCCTACCTTTTGAATGTGCCAACAAAATTCTGTCACTGATATAGTATGTGCCCTACCTTAAAAAGGGTATTATCAGGAACTATTATAATTGTCTGGTTAGGAGTAGGAAAAATAATTAGTTTCAATAAATAGCCAAATATTAACATTTACATTGTTCACTGTTGTCATCATTACCCAGGGTACATGACAGTAAATCCAACAAACATGGAAAGGAGGGTGCATGAGCATAACAACTCTCATAAAACAGTATGTCTGCCTACCCTATGTGAAAGGGTTATCAGAGAAGATACAAAGGATCTGTGGTTCATATAACAACAGGACAACCTTAAAAAGGGGTTCTAAACTTCGCAGATACCTCTTCTGTATAAGACCTCCAATAGAGAAGAATGACTAAGGACTGTGTGTACAACATTCCAGGTAGCTATGGAAAGAAATATAAAGGAGAAACGAGCTACCCCCTTAAGGTAAGGCTGTAAGAACATCACAAGGCCATAACACAAGGGGAAATAGAGAAATCCGGCATAGTTCACTACATATGGAGGGAGAAAGAAGATCACCACCCCCTATGGAATTAAGCTAAAATAATTGATAGAGAACACCACTGTAAACTACACAAACTTAAGGAATCAGCACATATGCCAAGCTACAAAAATCTCCTAAGCCAGCCAAGTATAGAAATTAATACAATATGGGAACCAGTAATATGGCGTACTAGAGAAAATTATTAGCTTCAAAGTTTGCAATATGAGCTCTGGTAAGAAAATGGTTACTGAGACATTAAGTTTATAAGTTCAAAAAATTCATACACAGCGGATATAGGCATTGGTTAGATCCAGTGACTTGACTCAAAGAGTTGTGCAGTCAATACCTGGCTACAGAAGTGGTGAACAAATAACTTTGAGAGTTGAGTTAAAGGAAGATTACTATATGGCATCTTGAAGTGGCATTACACATGGAACAAAAACAATTTACCCTAGTGATCAAAATAAAGGGTTTGGTTCAAAATTTTTAGCACCTCAAGAAAGCCAGAATGTACAATGGTCAAAATGTCAAACATGGCAATAAAGATTAAGCAGTTCAAATAATGTAAATACTACCTCATCTCTGAAGTATAGACAAACCAAATACATACATCTATAAATATACTCTTACTAAGGTAGGACCTGGGTAGGCCACATACTATACCAGAATCAAAAAGGTAAGCCATAAACTATACTGGCACCAAAACATTTATTAGAACTTCAGCTAGTTACCAAAAATACTGATAGCTATAAAACTTAACACTTAATAATGTCAAATACCTTTTTTGACACAACTGCAAAAGGTAAAAATTTATGCTCATGTATCCTAGATTTTAAAGTCCTTTTTTGTGTTAACATACTGTTATTAGAGCGATTCATAAACAAATACTTTTCTTTGAAAAAAAAATCAATCATTTTCACAAGAGAGAAAATATCTTAATAAAATTGCAATTTAAAGGACATTATTTTGTGCCCATTGATTTCTACATGGTTACTATCTGTTATTTTTCTTTATATTGATTTATTCACAAAAATCTGAGTATGTTCAAGACAATTATCAAAATCATCTATGTGCCATGTCCCTTCAGGACATTGGAAATCATAGAACTCCACATTTTGTCCTTTGTAACTCTTAATTTTGTCTTTGTTATCTCTTCTAAACTGTTTTGTTATCCATTTACACAAGCTCATCAGGCAGGTTATGCACCATTTTCCTCTGTCTCTTGCCTTCAATACATTCTGCAAATTAAATTTTCAAAACCCACTTTCCTCATTATGCACCATAAAAATTTCAACTGTCTGATGTTGAATTGTCCTTTTTGTTTCCATTTTCTCTAAAACTTCTGTTCATGGTGTTCTCAGCATCCTTCTGTAGTACATTTCTATTTCTTCTAGTCTCTTCATATGAGTAGATTGTCCAGCATTCATTCCCATAAAGGAAAAATTCATTTCTGATTTACATCATACACCTATCCAATCATCCAAATTTGTATTTCGAGGTTTGAATTAAAGAAAGTTTTCCTTCATAATCTTAAGATTTCACAAGTGCTTACTTTTATATATGGTTCTTCCCTAATCTTTCAAATCAGATTCATATTTTTTTCTTCAAGTTCATTGGCCTCAAAAAACATTCAATATTTTCTGGTTTGCTATCTTTTGTTTTTCTTTTGACATTCATTTACTTTGTCATCCTTTTTGTTCATTTTATATGTAACGTCTCTTTAAGATAAATTCAGTCCATCACAACCCTTGAAAGAGGTTTTTATATTTCACACTTCACCATTTTGTAACTGATCAACACAGAATATTTTTATAGAAAAGTTCAAATATACTGAAGGCAAGCTTTTACAAATATTCATCTTAAAAAAAATAAAAACAACAAGGTTATCTTTTATGGACAAAATAATGAATCACCAGTGATTAATCTTTGAAAAATTGTATTAAGATATTGAAGAATGACAAAGATAAAAAAATAAAGGAAATTAAATTTTATTCTCTGATGAGAATTAAAAATTAATCTTACCTGGAAAGCAATTACAAAATAGAGAAAGAAGACGAGGTAAATAAGTCTGTAAGCTACTTCATCTTGGATGGCTATTGTGAGCATCATACCAGCACATATGAAAATCCAATATTTGCAGAGGAGAGACCACAAGTAGCGTCCTATAATAGTAAGAATATTTAAGTCATACCAACTAGGATTTAGATTTATACATACAACAACAGGTTGATCCTTCAAAAATAAAAAAATAAAAGCTTGTGAAGTTATAAAATGTGAATCAAATTTTTACCATAAATTCAAGAAAGATTTTGGAAAAACAAACACAAAAATGGCAAGAATTTAAATTTTTTTCAAGCAAGCAGAACTTTTTCCAAAAAGGGCTCAAAAGATGAGAACTATAATAATCAATAATTCAAGAAAAGTTCAACTGACTTATTGAAAAAAAAAAAAACTATTGTTTTAAGATTTCCGATGCATATAATGGAAATATGTGGTGGGACATTCTGAGTATTCTATCTATACTTCACATGATGACTGATGCATTTTAGCAAAACATTCTATCTTTATAGGAATGGGACAATTTCCAACATATGCATACAAATTCTTAAAATCATCTGCAGCAGCAAAACTCAAAGAAATGGGAAAATATATCTCAGCTGGTAGAATTAATTTTAAAAGCTTTAATAATTAAAAACACTAGAAACAAGTCTATAAAAAAAAAAACACTTAACCATATTTGCCAGCCTATAAAACAAAAACAAATATCACAGTAGAACTATGAATAGAGGAAGTGTAGTTAAAGGACAGGTCCAGGTAAAATAAGCACTTTCTAAAGCCAGCAAATACAGTGGATATGCAAAAATGAGTGTCAGTTATTGCCCTTGAACTGTGAATGTAAATTATTCTAAAATTTTGTTTTTTAGTTAATTCCCTAATAAATACATCAAATTTAAAATCTATCAAAAGCCTTCACTTGAACCTGTTGAAATTGACTGTTTTCAATAAATAAAAAAAATAAAAAATTTTTTTTTTAAAATTCAGCAATCAATGCAAATAGTAGTATGGATATTAAGTGGTTGCACATTATTTTTTTTAAATAATTTTCTAATACCTTAACAGTAGTATCAGTCAGTTAAGTGCCATATGTGATACACGCTTTGGGCAATCATGTCTCTTTCGAGACATGACTGACTGGGCAGAAGATTATCCCGCAGTAAGTTGCCATTGCTTTCTGCGGTAGACTGGTTGCCAGCCAAGGCTATAGAACCCAATCTGTCCTAATATTTAACCCATAACTAGAGGGAAGAGACGGATAAATACCTTTCCCAGGGGTATTTGTGCATAAGTAAATGCACCTGAAAACTAATCAGTTGAAACATTGTGGTTAAAAAGGAACATAAAAGTAGGGTTTATTTGTCTAACAAAATTTTAAAATGAGGTTCTTCAGATTTAAAATGCTTAAGGAAACTTCAATTTATGCATTGTGGTGCAACAGATATCAGCTCAGTATGAGAAATTTGAAAGCCAAATTCAAATTCCAGTTGAATTCATAACATTCATTTACATGCAAATACCATTGGGAAATGTATTAAGCCGTCTCTTCTCCCTCCAGCTATGGGTTGAATAGCAGGTCAGATTGGGTTCTATAGCTTTGGTTGACTGCTGAATGAAATGGCAACCTGGTGCAGAAAAATCTTCTACCTAGTCAGTCATGGATCAAAAGAGACATAATCGTCCAAGCATGTATCACATATGTTACTTAACTTTAACTTTTGATAAAGCTGGCTATTTGGAGATATATTAATCACAGGAACCTTTACTTCCAGTATTAATCAAAGATATTCAATAAAATACTTTAGAAACTTATCTTCAAAAAGGAATATTTTCTTTAAATTGAAAAATTTATTTAAACTTATATATAAATGAAACTGTCTGTGTGTGTGTGTGTGTGTGTGTGTGTGTGTGTGTGTGTGTCCATTACCTATAGACTCCGAAACGGCTGAACTGATTTTCTTGAAAATTTACATAGTTATACAATAAGCATCTGCAAGTGTTCTTAGCTAGGTTTTGTGGCGAGGTACCTTCGATAAATATCGAAAATCGATATTCGAAAAAATCGGGTTATAGAAGGAGTGGTCCGATTTTAATCGGATTTGATACCCTCATAGACAAAGACATAAGAAACTATATTCAGAAGTTTCAAGGTTGCAGTTCTTACAATAGTGCAGAAAATCGATAATATATATATATATATAAAAGGCAAGATGTTTGTGTGTGTGTCTGTTTATCTGTCTGTATGTCCTTTACACAAATCCACAATTTTTATCCGATTCTCACCAAACTTCACAAATATTCTTTAGGCAGAGTCTGAGCTCCAAGACCATGAATTAGTTTTAAAGCTTTCATAACACCCGAGCAACACCAAGCTATCCTGCTAGTTTTTCATAAAACAAAAAATTTAGCATAACATGGTCAGACCATAAAGGAAAGGAGGTGGGTACAAACTTGTTTATTTTTTTTTTAAATGAAAATATCAAATATAGAAAGGAGCAAACAATAATTGCTTTATTTAAGTTCTAACAATTCAGGCATTTTTACATTGCTTAGAATAATAACAAGTTCAGAGTGCAGTTCTAAGTATTTTCAAAAGGAAAGTTACTGTTTATATGTACTCCAAACTCAGTGATCCAATAACACAAAATAATTCAAGTGTCTAAGTAATCAATATTGGATATATCTTGTGTAGATTTAAAAATCTAAGACATTGAAAAAATATTTTATTAATATGATTACCTAGTACACTAACTCAAAGAATTGACACATCTAGTAACTGAAAGTATTGTACATATTCAGTTTCCAGTCTTGCCATCAGAGTCTCTAAGTGTCAAACTTTCAGATCCTTAAACATGGCAGAGATGACCAGCATTGCAGCAATGATCCTGAAGCCTCCATTACACAGACAGGTGATGTCATTTCCATGGATTGATTGTTTATTTGTTTTATCAGCATATCAACCCATGTGGGTCATTTAATACTGAATTTTTTATTTGGAAATGTTTGAAAATGTTTCAAGTGGTTGTAAGATATTTTTAAAACTGTTTTCAAAACATCACAAGTTGTATAGTTCAGGATTATTTCAAAACGTAACTTGTACGACTCAAAATCCAAGTTCTATTGAAAGTATTTTATTTTCTTCAAATATCCTATTTGGGCAGTAGGTACATTTTTGAAGAACATGTTAAGATTTTGTACTTGATAATAGTTGCTATGTTTGTGTTTGTGTGTGTGTGTGAGTGTGTTTCTTGCATTTTATCAAGATATTCTTGATGGTGAGAAATTGAAGACAATGGGGTACAACGATGTGTGGTTTCTGCCTTGAGCATGTGTCAACTGAGTGTGTTTAATTCTTATTCTTTTGAACACTATTTTCTTATCTACAGTCAGCTAATAACTATATTCTCCTTTCTTATTGTCTGCTAATGTTCATACAGTTTATTGTTTGGGAACATGAAGCAAACTGCTTGTCATTTTCTTTTGGTGTGTTGTGTAATTTTGCTTTTACAATCTTTATATAGGAGTTTGATGTTGATTTTGATTAATTGCTGTTCAACTACTTAGGGAGTCTGAGAATATTATAAACTTCCTATGTCTTTAAAATTTTCTATCATTTTAAGAGTCATTTTACTAGTTTATCTAGGATTTCTGATCCATCGACTCAGAACAGTTTATAGCCACAATATTTGTCTCTTAATTCTTCAAAGTTAAATCTATTGAGAGACTTGGAGATTTCACATAAAGCCACCTTATTTATTCTATCTGGTGTTACATTATCAGGATCTTTATTTGTTCTGGCGCTTCATTAATTCAAAGGCCAAATGTTGGTTTATTTTTTTAGAACTGAATATTGAGGTTCATATGTTTTTGGTATGCTAAGTTATTTGGGTTAGATTGTAGTTTTAGTACATATTAGAGAATAGTTTTTTTCCATTTCAGAAATATAGGTAATTCGTTGGCTTCTATATAGACTTTGCATGTGTAAGGTTCAGAAAACTCCGAGATTTAATTTCAGTCCTTGATTTTTGTATGGTTTGTAGTTTTTTTAGGGTTTTTTTTTTAAGATAAAATTTACATGTGGCAACATAAATTATGCATCCACAGTCTAATTTTGAACTGATATGTGACCTATTTATTCTGAGCATTACTTTTTGATCAGTATCCCAATTAAGTTTTGATATTACTTTTGGCATTTTTGTTTATGGTAATCAATGTGCCATTTGAATTTATATTTGCTATCTAGTATGATTACTAGATATTTTATTTGTTAGACTATGGGAATTAAGTGTCCATTTAATTTTAATTCTGGATCGAGGTGGTAGACTCATTTTTTGTAGAAATGCATACAGCTTTTGTTTTGGAAAAAAAGGAATCAATTTTAATTTGTCTATTTCTCTATCTTGTTTAAACATATCTTTCAAGGGAAGGCATGTTTGGTGATGAATAGGATATTGAGAGATTATCTACATATCGGGATTTTTTAAATTGTGTTAATATTTTTGAGAATACTATTTTGAAAATAAATAATACTAGCAGTATAGCCCGGCGTTGCTCAGGTGTAATGAAAGCTTTAAAACTAATCCATGGTCCTGGAGCGAAGACTCTTTGGACGTTGGCATGAAAGACTAAAAAGCAATAGTTGTTTACAGTTAAAGCAAAACCGCAGACTGAAAGAAAAATTAATGAATTAAGTCAAATTTTAATTTCCTAGTATCGATATCAAATAAGTTTTTTTCATTGGAAACTGAATTTTGAAGGCTAAATAACTCCTCTGAGTAAATGGTATCATGGCTGAGACTAAGAACTACAATTATACCTACTTAGAACCAAACCCAAAGCAAAAACTAAAATAAAAGGGCTGAAAAAAAATACAGGCATACAGGCAGATAAAGAGGACACACACACAAACAAACATCTTGCCTTATATATATATATATAAATAATCAATTTTCTGCATTATTGTAAGAACTGCAATCTTGAAACTTCTGAATATCGTTTCTTATGTCTTTGTCTATAAGTGTATCAAATTTGATTGAAATTGGACCACTTCTTCTATAACCCGATTTTCTCAATTAACGATTTTCGATAGGCATCAAGGGTACCTCGACACAAAACCTAGCTAAGAACACTCGCAGATGTTTATAGTACAACTGTGTAAATTTTCAAGAAAATCAATTTGGCCGTTTCAGAGTCTATAGGTAACGAAAACACACAAAATTACATTTATAAATAAGTTTAGATTACTGATAAAATGCTCTCTTGAGTTAGTCCTGCCTCCTGCTTGTGTTGTATTTCCTTTTTGTACTTTGAATGGTCAATTTGATATGAAGTTTTGAATGAATATAGCCATTCTTCCTTTCACTCCAATCTTGTGCATGTCTTTAAGGCTACCATACTTCTATATGGTGCCATAGGATTTTCAAGATCAAAGAATATTGATACCACATGATGACCTTATCAAAGCCATCATAAATAAAGGATTCTAGTCATACAAGTTGAAAATTGGTTCCTTGGTTTCTTTTTGGGTTTTTTTTATCTACTTTGGTAGCTAGATTGTTTCTCTCCTGGTACCACATTAATCAAGCATTTACCATTCTCTCAATCATCTGTCAAATGCAACTTAGTGCAAGGGGTCAGTAGATTGTTGGGTTGGAATGGTCTTTGCCGGTTTAGGAATTGGAAAAATGACAGACTCAAGCCACAATTTTGAAGATTTGTTTGAATACTATATAACATTGAAGATCTGGAAAAGTATTAAAAGAGTCTTTTCTGGCAGATGTTATAAAAAATTGGTAATGAATTTCATCTAGATGAGTTGCAGAGGTTTCTGGAGACTTAGTTTTATCATAGTAAAGAGAATATTGTATTCTTCCTTGTTTGAAGTGAATGCAAATTTTCCTTGTTTCATAATGGTTTTATATTTTTTAAACTTGAAAGAGTAGTGATTTGTTGAGGAGTTTTGTTTTTTTTTAAATTCTATTGCTATTAGGTTATCTATTTCTTATTTTTCCATGCATTTATCTCCATTTGCTTTGGTTAAATTGACTGTTGCAGTTTGTGATGTTTTCCATTAATTTATTTTCTATGTTTTATTTATTGGGATTCTTATTGTTTAGTTTGTAGGTGTACTTTTGTCAAGATTCTCTTTTGAATTTTTTTGATAGTGTACTTTTGCTCAAGTTTGTAGTTTCGTAAGTTAATTTTGACAGATTTTCATAGGTATAGCTTGATATTGCTTGGGTAATTTTTGTATATGATGGTGTATTGGAGTTTTGTTTCGATGTCTTTCCTTGCTTGAGTAGGGCATTTTTTAGTGTGTTTTATGCTTTTCTTTTTTTCCAGGTTTTACAGTCCCTAGAATTTGCCATATGATTTTTCTTTTTTTATAATTAGATCATTTGGGTTTAATTTGGGTATGTGATCTTTGTGTTGTTAGGATCATTCTCCCCACATTTTCTATATACCAACTTTCATGTACATTTATTCTTACTATGTCCATATCTTTGGCAGTTGAAGCATCTTAATAGGTTTGGAATATGTGTTCCTACTTTGAAAACTGTATAGCCAATTTTTATTTCCTGTGATGGTTCCGGTGCCACAAATGTAATGATATATATCTTGGTGTCCATATTTCAACCATTATTTTTAATGGATATTCTTTTTATGTCTAATGTTTTGCTTGTGATAGAATTATTGTTCTTAATTTCCTCCAGTGTACACAGTGAGAGTTCAGTGCTTCTCACACCTTTGGAGAAATTTAAAAATCTGGTGCGGGCAGACCCTTACCTTTATATCATGAGATTTGGTCATCCTTAGAGTTTCAGTGTCATGTTTTACTTTGACATCTATCAGTAACGTATTCTTTTAATTGGTTTTGGAGTTATTTGAGATGTTAAGATTTTTTTTCCTATTACAAAAGCTGATAACTTCATTATTAGTTTGTCTTTTATTGACTATATTACTATAAATTTCAAATTTTTTCCTTTGATTGATTTTCTGTATCATTGTCTATATCAATGTGTAGTGTCATGGGCTTTTTTTTTTGTTTGTACTTATTCATCAGCCATTCTTCCCACCCACCTCAGATTTCTATATAAGGGAGATGATAATGGGGAAATCCCATTCACCTCATTCCTCTAGGGCTACATGACTGGTATACTCAAATGTGGGGAGACTTCCAACCACCTGTTATATTCAATCATCTACCCAAGTATGGGCTTTCTTCAGGCTGAAACAGCCATGTCAGATTCCTTTGTTCCTAGTATGACTAACTCTACAGCCAATACTTACTAAATCAGTTTAATGTTTGATATGGTAAATGTGAGCACATTTTGTTCATTTCATTAGTCTGACTTGGGGCTTGACAACCAGCCAGTTGATTGAATCAGGCCTTTTCCAATGACCCAAGTAGGGCCCAAAACAGTGTCTTAGAGTTTAGGAGTATATGTATAGCCCATCACATGAAACCCTTAACCCCCAGGATCCCATCGTCAAGCATCACAGGTTGCCACCCATAGCAAACAGGTGACCCACTTAAACTTTTACTCCCTGCAGGGGTACAGTCAACATTTTCTGAAGCCTAACCAACAAGGTGAGTCATTTACATGGACAAATCAAGTATTCCTGAACAGTTTTTCTATAGTGAGCTGTTGCACAGTTACCAACTATCAGGACATCCACACAAACACTAACAAGATCTCTCTAAAAGTAACATGAAATTCATTAATTTCCACCTGAAAGATCAAGAAGAAGCAGATTGCAACAGAACAAAATGGTGCAGTCACTAGGATCACCTGTAACATCTTCAGGGTGAACCATTGATAACATCTCCAAAAGGCATGAGAGAACCATCAGAAAAAGTAACAGTAATCTATGCTGACATATGCAAAATTTCTATGTTGTACCAGTTTAAAGATGTATGCTTCCAGGATTGGTCTGTACAACCACCTGATGGCCCACAACAGAAACCAAAAACATGGCACAAAGGTATCAAAATCAGTAAGCTTGCAAGATTTTTTTTTTCTCCAAGTGAATTTTGAATAATGCATTTAAAAATTTTTGAAGATAATGAATTTGTTTTCAGTTACACATTCTACTATTTAACCCATATTTGGGCAAGGAGAACAGATGAATTTATACCCTCATACCTTTCTGAAGGAACATGTAAGTGAATATAACAAAACTTGACAAACTCAAATTTATCTCTTCAATTTCTCAGTCCAAGCTGCATACATTACAATACCCACATACACCCCATCAGAGGGAAAGAAAAAACAATTCTGAATTAAAATGCCACTCATTTTTGCATAAAAAGAACAAAAACCATGAACAAACAAAATATTTGAGCCTTTCGTCATTGTTGGAAAGAAAATCTTTGAAAAAACATTGGTTCTTTAGGATTTTAGGCTAAGATCATAATTTAGACTGAATAGTAAGGTCATCTTAGACCCACTAGGTGCCTATCTTGTATTTGAAGATATATATTTAAGCACAAAACATTTAATTTCCTAAAAATGAGAGTTTCTAATGAAAACTAGCAAAGAAACAGAAATTCCCCATGTAACTGAAATTATTTCTTATATTTATTTAAAATATTAATAGTTTGGACTTTGTAGCTAGAATAGTAATTTAGCAGTGAATAAATTCAAAGTGATAGACTCGATAGGCTAATTACTATAAACTCACCTTCAAGTAGTAAAAGTGGTTTGAACTTCAGGATCTAATTTTATTTTATTCATTTTTTTTTTTTAATAAAAAAAAAATCCTGACAAAGTAGCAAAACTTTAATTTCAGATCTTTAACATATTCACATAAACCCACCATATTTCATTTTGAATTTTTATGAAACTACTGAAGCAAAATCATGTCAAATTATGAATTAAATTACATATATATATATATATATATATATATATATATATTTGTAACAGATGAAAATAATTTGCTCATCTTCAATGAAACTTAATTAGTTTGATTAGTCCTAGACACATGAACCATTATTTTTTTGCAGGGGGGTGACACCGAGTCCAAGTTTAATAGGTTTGTAAACTTCCATTGAGATAAAGTTAATTTTGAATATTCTTCCATATTAAACAATTAACTGCAGCTGAAATTTCCATCATTTTAATTAAAGCTACAAAAATGAAAACAGAAATTCCTGCAACCTGCAGTTCAGATTAGTAGCACCCCAAACATAAATGGTTTATCAGATTCAAACTTCCACCTATAGGAAAATTGAAAATACTGAAAACACTTGAATTTTCCTGCAAAGAAGAATCAATATCATAGAAATTGAATTTGATTGAAAAGAAAAATGGAAAAAAAATTTGAAATCTTAGATCTCTTATAAACAAGTTTTATATAACAAGAAATAAATTTTGATAAACAAAGCATTAAATAAAATCAAAACCTTACCATATTTATGAGAAATATTTTCTAGAAATGGAAAAGAAAATGGAAAATTGAATATCTAATTTCAAGATATTGTCTTTCAAATGACAGATGTAATTACTGAAGTAGCAACTATCAAGATGAGATAAGCAATCAAATGCATTTATTTTTATATATGCAATTATCTTGTAGACAAAGAATTAAAAAGGAAAAAATTAAAATAACCTTAAATTTTGGTACCTCCACTAATTTCCTGAAAAAAAGAGTATATCATGAGGAAAAAAGTCTCAAACTTGATAAAAAGAAAGCTTTATTCAAATTCTTTGTTATTATCAGTGAGGGGGTAGGAGTGCCAAAGATTACTTAAAGATAATTGGACTGTATTTTTTTGCATTAAAAAAAATTGACTTGTAAATTTTTGCAAAAAATCAAATAATTGTTTTATATTAATAAAACTTTCAGAACTTATTCACAAATGAATTGTTTTTAAATTTCACTCTCTTTCGCTAAAAGCAGAATTCCTTTGAAAATGTAAATCAATTTTTTTTGTAAAACTGAAACACCATTTAGCAAAAACCTGCTCTGAATCATAAATAATGCCATAAAACTAACATTTAATCAAGAAAGGTTTTAGTTACTTTTGTAAATAAGATTAAGGACATTGTCTAAAAATAAAATAAATAAAATGAAAAAATTAAAAAAATGAATGAGTTTTTACAAGATATATTTCCATTTATTTTTTTTTTTTCAGTTTTAATTAAAAATTCATAAAGTTTCAATCTTTTAAACTTCTGTATTTTACCCTTTTAGACCTTAACTAAAATGAATATTTATTAATCATAAAATGAAAAGCTTGGCAAAATTCATTAAACACCAATATTTTTAAAAGAATTTTGAATTTCTTTTGTATTTATCTAGATTAATTGTACTTATATAACTTGTATACAAAAGGCACTCATATTCTTCAATTATTTTATACGGATAAAGCCCCCATAGAAAAACATTAGACATCCATCAGTCAAGCTGTCAACAACTTAAACACCTACTACCATGTTAAAAAAAATGCATTTCTGTGATATATTAAACCTGAAGTAAATAATATTTGTTTCAGATTTGATGAATTCTATTTTAAATCAGCTAATATTCTTCAAATAAAATTTCAGAGACGTTTATTTCATTCTTTGAAGATTTTTAATAAAGAGAATTATATTGCTATATAAATGAGAGCTCAAAATGGTTATAAAATCAGATGTTTTAGCAAAGAAAAAAATACCTTCCAGTCAATTTAAATTCGCTTTGAAATTAAAGCAAAGTATTTTGCTTACTGGAGATATTGAATTCAATCTATTAGCTTGAAATTAAAAATAAATGAAAAAACTTCAAGAAATATTTTTCATTTTTAAAATTTCATTTTAAACCTAGGTATCTATATAAAATACTCTAAATAGTTCATATACTCATTGAACAAATATTCCTGTTGAAAAATAAATAGCCAATGATTACGCCAAGGGAGGTAATTTAAGCTAAGTTATCCCTCTTGAAAGTTTAAAAAGCTATAATCTATGTTACGTGAAAATAATTTCCCCCTATTCAATTAATGTCTGTTTGTTGATTCCAGCTCGGCGTGGCAGCAGCTTTTTATTTTTAATTTAATCCAGTCCGAACAGATATGATAATAGTCGTATTTCAAATACAAACATCATCCTACTCCTACTGTATGAACCACCCTTTGACTGACCCTATCTTCAGAGGTGTACTCATTGCACTTGACCAATTGTTGGTTGGTGAGACTATTTAGCCATAGTTGGGTAAATGGCCATGGCCTCTGAGGAGTTCATCCACCCTTTAACAGCTAATTTTTTTGTGCTGCTGGGGGTTAATGTTTTTCCACTAAACACTATAGCTCCATTCACTCCATGTAATTACATACAATTATCTGCAATCACCAGTTCTTATAATTTGCAAATTATTTTGCTCAATGAAAAGGAATAGTTTATTAATTTAGTATATTAACATTGTATAGATGTAAAGGGTGATATGGTCGCAGAAAATGTCTGACAGCCATAACTGGGTTCTCCTGCTTGTGTCACATGGTGCAGAGTCCTGTTGCTAGACATCAGGTCTTCCAGCAGCCACCCTCTTGACCCATCCCTTCTCAGGGCACTTGAAGTAGGCCTTTATTCTGAGTGAGGCCCTCACCAACAAATTTGGGAGGTTTTTTTTTTTTGGTTTTTTTTTTTTTGTTTTTTTTTTTTTAATCAGAGTGATCAGAGTGAGTTTTCCAAGCTGCCATACTTTCATAACCACCATTAGACTTATCAAAACTCTTTCCGAATCCTCTGCACTGTCTTCATATTGAGACCCAGCACTCTGAAATGTTTGTATTGGAGCTTCTAGCGCAAGTGCCAAGCAGTACAGCATGCTGTTTCCAAATTTCTGGCAGAGTGTATTGCATCATGGCACTCTTTTTCTCAGGCAGTGCTCAACTGACCCTACTATACTGTGCAGTTAAAATTAAAACAATGCACATGCACAAAAATAAAAATTAAAAAATAGCAACAATTTACCTATCATATTCTGTATAGTCTATGCCTTAGCTATGCTAATTAGGCAGTTATTTACCCATCACTAAAAATTATATATTTTAAAAGCTAAATAAGCTTGGTATCTATTTTATTTAAATGTTAGAATTAAATGTTTTAATGGCAAAATTTGTAATAAATAGAATTTTTTGTAAAATTTTGCAAATTAAAATCATAGAGATTTTATTCGAATGACAATATTCAACTCAACACAATTTTGAGAATGCAAAATTGTTATTAACATGCATAACAAATTTCTTTGAAATAAAGTGTACTGTAGGCATGGAGCATATATAATCTTAACATGAGGAAAGATTAAATTTCACTGTAATACTGATATATCCAAATCAAGAGCCTACCAATAATCATTGTTTATTTTGTCTAGATAATCTCATGCATTTTATCTACTGCATTCAAAAATCGATACAATAAAAATCGTCCAAGGAGCATAAGATTTAAAATTTAAAAAAAAGTTATAGAATATCAAGCAGATGTTTTGCTACAAACAAACAATTCCAATAGATGAACTATTTTAAGATAAATTCTGATTACAAAATAAAGTTTTGACAGTGAGGTGTTAAAAATTAATAAAATATGAAGCTAAATGCTCACCTATTTGCTTGACAGTGTACCCATCATAGCCATCAGCCAAATCTGAATCCATGGGAGAATCTGTAAAAACGCAAAAATACAAGTTATACATTCTTTTCAATCAAAAGCAATTCATTTGAATTCAATTTATTTGGAAAATAGAATTAACTCAAGAAGAGTTTTATATATATTTTATAATAACATTATAGCAACTTGCCTTTCAAACAGATACAAACCAATACTTTTATACCCTATGTAGCTGATTTTATAAATTATTTTCTAGCATGTCAATCACATACCATTAACTATCATTTGCATCTTTGACTTATTAGATAAGATTAATTTTTGTCAACTTCTAAACTTAAAAAAGTTAAAATGGAAAGGAAAGGAATGAACAGAAATCATCAAAAGTTGAATTCATTAATGTAACTGACAATTAAGAAAAAATACAACAACAGATAAAAACATGCAAATAGCAACCAAAAATGTGAAATATTTAAATAATTAACCTTTAGCACTCAGCATTATTAGTATTACTTTTCTTCCCACAGTATTCTTTTTTCAGGCCTCTCTCCCTTTTGTTAATTTTACCCAGTTATTTTCTGTTGCCATAGGTGGATATGACAGCACAATTGTGAAATTCAAAAACACTATTTTTCAGGAATTAGTCATCTTTAATGGCAGGATAAACTTTCTGTACAGCAAATGAAGTCATGAGCAGAGTGATAAAGGTTAAAATGAGTAGTGAAAAAAATAATCTTTTTAAAATAATTTTGTAAATTTAAATAGACAAAAGCTTTAATGTCTGAATTTCAGATTCACTTAAAAGATTGTAAAGTTTGCATGTGAGTAAATATTTTAACCTTGAATATGGAAAAGTTTCAGAGACATTACTGAAGAAAAGATTTTGGTTGTTTTGAGATATAGGAGCATACATTCTATTACAGAACACTGAATACAGAGATATTATGAAGAATGACCAGACAGATGTCACCGAAATTGAATAGAATATGAATGAAGAATTCATTATGACTTTAACATTTAATGCTTTAAAATAAATGCAAATTGATTATACTAAGTTTCTCTCAAGAATGTACTAATGCAGAAATTGCACCAATTCTATTCAAATTAATAGAAAAAATTATTACTGTGCTTTGCTCAACAACAGAGAAAACTATATATGATTTCTCTCAAAAGTTAAAATTTCAAAAGTATACAGGTTAGAAATTTGATCCCAGGTACAATACTTTTTTCTGTTATTTATAACAAATGAATCTGCTAAGATTCTTTGGCAAACTTGGACCTCCATGCCTGCAACAAGAATGCAGTGTCAAAAAAGATGGTTTTTCCATTGACACTGCTATTATTTTAACTACCTTCAATCCTTAGCAATTTTTGTTGTTTCAAAAAGTGATGACTAAAATTGTAATAAAACCTACACACATGAAAGTGAATTTACATTTTTGTTCTTGAGAATTTACAACAAAAATATTTAACTATTTATGATAATTTTATGTTTACAACGTTCTAAAATTAATACAGTTAAGACTAATGCAATATTTATTATTTACCAATTTATCAAGAAATATGAAAACAATTTTTATTCATAATTGACTAAATTAAAATATGTAAACCAACTGTAATGAAATCCATATTTACCATTTTATAAAGCTCGAATCAATTGGCAATTAGCCAAGGTTTCATCAATCATTCCAATAAACATAACAGTGTTTATTAGTTTTGTTATAAATTCTAAAGAACAAAGAAAATATATAAATTCCCTTTCATCATATATTTAGGTTTTATTACAATTCTAATGATCATTTTTTAAAATAAACACTGCCAAGGAGTGAAGGTAGTTAAAATAGCAGTGTAAAGGAAAAAAAACAAAACAGTCCTTTTGACACTCCACCTTTTTTGTGGGCACAAACATCCAAGTTTGTAGGTACTTCATCAGAAGTGACCTTCCCCCCCCCCACACACACACACGTTACACCCTAGCCAACCTCCTCTACAAATCTTTGTCACTTCTGGTATTAATACATTATCACTAACTTCAAATACTTTACCCTTATTTCTTAGTTTTTATTACTATTCTATATTTCTATATGCCATTAATCTATGATGTCTGTTGGGCTTACTTAAAAATTGCACAAAGAAATCAAGATTGTTATTGTGCAAAGTTTTCTTCAACACTGACAGAATCTAATAATTTCATCTTAATCTCTGCCTCCTTCCAGCAAAAACTATACAGCAACAACCATCTGAAATATACTGGTTATTAACTTTAAGAGTCATCAACATTTCATATTTACCTTTTAATTCTAAAAAAAGACAGATTTTGATGTAAATAGTTGCTAAGTTGTATGTTCTTTGTTCGTAATTTGGAAAAAATATAAAAATCAATGGATATTCAACAATGAATTCTCTGTATACTGCCAACTAATTTGAATACTTTCTTGATAAGATGACAATTCAGAAAGCAGACATTATTTATATGCTTTCTTCTGAAAAGTTATGGTATAATACTGCAACAACATTTATGACAAACATCACAACGTTCAAATTAAAAACAATAAAAAATGAACGACCAAAATTTAGTCATCACCACCATCTCAATATTAATAATAAAAAGATTAATTATAACAGATAAGAGGGTATTCCAAAATGACTTCCTAAAATAAATTTTGACTAACATGTCTTGTGGAACATTCATTTTAGGACACTTTACTATACAAATATTATGTTTGGTGATATTTTATTTTTACCTAAAATCCAAATTATCTGCACGGATTCCATGAAACACTAAATTCTAAAAAGAGCTCATTCTTAACATTCCTTTGTGAAAACTTCAAAGTGAATAAATACTAAAAGCACTTAAAAGCATATGAATAAGAAAATAAAATAATTTGAAAAGTTAAGAGCAGAGGAAATTGTCTTTTGAAAAATTACAAGAAGAAAGCAAAATCTGATAAAATTCAATCATTATACCAAATATCTTATTTGCTATTGGAATGAGAATATGACTTTAGATCAAGGAAGGAAAATAATTGACAAGTATTCAATGTCATCTTACTACAAAATGATTTTTAAAGGATTTGCTCTTCACTGAATTAATAAATGCTAATATCTATGCAAAACAAAGTGAAAATGTTACCCTCCCAAATTTACAAAGATTTGACACAGTATTAACAATTTATGCGAAAGAGTAAAAGTCATTCAACAATGAAGATAAAAAGTTGATATTTCTTAACATCTGCTATAAAATTATTTCGTTATTTCACTGAAGTGATATTAGAGTGAACCACACTGTAAAATATATATACTTTTTACAGTGAGGTTCAGTAATATCAAATGCACATTAGCTGATAATATATTTTTTTAAAAGTAATAAAATTTATATTCCAATTTTTTTAATAAGTTAAATTCTTTCAAAAAAGAAAAATTCAAAGGGATTGAATTTAATGAAGTACTTTTATAATTTTTATAGAACAAATCAAATTAAAATGCTTTTCAGTTTCAAATAAAAAAAAAAAAATTAGAGTCCATTTTTTTAAAAAAAGAAAAACAAAAAAATCAGTCTTATAGAGGCAGAAAAATATTATTAGTTACTGTGAAATACAAGAAAATGTACACTAGAAATCCCCACCGCAAAAAAAAAATTTTGATTCATTGAATGAAATCCCAAAAAGTTTCATTCCAGGACCAGAATTTAAATCTTCAATTAAAATTTTTTTTTTAACCTAATAGCTAATATACTTACTCCTTGTATTAAATTTATAGTCATGATTATTATTCTGGTGTCTTTTCCAAATATGTAATTGCCATCTATGAATGTATTTTTGTTTGCAATCCAATATCAAATTTAGCTGCCTATACAAAGAAGATTAAGCTAGGTACAGTTTATATAATATCATTTTAATCAAAAATAAAAAAAATAAACCCCAAACTATATAAGAAAAAAACAAAAATTGAATTTCTTAATTCTCATTATATATATATATATATATATATATATACATACACACATACACGCACAGACAATAGTATGCGTTAATTATAAACCCAAAGTGAAAAACATGCAATGAATAATGTAAACCCTCACAAAACATTCACAAGTTAGATTACATCAAATCCAAAAACTGACAAAAAACATTTCTATTAACTGCTTTGTAATGGAGGAAAAGAAAATTTAATAAATCTGCCAAAAACATTGAGCAAAACATGCAAAAAGTTAAGTTTTCCAATAAAAAAAATATCAGCCACTTATTAGACCAACAGAAATAAATTTTATATTATAAATAAAATCTATCTGAATTGTATACAAAGAATAAGAAATATTTATTTCCAACAAACCTTTCACATTTTTCACCATTTAAAAATGCAGCCGTGCTAAATACAATACCCTGCAGTGTACACCGCTGCAGCTTCAACTACTGCAATAAGCACTAAACAGTAACTACCAACTGATACAACAGCCAACACTTGATAGCAGAGTACTTTCAAGTTTACAGCAGTAATTATTGTTGAACCATTTTGTGCCTAACAGTGAACCTTTTGATAATTTGAATAAATAAAAATTTAAACTTATTCCAAAAAATTTTTTTGCAGGAAATAAATTATGAATAGTGAACAAGTTGCTAAAATTTATTCAGATCATCTACAAATCAACAAAATATTCTATAATTGATGTAAAGAAACAAATTTCCCTATTGTTCAAATATTGATTATCTTAAACAGATTTTTGTAATTATTTTTATCCTATAAATATAAGATATTAAGGTGAATATCATTTGGAGTAAGCCAATGCATTTTTAATCATTTTTTCAATTCAAGAAAATAAATGCATCTTTGAAAGTTGACTGGTAAACTTATATTCTGGTCAATTTTGATTTTTAAAAATTTAAATGCAATGTCAATCGTTATCTTCTTAATTCCTATAATTTTTTGTTGTTGTTCACTCTCCTTAACTGATTTTTTCTAATCTCTAACACTAAATAACACTGGCATCTTAGTGGATTTATTGCCTTGCTTGGGATGAAATGATAAAAAAATAGTAATTATTTCACCCCAAGCAAAGCAATAAAGCCAGTGATATGCAATAGCATACTATATATATTTCTAATACATACTTCTGTTGTGCATACATATGTTAATAAAATATCAGAATTTATCAATTCTTTATATTTTCATTAGGTAAATACAAAATTTGTGTATATATATTTTAAACAAATTGATTAAATTTATTTATCAAAGTTGTGGATATTTTGTTTTAATGTAAACTTGCAAATTATTTGCTTATAAAATATAGCTTAATAGAAGGAAATTTCAAGTTTTAAATTCTATGAAAAAATAAATAAAAAAGCCATCAATGAACTATTCTTGTTTAAATGCCCATCTCATTTTTGTCAGATTCTTGAACCGTCATCAAATGTTATATCCCCACCACCACCACCTATCATAAATATTGAGAGAAATTAATTGAACAAAATTTTAATTTATAAACAGTTTAATAATAAAGTAGTTCCCTAGCTACAGAAAAAAAAAACACATCTTGATATCAATTCCATGATTTCTAATCAGAATATTTTGTATCTGCAATCAGTAAAGTGTCATCTGCATATCTTATATTGTTAAGATTGTGGTTACCAATATGAATCCTGGTAGGACTTCTAATTCTACCAGAATGGCTATCGATGTATAGGTTGAGATGCTGTGTTAGGTACATTGAAAAAGAGGGAGAAGATGGTGAAAATAGCATTATATTTTCATCATGAGTTTATGTACCAACATATATTAAGGTAGAACAGTAATGGGTCAAAATATTCTTAAAAAAGCTGTAACAATTTAGGGCTACTGATTCTTAGAGAAATTATGGTGAACTTATTCAACCACTATTTAAGCCAGAGTTAAGATTCAATTAACATCTCTTAACTCAGGTGACAATTCATTTAAGGTAGTGTTTGTCAACCTTTTTAAGCAACAGCACACCTAGGAGCAAATGAAAATATCATGTCACACTTAGCAAAATTTTTAAAGGGTATACATTTAAATGGTGATTTTCTAAGTGCAGCTTAGATGTGGCACAAGGCCAAAAGTATGGAGCACCCAGTGAGGATCAAACTCACTACTCAATTGTAATGGTTCTAGAAAGACAAGCTTGCTAACCATTACACCCTGTCAAGGCATATACATTTACATGTTATGAAATAAAACCATAGATTTTTCTTTTAAATAAACACACAAATATAAACTTACTTCAATATTTTTATTCAACTATTTGTGAAGCTTATTTAGTGCCTAATGTTTATTTAGCAAGAGGATCATGGGATACACTAGTGTGCCACAGTACAACAATTGAGAATCACTGATTTAAGGCATAAAAACTTCCTTCAGACAATGGCCACAGATTATACATTTTCTAAGTGAAATAGATAAGCCTTTCAATTTTAAGATGAGGTACATTTTTGTCCAAATCTAAACATTGGCTTCTTCTAGGTGTCATGTCTCTTCAGGATGTGGGCAACCATGACTCTACAACATCCTATCCTTTATAGCTCTTAGTAAGTTTTGTCTTTTCATTATCCCTCCTAATCCCAATCCTGTGAACCAATTACACAAGCTACTTAACTGGTTTATTCTAAAATCTTTCCCAAATAAATCAAGCAAACACTGACTTCAATGTCTTAATTAAAGAAAGAAATTTTCATTTCTTGGAAAAAAACCAAGATAAAATGCCCAACTAAAAGTCTTTGAAGATTTGGCCCAGTCACATGCACTTTAAATTTTACCAAATGCTGTCCAAGTGTTTATTGGTCAGTGACTTTCTACTTACCTTGGACATAGAGATCTAAAATGTCCATAAATGTTGCAGGTCTTATTAGCAAAGCAGCAAAAGCTTTGTAATGAGAAGAAATATCCACTTGTCAGTAAAAGGGTATCATTTTAATATTTACAATACAAGGCAACATTAAGGCCCGGTTCTATTATCAAAATTGTCTGGTTTTCAAAAAATGTTAATATTTCTCCTTTCATCATAACTTATCTAGTTAAGAAAAAAAAACAGAAGTGGCAAATAGGACTTCAGTAAATACTTAAAAGAATATTCTGAAAACAAAAAATTATAATCAGGAATATTAAAAACAGAATTAGTCAGAGAAAGTGATTAAGGAATTTGCAACAGGCTCAGGAACAAGTGAAAGTAGCCAAACACTGATGACAAAATAGAAAAGATATATAGTCTACAAATAGTAACATCAATCAGGAAAGTTAAACACATTTCAAGTGTCAGGGAGTTAAAGAGAAAGACAAGAGAAACACAAATGAAAATACAAAAATTAAACGGAATATAACAACAAAGGATCACTGAAGAAGTAAAGATGACACTTTAAAACTAGAAATCTATACCCTGTTAAGTAACTAATGCCTAGTTTTAAATAATACAAATTGTTCTACTTCAATATTAATCAGCTTCTAAAGTTACTTTGAGTAAGCTGATAATTTGATCCGATCCAGAATAAAAAAAAAATAAATTAAAAAAAAAAGTTTATTCAAAATTAAACTTGGAAAAAAAAAAAACTTGCTGTTCCAATTTTGTTGTAACTGTTTATAAAACTTAAGACCATTATCAAAAACTAGATCTCCCCCACCTTCACATTCTACCATCTTCTACTTTTCTATATAATAATATCTATATCGATTTATTAGCCTTATTCCTTGTCACATCTCATAATACCAATTGTCAAAAAAAAAAAAAAAAAAAAAAAAAAAAAAAAAAAAACAGCTCTACATAAATTTTAGAACTGATTTCTATGAAATATTATCAAAATAAGTAGACAATATACATTTTATTATTCCAAAAAAACTTTTGTTTTAATGGATGTTATCAAACATACATAATTCTTAAATTTCAATCATATTTTTAAGATCAATACACACGAAAACTATTTCAATATATATTTTTATAATGCTTATTTAAAGTCTTATTCTGTATTAGCAATAATAAAAAACAATTTTTCTGTTATAAAACTCAAATCCTTCATATTTTTTTTCATTTCAGCAGTAGTCAACCTCGCCTATCATATTCTGCCCCTCCCCTAACTGCTTGAGCACTTATCTAGTCTTTATGCCTTAGTCATGCTGATTAAGCAGTTATTTAATTATCACTAAATTTTCAGTATTAGCATTGTCCGTCAGGCGAATCAGATTAGTAGTAGAAAATTCAGTATTCAAAGAATTGGAAATAGTCAAAAATTGCTTAGTAGCAATGTAAGAAATGCAACAGAAAAATAAAACATATACAAAAAATATATAGACATTAAACAAGGAGGTTTACTTACCAAACATTAAACAGCTTAATACAAACAGAAGAACTATAGCAGCAGCATTAAGAAATGCCAAATTAAATGCAAAAAAAATTTAAGATCATAGAATATATAATCTAAATTTACTGTTATTCATCTCATAACCAATTTTTTTTAATATGATTAGTGGGTCCTATTATATATTCAATTGATCAATCCATGTAATTTTCTTTGGATTATTATGAAAGCAGTTTAACAAATGGATTTATCTCAAAATTAAAAATCTGATATAAAAAAAAAAAATTGCTTTTAGACAGAATTACTGAATCTAATATATTCCTCCTTATGATATCTAAATGCAACATTAGGTTTTGCCTCCTTTTAAATCAAAGGAATTAAGAAATGATGCCAATGATGATATTCACTTTTTACTCCTGTTATTTTCTTTTAATGTTTCCAATACAAAAAAATTAAAAACTCAAGATTCATACAAATCAAACATTTGAACCAATGGTTCCCAAACAGTGTGATGCACTTCATAGATGCAACAGAAAAGGATGAGGCAGAATGAATTGAGAAACAAATATTTAAAAACTGTTTAAAAAATTCATATGCAAAAAAAATAAATATGATTTCAAAATATGGAATTAATTGTAATTGCATGCATGAATCCCACTATAAATAGTTATAAATAATTATTGACTGATTTTATCATCATGATATTTTTGCATTAAGTATTAAAAATAATATAACTGGGGTCCACAAATTGGAGAGTGAAGAAGAGAGTTATCAATGATAATATTCCGACTTCGAATTTGCGGTTATCTCCCTTCAACCCTCTCGGTGATTTTTTTATTTTTTTAAATGTACATTTTATAACATACAATTTGGTGATGCATGTGCAAATTTTAATTCCCAAAATACGGCCCAGAAAAAAATGTTTAAGGAACCACAGATTTAAACTAAAGAAAGATCAGTTAACAGACTTCTAAGAGTTATATTGGGAACATGACTCAAGATCAATATTGTATTTAACTTATTTGCATAATGAACAAATTGGGATACAAGATGGAGGCAAAGTTCTAAGCAAAAAATATATATGATTATTATATTTACATTGAATTGAAAAAGGCTTAAGTTCTTCAAATTCTAATTGTCACCTGTTATGAACTTGCAGATTGTGTTTCAAAATGTATCACCCACATGATTTGTTTTTGAAGATAAGCTGACCAAAATTTTAATTCCAAACAATGACTAACACAACAATCCAAATGCAATCTTCAAACCTTCATAAATTACTTGTGAATATATTAAAAATAATTTCCAAACACCATATGTAAAACACTCTGAAGATAAATTGAGCATAAAAAAAATTTAGAACTAATCTTCTCTAAAAAATGATGACCAATGAAAATTTACAGAGATGCACAATTTAAAACTAATTTTTGTGCTTCATCTATTATTCCTACATAATAAAAGAAATATTGAAGCAAACTTTTTAAACATCTGGTATTTTACAAAGTAGAACTTAAGAAATAATATTCATAGCAAAATAAAATACCCAACACTATGGTATAGATACAGGACAGGCCAAATCAAACCGAAAACTAAAGCAACAGTTAAATAACCCATAATTTATCTGATCTTGAGTTGTATTTTTGCTTTAAAAATGTTTTAAGCCAGAATGATTGACTGGGCATAAAGAAAAAAAATTATTTCACAATTTGATTGTTTTAAATGTTTATCTCTTCAGACATATATAAACATTGTTAATGTAACCAGCCACTTTTAAAATTAATAGCTATTCAAAAATATTTCTTTATTGGATTTACTTATACTTGAATAAACATCAAGCACCAGAAAGCATTAACAGTGAAATTGAGTTCAAACTTAGCTCCCTCCCCATAAAAAAAAAAATGAACAAATATTACTACTGTCAATGAAATATGCTTCTGTCTAGATTTCTATGAGGAGTTACTTATATTCAGACTAATGTTTTCATTTTTGTTGTTGTCACACAATTTCAGCCATTGTGCCCTCCAGCCTTTTTCAGGTCTGTCAATAGAAGTAATCTTCAAGGAAATTTTAAATAAACCCTGTATTAAATAATCAGGTAGCAATAAATCAGAATATGAGATATCCCAAGAATGTGAACAATCTACTCAGATTAAATAAAGGGTTAAGTTTGAAATTTCCTGTAGATTATCCTGAAGAAGGATATAATGGGTGAAATGTTATAACAAAGATGAGGAAATTAGTCTGAATGTAAATAATGAAATATACTTTAATTTTTTCTTTCAACTGATTGACTCATTGATGCTGTTAAAGTATATATGTACAATAATCATCATGAAAATAAATTTCTGCAGCAGCATATGGTTAAGATTCATGATAAAATTATTATAAATATTAAAGGTATTTTTAGTGTTAATTCTATTGTGGTTTTTGGTTGTAGGCGAAAACCAACAAGTGCAGAAAGTCATAACAGTGATCATTTATAAGAAAGTAAAAGAACTGCTTAAAATGAAAAACTGTGTGAAAAAAAAAAATTCAATTTAAATAATGGTGGCACCTCCATACCAGTGAACAACACCCCAAGTATCTGGTCTGCCTATCCTAACAGACACTTCAAGGTCACTGCAATCTACTTTAAAATGATAAAGGTTTAAAGTTTTATGTCATGCACTGAATTGACAGCACTGATTTACATGCTGGAATATTTCAATTTTAAAGCAGAGACAATAATTACAAGCTGATAGTTTTCCGGGTTTTTTTTTTTTTGTTTTTTGGAGGGGGGTAATTTTGGTTCTCTTTGCTCATGTTTAGTCAAGTATAGAAAAGTATATGAACTAATTACAAATTAGAACACTAAAAAGAACAAAAAAAAAAGTTGATTTTTATTAATCAAAAAATAGCATTTATCATTTTTAGATATTCAAAGACCTGATAAGTACCTTTAGACAAAAATCAGTTACCTCACTATTTGCAATTAGAAAACCAACTTAATGCTGGGATTAGTCTAGAAAGTCATACTAATTTAGACTTAGAAAATTTAATATTTCACATGATTGCTCATTTAATTCTGACCAGTATAACCGTGATTAATTTTGTTAGTCGAAGAATCAGTATAGCAGCTACAATCCCAGAATTTATATAAAATACACAAGTGTGTCAATGGTTGCCACTTGTGTAAGAACTTTAGATGAAAAATAATGTTGCCTGGGACAATATAGATCTAGCCATTAGCCTCTAAAAACATGAAAATATACCAATTGTAAAAATCAGTAATCCTAATTACAGGCAATAAACTGGCATTTGGTGAAAGTTTTACTTTTACTTAATGCGTTCCAGTTTGGGTAAAAAAGCAGAAACATCACAAGTTATTAGATTTGAATGTTCATTTTAGAATAATTAAACATGCCTGCTGGAGTTAGAGTTTCTTCCTCTTTCACATTCTTTAGGTTCTTGGGCTCCAAACCAATATTTCAGGAAAACCTTTTCAGTCTTGCTATATCTCTTCAGGTTCTAAATGTCATTAGATCGAACATTTGAGTTCAAATTCCAGTTGAATCCATTACATTCACTTATATGCTAATAGCCTTAGGAAAGATATGACTCCATCTCTTTCCCACCCCCAGGTATGATAAGAGGATAAATAGCATGACAGACTGGGTTCTATAACCTTGGTTGGCAACCAATCTACTGTGGGGAAAATCTCCATACCACATGTGGAGCCAAAAAGTTCTGTGAAGCCAGCTCAAACCATCCAGGGTGAATGCTGCCACAAGTACAAGTATCTCTTCAGGACATCAGCAATCATGGCTATCCACAGCTTTCAAGCTTTACAGCTCTTAGCAATGTTTGTCCTTTTACTATCCTTCCCACTACTTGTTCTGCCATCCAATTACACAAGCTTTATCATGTGAAGGTTAAATTCTCCAAGCCCTCTTTCCTCATTGTGTATTCCAATTCAAACAATGTAAAAAATTAAAGTTTCAATGACTAAAAAATTATCCCAATTCCCAGAATCTTCGTGTTTTTCTAATACAGTAATGTGAGCTCCAATCAATTTCATTATTTACAGTCCAGGTTATTGAGTGCCCCATCCCAAATGGACATAAAAATATTAAACAGAATTATGCACTTGATTTTTATATGAAGCTTTAGAAAATGTTTTCACAAAGTTAATGAATGAATCTAGTATTTTTCCTCTATATATATGAAAAAAGTTTTTCTTTAGACAAAAAAAAGCAACTTATACAGTAATGGACATCAAAGAAAATAAATCCATTAATAGCAATATGCAAGCTGAATTAAAAAAGAAAACTTCATGGGTGATAAGCACCTCAACAAGATTCTTTAATTTCAGCCACATTCAGTCCATGAAATAATTTATTTCTATCAAACGCCTTAATGATATATTAGGTAAATGAATAATGCCTTCTATCTGAAGACAAGAGACTTTTTTTTTTTTAATCATCTCACCCCAAGCAAGGCATTCCACTGCCACTATTGCGCATGGGGCTACATAGGGGAAGGTAAAGAGAAGGAGTGGTTAGACATAGGGAATGTCAGGAGGAAGGTGACAGATGAGTAAGGATACCAAGGATGAGGGTTGGGCAGATGGGAAGAGTGTTTGATAGAATGGGAGCAGGTTAGTGTGTTAGGAGGTTTCACTGTAAAAGGGTGGGATCTAGTTGCTAATCTAGTATCTCGTTCAAATACGTATTTAGGGGGCACTAGTGATCTAAGTTCATCGGAGCAGAAGCCGTGAAAGTATTTATAGAAGAGACACAGGGAAGCCACGTCGCGCCGGTGGGAGAGAGACTGCAGGCGGTCTGCCAAGTCAGTATCTATCACATTACAGACCCTCCTCTGAACCTTATCGAGAAGCCTGAGGAGAACAGAAGGGGCACCCGACCAGATATGGCAGCAGTATTCAATGCACAGGTGGATGGTAGATTTATAAATGTGCAGGATAGATTCAGACGGAAAAAACTTCCGGGCCCTACACAAAGAACCGACTTTCATAGCAGCGGATTTAGCAATGGATTCGATATAGTCATTCCATTTGAGGTCCGCTGAAAGTGTGAGACCAAGGAAGCGCAGTGTTTTACTCTCTGGGAGGCAAGCCTGGTCCATGCTAATGGGAGGTAGGTGAGATTGTCGATGATGGTTAATTGAGAGTAGCTTCGTTTTAGAAGCATTAAAATTTACTAACCATTTCTTACCCCAGTCCAATATGGATTGGAGGTCTTTTTCAATCTCAGCTGCGAGGTTAGCTTTAACGCCTACACCAGATTTTTGTAGAAGGTGAGAATAAACTGTGGTGTCATCAGGCGTACAAACCTATTTGGGCTCTTATGGAATCAGGGAGATCATTAATGTATATCAGGAAGAGTGTAGGACCTAAGATGGAGCCTTGGGGGACACCTGCGTTGGTATGGTAGTTCTGAGAGGCATGTCCGTTTAATACCACCTTCATTCAGACTGAATCCAAACAGATTTTCTTATATGCCCTTTAGCATTTAACATGCTCAAACCACCCCATAAATATCAGCTCTCAAAGTCTCACAGTATGTGTAAGTTCCTGTGTTAATTGTGATGATCTCATCATATATTATGGTAGAGTATATATGGGGCAGGTTATGGAGAGTTGAACATAAAGAGGTAATATTTATGGGGTGGGTTAACTGCTAAATTGGGTTGAATAAAAAAGTTACTGCAAATATCAATACATTAAGCTTCACACAACATTTATGAATCTCAATAGTAGAGCTGAAAAGATGTTCAAAAGGTTTAAAGTTCAATCTCAGATGCTATAAATCTCTCATGATATCTTGCTACTGGGCAACAGAAAACTATTGTGAAGAGTTGCAAACTGAGATAGTTTGGGCACATCTCACAATCATCAGGGCTTGCCAAAACAAATCTGCAAAGCAGAGTGCAAAGAAGGAGGAGGAGAAGAGGCAGATGCAAAGACAATATCCTAGAATAGACAGGAATGATGACAAAATTTCAAAACAGAGAGAGAGAGAATGACAGAAAGAGAGAGAGACAAACACACTAAGTAGTAGCTTGTAAAGTCATTTGTGTTGTCTTCATAGTCATCCAGACAATGACACTAAAATGATGAAATAACAATTAAAAACTTGGATGTAACAAAAATTGTAATTATATTCTGTATAAGATTATAAGTTTCTATAATCAGTATTCATATAAAGTAATAGTCTTTTCCTTCAGTATTCACAGAATTGTTTTTAAGAGCTCATTTCATTCAATCGAAAAACATGACAAGATTAATAAAGTTTTCCTTGGAAATCTTTCTTGTATAAGTATATATAAAAAACAATTATGCTTCAATGAGATACCAATAAGAAAGGAAACTAATTTTATCTGAGACATCAAACAAATTGCTAATGTAATAATCAATATGTACATGCCGTCATTTGTAACAACAAAGAATGCAATGAACAAATTGAATTCAATCTCCAGCTAGGACTTTGCTTTCACATTCACTATGTTTTATGAACAACATAGAACAGACTGAATCCTTTTAGCCTTGGTAGGCAAATTTTAACTGAATTCAAGAGCAGCCTGAAGAGTGACAGGCATGTTCATACTATTATGTTCAAGACACACACATTGCTATTACAGTCTGTATGTTCTCCAATGGAATATAAATGATTACAGGATTCATGCCTGCATATGTAACAAACAATCCATGCATTGAATACTGTTGGCATATCTGGTTATACAACTCTAGGTTCTTGACAAAATACAAAGAATAGGCCTGAATATTCCAAAAAGTCTTATTAAAGAAAATATCCACCATCCAGCAGTATTTGAACATGTGCCTCTCTTAGGAGAAAAAAAAACTGTCATTAGAGCTGACATGCTTTAGACCAATTTGGCCACAAGGATTCTTGCTGATTGAGCAAAGCAGAATAGTGCCTGTACCTTATAAGTGAAAATTTCTTCAAGGACTCTCAAAACATTCATATTTGCTCAGTTTTGTAACTTAAACAACTTCTAAAGAAGTAATGGATTTTTTATTTATCAATGCTATATATATATATATATATATATATATATATATATATATACACATATACACACACACATACACACAGAAAATAAGAATCTGCAAAACTTTCAGGCTGAAATTATTTTTGATTAATTTGTATAAAAGTTGGACTGAGACACATTTACAAATATATTAATTTATTGCAACCAGAAAGAAGTTTCATTTGATTCAAAGGTGGCTTTTACCCCCATCCACCCACTCATTTTCTTTAGCCTTTCAGGAAGAAATGACAAGAGATGAAAACCTCATACATTTTCTTTCAATGTACAATTTTACATGTTCATTCATTTGGGTTTGAGTTTTGTTTAATGGCATATCAACCTCCATGGGTTATTCAAAGTCAAAAAGGTAGGGTTTTAAGAGATTATTTTTCGTGAGAAGGTTGATTAGTCAGATTTTGATGAAAAACTTTTTTTTATATATTTTAGAAAACTGAAGTTTTCTAGTTTTGTATTAAAAAATGTATTGCTGATAATATTTTTTCTTCATAAATGTATATTTTTCTATAAAAGTTTAATTTTATGTATAGATTTCTATAATAGTCTTTTTATACTTTCATAGTATTTTGACTCCAGTTTGGGGGATAACTGTTTGCCTATAGCTGGGACCCAAACAGGTGCTACCACTCTGGGTCAGGATGGACCAAGAAACAACAGTAATTAAGAGGTGGTTCCATGCTCCTCACAACCTTCTAATCAGAGGCCTTGCTGCCAGATGCAGTTTGCCATCATACCCAGAACCAATGTTCATTTGTATTTTCAAAACAATTCTGATATTTTTTCTTTTACATGAACATCAATCCCTTTGAACATTTCCCCTAATATAAGGGATTATTCTGAGAAAATATGAATAGCCTCAAAGAAATTGTTACATAGAGAGTAATGAGTTCAAGTCCAAAGTTAAAGACTGCAGAATGATAAGAAAGCATGCAAATTGTAAGATATTGCTTAGAGAATTTTAAGTATTAAAAATTTGTAAATATTTTGGGGAAAAAAAAAAAAAGAAACAAGCATTTAACTTTTCTTTTTCAAGATATATAAATGTGTGTGAAGAGATTTGAATATCACTTGCTAGTGTGTATACAGACAAATATATCCACTGAAAATCTTTTGTTAACATAAACAGAAATATTCTATAAGGATGTAATGACAAAATGATGACTAATATACCAATAAAAATGTATGCATCACACTAAGTATACCAAAATAAATTAGTAGTTATATTTTCGGTGGCTTCATTTGTGGATATTAAATAATTGTTTCATGCAGACAACATCAACAACATACAGTGAAGTGTGAAACCAAACATCATAGCACTTCCTTAATACCAAACTGGATAAGATTCTTCAAGATTGATAAAAAAATTTGAAATTTGAAAAAAAAAAAAAAAAAAAAAATTATATCTTTATTTCTAGATAGCTAAATTGTTTATAAAGAAGCCTTCAGTTTTCCTCTCCTCTAATTCTTATCTCTCATTTTATATATGTATATAAAAACAACAATAGCCATTAAAATCACTAAGTATAAATTTGCGGAATAGAGAATTTTGGATAGAGAGAGAAAATTTAACAAATACATTTGTCATTCATACCAAAATATATAAAAGCAGAAAAGAGAAGACCACTATATATAAGAGGGGGAAGGGCAATGTTCTAAATAAAAAGTTGAGGGAGGTAAAAAGAAAATTTACAGGCTGTCATGTGAACATGGCAAAGAAAACTCCCAATTATTCATGTGAAGACTGAACACCAAAAACTATATTATTATATTTTCATGAGAACTGTATACTCCTCAGGGAAATCCAAAGATAAGGATGTCTATATAATGAAATAACCCTGGTGTATTGATAAATAAGATCTAAACTTACAGCTCAGTCAATGACTGCTAAATTCTTAAGATAAATACAACTGAGAACAAATTGATTTCAGTTTCAAAATTAGTTTGCTCACACTTAGAATATTCACAAAGTTCATCCTGATTAAAGTGAAAGGTCAGATTTTTAGAGAAACAAAATGAGTGTTTGTGCTCATTAAAACAATATTTTTTCCAATGCAAAACTAAAAACGTTTTTTTTTAAAATAACATACATTTATGTAATGTAATGTGCATCTCTGGCCTCACACACACACACACACGTGTGTGTGTGTGTGTGTGTGTGTGTGTGTGTGTGTGTGTGTGTGTGTGTGTGTGTGTGAAAACGAGAAAGAAAATTAATGACATTTCCCTGGCTTCCCGAAAATAGAATGAAAGACAAAGTTGTATGTGAGTAAAAATAAATTAGGGTCACTGAGGATAAGGAAAACATAAATTTCTTTATTACATCCAATGTTCAGACTCAAGAGAATGTTTCTTTTTTTCTTTCATTTTAACCAAGGAAAGCTAGAGAGAGCAGACACTCTTTGCAAAATGTCATTTGATTTTCCACTTTGTTTCAAATACTATTATACATTCCTACAAGCACAAACACAAACACATATATATATATATATATATATATATATTAAAAAATGATTCCTACTTAAACATCACTGATCACAGCTATAAGTTTCATGCATGTATGCATAATCTTCAGGTAGTGTATCTGTTACAGAAGAAATAAAAGATATTTATCCAACTGGATGAGTTCAAGATGGCAAAAATTGTTGGTGATAACACCAACTGAACCCCTCTTGGGGTGGTCCTAGACGACCAAGGAAAAAGAGAAAGTTGAGAAAAAAAATAAGCATTAATGACTTTCCAGTATAGAGAAAATGTGCTCAGTGTTAATGGGAGCAAAAGCAGCAGCTCCACACCACAAAAAGTCCCCACATAACAGAGCATTAAATACTTGAAGGAAATCAGCAGCTCAAAAAAAAAAAAAAAAAGCCTACTTAGAATCCCACACTGGGGGGGGGGGGGGGGGGAACATTCAATGCCTCACATTGAGACAGAACTTAATATTTATAAACTGATTCCTGCACATATGCCCAATTTTTATATATATATATATATATGTGTGTGTGTGTGCCAGCAATCCCTCATTTATACAAGTTAAAAAAGACTGAGAAGGTACTGTGGTTAAGCTATATAAGTGAACACTATAAACTAAGGAGCAACAAGGTTTCATGCATGAATGCAATATTCAGGTCTGAAGATCGTGTTCAAGTGTAAAAGACTGTCACCACTTAGATAGTTATATTTACATTGGCTCTATCCCTGTTATTGAACGTTTACCCATAAATAGAGCACACACATATAATATTTAATAAATGTCAAAAGACTTCAAAATAGTATAAAGATTGAAATCAGTTTTATACCACTTTTGTTGCAGGTCAAGATTTTCTTATAACCTGTCTAAGTCCAATGCCGATTTTAGCAACAACATCAATGTCATTATAAATACATTCATGACAATTAGTACAGATTTAATGTTAAATTTATACTAACTACAATATAAAAAAGGAAAGAATTTAATAAAAAAATATTAAAATGTCATTTTTTATGAATGCACCTTGTGATTTAGCCTTTTTTTTTTATTATATTTTTGTTGCATTCATACAAGTTATTTCTTTTTAACAGAGTTTGCAAGAACAGTCCTATGTTCAAAAGAAAAATCACTTGTCTGATTGCAACTTTTTTTGAGGCTGGTATTTACTATTACTTCAAGATTAAAGTTCTTCAGTATTCTATATATGTATTTATGAACTATTTACTTTTTGAGTTAGTGGAATTATGGATAATTATGAGGCCATCATCTCTATACAATCCACTATCTCTTATATTGACATCACGATGAGCAGTGAGATTCTTGTAGGTCTTTTTATTTTGTACAATCACAATTGACTTTCTAGATGTTACACTTGACTTAGTTAATAGTACTTACTCACCATATGTAAAACATAATGCTAATCATATCTACATACAATCCTAAATCAAATCACCCACCCTCTATTATTAAACATATACCCCACATTCGGTTGAACACAGAATTAACAATAATTCCTCCACTGAAAAAATTTTCTATCAGAATATTCATTACTATAATACAGGACTAAAAAACAGCAGCTATAGTTGCAAGGATATTAAATATCAAAGAAATTAATCATAATACCAAACATAATCGAAATAAAATAATTTGGTACACACCAGCATTTAACCAAATGGCTAGTGCCAATTTAGGCAATAAATTCCTTAATCTCGTTCAAAAACACTTCCCAACTAACAATCCCCTCAGAAAAAATTTTAATGAAAATACACTGAAACTTAATTATAGCTGCACTGATAATCTTGATAAGATAATAAGAAAACACAATAATAAAATCCTAAAACAACATTATGATATTATAACCAACTTATCATAAATAATAACACTAGTTCCTGCAATTGTCAAGCCTAATGAATATTATATATATATATATATATATATATATATATATATATATATACACACACACTTTACAGATTCCATTGTGTACCAAGCTACTATCTCAACTACTGAAAATCTTAATCTTACCAAACATTATATCAGATGTACTAAGAATAATTTTAAGTGTTAATTTTACCAGCATAACTTATCTTTCAATAATAAAGTATATAGCAATTCTACTTCTCGCTAAATACTACTGGCAATTAAATGGAAAATATTAACTAAAGCTAGAACATGTAAATTATTACATGAAATACATTTCCTTTGCTTACAAGAAAAAATCCACCATAGAATTTGCCACCAGAATCTTCTATGCCCTTAAATACATCTGAAATTATCTCAATGTTATCTCAATATTTTCACTATTTGCTTTTTATAACTTAAAATAAAAATCGCTTATTGAACTGGGATTTTTTTTTTTTTTTTTTACACATATGAACAAATCCCTTTATGAATTTATCTTAATTCATATTTTAATTCTGATTTTTATATTTTTGTTCATTATTCTTATCTTTTATATTGGTTTTGATTTTATTTTTTCATATTTATTTTGTTTCCAACCTTTTGATTTTTTTTGCTTGCCTTTCCCAGTTTCTTTCTCTTACTTGTCTCTTCTCACTTTTTTTTCCTTTATCTGCTTCTCATTTTTTACTGTTTAGTATTCTTGACATGTCTGGCTTTCAGTGCAAAAACATTGAAACACTACTGTCTATAAGTCGTACACACACCACTCTTTAAAATGTCAACCTCCCAACCCCACTTAATTCATCTCATTGGATGACCTCCTTATTTATTTTGTTAATCTCCCTAATTATATACATATTACCAAATGAATTAACCACATTTTACTGCCTGATGAGGATGTTTTAAGGGTAAAATTTTATAGCTATTGAGTTACAGAATGCTATAATTATTATTATAATGATAATTACCATTATATATATTATTACATTAGAACATGTGCAAACTACTACAAAATACAAAATTGTACATTTTGTTTCAACATTGAAAGAACAATGTCTCATTTTTATTTTTATTTTGAGCACTGTTTTAAATGAATGTGTTAAACATTGCAATTATTTTCTTCATTCTTATTCATTTGGAGATATATATGAAAAAGTTATTGATTTTTTTTTTTAAATATATAAAAATTGTTCTGGAATGTAAGGTAAACCCTCAAATGACAACCAGCTTATAGAATGATAGGTCTACAGTTTTGTGCATTGCAAGAAAGTTGAACAAAAATCACAGTACAATCAAAAAATAAAAAAAATTAAAAAAATAGGAATTAAAAGCATATGCCAGAATAGTGATTTTAAAAATACTATTGAAAGATTCAACAAAAATAATAAACAAATGGATTGACCAGCAATTAGAAATTTAAGAAAGCTGGTGTTGAAGCTTAAACACAGAAAAGAGATAAGATTAAGAGTATCAGCTAATGACGTTGAAAGCAACCAAACTACCACCTTTACATTCCGAAAATCTTACTAGCTTCAGCTGGTTAATACTAAATTTATATTGAAACACTGACTTGTATAATAAAGTCTAACAGTCTAAAGGAGAGGAAAACTGAAAAGAAAGTTTGTTTTTTTTAACTGATATCTTATTAATCAATTATTTATCAGATTGATTATTTAGTGGCATGTAAACTAGAAAAGGCACAAGTGGGACAAGTGATGTGCAATAACAGAGCGAAAGAGAACCAAGATCAAGAGAAAACTGTCAGCTCAACACAGGCAATAAAACAGGCTAAAATAGAATCTAGCTGATACATGCAATCATTACATCAAGAGAATTTTTTTTTAAGCACTAAGGTGACAGCTAAGTGAATAAATAAATAGTGCATAACTTAAAAAAAAAAATAAAAAGACAAGACATTTTGGGACAATAACTAATCCACTGATGTTGGTCACATACACAGCGTCTCGGAAAACGCAGGTGTGATGGAGGTGCTACCCGTATCCAGACGTTCTAGGGCATAACCTTGAATAGAAGTTTCTTTCTTGAGATGCCGCTCTTGCATGTGCTGTCGCAGGGTAAGTAAGAACACCAATGTGTAAAACGTCTGAAATATAACCAAAGAAAATATTTAGTTAAAACAGTAAAAAAAAAAAAAAAAAAAAAAAATTATCAATTCATGAGTAAACCTTTGCTGTCACATATAAATTTATTATGGTTTAATTTATTAGAAGTGGTGGACCCAAAAACTTCGTAAGCATGCTTAGAAAATTCTTTTTAGCAATTAAATTATTTTATCAGATGTGGTAGTGTTATTAATTTTGACCAGCATTTATCGCCATCTTAATTTTTTAAAGACTTTTTTCGCCAACTTTACTTAGGTCAGCAATCTACAGTATTAAGTATACAGTATAGATCAGAAAAACACTAACTTGTGAAATTCAACTCTACATCCCTCAAGGAAGGTCTGATAAATGCCCACCTGTTTTAAGCTATTAAGCTCTCAGAACTTAGTAGTTAGTGTATTCAAGCAGGCTTCCCTGTGGCAAAAGAGATGGAAGTTCAATTCTCACCGATTTGTATTTTTATGGTTTATCAACCCTTTGTGGGTTATTTAAAGCTGAAACATAGTAAGATTTCATTTATTTTTTTGCAAGTGAATATTGATTTAACAATTTCTTTTTATAATAATTTTTCCAGTACAAACTACTATTTAACCCATAACTAGGAGGAGATGGATTCCTACTTTTTCCAAGGGTTATTTGTACATAAGTGAATGTAACAAACCTGACTAGAATACAAACTCAGCTCCCTAATTTTTCATTCTGAGTTACTATGAATTACACCACCTGCACACCCACAATTCTCACTGAGAGCTTATCTTTTAGTTTTAGTCTGCACCATTGACTTACTGCTATAGAGTAACATAATAAATTGATAAATAGCAAATCAGAATTAATAAAAGTTATGCATGTAATTCTGAGAGTGCTGCCCTTCTTTTCTGTCTTAATTTGTATGTTTAATATCTTTTAATATTAAGTTTCAGCCAATGATTTTCAAACTTTTTCAGGTGCAGACATAATGAATAAAGCCAGAAAGGGTATTGATGTTATTCAGCTTTATTAGCAGTAGAAATATGACACCAGGCTGAAACCTTTTATTGTTTACATTATTTATATTCAGATTATTGCCCTCATCTTTTATTACAGCAGCAGTTGCAACTAATCAGCAGACAAGTTAGGTTTAAGGCTCCAAGTTCCAAACTAAATTGTCTTACACAATTAAAACTGTAGTGGACTAAAGCCCTGGTTTGTGAATTTAGTAACAGTGATTAGGAGTTCAATCCCTGGGTCAGGAAGGGTGTACTTGTACTCAGTGGAAATTGGCGAGTAATAACTGAACTGTACAAAATAAGAACTAGACGATACCCCTAGATGTAAGCAGTGGCACGAGAACAGTTTGCTCCTATAGATAAAAAAAAGGGTTAAGAGTTCCCTATAGATTACCAAAATTGATATACACCCAAGGAAGGCCAAAGGGCACATTGGCTGAAACATTGTGATGATAAAGCTTTTCAGACAATAGTTTGAATAATGAGAACTCATTTCAGAAAATCTGATAGAAATTTTTTTTTTTCTGTTTGTTTGGAGATGTACTTATAAAGAATTACACAAGGGGGGATAATTAGATAGATCTATTAGCATACATATCATCCAATAATTGTTGAGTAACAACCAGCAGGGCCGTAGCAGATGCTAAAAAAACACCGGGCACAGAGAAAATTGCCCAGAGTTATTAGTTGACAATGTGATGACGTCATCAGTGTCATCCGTTTCCAGAAACTATGATTTTTGCGGCTATTCCAATGGAAATTAGGCACAGAACGTGAACAAAAGCAGGAAATCGGGTTCGGACTTTCTGACTATAACCAGTCTTTTCTCCCAAAATTAATAAATAAACAGATTTTTACTGCATTCATTCAGTTGTTTTCTTCGCTTTTCTTTCTTTCTTTCTTCATTAATTGTTTAGTTTGATTTCTGACAATGACATTTTTCCTTGCCCGGATTTTCACTATGATTGCACAGATCAGCCCGGACAAGTGCCCAGTGTGACGGTAGTCAGATACAGCCATGACAACCAGTATCCTCTCACTACTTCATACATCCAATATTTCTTTGTTCTCTATTGGACTATTCCCAGATCTAAAGATCTGTAGATTTTTCAATAAAGGAGCTGACAAAATAAAAAGAAAAACAATCCTGGACAGTACACAAGGATTAACAAATGAAACATGAACCTGAGAAAGACAAAGATACAAGCTTGAATAATTCATCAATTAAAATTATAGTCAACCTTTGCTCCTTTAAACAATTTATACAAACTAAGAAAAACAAATGATCATGAACATTTAAAGTCGCATCAGGCTTTGTCTATGTAACAATGGATATTTTACAATATTTAATGAAGTAAATCAGACAGTTATAACAATGTTGCATTAGCAACAGCTTGCGAGACTAGAACCTGACACATGATCGGAGAAATAGTCATGTACAATTTAAATTTACTGAAATCTTAATAAATTTACATTCTGGAGCATTTTATTAAAACATTTTAAATCCGTCATAGAGCAACTTGATAGACTACATTGAACATGTTCAGAATTCATAGATATGCCCCCCCCCCCACACACACACACACAACTCCCTGTTGATCATGATAGTCTTCAGTTTTTCAATATGGCACTCTATCCTCTAGTAGTTACTTGAGCAAAACATTTTGCTGGTTGACATCTACTTTTGCTATGAGCTGGTTGCCATGGCAGTACATCAGCGACAAGTTGTTCTTCATGTTGTCAGCAGTGTCAACAAATCTTAATCTACATTTTATATGGTTTCAGAGATGGGAAGGATTTTGCCATCAAGCTTTTCAAAAAGGCGTTGACAGTACAAGATGCTAGGGACCGTGTAGAGCATTCTAGTGCAAGCCTCATTTAGTGTTTTCTCCATTTTGTTGAAATTGGTTGAGCCATACATAGAGAAGAATGGCTTCAACAGCAACACAAAAGAGGCCAACTTTAATCCTCTGAGGAAGAACTGATTTCTATATCCATTTTCTTTTTAAAGATAACACCTCCAGTCATTGCTTATTCTGATGGATATGTAGTTTTTAAAGTTTGTAATATAGCTCACTAGGTATTTCATATTTCTGACAAACTTCTCACTTAGATTGGTTGGTCAGTTGATTTTGTTTAGCGGCATATCAATACCTCTTGGTTATTTAATGCTGAAACCTAAATATTTCAAACACAATTTTATGGTTTCAATTAATTATATTTTGAACACAACTGTATGCCTTTAACAACAGAAAATATACTATTGGTAATTTTACTATAAATACGTATTGTTGATAATTTTTTTTGTATAAAAATATATTGCTGGCATTTTTACGATATAATGAATATTTTATACTTTCATGTTTTGTTTGGGAGGTTTGCTATTTGTCCATAGCTGGGGCCCTAACAGGTGCTACCACCCTAGGTCAAAGTGGACATAGTAACAGTAACAATTAAGAATTGGTTCCACACTCTAGAAAACCTCCAATCTACTTAGAGACCTTGCTGCCAGATGTAGTTTATCATCAGACCCAGGACTGACCCCCCCCCACTTAGAGAATGTAGGATGTAATCTGCACTTAGTTTTAGAAGTTTTTAAGATAAATGTTTACAGATTGTCATACAACAATGGTGAGTCAGTTTCCCAAGGGAAATGAGTTAACAAGTGATTTTTATAGTGATCCCTTAATCAGGTTTTGTATCCAAAATTAAATAGTCAATATCTAGAGAATAAGAATTATTAACATTCAACAGAGGATTTTGTTTTTTTAAACACAGATAAATGAGCAAACAGTGAGTGTTATAATCTATCACAAAAGATGGTGAGTAAAAAAAGATGGTGGGTAAAAGAAAAAAAAATGGTTGGTTTCGTATACTGCCTAACTAGCAGACTACTCCTGCTATCCTCTACCTTTACACGAGACAGATCAGACCAAAAATGGAGTACTGCTGCCATATCTTGTCTTCATTTTGCAGTCTTGATAGAATTCAAGACCACTACAACCTTAACCTGTTCAAGTCTAAGTTTATTTTTCCCCACCACTTACTATTCCCACAACAACCTCCTTCAGTAACTCTCTACTTTGAGTGGCTCTTGGCTCTTATATAGGGTGAGCATTAGAAAGAAAAAAATATCATCTCCAGTAAACATAGCAACAGAATTATATACACTTGTCTCAACAATATTAAAAGTAGTGAATGGTTCATTTTCTATGAATTATCAAAACAGGTTATTTAAATCCAGAAAATATTTAGATTGTAGGATTTTATTTTTATTTTTGAGATAGTTATTTAGTAATACAAATCCTAGTAAATAGTATAAAACAGGGGGAAAAGATGAATTCATACCATTCTCAAGGATATTTACACATAATATAACAAACCCAACTGAAATTAGAACTCTGCTCTCCAATTAACAATTTCAAGCCATTACACCAACAGCACATCCAAACTGCTATCCCAAGTGGTCACCCATCTAGGTACTTGCCAAACTATATTGTCTAACTTCAGTGAGTGTAGAAGAACTAGATTTTAACATGATCTGGACATAAGCCCCAATCAATAAAAAGGAGAATAACAAGAGCTACTTACCTGTAGTGCCAGGCTTCTACAAGGTATATCGAATTTGATAAGACCTATTTCTGACATCTTCATACCATTTAATTCTGTTGGTAGTTCATCTTCATTAAGCTTCAAACCATATATGTACTGAATGATGAGCAAGGCTTCAGCATAAAAGACAATTACAGGTGAGACAAGAAGGCAGGCTCGCCGGGATTTCGGGATCATCCAAATGATGCAAGCTCCTAGAAGCAGTACAAATGTGAGCCAACTGTGAAATGTGATACTCCAGGCCTAAAAAAAGAAATTTGTTTTAACAATAAAACAGATAAACTAAGATAGGATAAAATAGCTGTTCATTTTAAACGTTTAAGAAAATTTATTAAAATAGAGAAATTTGCTTTATTTTATGATTGCCTTGAATCTAGTTAAAGACATATGATTAATGAGTAAAATTAAAGTAGGAAAGTAAATGCAAATATTTTACTCAATTTTCAAAAACCAAAAAATAATGTTATCATTGCAATGTGCTTTAATTTCAGTAAAAGTCCACAAAAAATGCCTATGGCTTAAAATGAATATCTAAAAATGAAAAATCTTTCTTGACGCTCTTATTTTAATTAAAATTATAGGCTAAATTATTTTATATTTCTAATAAGCAAAATACTTTGCTGTATTCCAAAAACAAATTTAAACTGTTTGGAAGGAGGTTTTTTTTCCTGCTAAAATAGCTGATTAGCACTTTTCTTTTTAGTTATCTTTCATTACAATGTAATTCTCTTTATTAAAAAAATCTTTCAAAAATAAAATGTACTTTTCTAAAGCTTTAAGAAATATTAGCAGATTTAAAGTATAATTAATCTGATTTAAAGCATTATTTACATTAGATAATGTTTTAAAAAAGCAGTGCTCATATCATTTTCTTAAATTATGTTTTACATATAAAGTCTCCACAGAACAACAATAAACCTGTCATCACTTGTCAAACACATAAACATGACTGCTGTTAGTTAAAAGCACAGCTACTGTTTGGCTAAAAGATGTATTTTTAGACTATTTGTAAAAAATCTATACTGAATGGTAAAATAAAAAAGTGCAATAAAACTGGAACATTTTTTTAAATTAGAAACGCTTTTAACTGCTTTTAATTTTTTATATTATGAAAACTTTTTTATGAGTAATTTTTTATTGTTTTTTACAAAATTTTTTAAAATTTTAATTAGAATAATTTAAAAACCTTTAAAATATTGAAATTCTATATTCATTTGTAGAAGTGATATTTTTATTAAATTAAAAGTATATTAACTAATTATAAATGGAAAAAACTCACTTCAACAATACTAATACTTTAAAAAGAATCTTGATTTTTTTTTTTTCTGGTTATAAACATGTTCATTTTTTGTAAATACAGACACCCAACATTTGTTGGTATCTAATTTTATGTAATATCAGCATGAACACATTAAAAAGAAATGACTAGAACATTTGTATTTCCTTTCAAATTTAATCAAATGATCATTAATTAAGAAAACAATGAAGTAAATAAAGGATTTCAAAAAATTAGAACTTACCATCATGGCAATGAGAGCGAGAACATAACTTTGATTCATAATATAAACGAGAACAGAAGCAAAAGCTGATCTTTTCTCAGCTATACGGCTGTGTTTTCGAGATTCTACAGTTGCTTGCATTTCTTCATCAGAATCCTCTTGGGTTTCAATGTCACCAACCTTGACACGAATATCACCCGAGGAAATAGGGTCCACACTACTATAGTGCATATTCTCACCAGTATCCACCAAACCCTGAAAAAAAGGAAAAGGCCAACCCTCCCATGAGAAATCAAGGATTGCTATTAATGCTGTCATGCCCAAAAGCAAAGATAAATAAAAATTTATTTTTCATTTAAATTAAGATGACAAAGTATATAAAAAAAAAATTTAAAAAAAAGTAAAAAATAAAGTAACCTTTTCTTTTTGACCTGTTACATATAGCTGCCATATAATGAGAATATATAAAAACTTCAAAGATACAATTTTTTTCTAGACATTTTCTTGAATATCTCCTACCTGCCTCTATCTTTTAACGTGTTATATTTTGAGCTACTCAGCTGCTCTGAAAACTCATGTGAAGTCAGACAAAATATCAAACGTAAAATTTACATTATTCAGACTATTGTCCTCATCTTTGTTGTAATTTTTATGACATTTCGGCTGTTGTATGCTCTGGCCTTCTTCAGGTGCTAGAAATTTTGAACCGAACACTTTATTCCAATCACTGGGGCATATCATTCTCATTTCTTTTGCGAAGCCACTTCTAGTAATCATGTTATTTACCTTTAATTTTCTAAGTTATTTGTTCACTACTGCTGTAACCTGATATTGAATTCACAACTCTTTGGGTTAAGTCACTGGAACTAACCAACATCTATATCCACTGTAGCCTATATCCACTGGGCCATGTGTCCTCATGACTACCAGAAGTAGCTTCACACAAGGAATGAGAATGATATACCCCAGTGATCATAAATTTGAAAGGTTTGGTTCAAAATTTCTAACAGCTGAAGAAGGCCAGAGCATAAAATAGCAAAGAAGCACCATAAAAATGGCAATAAAAATGAGGACAATAGTTTGAAAAATGTAAATAGTGTAAATACTTGCTCATCTCAGAAGTAGAGACAAATGTAAATTTGTTCAACTGAGAGATTACCATCAATATGTGAGAAAGTGTTAAACAAAATATTATATCTGAGCAGAAAGAACAAGAATTTAAAATAAAAAAAAAAAATAAAAAAAAGATGTTTCTACGATTTCATAGACAGAAAAAAGTCTGAGCTTGGTATGAAATACCTATTCAAAAATTATGCATATCAAACTTTTATTAACTAATTTTTAAATAAATTAAAATTTTAAAATGATTTTTAGGTAATAAAATACTTCTCTTAAGTAATGTAAAACTAAAACATTCTCTTAAGTAATGTAATTATCTCTAGCTTTACATTATTTAAACGTAGACATTTTTATTTAATGACAAAAAACAGCCGTTGTAGTGTTTATAAATAGAAAAAAGTACCAATGGAATTCAAATATTTTCCTTTCAAATAAAATTTAAATTAGATAATTATACATTCGGGTATAGACAATATTGTAAAAAAGCATTGTATGTGCCAGTGGATATTTAATTAGAAATACTCTGCATAAATAGAGGGAGAAAAAGAGCAGGAGGTTAGTTTCACAGTAGCAAGGGTCAGTTTGAAAAAAGTGAAGATGATACATCAAAATAAAAAGTAAAATAAATATAGGATTGAGACATATTCCTTAAGGGGAGTATAAATAACAATACAAGATATGCATTATGACAGATAGATCAAAAAATAAAAATAAAAAAATAAAGTAGCAACAGTATCTTTACCATCAGACTTTGGTGTATCTTCGAATTAAGTTTGAATTTAAAAAAAAAATTTTTTAAAGCTGTAAATGTTTCAAATGATATTCACACTAAACATTAATAAAATAGGAGTAGTTGCATATATACACGCTAAAAAGTCTGCCTCCTCCTACCAAATGCTCATAGCTCAGAGGTAGAATTGCTGACTGACGCCAATTCAGTTGGGTTTCAATCCTGGGTTAAAAGCAATCAGAGTCTAACCGTACTGATGAGCTGTGATACAGTGAAACAGATCTGTCTGCGGATGACTATATATATATATATATATAATTATTTACTTTTTGGTCATAATTAAATTAGACCAGTACACAATTGTATTACAAAGCATTCAATACAATTATATCGTAGAAGTTTTGAATATTTTTCATTTGTAAATGAGTTATTACACAACCCAGGTTTCTACCTTTCAGTGTCTTCAGGCAATTTACAGTAACTGATTTTACTGTTTTTATTTTTTAAATGTTCACTTAATAGGGATCTTATGAATGTGCAATTTTCAAAATTAGGAGAAGTTACTTAACATCTTAGAACATTTTCATCCATTAAGCAACTTCTAATTTTGAAAATTGCATGTTCATAAAAGATCCTTGTTATGAGCATTTTTTAAAAACAAAATCAGTTATTGTAAATCACCTGAAGACACCGAAAGGTAGAATTCTGGGTTGCATAATAACTCATTTACAAATGAAATATATGATACATCATACGCTAAAAGTCTGCCTCCTTCTACTGAGCACCCATAGCTCAGAGGTAGAATCGCCAACTGACACCAATTCTGTCAAGTTTCAATCCTGAGTAAAAGCAATTGGATGTCTAACCTTACTGATGAGCCACAATACAGCGAAAAAGATCTGTCTGCAGATGACTATGCTCTCACACCCTGATTGAGCACTCTGGAGGAATGGTAGACTTTGAAAAAACAGTAGCTACTCTAGCATCTACGCATTGCTCATTCAGTAATGAATTAGAGCACTAACTACTGGTATATAATACATCATATGCTAAATGTCTGCCTCCTTCTACTGAGTGCCCATAGCTCAGAGGTAGAATCACTGACCCCAATTCAGTCAGGTTTCAATCCTGAGTAAAAGCAATCGGATGTCTAACCGTACTGATGAGCTGTGATACAGCGAAATAGATCTGTCTGAATTTAGAATAACCATATTTTTATATATAAAAGAACAATATTTTGAAATTTTCCTTGTGAAATTTCATCCTTTAAAACAAAACACATCACAAGATAGCTTTTCCACAACATTGTTCTTGAGATATATATATATATATATATATTTTTAATCAAGCCTATATAACACAATTTTAGACTGGAGGTCATTCGTGGTCGAGAGGTCTAAGACGTTGCTAGATCGAATGGTAGCTTCCCCTATGTGTATAGGAGTCACAGGTTTGAATATATATATATATATATATATACACACACACACACACACTGAGAGCAACATAAAGATATTTTCATCAAAGCTAAGGAAAAAATTATTAGCTTTTGAATCATTTTAATAACATAAAATTACAAGGAATTAAAACCGTTAATATCAAATGTATTATATGAATATATACTAATTTAACTAAAAAAAGAAATTAGACATCTTGCTTTAAAAGAGAGATCTTTCAGGATTTCTTTACATGGCAAGAATCTCCGAGGAAAATCATAGCATTTAACTACAAAATCTAAGATTTTCTTTAATAAAATAAGATACTAATATCAAAGATTATAAAAGTGAAAATATCAAAGAATGCTTTGATCTATCCCTTTATTTTATTAAAAACAGATGCCCAATATCTGTGTGAATGATTTTGAAAGATTGAACCTGCACAAATAAAGTGCTTAAAGAATAAATACATCCAAATCCCAATGCACAGATATACATGATGAATATAAATTCAAAATCTGAAATTTGCTCAGATGTGATGATTTTTGCTATTTATAGCCGAAGAAGTTGATAATGTTAATATTAATAAAAAAAATAAAAAAAAAAAAAAAATGAAGTCAGTATCAAAATAGGAAGCCAGAAAATTTGTCCCCAGTGCTAAATAGGGAGACTGAATCACATCTGATAAAACAATATAGAGAAAGGAGGATATTATCCAATAAAACAATACAGCAAGAAAAAATTAACATTTACAGCAAATAGATTTTTTTTTTTTTTACAAATCTTAAAATTTCAAAAGATTAAATATGCTTATCATAAAACTTTACTAAAATCATTGAAAAAAGTATCATGGTTTTGTTAAATGGAGAAAAAGCCAGACCAATTATTAATTTAATAATATAGAATAAGCAGTAAATGCAAAATTGACTGATGCAAAATCAAGACAACTATAATGTAGGACTTTATATTAGTCATCATATAACAGAAACATCTCCCAAATACCAAAAAGTAGTTTGAAATAACAAGAGAGAGAATGAAAAGAGTTGGAAGATGAAATCAAGATAATCCCAACAATTATTTATTGAAAGTAATTAATGATTTTTTTTATTATTGTTGATGTGTACAAATTTATAAAAAAAAATAAGTACTTGACATGAGCATTTCCACTAACTGCCAAGAGACTTCAGATTCAAAATAAAAAATTAGAAACCAACATGCAGAGCATATTTTTATAGCTCACAGAATAGAGTAAATAATAATATCTAATACGATAACTAAAATGATTTTGAACATAATCATTTTCTTTGTACTTTTAAATGATATTTCATACAATTCACATTTAAGTTTCTCCAATATCAAATGGAGAATATAAATTTGGAAGATATGAGAAAGCTTACCATTACTAAAAAGGCTTAAACACTAACAAAAAAAAATAAATAAATAAATAAAAAGAAGAGAAAAAGAAATTAAAAGAAAGAAGGAGAGTGGAAGGATAGTATAAAGGAGGAAAAGAGTGAAATTCTTCTATGTGCCCTGTCCCTTCAGGACGTAGGCAATCATGGCTTCCCTATCTCTGGTGGCTCTTAGCACACTTTCTCCTGTTACACCACACAACCCTCGTTCCGTCATCCACCTGATCAGGTCCTTCAAATATGTTATCTGTTGCTTTCCCCTGTCTCTTTTTCCCCCTCTATCTGGCCTGTTAGTATCAGGTTCTCCAAGCCCTCCTTTCTCATTGCATGTCAAAGGAACTTTAGTTGTCTCTTCCTGATGCTCAGTATTAATTCTCTTTTTGTTTCCATCATTTCTAGGACCTCATCATTGCTCACATGCTCGATCCATGATATCCACAGCATAATTCTGTAGAACCACATTTCAGCTGCTTCAAGTTTTTCCTTCATCTTTGATAATATTGTCCAGCATGCACTGCCATATTGAAGAACTGACAACACATAGCAATCCAGTACTCTTTTCCTTGTTTCTAGCAAAATTGTCCTGTTTCTTAATACTTTACTCAACTTCTGGAAGGCTTCCTTCACCATGTCAATTCGCCTTTGGATTGGTGTCACAACTTTTCCCAAATAACAGTATTTATCCAATTTCATTAAGAACTTGAAATTCTGGTTTCAATATCTATTGATGAATGCTCATAGGAAATATGCACTAGAAACCTAAAATTATTTACATATAGTTTAAGGCTAAAGCTTCCAGCATTTTTTTTTTTTGGGGGGGGGGGTCATACATAAATTCATAGCATTCATTGGTCTTGGGCCTGACAAACTACATTAGAAAGCAAGGCCTCTGATCAAAATATTGGCGGTTTCAAGGAGTGTAGAACCAGCTCTTAATTGCTGTTGTTCCCAGACCCATCATGACCCAGGGTAATAACACCTGTTAGGGTCCCAGCTATGGGCAAATAGTGAAATCCCAAACAAAAATAAATATGTAGAGAAGAATAGGTTGAACTCTAACTTTGGTAGGTAATCTTTCTAGAGATGGTGTCAAAATAAAAAGCGAGTTTTCAGTCTCCTAAACTGGTTGGTGTTGGTAAGGGCATACAACTGTAAACTCACTCCAATATTCATGATGGTTCAATTATGTATTATGAGAACCGTGTTAATGGGGCTGGAGTTATCGAAGATCCTGCAAGACCCTGTAAAACATGGATCCAGCTTACCAAAGACGATTTAAGGAAGTTGAGATTATAACCAGTCTTTTACACAAAATCGGGCAGCCTGGAAAATACTATTTAAAAAAAAAAAAAGAAAGGATTCCATCCAACCCATGACAGTAGCATAATTCATTCAAAATGATTTCCCAAGCTTTCTCTAACCATACACTTTTTCAACTTCCATATACACTGTAGTACAAGTATCAGTTTCTTACAAAAAAAAAGAAATAGGCAGTTGCACTATACAAAAGTAATTTGTTTTTAAGGAGTAAAAAAGAAATTGAATTGATAACACCATACAGAGCTAAATGTTTTTTTTCTGGGGGAGGGTTCAAATTCATGCACAAAAATTCCAGGGTCACTATCCACAAAGCAAAGTAATTAGGGTTTTCCTTCATAAAAACAATTCCAGTTTTGATTTGATGAATTCAAAGAATTTTCAAGTACCAAACTTGTTGGAACCACTGAACAATGCTGCATGGAGAGAAACAAATGATAGTGTGAAGAATGTTCCATGTGTGGAAGAATTTCCAATCCCAAAACCACAATTAATTACTGCATCACATTTAAATGCATCAACTTTGTCATGGAATATTAAGCAGTCAACTCAGTTGCCAAAAAAAAAAAAAAAAAAAAAAAAGCCAATTCAGTAATAATTTAAGAATTACCTTTGAATCTAACCAAACACAGGAACTGTTCCTTTTATGTGGAGTCTGTTACACTTAAGATCCTCAAAGTTGACCTGGATCTTCATTTGGAATTCTTGAAATAAATTTACTGCTCATTTCAAGTGACACTGATTTTTGTTTTGTTTTTTTTTTAATTTCACCCAAAGCAAGGCAATGAAGCCACAGAAAACTGAAGGGGTTACTGAGTATGAGAAAATATAAGGGAAAAAAAACATTAAGGAGAAAACAATGGGAGACAAATTACAGTGGGGAAATAATGATTGACACTGCATTTAAATTTTCAAAGATTAAGAAAGACCAGAAAGCACAAATCCAGAAGAGACTTCTACAACTGATAAATGTTATCGAAAAAAAACTGTTAGCATACAACTTAGTTATATCTAGCTATTTCAACTGTAAAATGATGAAACCTTGCCACCAATCTAAGAACATCAATCCAAGGGGCATCTTGATGAAAGTCATGAAATAAATCCCAGTCAGTATACTAGTAACAGAAACTAGTTTTGTGAATAGGTTCTTTCAAACAGAAACAAAAAAAAAATATAAACAGGCACTAAAGAGTAATCTAAATTGCTGAGAGGAGAGTTTTGATGCTCAATGAAAGAAAGACAATGAGGTAAGGAATAAACTAAGTAAAGAAGCATGTTGCCTGGAATTATTAAGGAAATGAGTAGGAAAATCCACTATTTGGCTGAGAGAGTGAGTAACTGAAAAATTGAAAGTCTCAATATCAGAATGCTTAAGCCACTTGACATAAGCATTAAAATCCCCAAACACAAAAATGTTTACAGATACATATAGAGTCATTTCTATATTGTCAGATAAATATATTAAAAATAAAAAGGACAATGTAAAACAAGATAAAGACAAACATTTAGAAGATGTATTTTCATTTCAGTAAGTTCAAGTGAAACCAGTTTTCCTTGCTTCTGAACTATTTTTCATGAGTCTTGCTGAATATCCTATAATTCAATTTCACTGCAATTATTCAACATTTCTTTAATTCAATTTCAATTCTTTCTGAACATTCATTATAGCTAGACTAATTTTTTTTTCTTTAGGAGGGAAAATTCATTCTCAACACATTTTTAACTTTACCATATTAACAGAACTTTAAATGATCCACTGCTTATTTTCTGCTAAACTTTTCCCCTCACCAAACATGAAGACAAAACAGTTAATGTACAATTTATATTCTGATAAATCTCGATAACTGATCATTTGTTAAATAACCATCAATTTAACATGCTTGGTACAGAGGAAGGCTTATTCTGATACCCATCTAAAAGTTTTATAGACCATATATATTAAGTCCTTCCAACCCACCCTCTATAAATAGGAATGGTTCCTAGGCCTGAATGTAATTAGCCCTTGAATATATATATATATATATATATATATATATATATACATACATACACGCACAATGCAGGGTAAATTTCCAACACAGTAGGATTTCTCTAAAATTGTATGAAAGATGCTGTGAAATTTTGCATAAACCTCATACATACATCTAATGTTATTTTTATGAATCAACATGCAGAAATTTCTAAAAGAATCAACTGTAAATTCATATTCTTTTTAGATTCACCACCAATGCTTCTTTTACCAGCATATTTGTTAACTGCATTGCATAATTAAGACATCTCTCAATCATAAGATTAGTATCTTGTTACTTTAAATGTAAAGAATCAACATATTTGACAAGAATTCAAAATCTGAAAATACATTTAGTAAGTATTTCTGGCCTATGTCTAATTTTGTTATAAAAAGATAAAGGAAAACCAAAAGAAGAAAGAAAGAGAAAAAAGAAAAAAAGAGAGAAGAGCTATTCGGCCACTCTCAATGCATGAATAATTTTCATAGTCAAAACTGAAAAAAGCTGCAAACTTATATTTGAAAGAAGAGAAAAAAATAAGGAAGCTTTCTTTTAAAATTAATCTTTTAAAAATACATTTTACAATTTTTGTAAGAAAAAAAAAAAAAAAAAAGAGATTTTAAATAAAATTTTCAGACTACCCTTTTTTTTTTTTTACTTTTACACCATATCAGATTTTATGTGAGTCAATGTTTTCATAATAAAATTGATATTAATCAACCAATGTTGGTAATGTGAAATTCAGATTTTGTTTTCCCCAGAAAAATTTATAACTTATTTGGCAGTGTGAGAGTTTATTATCCAACTTATGTGTTGTCCATTATATATTAATTACAAATATCTATTCTTAATTTTCATATATATTTATATAGATTGCAATTCATCAAAGATATAACTTCCAAAGAGTAACAAGATATTATATAATTAATGGGAACAACACAAGAGAAAAATACTAAACTTTTAAACATTATATAAGTTACTGATATAAATAGTCGCGCGCACACACGCACATATATTGAGAATGGTCTCTGCATGGTAACAAGGAGATGATCACATAGGAGACTAGAGTCGGCTTTGAAATAGCAGGTCAAGGCTAATTGACCCAGATATCCTTAGTAACAAATGTCTAGACAGGAAATAAGCTAGACATGAAAGTCAGTTGCAAGTTGTGAAGCAGCAGGAGTTAGAATTCGCGCCAAAAACAAATCACGTGGACAGCAAAATTTTGAAGTCAGTTGCAGGTCGAATCTTGACAGAACAAGTCATATTTGCTGAGTGCTGATAAATGATGAATGAAGGGAAAATGCATTTGAGATAATAGCGTAATTTAACCAATTCATCTTAAGCAACTCCAGATAAGAAAAAAAAAACTTATAAATTCTTATTTGTTAAAACAAGAAAAAGAAAGTGGAGATGAGCCGTTTATCGAGAAAGAAAGAAATATAGTGACGAAGATGAAAGAAGCTGTAATATTTGTATGCTGATTCCTACTTGTTAAAGGAAGAAGAAAGCAAAGCCGAATCGTTTTATAAAGGAAGAAAGAAAGATAGCGATGAAGATAAGAAAAGCTGTAATTCGTAAGCTGATTCTGGTTTATTCAAAGAAAAAGAAAGCAAAGCCGAGTGGTTTATCAAGAAAAGAAAAAATGAAAAGAGATAGCAACACAGAAAAGTCAACATTAAAAGGTAGACGTTTTGAAGATAAAGAATTGTTTGAATACAGAAAATACAACACTGGTTAAAGAAAAGAAAAAAGAATGTGCGAACATTTCAGAATATTTGTATGCTGAAAATATAATAGTCAACTGAAAGAAACAGACAGTCAGATAAGTTATTAGGTTCTCAGACCCATGTTAGAACACACATGCACTTCCACACATTATGTTACCACATACACCATACCACGTGTTTATAAATAATATGGTTCTCCCCATTTTATCTTGTGCTAATCTCTTGCATTCGTAATCGCCTATATTCATTCATATTTGCTGTTGTGTATTGTAAATGGCTATTTCGACTACATTGGGTATCTGAATATAATTTTGAGGTTCAGGTCATTGAACATTCTAATTCATACTTAAATATTTTTATTTTTATTTTGATCTGAAAATTTTATATCAAAATCATCTCATCTCGACGTTCATCCTTGAATTGCTGGTCAGCGCCCGTGTTGATATATTGAAGCAGACCTGGGAAGGTTGCCATTCGATTATATCAAACAGCAATCTTTTTTTTTTTAATTTATCATTGTCCATTTATCATAATCTGGAGCAGATAACCCATATCTGTCCATAGATAAGAAAATGCAATATACTCGAATCGACGTGTAAACCTCTTGATGGTTATCACTGAGACAGGTATATGACTATATATATATATATATAAATTTTTCTCATACTAAAAAATTTAAATATTAATTGCATTAAAAAAATTACCATTTATTCACTTATTAGAAATTAAATTATGTCACTTAGCTTCTTCCATAATTTATCTTAAGTTCTTAGTTAACCAGATGAATATTTATGAGTATCTCAAATTAAAATTCTGAAAAGCTAATAACATTTTTACTTTTGTTTATAAGTACTAACTGAAATATAAAATTCTCACATTTATTTTGATAAAGTTCATCAGATGTGAAAACATGTTGGCTAAGATAAGTTTTTATTTTGTCTTTATTCACACACACACACACACACTTTATTTTTTTAAGTAGATATCCATGTTTGAAACAGATGCCCTGTTTTTTAAACTAAACCATGTGCATTACATCTATGGGCCAATGCACTCAAAAAATCTTAAGAAAATGTACTCTCTGGTAGAATAGGAACCTGTATTCCTCTTTATAGAATAAACCACCATTTATTCTGGCATATTCTTTAAGATTTCTCAAGTACACAGACCCATAGACATAATACAGATTATTGAAATTGAAAACAGGGTGTCTATTTCAAACAAGTATCCACAAAAAAATAAAAAATCCTTTGAAGTAATAAAAATTACTTAATTCTTTAGAAATTGCAATTTTTATTATATATATATATATATATATATATATATTTTAGTTTCTCTATCATCAAAATCAAACAAATGAATGAAACAATATCTACAATAATTCTATAATAATTTAAACAAGTTTTACATGGATTTTATATGTTAAAATTTCATGTATGCTTTGTAAAAAATTTTTTTTCCTTTTTTTTCATTAAATCTGGCTAAGTGATTTGGCCAGAGTGTCAATACAAACTTTATTCTACTGCATACCAATAATTATACTAGTTAGAAGTGTCAAGTATTATTTGAAATACACAATCACATTACTTTCAATAATCCCAGTTTATAAACCAACCAAAAGGATTTATTCCTGCCACATTTACTCTGGCTGAGAATAGGTAACAAAAGACAAGAAAAATACAATGAGACAGTAAATATGTATATAACTCGATGACATTTAGACAACTAATTCTCTGAAGATCTGCCAATTAATCTTTGTTGCAGCTCTTTGTTAGATTAGTGCCAAGACAAGAATAGCAAATTAAGAAAAGTATAAATCAATGCAGTGCCAATTTGCTGCTGATGAAAACTATTGAGGGCATCAACACAATTCTGTATACAAATACCCACCAAACCCCATACACAAAAAAAAAATTACTGTTTAAGTTAATATAAATTAAAAATGAACATTATTCATATTGTTCAGGCTGTTGTACTCATCTTTATTGCCATATTCATATTCACGATGTTTCGGCACTCCAACCTTCTTCAGGTGATTAGAATTTCCAACAGAACCCTTTATTTTAATCAGTGGGGTATATTGTTCTCGTTCTATGAGCTGTGACACTTCCGGATGCTTTAGTTATCTCTGACTCAACTGTTCATTACTGCTGTAGTCAGTAGCTGAACTCATAACTCTTTGGGTCAAGTCACTGGATCTAACCAACGTTGGGAATATGAATATGACAATAAAGATGAAGACAACTGTCTGAACAATGTAAATAGCTCATCACAGAAATATTGACAAATATTAAAAGTGAATTCTTTTTTTTATATTTACATCAACTATGACCATATTCTAATCAAAAAAAAAAACTGACCTTCAGGAAAATTTAAGTTGTATTTACTATCCAATATGTTTGCATACAAATCATCTATATCTAACTTTCATGTAAAGATTCACATAATATACTAGTCAAGTTCACTTCTTAGACATTTGCAGTTTGAACAATAATCTTGTCAAATATATAAGGTATCATACAATGGTCTAAAAGAAACGTTCTGTTTCATCTACAAAATAATGTTTATTTCAACGGCTGAAATATTTATTCAAACAACTGAATTTGAGATCATCAAAGATTAAAAATAAATATTTTCAAAGTCACCTTTTTAAATACTTTATAATTCAATTTTTTCTTAATTTTTTCTTTTTTTTTTTTTGTTTTGTTTTTTTATACACTGATGCTGAAAAGTTTGCAGTCTGACAAAGAAGGAATTAAAAAGAAAAATCTGAGGTTTGATTAGATTTTGGGAAATCATTTGAACCAAAGTCTTTTTTCCTCACAGCTATGTATTTAATAGTCTTAATTTAAAATTTAACATCAAATTGATGAGATGTTAATATGTTGCATCTCTAAAAACTTTAAAAAGCAACTAATAATTCAGAAAACAATTTGTGCCACTAATTCTTATATTTGAAGAAAATGAAAGCATGCACACAATATAAGTTTTGTTTTAATTCAGTGCTAATTCTTTAGTAAATATTTATGTAATGAAGTAGCTACTTTGTGAAATGTAATGAAAAGGAGTTGCATTTCCTTTAAGTGCTAAAGCTAACAGTTATATTGATGCCCATTGATATAATCCTGGTACATTGTGCAGAAAACATTTTTGAAAGCTCATGATAATTTAAATATTTATAAATGATTAGATCCATTAGCTTCTATTAATCATATTTGTATATTGTGCATTGTGGTGCAGTGGATATCAGATTAGAATGAGAAATTGGAGTGCTGAGTTCAAATTTCAGTTGAATTCATTGCATTCACTTATGCACAAATACCCCTGGGAAAGGTATTAATCTGTCTCTTTTCCCTCCAGCTATGGGCTAAATAGGAGGACAGATTGGGTTCCTTAGCCTTGGTTGGCAACCAGGGCTAAGGAACCCAATCTGTCCTCCTATTTAGCCCATAGCTGGAGGGAAAAAGAGACAGATTAATAATTATAAGAGAAACCCGGATATAAGATATATTTTCTCTGGTCCCAAATTAGAGCCTGTGGTAATGTATATAAAATAGAAAAAAACCCGGATATAAGAGAACTTTTATCCGGTCCCGACAACTCTTATATCAGGGTTACACTGTATATGCGAAATAAAGTCAATTCAGTTTTTTTTCTTATTCTTGCAATAACAGAATTAAGACATTTGTATCAATGTACAAATGGTTTACATTTGGCAAATGTAGTTGAGATTGGCTAAAGTATTACATTTCTAATTCTTTCAAGTATGAACAGACTCAATAAAATGCAACAAAGTTCCTAAATACTTTTGTATACAGAAAAAAAAATTAAAACATTATACAATTGTTGGATATCTTGACTAGATTTGCAGCTTGAGTTAGTGCTTTTGATTTAGAACCTGACAGACTAAGATAGGAAATCTAATAGTGTGCAGTCAGAAAAGATGATGTCATTTGGCGAGTGGTTAGCATTAGCAATGAACTAGAGAAGTGAGTAAAGAAAGAGTGCCCCTACTGTAGCAACAAAAGTAGAAGAAGCTACAGTGTTCCTGCTCTTACTCACAACTTGAATGTTCAGCAATGATTTTGACTCTACAATCTGAAAAGGGAAAAAAATGCAAGCATACATGGAGGAAAATCTTAAATATCCAATTTTTTTTAATTTGTTGAAACCATTAATTTCCTATATTCGAAAATGACAGTCTAAAGTTAAAATAGCACCAAAATGTAAAGATAATACAAAAATAATATCATGAATATCAAAACTATATAAATAAAAGGTTGGAAGGAATAATGTTCCTGTAAGAAATTGTCACTTTACTTAGCTGAAATGAAAGTTAGATGCCATTGTATCTATGTATAGATAAATGCTAGTACATTTAAAAGTTTCATATTATAAATGGTTAATGTCTTCTGATCTCATATCTGTCAACATCTTCCAGATGTCTTAGTGAAATTATCAAATATACTAAATTTAATACATAAAGCAACAAAATAAAATAAGTTTAAAAAAACTTTAAAATCATTTTAAATTAAAAACATCTAAAAAATTTAATTTTAAGAAATAAATTTAAGATATGTAATTTTAAAAAATAAAAATAAATTTGAAAATAAAAGTATCTTGTTTTATTTTAAAATGAGAAAGGAAGAAATTGAAAAAATATTGAAAATTTTGAATAGCGTTTGAATGTGAATTGTCAATGCATAAAAAAAAAAACAAGAAATAAACAATCAAAATCAAAGGATCAAACTAATCTAGAATTAAAAGGAAATCAGCAGCAGAATCAAAGTACTAAAACCATACATTCAAAGTAGGACACAATTCATAGTACATTTTTAAGACAAGCACAAACTCTGCAAAAATTCCTTCTTTTAAAAAAAAAAAAAATTCTAATCCAGTCTAAATTCCTTTATCCTCCAAAATTTACAATTGTTACTTTTTCAATTGAAACTATACAAACATGCATAAATGTTAAACATCTTACTTTTGCCTATGTAGATCAGTTATTAGTATTGTATATTATGACTTAAAATTTATTGTTTTTTTTTCTTTGAAAGTAACTATACTTATACTTAATCAAAGTCTAGTGGGAATATCCCATTCATTTTTTAGATTTTAATAACCTTAAAAAGTTTTTTCATCATACAATGTCTAGTATATGTTCTAAAATAAAAGACTGCTATATACTGCATAATTAAATTTCTTCAAATTCAAATGAATATTTCACAAAGTAGGTCAGTCTAAAAAAAAAAAAAAAACTTAATCTAAATGAAACCTAGAATTAAAAGTTAGACTACGAAATAATTCTATCTTTACCAGATTAATCTGTATGTCTTCCATGACATTCCTTATTCAGATCTGATATTAAGGCACAGAACTTAAAAAGTACTTATAATTCAAAAACATTATAAAAACTAAGTCTGCTTATAATATAGTAGACGCTGTTTTTAGGATGAGTGTGTCCATGATGTGAATATATACAATAAAAACTAAATGGTGATACAAATCAATATCATAAAAACTTTCTGGAACAATGCCAAGTCACTTGGTTTGTTGGTTATGATTAAAACAGCTTCATACTATTTTCTTATGAATGTTAGATATTACTCTGGCTACTTTTAATCAACAGTTTCAGAAAGAACTACACATTTTTTGGTGCAGGTAATTTCTTTCATGCTCAACATTTACCTGTTTAAATAAAGCTTAAGCATTTACCATATATATTTTGTAAAATGTGCTTCTCAAATTCCAGACATTCTACAACATTCTTAAAAAGGCCAGTAAAACATCAGAAATAGATATCAAAATGAATTTAAAGAAAAAAATCTATTATAGAAATCAGGTTAGGTGGAATTTGTGGACATTTTTTTTTCTGTTCTGATGGTAGCTGCCAGATAAACAAAAGCACATTTATCTCACCCAGCAGCTACAGGGTGAGATAAAACAAAAACATCATGCTATTAATACAAAGTCGTACAATGGAATACACTGAAGGAAGCCATCACTATAATGAACATCTCAAGCAGGGGAATGAGTGAACATCAATAGGATTTGCATGCAATGTTGTTTCGCGTCATTTATTTTCAAGCAGTTTGTTCTTTGATTATCATCAAGTGCTATTGAACTTGTTCAATAATTGTTTTTTTTTTGTTTTTTTGTTTTTTATTAATCAGAATATCATGCAAATATTTTCCCACCTCATAATACTTAAATTTCAAATAAAACTTCTGGTTCACATTTTTCAGAGTTTGTGGCTCAACTCAAAAGGGGCTAGCAAAAAAATACGCAGCCACACAATAATCCCTTGGTTGCTACTTGTCATGAGCAAATTTAAAGTCAACAAAATCTAACACTGATTAATTCATCATAGTATTTTAATTGAGCATTTCTAATAAGTAATCAGTTTTGTTTAAACTTGAATAAAATCTCAACAGTATGAATAGCTATATTGGTATTTTATTTTTTTCCATTTATGCCAGAAGCAAATTAAGAAAATCATCTGCACCAGACAAATCAGAGAACAGACTGGTTGAAGCATTATAAAAAAGCAAGTTTGAGTACATGCCTTTTAAAGAGATGTTATTGTGGAATTCAAGCTGAATGGAAAGAGGAGAGTAAGTAATAATAATAAAAAAAAAAAAATGAAATAAAAAGGGACCTTGTGATTCATATAATTTTAATAGCTGAAGAAATTGAACAGGTTTGAAATCAAAATCTGGTAACCAGAACATAACCAGAAGTGCCAAATTTAAATATTTGTGGGGGCAGCTGAAACGTTCTCATCTCAACCAAGAAAGGATTCCAAAACAAAATCTGATGTTCAGTCATATTTTTGAAAGTAATCAAGAAATTTACAGTACCTTCTTGCACAATAAAAGAAAATTAGTGTAGCTGGAGATGCCCAAGTCATATGATAATGTAGTTTCATTTGATAAGTAATTATTTGTTTTTGTGATGTTTAAGAAGAGAGTTCTTATGCATGAAAATGTAAGATTAAGACCAGTGGTTTCAAATAAAACCTCAGTAAATGAGAACCACTACAATAAAAGTATAAAATACCTAAATAACTACAGATTTATCACAAATATTTAAAAATTAGTAATAATTTATCCAAAAGAAAGTATGTCACGTAAGAATGAAAAGTTTTCTTTATGCAACTATTATTACTACTACTAACTTTATAGGTATTATTTTTCAGAGTAAATATTTGAGTAATATGGAAATAAAATCATCTGCCTACTTTTTTTTTTGATGTTACACAATATTCAGAAAAGCAATTTGGACAATTTATAAAAGTTGCATTAATTTATCTGGATTGGTAATAGCTGAATATTTAATATCTATCAATGTACCAGGTCCAATAACCAAGATATGTTCTTGACACCCAAGAAAGCTCACTTTGATTTTCACCTTAATGTTTTAGAGTCAATTTATATTAATATATATCCCACTGTAATAAGGAATGGCTGTTAGGTTTAAGTATATTAACCTTTGAACTTTATATATGTATTATATAAAGGAACTGTTTCTGAAATGATTGATTTTAGTCACTGTGCTAATTTCTTGTCCTTGAATAAACTGATAAGAGAGGAATGCTAAACCCAATCAGCTGTTTTTGTTAAGTTGTTTTTCAATATCACCACTTCATTGTATTGTAAACTTTTTTTGTTATTCCTGTTTCAATATAACCATTTTAATTAGTTATTAAATTCTATCCCCTTGAAAAATATTTACACAAAAATTTAAATGAAAATAATTTGAAAGCATTAAATATCTGGAGCATTTTTTTGTGCACAGTTGTACGAACATGATTCCTAATCAAATATCCAAGACTCACTAGCTAGTATGAATTCAATGTAATTAAATGAGATACCAGTTACTCAATCAACAATGAGTTTCCAACACAATATTCTTCAAACGAGGCCTTCCGTTGCATTTCCGTTGCAGTTGTATAGCCTAAATTAACATATCCGCTGTCTGTTAGCAACACTTCATACAGAGAAAGTCTTCCTATTGGTTTATTCCAATGACTCATTGAACACCACAATAAATATAAAATCATTCAGCTCTTCAATGAAAAAAAAAATAAAAAAAGTCCCCATTTTAAATTGATTATTTGCCAAGTTAATTACTTTTATTGAGCAGCCAATTGCTATTAGTTAGCACTCACTTATTATATTATTCATTTCAATTCAAATTTTTGCCAAGTTGCACATTTCAAATTCTGTAATGTAAAACTCTAAAAACTCTCCACTTTAGAAAGAATGAAAGGGTTATTACAAATTCTTTTAGCAACACTCTCCATTTTCATGGGCTCATGTTTTCCACTGACATGAAGTGGTTATATTGAATCAACTGCAAGGTCTACTGCTAGAAAGTTTGGTTTGGTTCACTGTGTCATTCCAGGCAATTTTTCTCTCAGAATTCATCTTGCATATTTATAAATCTACCATTCATTTGAGCATTGAATATGACTGCCATATCTGGTCTGGTTATCCTACAAGATTCTTTACAAAATCTCAAAAAGAGTATAAATGAATCAATCCTAATCTAATTTCAATCACTGTGTCATTAACAAGATGTGGCTTCCCTGTCTTTTCTAAAAATATTTTCATCTTAATTAGCTTTCCTGTTGGTGCCTGAACTGCATTAATTTATGCATTGCTACTAGATTGGCAATTTGGTCTCACCATTTTACTGTTGAATTAGCTAGAAGTAACTATGTTCTATTCTAATTGTTTTTCTTGCTTCCTTACCATCTATAAAAATTTAAACAAAATGCTAATCAGTGTCCTTTTCTTTCTCCACACTTCTCACTTAAGTTTTCTTATTCTCTTTCACCCCCAGTAACTTCTTGTATCCTAATGGCATTATTAACTTGCTTAGTAGGAAATGATTTTAAAAAAATAGAAGTAATTTTTTTTTTTAAATCAAGATTTAAAGAAAAAATAAAATTCAAGACTTATATATATCCATTTAGAATATTTTAAAAATATAATTTATATAGTTCTGTCTGCATATATACTGTTCAAATATTGGTTCATACAAATACAATATAGTTCTATATTGTCAGTACAACTAACAATTTGTTAAAAACTTTAGCTGAAAATGGATAAAAATCCTTACAGCTGTGAGCTAATGCAAGAAATATGAGCACAAAAGTTTATTTAATATAGTTAAATTTACTATGACACAGAACTAAACTAAATATAAAAGTTAGATTTACATTACAACTGGTTGCATAATATCCAAAGTTTAAATTTCTACACAAAGCTTAAAGAAAATGTTCATATACAGGGTGCGATGGGTAAATTGTCACCATTTTATATTTTTAATTTTGCACGTTATTTTTGTCGGCTGCACAGTAGAGTAGGGTCAGTTGGATACCATCTGTGAGAAAAAGAGCACCATGATACAGTTCACTCTACCAGAAATTTGGAAACAGCATGCTGTACTGCTGAGCATTTACACCAGAAGCTCCAATACAAACATTTTAGTGTCTGGGTATCAAATCTGAAAACATTACAGGAAAATTCAGAAAGAGTTGGAGGAGTCTAATGGTGATTGCAAAGATGTATGGAGTGATCACTAGCAATGGTGATATTCATCTTTCTACAGGGCCTCAGATTCAACATGGAAGCCTACATCAAATGTCTTGGGGAGACAGTGCTGCTCTAGGTTAAGAGGGTGGCTGCTGAAAGACTATGTCTAGCAACAGGATTCTGCACCATGCCACATAAACAAGAGAACCCAGTCATGGCTGTCAGGCAATTTCTGTGACCACATCACCCCCTTACATCAGGCCACCTAACTCTGCAAACTGCAAGCCCTCTTCATTCTTGTGTATTGGGCACAGTTAAGCAAGAGACCAACAAAACTCCTTGTAAAACCAAAAGCAAGGATTATGGCAGCATTTACTAACTTAAACAAGGAGATCATCCAGAAGAGTTGCAGGATATTACACAGTCATCTGGAGGCTGTGGTTGAAGCCAATGGCATATTTTAGTAAATAAGTTTGTTCTTTCAAGATATTCTTGTATCGTTTTATTAAATATATCTGTTAAAATGAGATGTCAGTGTTATTTTCATTTCTTGCCTAATTTAGAAAATTCATCCATCACATCCTGTATGCAATATATTTATTAAGGCAAATATAGACAGCTGTTCACGTTATCTATAAAGTGTTTATAACTTTTAGATATTTTTTTTTAATTCTGATGGACAAAAATTAAAGAACTATTGCTTAAAAAAAATAAATCTTAATTTTACAATAAAAAAAAAAAATTTTTTTTTTTCTTAAACTCAATTTCAAGCATCCAAATGTTTGTTTTGATGCTTAAATACTGTCCTAGTAGTGTCAAAATCATGATGCAATATACTAAAAAAAGCAATGCACATCCAAGAGTTTTGATTCATATTTTGGCTTGAAATTTCATTAAAATAAATTCAATAACTTGAAACCTGTTGACAAGATATTTTGTAAGAAATTTCTTTGGATAAATAAGTAGATTTTTCAGTGTGTTCACTTTGCTACCAAATGTAACAAAGTTGAGGTTTAAAGCTGGTTTGACAACAAGAAAAACTGCTGATGCCTCCTTTGCACTTCCCCTTTTGGGGATGCTTCAGGTGCCGGGTAATAACCCCAGCTCCTTCCTGAAGAGGAGGTAGTGCCTGGGGTAAGAAGTGCACCTGAGGCTTGAGCTTAATATTGAATAAATAAGAAAATAAATTATCTCAGCCTCAAGTGATTCAATTTTATGAACCCATAATGGTTAAATAATGAACCCACAAAAAAAAGATTTTTTTTTTTAAGTGCTAAATATTCTAAAACAAGACTAAGCATGTTTAAGTAGCAGCCAAATTGCCAAGTTGTTTTTGTTTCATTTTTTTTTTTGGGGGGGGGGGTCCAATTGCTAAGAGTTTTTTCACATACTTTCCGCCTGTGGAACTCTTTTACAGCATCTTGCTTTCCTGTCAACTACAAACTTCAAAAATTTAAATGCAACATCAATTGTCATCTATCTTCTTAAATCCTGTCCTTTTAGTGTCCTTCCTATTTAATAATGGTTTTCTCAGTTTATTCCACTCTCAGTAACCCCTTGCATTTTTGTGCCATTATCACTTTGCTTGGGGTGAAAGGATTTTAAAAAATAAAACAATGTAAGCTATAAAACACAAAAATTTCATGTAACAAGACACTAAATATGATTTATGTAAATTTCATGTAACAAGACAATAAATATTAATAATTGGCTGAAAATATCCACAAAAACAAGTCATATTTTTGTACCATCCCACTACTTGGAATGGACTCTTCAAATTACAACTTAACTAAAAATGTGTACTTGTTCTTGATAACAAGCACTTTATATTCACTATAGAATCCACAAGATTAATATTTCAACTGTAAATTTTAGTTATGCAAATATAACAAAGAATCAGCAAGTTACCAAGGATAATGTCCTCCAAATATAAGTTATAGTTCAACATTGTAAATACCCATAAATGTGCCTTAATAGGAAGAATAACCATGTTTAAAAAATATACTTAATCTAATACAACTACACACAGGCTTCTTTGTCAATTCAGAGGCCAGATGATCCTACAGGCACTCTTACTTATACTTTGAAAAATAAGTCATAAACAAGAGCATCCTTTTATTACTTAAAAAAAATAAAAAATAAGAATTTGAAGTATAAGTTGGTAAGATTTTATATCACTAACTTAAAATACGAAAATAACTGTAATATTCGAATTATAATTATTAGCAGGTGTCTTTTTTTTGGTTAAAAAAGAAGGTATTAATCAAAATTAAGATATAATGAAATTAAAACTGAAGAGAACCATGACTCCTAATGAAAAATAGGGATTAATTCAGTGGTTAGTGGTCCATATTTCAGAGAAATTAAGAGCTATTTTGTGTAGTGAACAATTTTTTTTAAAAAAAGTCGCTCCTTGCATTTTACTGGCACTACTGTTGCCTTGCTTGAGACAAATTAACTAAAATACATCGTTATTTACAGTACTGAATGTCAGACTGGATAAATATCTATTAATAAATTTAATTGGGATAACAATTTGTAAATTATCTAACAAAATAAATGATTACTTTTTCTAAGGAAGATCAAGTGCAGGGCCCCAAGTAACCGATTGACTAATTAATGGAAATAATTCTAGTCCATTTAAATAAAAAAAAAAATCAATAAATGAATTTAATATTAAAAAAATTACATTTCGTCATCAGACAAATTGTCCCCTACTTGAAAGATTCCCTAATCTACATTTACCCCTGCTCATTTAACACATCTTATGGAATATGAATGAATGGAAATACAAAGGTCACACACTTGTCACCATAATTCGCAGCTTGAATTTCCATGATTTTAAGGCCAGAAATAAGAAAGCTCTAAGTTTTAATTAATATTGGTCCCAAAGCAGAAGAGTAAAAATACAACTAATCCAGATATGCCAGAGAGAAACTGTAAAGTGTTTCCTTTAGTATTCAACTCAAACCCACCTCTTAAATATCGACTCTCAATATTCAACTCACCATAACCCACCTCAGGTATACTCTGCCATAATATATGACGACATCACAAATAATGCAAAAAGTTACACAAATAGTGAGACTTTGAGAACAAGTATGTCTGAGCATGTTGAATGCTTAAGGGTCAAGAGAAAAGGTGAAAGTTCTCAAAAAAATTTCACATTGAGGTTTCTAACTGGTAGAGGCAAACTTTAACTTAAATAGTTACTCTGAGGTAAAAAAAAAAACAAAAAAAAAACAGATTTGATTCCTGTCAGAGAATGAATTATTTTTAATAGGATTTCTCAGTTTAGGTTGGTTGTTATTAATTTCACTGTTTAATAAAAAAAATAAATAAAATAAAAAACAGGTAATAACACAAACACATGTCCCTACTAAAAATAACATAGTAATAAAAAATAAATGTCAGATAAATAAAACCTTTCCAGAAATTACTTGTTTATGTCTTGGGCACAAAACTGAAGCTAGCAATATATTGCTATAATTATCCTATTTCCTTAGTTATTAAAGTGTTTTTTATTTTGCCAAACAAAGCTTTACTACTGGTATGTATATAAAGAATAAAACAGATAATAAAAAGGGTTAGGATTATCTACAATTTCAGGCTTTCACTGGGGGCCTTGGAGTATACTACACCACCACCAGATTGAGTAGAGAACTTCTGCAATATCCAGCAATTTTAAACTCACCCAAGTGTAAGAAACGAGTTAATATTTACAGGTTAAGAGATAAATGCAAAAGAAAGCATGTAACCAAAAAAGAGGAGGAGGAGCACAGAAAATGAGAGAGAAATTTAACTGATTATCTGGCAAAAACCTTGACATTAAAAAGATGTTAATATATTCAGATAAAGCATTAAATGAATTAAATGTTTAATATGATATTGATGTCACAGAACTAGGTCGAAATAAATTCAAGCATACAAAAAACTGATTATTACAAAATTTAAGAAAAACACTAAAATGAACAAACTAATAGCAGTTAATGATACTAAGTTTTAAATCAAATTTTAAAAATACTATTTACACTATTTATATTCAGACTATTGTCCTCATCTTTTTGTTTTTATTACATTTCAACTGTTGTACCCTCTGATATATATCAATCTGGGTAACCCACTGGGAATTCTAAACTGAACCCTTTTTTATTTATTTTATCTTATATGATGAACTCCGTGCGCGCACTATCAATTGTCGGAACTCCGTGCGCGCACTATCAATTGTCGGAACTCCGTGCGCGCACTATCAATTGTCGGAACTCCGTGCGCGCACTATCAATTGTCGGAACTCCGTGCGCGCACTATCAATTGTCGGAACTCCGTGCGCGCACTATCAATTGTCGGAACTCCGTGCGCGCACTATCAATTGTCGGAACTCCGTGCGCGCACTATCAATTGTCGGAACTCCGTGCGCGCACTATCAATTGTCGGAACTCCGTGCGCGCACTATCAATTGTCGGAACTCCGTGCGCGCACTATCAATTGTCGGAACTCCGTGCGCGCACTATCAATTGTCGGAACTCCGTGCGCGCACTATCAATTGTCGGAACTCCGTGCGCGCACTATCAATTGTCGGAACTCCGTGCGCGCACTATCAATTGTCGGAACTCCGTGCGCGCACTATCAATTGTCGGAACTCCGTGCGCGCACTATCAATTGTCGGAACTCCGTGCGCGCACTATCAATTGTCGGAACTCCGTGCGCGCACTATCAATTGTCGGAACTCCGTGCGCGCACTATCAATTGTCGGAACTCCGTGCGCGCACTATCAATTGTCGGAACTCCGTGCGCGCACTATCAATTGTCGGAACTCCGTGCGCGCACTATCAATTGTCGGAACTCCGTGAGCGCACTATCAATTGTCGGAACTCTGTGCGCGCACTATCAATTGTCGAAATTCTTTGTATATTAGCCAGATTGATATACACCTGAAAAAGGCTGAAGAGCACAATGGCCAAAATGTGATAAAAGTAACGAACATGAGGACAATAGTCCAAATATAGTGTAAATAATGTTAACCTCTTGATCCAGAAATTCCAACAAAATTTTAAAGTACTGTTAGAGTGCTAAATGCAGTAATCAGCATGGAAAGAATGGTAGGACAAACATTCATTAGTAGTTACAAATCAGCAATTAATTCAGAAGAGTTGGTATCAGGTGTTAGATTATAGATGATCATAGAAATAGCGGAGATTTTGACCATAATGACAAGTGACAAACATGCAAGGATAAAAGCATGCAAGACTAATTAGAGTGAGAGCTTCCTAGGTGTTTCCCTTGCTGCAGCTTTCTCTTTTTCAAAAAAGATAAAGAAAAGGAGCACAAGTTGTGTTATGATTCAACTGAAGAGCACCCGACAACAACAATGAGAACATCTTCAAGTTGAAATTCCACCAAACCTCCTCGGCATTCTGCGGCAATACCTGCCGCTCTGTTCCAGAGTAGCGGCGGCGACGGCTTCGGCGTTTGGGAATGGTGGCATCCACTTTAGAGTCAGAAACCTGAAAAGCAAAAATAAAGAAAAGCAACATGAGGGGTACACATCATGCAACACAAGCAGGAGTGGAGGTATACAACATGCAAATATTTAAAGGAAAAAAAAAAATGAACACATGAAGAAGTCAATAATATTTCAATTTTTTTTTTTTTTTTAAGAGTAATTACATTCAAAAACATTTCTAATCTATTTATCTAATCTAAACATATTTATAAATGGAACTTTGTCTGTCTGTCTGTCTGTGTGTATCTGTTACCTATAGACTCCGAAACGGCTAAACCGATTTTCTTGAAAATTTACACAGTTGTACTATAAGCGTCTGTGAGTGTTCTTAGCTAGGTTTTGTGTCGAGGTACCCCCAATAAATATCGAAAAATCGATGATCGAAAAAAATCGGGTTATAGAAGGAGTGGTCCGATTTTAATCAAATATAATACACTCATAGACAAAGACATAAGAAATGATATTCAGAAGTTTCAAGGTTGCAGTTCTTACAATAGTGCAGAAAATTTTATATTGATACCAGGAAATCAAAATTTGACTTACATCCATTCATTTTTCTTTCAGTCTGTGGTTTTGCTTTAACTGGAAACAACTATTGCTTTTTAGTCTTTCGTGCCAACATCCAAAGAGTCTGAGCTCCAGGACCATGGATTAGTTTTAAAGCTTTCATTACACCCGAGCAACGCCGGGCTATACTGCTAGTATATTCATAAACAAATCAAAAGGTTTTTGTAGCATCAAAGTTTATTTGCTGACACAACTGCACAAATTCCAATTAACACTTTCACTACTGCATTGCTACAGCATTGTTATCTGGTTGTGATTGTTTTTTTTGGAAATAATTGTCATTTACTCAGAAAATGACTATAAAGACACTGATAATTTTTCATAAGTACTGCCATTTTGGATTCTATAGGATACTCTGCCATACAAATTATGCTTAAGCAACTGTCCACAATACGCAATATAATTTATTTGAAATGTCGCAAACAAGATAAGTAAGTATTGCTTTACTGCATGCTACTATGTCAACACTGGTTTGGAAATAACCCTAAGCACTAGTTTAAAGCACAAATATTAGGGTTCAATATTTCACAGCATCTTGAAAGCATTTTACACACACACACATACATATATAATATCCTATGTTTACAGCATGACTCAGAGTTTCATACATTATGCAATTATCTAGTGCTTACTATGTATTTATTATGCACATATTAGTTCATAGTTGCACCTGATGATTGCATAATGCATGAAATTGAGCAGCGCTTTAAATGTAGATATGTATATTTATTAATATATACTTTATAGTTGTTATATTACATTGAGCACTGTTCTATTTACACCAGATAAATATTTATATACCACTGTGTACCTATATATATATATATATATATATACACATATATATACACAATATACACTTATTTATATAATCGGCTGGTTAATGAAATTGAGGAACAAAATTATATCAAAGTAAATTATGTTGGAGAAACAGGCTTGGAATTCCATCTTTGCTTCAATAACAATAAAAAAAACATCAAAGACAATAATTTTCTCATTGCTGCACACTTCAACTAACAGTTTTATAGCATTGATGACATCAGATGCGTGCTTTTAGCATTTTCATTTAAAAGCCAAAAAGAAAGATGCAGATTGGCATTAAAATACATTTTCAAAATAGAATCACATATTAAAGAATTAAACAGGGATTTGGGTTTACTGAGAGAATAGTTTCCACAGGGAGTCCCACTTCTTTATTTATTCCTCATCTCATTAAAAAAAAAACGACACAGGCATGTCTGAAAATTCCAACTTTAAATCTTTCTCTTTGTGCTTCAATTAAGTTAATAAGTTCATAAATATCTATCTTATTGTCTAAATTGTTGGTTTTTTTTTTATTCAAATTTCATTAACTGGCCTATCAAATCTACATATTATAAAAAGCACACACAGACAGCTTTCATTTTAATCGTGTGTGTGTGTGTGTATATATATATATATACACACACACACACACACATCTCAACAGCAGGTAATGTAAGTTTTATAAAGTCTTAAAAATGGTTATGCTTCATTCAGTTCAGTTATTCATAGAAGAATGAACTCAAATTAAGTGCAGAGTAATTCCCAAAATGTAAGGTGTTTTATTTCATAGCACAGAATTGAATTTTAAGTTTTAGATATTTTTTCTAAATGCAGAATATTAGCTCAACTTTTTGTCTGATTTTGAAGAAAAAACATTTATCAAAAACCATAATTTTGATAAAAATTGATTCAATTTTTTATACCATTACTTTTGAGAACTGTCTATGTGAAAACTGCATCAAAAATAAAAAGAAATGATACTAGAATAAAGAAGTTAAAAATGCACTTCAGAGCTCTCACATTCCCCATCTTTAAATTAAAGATCTACTGTAATGAGTTAGATCATGTATCCATTTTCACATGTCACCACTTGTGAGATAAAAAAAACAAATACATGCATTTAAATAACATTCATTATTGGAAGTGTGGGGTGAAAAAAAAAAAACATGCAATTTATCATTAGCAAAGAAACAACAAAAATGCATAACAACACTGAAGGTAACAATAGCAAGACATTTGTGAAACACTGGCTTTGCTCCTTATAATAATGACATAATTGATTAGTCCTTATAATACACATTGACATCAGAATAAGTTAAAACTTTTCAGCAAACTCAACTGTTGTAACCTCGTTGGTTATTGTTATGACCTAAAGGGTTACTGATATGTTGTGGTATCACAGGGTTGGATTGTCTTGAGTTTTGGTATATTATTTCAGTTACTTGTCGATTTATAGTAATAGTTATTACTAGGAGGTGATATTGTATCTTACTATTTGCAAGATAGTTATTCACATATCACATGAATAGTACTGTACTAAGAGGTTCCCCCTGACAATACATAGTATCCTCTCTTGGGATTTCTCCTGAGTAATCTACTCAAAGACTAAATAATAACACACTGAACACTGCTACCCAGCTGTAACTAATAGGACTGTGGCTGCTACTCATGATCCAGCTGATCCCTCTGTTGATCCATGATTGATTCAATCAGACTTCTGTCTGGTGCTTAATATAGGTTATCATAGTCACGTGAACCCAGTGGAATAATCTATTCCTATAGTTTTTGTTGTCTGGCAATCAGCATTCAACAACATGTGTCTGTGTCAATACTTCTTTCCACATGACATTAACCAATTATTTTCTGTCAATGAAACCAATCTGAAGATTAGAAATATGTTCATCCAAGTAAATAGTAACTTAAAATGTTCTTTGTATATGCCTACATATATTTAAATTATCAAACACAGATGAATTAGGGATCAGAACCTGACAGAATAAGAAAGCACAAATAGGAAACATTTACCAATATAACGTCTCACTTTTATTGAAGCTTTTCTGATGAAGTTTTGATAAAAGTGAAATATTTTAGACTGATAAGCATTTCCAATTTGTTCTCTCTCATCTATCTATATATATATATATATATATATATATATAAAAATCAAATTATACAAACTAAATATTTTAATAATTATTCTTTAAATAAAATGCATACTATTTTAGAATTGCTAAAACTGTGGAAATAATATTCTCAACAAAGCTGTCATTAAATGATGAACAAATGTTAGCAATATACCAAGATATATAAGAATGGTTTTTTGAATTTCAAATTTGAATATAAGATGTTTATGTCAACGCCATTAAACTTAAAGTAATTTCTTTGCAGCTATAAGGATCCAGTTTAGGAAATACATAAGGCCTGTAGATAAATTATTAAAGTCAAAGTTGGGAGATTTTGTTTCTTTTTTTTTTCTTTTTAAGGTAGGCAAAACATTTGCTAAGTGTTTTTCCTTTTTCAAGTGCAAGACTTACTTTACTTGAACTTCTCTCAGACAAGAGCTTGAAAAGAAAAAGATAAGCATTCTATTACCAAAATAAAATTTAAAATAAAATAACTATAATAATAATAATCTACAGCTATAAAAGGGATTAGGTACTATCAAGTGACATTTGTTTTGGAAAATTGACCATAAAATTTGTTAAATGTTTCCCAAATTTCTTTAAACACAGTTCTTTTTAGGATTCAGGAATTTGTTCAAACAATTCTTTTGTTTCAGAAAAATAAAATCTTGAACTCTCTACCATTCAAAAAAAAAAAAAAAATCGAAGTTTTAATTTCTTTAGTAAAAAAAAATCTTAATATGAAAAACTTTTATATATATATATATATATATATATATATATATATATTTTCTAAACACATGCTGTTAAATATAAGAGACAATGAATGTCTTATGTTTAATTATGAGCCATTCTAAACGTCATATTTTTGCTTTAATTTCAGTTGAAAATAAAGACAAAAATTCTCCAACAGTCTATAATAACCCAACAAGCACTAAACTAAATTCTCTACAAAAAAACAATGTAGTGTACCAATTTACATGCCCATTCAGAGATTGCATCTCTGATACTAATAAAAAACCTAGTACATATTTTGGTTTTACTACAACCACGCTCTCCCATAGACTTACATGTCATCTTTCTGATCAGAGTACTATTAAACAACATTTCTTTGAAAAACAAACATATAGGTAATATCAGACAGATTTTGGTCAACAATACGGTGATCCTTACTCATACACACAGTAAGAGGAACCTGCAGATATTGGAGGCCATGTACATCAAATCTAAACAACCAACACTCAATAAAATCAACTTTAAAACCGAAAATAACATATTACATTGCATTTGACTACATGGTTTTGTTGTCATTTCACGCTATCACACAGTGTGACGTCATAAAACCGCATCGCAAATTTAAGAACTGCGTTTATTATTTTTGGTAACTATTGCCGTTGCCAATCGTCAGTGATGGTGGATGTTATAATATTTCAGTTTAAACGACCTCTCTGAAGATGGCTCATGTGAGCCAAAAGCTTAGAAGAAAATCAATAATTATCCAAATGTTGGAGAATTTGTCTTTATTTTCAACTGAAATTAAAGCCAAAATACGACGTTTAGAACGGCTCATGATTAAACATAATAGACATTCATTGTCTTATATTTAACAGCATATGTTTAGAAAATTACTTGCTACCTCGATATACTATATATATATATATATATATATATGTCATCCGCAGACAGATCTGTTTCGCTGTATCACAGCTCATCAGTACGGTTAGACTGATTGCTACATAACCCAGGCTCGAAACCCGACCGAATTGGCGTCAGTCGGCGACTATCACTAGCTTGAAGACCTCATATTGTGAAAAACCCAAGACTTGCTATTTCCTCATTTGCTGAATATGTCCTTACTAGTTACATAGCAAATAAATCTGGCCTGCTCAATTCTGAAATGCTAAATATGACTTCTCCAGAAACACAGAAGAATCTCCATATTATATGCAAGACTCCCATCTTTTCATACTGCTTACTGCTTGTTGCATTGACACATATATTTTCTCTATGTGGGGGAATTTATATATGTATGTGACTTGGCAGTATAAAACTATCTCTGGGAACAAAACATATTAGCCATTCTGTTCAGTCTGTCAAAATATGGTGTTATATCATGGATATAATAATGCCCATAATGGGGAAAATGCAAATGGGAAAATAAACCTTTCTTCCATAGTTCAGCCATTACATGGTTCTTGTCTTCCACTATGACAAGTGACTGGTGATGAAATTGTAGATGTCAATTGAATAAAAGCAGGAAAGTAGTTAAATACACTAAAGACTTAGCTGCAAATTTCCAATAATTTATGATGCCTAATTAAATTCATAACACTTTATTATAATACTGCAATTCAGGAAATTCATAGAATAAACAAAAACACTTGATTCAAGACAGATTTTATAGACGTTATCTCCTAACATCATTTGATAAATATTCAAATAGTCAAGGAAAAGATTAAGAATTTTCAGTACAGCATATACTTAAAAATTATTCTAACACAGACCAATAGTTAGCAGACTAATTTAAAATATTAATAAATAAAATTAAAAAGTAACATTAAAAGAAAAACTCATTAGTGATTCTGAAGCTGTATTGTAAACCCCACTATTGTAGTGTCATATTAGCCAGATTAAGATTTATAATCATCTACAACCCAAAAGTCTGATGAAATATTCTATTTCTGTTGCATAATAGTACATTTCATATATTAACTAACAACTATTATGAATCAAAAAGAGTACATCTTCACATCCACGTGAGAAATAAAATAATCAGCTAGTTTAAAACATTTTATTTTTTAAAGAGTTGCTATATTTCTTCTAACCACATGTCTACTTTTTGGTAGTTAATGTCATTAAAAACAAAACTCTTTAAGAAGCAACAAAAGGCATTTAATATTAATTAAAATACAAAAACTGAAAAAATAGAATTTATGTAGTCAATGGGATATAAAAAATAACTTTACAATTAAATTTGTGAAATCAAATTATGATTAGAAATATATGCACAAAACTATCTTAGTATATAATGCACTAAATTGCTTTTGTTGTCGAACATTTTGCTTTATCAGAATTGTCTCTCTTGAACTCAAGATTTAGTTATATAAATATACACATATGAAAACAGTAGGGACTTAAAACTTACCATCAGTTTTGATGGCAGAGGTCAATGAATTAGATGAAAAAAGAAATTGCTTTACTGTACAAGCAGTACTCCAATTACAACTCAGAAATTGGAAACAGCATTTCATTGAAAAAAAAAAAAAAAAAAAAAATCAGGCAATACATATCTTTGGTAAGAACAGATTAGTTATTTAAATAAACTGTGCAGATTGTACAGCAAGAAAATATACCAACAAGTGTACATTTGAAAACTATAAGAGATAAATCTATAGTATTCTGCAACAAAATATATTTAAAAAAAATAAAAGTATCTTTGGCCGTCTTATTTACAACAAATTAAGCCTATGTTCATATATAAAGATTGCACAAAAACTTACCAATCTTCTGTCACTTTTAGCGCAGATGAAATGTCTACATTGAAAGGCAAGGACCCAGTATAGTAGTAGAAGGATACCAGGGTTGACAAATCCTGGCCAGAATACTTGGTCACTATGAAGTTCTATATCCCAAGGAATAGCACAATCAGTATAAGCAAGTTGAGTGATCCCCAAAAGCCTAAAAGAAACAATGAGCATACATCTTTCATATAACAAAGTACATATTGTAGAAATACACAAGAGACAATAAATAGAAAGACAAAATCCATTTGGTGGAGACATAAAAAGTAATTTTAAGCTATATTAAACAGAGACAAAACTTTCTGAACAATCCATTCAGCAAATATACTTATTTTTTAAGCAAAAGTTCAATGATATTATGAATTAAGGTAATCATTTCTCTTAGCATAAAGAAGATGAGTTGTAATCAGATCAAAATATACTGATTTTTTTAAATTTTAACTTAATACTGCAAGCTAATTCAAATTCTACTCCAACAGCTTCTTTTCTCGCGCTTCCCGCCTGTGGAACTCCCTTCCACAAGTCTGCTTTCCCGACAGTTACAATCTCCAGGTGTTTAAATGTAGGGTCAATAGACACCTCCTATCACACTAACTCCCAACTATTCTCACAACACTCTCATCTACCCAACCCTCATTCTCGGTATCCTCACCCGCCTATCACCCACCCTCTGTTATTTCCTATATTTAACCAGCCTTTCTCCACTCTATGTAGCCCCCTGCACAGTAGTGGCAGTGACATGCCTTGCTCGGGGTGAAACGCTTATAAAAAATAAAAAAATAAAAAAAACAGTGTTATATTTTATTTTCCACCAGGAACCAACTATTTACTTTCAATCAATCAATAACAAATAATAACCAAACTGTTCTAAGTAAATTCTTGCTAAAGCGATTCATAATTATATAACTCTTCCAATCTAATGATTGGCTTAATACAAATGAAGATCTAGTAAAAGGTATTTTAGTAAAATTTGCAGATCTTTCTTAAAGTTTGCAATTTATAATTGCTATATTAGTAATTTGTATTATATGTTTTGATGTTTTTGACATCAAAATTACACAAATTAAGCCCAATAGTTTTCAAATTACACAAAATCTTAATTTTTTTTTTCTGTTAGCATTCAATTCAGAAAATCAGAAACCATGTGCTGAAACCAATACCATACTGCTCAAGAACGGTTCCAAGATAATTGTAAGTGTAGAATAACCTATGAATGACCACTAATTGATCAACAGCATATCTCAAAAGATAGTCAAAGAGATAAGCTAGTAGGATAAATCAGTAAAGATAAATCCCTAATTGAATTCATTTTATGATTTCTCAAATCTAAAAGTGCTTTCTTATTTCAACAGATTTTTTTCAATAATAAATGATCACATCACCAAAAAAGCACTAAGCTTAAGATAAATTATCTATAAATTCAAACAAAATTATGAAAAATGCAAATAAGAGTCTATAGAAATGCTTAGATGTGGCTGCAATGTCAACACTTTAGCATATCTGTAATAGACCATAAACAACACATTCAAATGTCCATTACAGCATCTACATGGAACAATAAAAACTGATTGATTTGTCCTTTTATGGCTTGTCAACACCTACATGTGCTTCTAATATCATTGTGTGCAGCACACCTAGAAGTGGATTCTACCACATTGGTTGACCTCAAATATAAACAAGGTAGACTATGTATGTGGGGAGTTCAAAAGACATGTAGTCTTGCAAGTACTACAGGTTATTAAAGCCATAAAATTTTCAATTGTAAGAATAATTCTTTTCTTTTTTTTTGTTCTTATTTTGAAGTGAAAATTGCATAAACAATTTTTGATAAAATAATTTTTCTAGATACAAGTCTTATTTAATTCACACTGGTGGAGTAAAGATGGATTCATGCCTTTTCCCAATGGCATTTATACCTAAGTGAACATAATGGACTTGAATTCGAAATTCAGCTCTCCAATTTTTCTCATTCAAAGCAGTTACCCATTACATCACCCACATATCCTCAGAACTATTCAGAAGCTATCCAACAATACCTTCAAAAATAAGTAAAAATAAATTTACAAAAATAGTCAACATGACTGTATAAACAATTATGCTCATCACTATTTCTACTACCTATGCAACAAGTGTCATCCAGAAAACAAAAATGTCAGACTTACCGAGCAAGCATTGAATCTGCAAAGAATTCTTTGTTGAAGAATGGAAATTGGTAAAGGTACAAAACACACAAATGCAACCCAACATAGACGAGGATGAAAAATTTGAAGATAGAGAATTTAGTTCCAAGAGAGTAACCAAAGGACCACCATGTGACAGCGATGAGAAAGGTGAAAAAGTAGACAGATCCTATGATGGAAGGTACAATAATGCCACTGGCAGCAAGCAAAAGCATCAGGGCAATCATCTTGGAGCAGTCAATGATCTTTTTCATGCGTCGTTTTCTGGTCTTAGTAACTGTTGGCAGATCAGATTCTTTGGTAGTCTCTTTGAGGACATTGCTGCAGATGGCAAATACTAAGATGGCCATAAAACAAACAAGAATATCAGGGCCAACCAATCTGGCCACATGTTTGGCTGGAACATTGTCCAATCTGAAATTCCAAAATAAGAGAATCATGTTAATTCTTAATATACACTTTGCATTCATCCAAAAAGAAAAATGTGTAATTATTTTTTAAAAAGAAAAGGAAACTTAGATATTTCTTCTATATATATAATTTGCCATTTTCCAAGTAATAGCTGTTTTCAGAAATATCCTGAAAGTTCCCAGCCTAACCTACTTCACCAAATCTCACCAAATGATCAAAGATCAGAACTTTTGGATTCCCTCCTTAGCCAAACCAAGATTTAACTGTACCTCATATGAAAATCTCAAACAAGATAGCTAAGGATAATTAGATATTAAATATGTAATAACCATATCCTTTTAGAGAGTGGGTAATCATGGCTCTCTTCAGTTTCCTTACCCTACCCACATCCATTTGCTTATGTTTAATAACCCATGGTTCAGAATAGTGATGTTTCTCCTGGCATGTGGCAATTTCCACCTCAAAGACAAATGAGCACAGTATATATAGAACTAAAAAATTAAAAACTGTGGGTGAAATAAACATGCTGTTGCAAGTTATAAGGCGACAACTTAATCTAACAGCAACAGAACAATAAGAGATAATAGGTCATATGAGTCATGGTTTTATACTGCTTCTTTTGCAAGTTTAATTCTCCAGGTTTTCTTTCTTCATGTGTCCAAAAAATTTCAGTTATTTATAATCAATATTAATATATTTGAACTGTCAGGTTCGTTTCTTCATAGTTTCTATTCTCCTTAAAAGGTTCATCTATCACGGTTTTGTTCATAGTATTCTTAATATCTGTTAGCAGAAACTTTTTGATTAAAATGCTCACAATTCACTGCCATATTGGCTAGGGGAAGGCATTACCTCATAGTCCAGAAAACTTGCCTTCATTTTTAATATTAATTTTATTGTATCCTTTAATGCTTTACTCAGTTTCTCAAAACAGTTTGATTTGTTTTTTTGTTTGTTTTTTTTTTTTCTATTCCTATTTGCTCTTGAATTTATGCTCAGATAGTTAAACTTCTGCACCTGTTTGATTTTCAAGTTCCCAATGTTGTGGGTTTCTCATTCAAATTTGCCAGATATTTCCCCTTCTCTCTCCTTGCCTATTCTGGAATTCATGTCTGCTTTGATATTATAATTTCTTAGGATTTACACTGAGCCTTGAACTTGTCTAGCATGGAAAAAAAAGATTCAAATTCTTCCATACTGTGCTGTTAGTGCACACACAATTATAATAGATATGTTGAAAGGTTTTCCTTTCAGCTTAACTACAAGAATTCATTCAGAAGACAGTATCCCAGAACATATTTCTTCACGTTTTCATCTAGTATCAATCCAACTTTTTCATTTTTCTCTACCTGCATATATATTCCTGTGATTGTCACTGACAAAATCTCCATTGTTTAGCCACCTAGTTTCACAGACATCTAAAATGTTGACATTTAACAGCTAACCACAGTTGTTTACTGTTCCATATCTCAAGAGTTACTTTTTGTTTGATGTAAAGTCACTGGCTGACTGCCTGGTGACACTAGTCACTCATGTTGCTTCTTTCCAGGTAGGGAATCAGTTACGAGGGATTTTATTCCTTTTACACAGTTTATGCTAACAGTCACTGAATGACTGTCAGGTGACACCTGTTGCAAATGTTGTTCTTTATCAGGCAAGGAATTAATTCCCTTTACCCTGTTAGCTTTCATATTTTGTTAGATATTTTCCATATTTCTTAGGATTAAAAGTAGAATGGTTTCCCATTGTTTTATCCATTGTGATTTGAGACACTACCTCTAGTTAGCTGGCCACTGACTCATAAAGAGTTCTCTCACCCTTTATTAAGTTTTATTTTTCATCCTACCGGGTTTCTAACAACCTGCCTCACCCTCATAAGAACACAAAGTGGGAGTAGGCAGTTTAGTCACTGACACTCCAACAGTGGTGTGTGTATGTATGTGTGTGTATATATATATATATATATATATATACACACACCCATATATATATATATATATATATATATATATACATTCAAGCAAAGGTGGGAAGACTTGAAAAAAAAATTTTAATTAAAACAATACGTTCAACAGTGAATGGATTTGCATATTTGAAGACTGGCATGTTCGTATGACAGATGTTGACTTAAAGTAAAAATTCCGGGATATGAAAATCAATGATGTAGAGTTGAGATTTAAGAGATTCTCTTTCTCCTGGTCAAGATCAACATTTCAATACCTCAGAGGAGGGTGAAGGGCTGATTGGGGTTCCTTTCCTATTTTTGCAAAGGAGGGATTGTAAGTTTTACTTCTTTTTTTTTTTTTGTAAAAGGTAAGAAAAATACCCACGCTTCATAACTGCATTCTCATATTCCCTAGTCAGTCTCCATTAAATAACATCATTAAATGCAGTGACCCCAATCAATTAATATGTTAATAAACACACCAGTACATGTGTGTGTGTGTGTGTGTGTGTGTGTGTGTGTGTGTGTATATATATATATATATATATATCATATTCAAGCAAAGGTAAGAAAAATAAAAATAAGGTGGGAAAAAGAAATAATATTAAATTAAAACAAAACATTGTTAGACAGTAAATGGATTTGCACATTTGAAGGCTGGCATGTTTGTATCAACAGTTCTTAAATTAAACCGGTTTTATTTCTATCTTATAATAGCTTATCCAATATCTCTACTTGGCCAAATGAGACATAATGAAACTAAGCCTGGAAACTAACAAGCTAAAACAATGAACATCCAGATAAGTGTCTCAAGCATTTGTTGAACAAAGATAAAATATTCAGTCCCAAACCATACATTTGTACAGATACCTATCAACCATGAGCAGAGAGAAAATGCAGACAATTATAGAAAACAAAAACAGAAATTGTTGATATTAATAAATAATTATGTCAGTGCAACCTTTATCAATTCAAGCATTAGGCTTTGGCATCAACAAGATCTTTTTATTTTTAACTAACCATATTTTTTTAAAACTTATCTAAAATGTACTGCTCTAGTAACTAATAAAACTAGAATCATTTAGTAAATAGTCATGTAAAAATTTTGAAGTTCTGAAAGTACAGTTTTAGTCAATGATTTAGTTTTGTAAATTTCCATATTTAATTTTTAGAGGTTTCTCATATAGTCTTCATTGAAACTGTCAGCCTTTTTTTAGAATCACTCCACAACCAAGAAAGCTATCAATTATTCTGATAGCATTGCTATGAGTAATGTAGATTACAGTACGTTAGAGCTGATTTTGTTCACCAACTCTTCATGCTGGATGGTTTGAGAGCAGATAACAGATCTGTCAGATTTACACAAATGTATTAGAGGCCTTTTTTATGACATTCATCAATTTAAAAATTATTTTATCTATTTCAAGATATGTTAGAAACTATAGACATTAAAATTTTAAAAAGTTAACCCATACTTATTAAAAGAACTAGCCTAGAAGGGCTTCTGGACTTTTGGCTTTCTACCTTCAGCATTCTATGCATGTAAAAGTTATAAGAGTTTAGAAATAAAATTTTATTTGTATGTGACACCTTAATTCAGCATAAGCTTTCTTTGTACACACAACCAAACACTATAGTTTCTTTACATTTATTTTGCAAACAACTTTTATTTTATTTTAAAAATCACCACTCTTTATGGTTCCTTCACACAAAGTAACTCTTATAAGATGTTAGGGAACCCACGCTATGTAATATTTCAAATACATCACAATAAGCATGCAGAAAAAAAAAACATATGCAACATAGCGTGCCTCACTTAAGTTTTAATTACAGTTTTAATTATAAGAATATCAATTGCAACAAAAAAATGAAATTATGGTTAAACCCTTAAGAATTTTTTTAAAAACCTTTTTAATAGCATTGTAACTATAGTAGTCACTACTTGTTACTTCAAGTTGTTTATTATTCACCATGATAGAAAGAAAGATCGACAAATGGACAGATATACACCGTGCTTTATTTATATAGAAGATTTCTGTTGAGAACGTGGTTTCATTCAATATATATATATATATATATATATATTACACACACACACTACCGACCATAAGTTTGGGACCACTTAGATTTATTCTCTAAAAGAAAGAAATTTTATGTCTTAGAAGAATAAATATAGATATATTTCATTGTTGCTCACAATTGTACAATAATTAAAACCAAAATTAACAGAGTAATTTCAAATTTAATTAAAGTTAATTCATATTTTCTTTTCAAAGAAACCACCATGAACCTTTATTACTGCAGAGCAAATCCTTGGCATTCTTTCTAATAACTTATTTTAATAAGTTGGTGAAAGTGATTTCCAAGCATCCTGCAAGGCATTTAAACAATATTGTTCATTTTTAGGAAGTTCATTTCGAACTGTACGATCAATTTCATCCCTTATTCTCCTTCTTTAATAGTGGTTTCTTAACTTCTACACAGCCTTTAAGCCCAGCAGAATGAAGTCATCTCTTAACAGTAGTAACAGATACTGGATGTTGCCAAGTAGAATTCATTTCAATTGTTAATTCCGAGTGGTTTTTCTTCTATTCCTATTGCTAGATATGATCAAGTGCCTATCCTCTACAATAGATGCTACTCTGGGCCTACCAAATCTTTTTCTGTCAATATTTAACTCAGTTTCACGAAGTGGTTGAAGGCAATAATACATACCATTTTTTGATAGGCTTAATTTTTTCACAATAACACATTCAGAATATTCTTTCGAAAAAATTTCAATCTGAGCTCTTTTTTCAATGCTAATCTGCCATTTATACTGTAGTAATATGATTTACAAAAACAAATTATACCGTAATTATAATATCTGAATAAATCTGAATTTTTGGCAAAAACTTGATCACAATATGAGGAGTCAAGTAGCAAACTGAGTAAATGTTTACTTTAAAGTTGAAAAGAATACCTTCTTTTACTTGACATCTGCATAAGAATAACAAAAAATACAAACTCGATTAATTTGATTCTGCTAAAAAAGTTTGGGTGGTCCCAAACTTATAGTCGGTACTGTGTGTCTTATTTTTTTTTTTTCCAACAACTATTATTATAATCATTCCTATTCATTTTCTTTCTATTCACAATGACCTTTAATTTAAAAAAGTAAATGCTTATATCATGACTTATTTCAAAGGAAACATGTGGAATAATTGATGCATTGACAATTCTCTTGAGATTTTCTCAGTACCCTCCAATATAAAAAACCTAATTGAAGTTTTATCAGTAGTAGTCAAAAACAGTACAAAGAAAGAATTCAATGCCTTCTTTGCCAAGTTTAGAGTCGAAAAGAAAAAAGTTATTGAGTATGAAATCTATAATGCAAAGCATTTAATCATCATCAGTCCAATGACCTATTATTGTCATAAGGTAACAGTGCAGCTGAGCCCATGACCAGCTCCAACCACATATCTGAATTAAAAGCCAGAGAGGCTTTCATTCATGCATAGAGTATCTTACAAAAATAAACCTGGTGGAACCTATTCCTCTTCATGTCAAACCATATGTCTATACAAGAAATCCTAACTCTCCCAAGGCTAAGAGGCCACAATGTCTCACCTGCCTAGTCAGAAATGCCATCTTCAATTTAATCAAAGTGCTTGCTTCTAGCTCTTAAAACTATCACTAATTTGCATGCATAATCAAAAACCTAAATAAAATTGAAATTGCACACACAAGCAGTGGAACAACTCCAAGACTGACATGTTCAATGGCGGGTACTTTACGGCAATCTACTACAGTTTGAAGGCTCACCTTGGTCACTCACGGGGTCACTGATTCCATAGGGAATCACTCCAGGTTTGTCATTGACTTCATTCTAGGAAGCCCTTAACACAATGTTGTATCAGCAATGCACTGGCTGCATACATAGCTACACCCATAATATAACTTTGCCCACCATTGTGGTAAAGGACCATTAACTATAAACAAAATTTTACCTACTCTCTAAACACATCAACAAAAAAGTGAAGAAAGAAAGAAAAAATATAAAATGAAAGTAAAAATACATAATATACTGTTTGGTCAGCTTTGTGCATATTTTCATTTTAAGGAAATTTACAAAGAAAATTTTCATGTCAACAAAAGATTTACCCCTGCACTTTATTGGACACTTCTAACTGTTGATATAAAAGACCTTTTTTTTAAACTCACCAAATGAACTTTAAAGTATACTTTAGCTATTTATAGAGCTACAGTGAATATTATTACTTATTCCAAATTTACTGCAAATTTATCTTCAAAAATATTCAACAAAGGTATGCACATAGATTTTAATATTTTCTAATTTCAAATTTTTCAACTTATTCCTTCTTTGAATAGGAACAGAAAGAGTTAATATTGCACCACATGAGATTTACATTTTTTAATATACAAGGGGTGCTCTGAAAATATATGTCATAATGAAAATTGTAAGAGACTGAGAAATACAATAACACCATTGGATAGAAAAAAATGGTTTTCAACTACAAAAACACCTTTCCCACAATTCTGGACACCTGACTAGGTCTTATATCTATTTTTTCAGTGGCTGGTCAGCTTCTGACCCACAGCATAGATTATTTCCCATTTGCATCAGGTGTTTGTCACTAAGCCAGTATCTTCCTTTCAGTGCTTTTTTGCTAAAGAAAAGACAAGAAATCTACCAGCTCCAATAAACAGGGTTCTTTATCCATGAATACACATGGCACAGTGCAAGTAGGTAAGTGACACTTGAAACATCTCTGCTGTCACTTCAGTCTAAACAACAGACAAGATCTTCCCATCAACCAACAAAAATTCCATTTCCCTCTAACCAGGACTGTCATTTTCTACATTTCAGCAAACAGATTTTAAGTGGTTCCTATCTAGAAAGTAATCTGAATACATTATCCCATGAATGGAATTCCCTATCTTCCAGCTGATTGGCATATCCTGAAAGTTTTTATTTATCAAATTTATTTCTTTTTGCCTACTTCTGAGAAGTGAATGCTTGCTTTGAAACTATTTTATTTTTAATAATTTCACCCCAAGCAAGACAGTACTGTCACTAGTGTGCAGGGAGCTACATAAGATGAGTGAAAGGTTACATAAGAGGAGAGCAAAGAGAAAGAGGAACCAGTTACAGGGAGTGTCAGAGATGGGTAAGAGAAGAATGGAAATACTGGTATGAAGAGAGTTGTATGAGAATAGAGTGAAAAGGAAGAACAATATACTGGAGGTGTTGGGGAAAGGACAAGAAAAATGGGAGTCAAGAAGATAAGAGATGGCAACTGATACATTGAAAGTCTTGGAGATTGTAACTGTCAGGGAAGCAAGTATACAGAAAGGAGATTCACAGGCAGGAAGTGCAAAAAAAGAAGCTGATAGACTAGAAGTCACAGTTGCATCTGATTGTTTTGACTGTAAAAGGGTAGGACCTTGTTGCCAGTCTGGTTGCTCAAGTAAATTCTTGTGGAGGAGGCACTAGGAAGCTAAACTCGTCAAAGTAGAAGCCATGAAAATGTAGAAGCAACATAAGGAAGCCACATCCCATCAGTGAGAAAGTGACCGAGTCAAGCTGCCAGGTAGGGATCAGTTACATTGCTGATTCTCCTCTGGATTCTGTTGAGAACACCAAGATAAATAGCAAGGGAGCCCAACCAGATGACAACAGTATTTAATACATGGGCGGATGGTTGATTTGTATATATGTAATATGGATTCAGGCAAGAAAAACTTCTTGGCACAACACAGTGACCCAACCTTCCTAGTAGATTTAGCTATTGATTCAATGAAGTCGTTCTACTCGAGGTCAGCTGAGAGGGTGAGGAGGTGCAGCATATTGCTTTAAGAGACTAGCTTGATCCATGCTGATAGGAGACAGGAGGAACTGTCTATGGTGGTTCATTTTAGAAGCATTAAAGCTTACAAACCATTTCTTAACAGAGTCCACTACAGATTGGAGGTCCTTCTCAAGATCAGCAGCAAGGTTATCTTTGTTTGCCTTGGCAGATTTCTTACTGAGGCGGGAGTAAATGGTGGTGTCATTAGCATAAATGCTTACTTGGGATTTGATCACATCAGGAAGATCGTTGAAGATCACAAAGAGCGCCGGACCTAGGATAAAGCCCTGGGGAACACCGACATTTGTGTGATAGGATCTGGAGGCACAGCCATTCACGACAACCTTCATTATGCAGTTTAATAGGAGCAGCTGGATCAAATCAAGCAAGTGTCCAGTGATACCATAGTGCTGTAGCATGTGCAGAAGGTCAGTGAGCCAGACCCTATCAAATGCTTTAGAGATATCCAGGGTAACAGCTTGAGCTTTGCCATTTTTATCGAGGGCCTGGCATATGATAGTTAATATATCAGCAGTAGACCTGACAAAAGGAAATATTTTATGGGCAATGAAATGCTGAACTATTTCAACATTGATAATAGCTTCGAATACTTTGCAAAAGATTTGGTAGGAGGCTGATAGGGCAATAAGTAGAGGGGTCTGAGGGGTTCTGCAGAGTTCTTTAATACAGGTACTACAGAAGAGGACTTCCAGCAGGCAGGAAAACAGCAAGGAGGCAGTAATTATAGAATTTAAAGAAGACAGGAGAGTTCAGGGGGCACATTTCTTCAAGACAATGACCAGGATTCTGTCACCTCCACTCACCTTATGGTGGTCAAGCTTTGAAATTATGTGAGAGACCAGAGAGAGGGTTATGTAAACATCTCTTAGTTGAGCCTCAGTTCTAAGAGGCGGGTCGGGTGCAGATATGCCAGACAAGTTAAATGTGGAGTTGAAGAATCTGCGAGCAAAGCACTCAGCCTTGCTCGCTGTAGCTGTGAGGAAGTTAAACGTATTAATTAAAGGAGGGACGGAGGATTTTGTCGTTCAAGACACACCTCAATTATACTGAGTTAACATCAATAATTATAAAACCAAGCCCAAATAAAATCATTTAGATTCCACTTTATGTGAGTGAAACCACTACTATGTATTTTTATCATCAATGAACATTCCATGATCTGACAAGTGAGAATGGTTGTCTAAAACATGGCTTGTCACATACATCATTTTCACCACTGATGAAACAAATAACCAACCTGCTTAACTGTGCTCACATCCACTGTTTGGTCTCTGCAAACATTCAGTAAACACTGATGAATGTCAACAAATGCAATTTCTCTTGCACCGATACACCTCTTCACTTTCATGTGCGGCAACATTTTGCCAAACAGTCACACAGTTGTTATATGTAACAAGGTAAAAATTAAAGATTATTAGCAGGAAGATTCAACTTATACTGTCATACCACCAACCTCCATCTATGAAGTTTTGGCTCAGCATAAAATAAAAGGCATTACTTTCAGAACATTCCTCATATATGTCAACAAAATTATTTCTGAGAGAGTATATCAGTTCGTACATCAACTTCCATATTCACCATGTTTCCCTATTAATTCTGAGCTCAACAGGATTCAGTAATTTTTTTTAATACCTCCAGGTGTTTTCTTTTGCAATATTATTCTAATGAATTAAATAGGTCGAAGTATGGAGATAACAATAAACAGATAAACATTTATTTTTGAAATTATTTTTTATCCTACATTATTTCTTATTACTATAAGTGTTATTTTTGTGGCTATTTGTTTTCTTTTTTTTATTTTCTTAAACAGTTAAATTAATAACAACCAGCCCCTAATTAGGAAGTCCTACTAAAGAAAAATCGTATCTCTGACAGAAACTGAACTTGCATCCCTTTTTGCAATCAGAGAAGCTACTTTTTTAGCCAAAGCATACTGCTAACAGTTTGGCTACAAAGATCACGCTGAGAGAGCAAGTTTTAAATTATTTAAAGGAATGCACATTTCTTATTGGGACGTCTACAAATCAATATCCGTGAGTTATAGTTTCATACCTTAGTTTATATAATGTATGGTTGAAGCTAAGTGTTTACATGAAACTTTATAATTTTAGATTAGCATTTTTAAATACTTTCATGATTAAAAACTTAAAAAGTTATGTCAAAAGGAAGGCAATTTAAGGAGGATTTGCACAAGTTTTACAATACAAATATGAAAATGACAATTGTCAATAACTTTGAGAAATCATTAACATATCAAATATTGTTCAGATGCTAAATCTCTTTGTACCATCACTTTTGCTAACAAAGTATTTACCAATCCATTCTTCATTTCTCATCATGTGTACACAAATCATTATGCCCACAGCAGCAACCATACAATGTGATGTGAGCATCCAAACAATACACACATGTTTGTTAATACATTTTAGTTTCTTTAAACATTATTTTTAGTGAATACCCACATTTGAGTAAACACTCCATTTATTTAAAGTAGTATTTTTACTTAGTCTTTTGGGATACAAAAGATGATTATCTCCCTTTGGTCAAGATGAGGTCATGTGGACTACATGAGAACCACTTAGTGACATCAATTCATAGTAACAAAAATGACCAGTTCATCAGTCAACTACCTAGAGTCGAGACACCCGAGTTGTTTGTTCTGCCAGGGCCATCCAGCTGCCACATGGGCAGCTTAAAAGCTGGGTGGCACCATTTCCTTTTGAAATATATCTTCACGAGATATAGAGACTATTTCCTTGCCATTTTCCTGTTTTGAGATGAATGTCTTCGTTAGTGACATAGCAGATAAATCCAGCCTGCTCAAATTTGTAGTCCTGATTATGGCTTCTCCAGAAACACAAAACATTTCAGCATCTGCAATTCCCATTGGAAATTATTACAAGTAGGATTATGTTTGGGGATCCGTTTTACACTCCTTGTTATAAAGACATTTATTATAGTTTCTTTGCACGAGACAAATGTAAATAAATATGCATATATCATTTTTATGACTTGGTGGGGGGGGGGGGATATAAACCTGATAACAAAGCATGTTTGTTATTCCTTTTCTTTCAGCTATTTGATTTACTTCATATGAAATAAGGTATTTTTATATAGTGGATATAATAATCCCATTATTGGGGAAAATATAAACTGTGAGAATATTCTTTTATACAAAAAACATATCTGTCATATTAAACAATAAATAAGACCTAATTATTCTAAGTCAGAAAAAAATTGCAGAAACAGTAGCACCTTGTGTCTCCTAATATATGCACAACTGAAACTCATAAGACATGGGGTTTTCCTGATGGATGAGCTAGTCAGTCAGCCGAAATCACCAGAACTACTTTATTATGAGACTTGGTTAAGAGAATTACAAGTATGATTGATTCAAAGATGACCTTGAGATTTTTTTTTTTATTTAAAAATATAAAAGAACACTTAATCTCTGAAAGCCTATTTGAAAAATGGCTATTATACTGTTGTATTAGTAGTATTAATAATAGTGGCAGAAGCCTCAAAGAACAAAATATTTTACCTTTGGAATCCAAACTGCCGTACCAATTCTTCATTACTGGAACCTTTGAAAAGTGGGGGGGAAAAAAAAAAATAACAACTTGAATGATATAAACATCTAAAAAATATTTGTGAAAGGAGTTCAACAAAAGAAAGCTTTCAGTTTAAAATTTTTGATGCTTATATTATAAATGTCTAAGTATTTTAGCAATTTTGGTAAAATTATAACTTATGCTTACTGTATTTTACAAATTGTTTATACCTTATGAAAAAATAAGCTCAAAAGTTGAGATTCATGAATTCTTTACCATGTCAAATTATAATAGTTTAAAATAGATAACTTATCAAGAAGCCTGAAAGACTAAACCAATACAAACATTGATTATATTTACCATCAAGTAGATGTATAAGAACAATTGTGAAAATTTGCAAATGTTAAATGTAACTTGGATGAATACTGTTAAAATAAATTATTCAAAATCTACTCACATTTAACTATTTTAAAAGTAAGATTTCTGTGATAACGAAACTTGCTATTTATAGAAGAGTGGCTAGATGTGCTTCAGCTACATATTCTATTATGATTTTACTTAGAGATTTCTGGCTTCCTTGCCAACTACAATCTGCAAACATTTAAATAACAATCACAATCTTCTGTCTTTTTGAATCCTGTTCTTTTATTGTTCTTTCTCCTCACGAAAGTCTTCTCCCTCCCTTCCATTCCCAGTAACTCTTCACAGCTTAGTGGCACTATCACCTTGCCTGAGGCAAAATGACTAAAAAGTATATAACTAAGTTTCTTTATTTCCAATGCATCTTCAAAAGGTAAATTGCTTTACTTATTACTGTATCATAGGAATATAACCATCTCCATTTTTTATTATTGATCTCAGCCACAATTGTTACCTTCTGAATAGAACAAGGAAGACGGCCAAGTATCAACTACCATCTTTCCCTGTTCTAATTGATAACATGAGGATAATTGGCAAGAGTACAAAAGTAGCTAGTTCTTCAGCTGAGTAGATTTTTTGCTCTCAGAAATAAACCCATACTTTTTTTCTCCTTACTAAGTGCGCATGTTTTATCAATCAAAAAAAAAATATCTAGATTAATCCTTTCCTGAAAGGTATTAGTGTTAAATGACAACTGCCTAATTTTCAGATTTGAAACTTAATCAATTGATAGTGAATGACAACATTCTACCTTTGCACTAGTTATCTTCACAGAATTTATGCTTATATATTAGGTTGTTTTTGACTGACTAAATATTTACTTATAATTAAAACAAGAAAAGAAAAATAATACTTACAGTTACCAAAAACCTCTCCATATGGTTCCTCATCAGTGGCTATTGCTGCCAACACTATATGAAATATGGACTGTGCAAGGACAGTTATAACACCAATTCCAAGAATAGCTTTCAACAGATTACCTGTCCCACCTGAAATAAGAAACAAATTTAATTCAATAAAACATTTAGTAAAACCCAACACTATGACATGAACAAGGATTATATGCATGTTTTAAGAGGCAAAACATTTTACATTATAAAATTGAACCTTTCCAAATCTAACTTTATTCTTTTTGTAGATATTTATTACAAAAAGTGTGGGGTAGCCCAAAACAACAATTAGTCAAAATTTTGACAAATCAGTGTGGGTGGTTTAAACCACACGGATGTGAAATTCTAACAGTAATGGAAGTTTTTCTGATTAAGTTTTAATACAGAACTAAAAAACATGCAAATACAGAGTACAGTGGCAGAAATGGAAGAGTGAAGATGCTCCCCACTTCTGGATTGATTAATTGGTGTGCTGTAGTTTCAGTAGAGACAAGCTACTATATAGTGATAAGTCAGCACTGGTTGACCTGTGATTCTATCTTCCACACTCTTCAGCTTCCTTCAAGCAACTATGTTGCTGCTGCTACCACTACTGTATCTCACCCCCCAAAATAAAATGAGAATAAGAAACCTAAATTGTCCATCATTCTGTCTGTGATGCAGCAGTGGGGCCTGAGGAAATGCCAATGAACCATAAGAAGCCAAAGACAACATACAATCTTTTATTCATTTCAGTTCAGTATAGCTCTTGCATATAACACCTTTGTATTAAAATTTAGTTTCTCATCTTAAAGACCATTACTGAACACAAAACTACACTGTTACAAACATAATTTTATAATTTTTTTTTTTTTAAATACCTTCAAACAATATGATGTTTGGCAAGTATTCAAAGCCAATAATTGCTAAACGACCAAGTGTTGGGTATCTAATGATTTAGTATCTTTTATTGATCAGAATTCTACTTAGAAAAATAACAAGCTCTAAATCCTCCAATAGTTTGAACTTTCCTAATTGGTACAGCAGCTTAAAAAGAAAACCTACATAAATATATGAAGGTTTTCTTTTTTTTTTTTAATGCCTGCAAATAAATCAAACAAATACCAAATAAAGTATTATGTATTTTATTTTTATGGATCAATTCATAATATTGAGCACAGTTTAAGATGAAGTCACTTTGTCTTGTTTTTTGGTGGGTGGGGGTATAAAAAAAAATTAAAATCAATATTTTGCTGTTTGGTTCACACAAATATTAAATGAAGTAAAACCTAAACTTCAATCCTAACAAAAGTAAACAATAATGGTGATACAGTGGCGTTAATGTTTTGGATTTTCTTATTTTTTTTTTTTCAAAACTTTAATTTATACAGCAAAAGCACTCAAACACCAATGAACTAAAAAAACATTCCAGTATATCAAATTGTGCAGACATTGCCTTTACCCAATAATGACATCCCAAATTTCCAGGAACTGGTTCTATAAAGGCAAGGTAATCTTTAGGAACCTATTCTGATTATTTTTTTCAATTTGAAAAGGAAAACAAATCAAAAAATTCTAAAAAAAAAAAAAAAAGAATCAAACCATTTGGATAATTTAATAAAAAACATTAAGATATTTAAGGATTAAAATTCTGTCCTCATCATATTTCTGTTCAGAAATTGATTAAGAATTGATATAAGGTCTTTGTAATGTGGAGGGAATGAATAATTTTTTTTTTTATTTTAAACTAAAAATAAAACTAAAAAAATGTAAATTAGAAGAGAAATAAATTACTGACAAAGCATAGTAAAAATGGTTATTCAATACAATAAATGAAATTGACAAGGGACAAGCATAGGACAACACTGAGGTAAACATAAAAAGTGTAAAACTTAAATTGTATTGGACTGCTAACAAGCTTACCTGCTTCATTTCTACCTTTTACTCAAGTAGGCTGATATGACAAATAGAACCTGGATAACAAACCTTACCACAAGAAGTTTTCCTACAGTGAATGATGTTTGGTGAGTGACAAAAATATCTACTTTAATACAACTCATGCAAAAGTCCTTTTCCACACAGCACACACAATGTATATATATTCCACATATAAATTCAAATATTAAATTCGAATGTCTTATGTTTAATCATAAGCCATTCCAAATATCATATTTAGCTTTAGTTTCTGGTAAAAATAAATACAAAAATTGTCCAACATTTGCATATTTTTTTTTTATTACACTGGTTCTTGATCTAAGCTTTTGGCTCACATGAGCCATCTTCAGAGTAGTTTTATGAACATTAACACAAAGATATTCACCATCAAAGATGATATTCTGTTATGTTGACATAGAAGATTGCTATGCGATAACAGTCATGGAATAGCAGATGCAGGTCGTAAATTTGTGATGCAGTTCTATAACATTATACCATGTAAGAAACCAAAGAATTAACAGAACCAAATGTCTACATGCAATATGATGTGCTGTAACTAGTTTGAAATGTAATTTTATTGAGTTGCTTTGTTTTAATGTAGAAGCCTCTAACATCTGAAGATTCTTTTTACTGTCTGTATGTGAGTATTGTTGTGTTATCGGCTAATATCTGTTTAATATGTACAGGGTTACATTTTTCTAAGAAATGTTTAATAGAACTAAGATCAGAAAGGTGACATAATTCTACAGGAGGCCGTGGTTATAGTAAAACCAATAGAGAGAGTGGGTTTATTATTAGTATCAGAGATACAATCTCTGAGGGGGAATGTAAATTGATATACTACACTGGTTATTTTTTGTAGCGGATTTAGTTATGTGGTTGTAGAGTTATTAGAGACTATAAGGTTTTAAATTTTTTAATTTATAATATATGATAAGCTTAATTTGTTTATTATTATTTTATGGCCAGGTATTGAACTCACAACTCATTGGATCAAGTCACTCAATTACCTCAACCAAAGCTTTTATCCCTTAAGCCATGTGCCCTTAGGATCATCTTCTAATTAGACTAAAAGCAGTAACAACACTATTTTACATGTAAAAGATGGGTGTAAGAAATAGAAAACAATTTCAACAACACTATTTTGTGTTTTTATATAACTAAGTAACAAAAGTGAGAAAATAAACTAATATGTTTGTAAAAGAATACATTACAAATTAGGAATTATATGGATGAAACGTGTGTGAAAAACTTCAGTCACCTGAGATATCCCCATGACAAGGTTTTGGTGAGTGCCATTACTACAGTATGTTGATTGAGAAAAGAAAAAAAAAGAGGATGAAGACTGGAAGTCTCCAGCTTATATAGTTGCTTGACAACACCACATAACTTCCTGACAAAGCTATATGAAGATAATTCACATACTCAAGAGGAATCCAACTGCAGGATATCTGAGATATTGCATTGCCCAATACAAAGAATGCAACACGAGGCAATTATATCAATCTCCAAATCAAATTCACTAACAGAAAAAAACAAAAAACAAAAAAAAAACACTGTCAATGACTGAGTGAAATGTCATCACAACTGCCAGTGACTAATTTAATAGACAATATAGTAGGGGTGAAAGTATTACAAACTAAGAATGTTTTAGAAATTCAATAAAAACAACCAACTGGGAAGAATATAGTCAAAATGCTGATATAATTTGTTTCCTATTCAATTATATCTTATTGCATAATTTGAAATAAGAATCATTAATTTATTATTTCAGCAATCACTTGATCAAGGAAACAAATATCACTTATTTAATAGAGGGATTGTATAGTAGTTACACGGCTCAAATAGGAATGTGTTGTTAATGCCTATTGTATCTGAACTAACAGTGCATTCAGGCACTTCTTAATAAGAATAATTAATGAACTAGACCAATTAAACATTGTTGCAGAGCAAACTTGATTTCCACATTTTTACTTTTAACTTTGCACCAATCTAAATTAAAGCTATATTTTACTTTCAACATTTGATATTTATGAAATGCTCCTTCAGTACAGTGACGTTTCTTGAAAACCTGATATTACTGTAGTGCCTTAATAAATATAGTAGCAGCAACAGCAGCACAAAGGGTATAAAAACAAGCAAGCCCTTAAGTAACTCTCTTCCTGTTTTTCCTCTTTTCAAAGTGTGTGACATCAATTTTTCGCACTGAAGCCAAAAGGGGCTATGGACGCTTCACACAAACACACTTACACAGGAAAGTCACATTCAAATACATTCATTAGTAATTTTTGTAGTGTATTCCATTTTATTCCTTCGGAAAAGAAACTCAAACTTTTTTGTTACTTTGTTTCATAAATGTCTTACATTGCAAATCAATCAGTCTGTTCTTTTCAACACCATTTAATTAATATAAAATATTCTTATAGAGACCTTACATTAATTATAGAAGTAGCCATCAGACACTAAACTACAATTCAGTACAATTTATACACATTAAATATAAGACAATTATACATTTGATTTATGACAAGTTCTTACATTGATTATATGATTTATATAAAATAAAAAAAAAATTAAATTACTTTTTCCCCTCCATGTAAGCCATGTGGGCTGATATACTGTTGTATAGAAAGAACAACTAACCTTCTCTACACTTTATTGAAACATGGACTTGTCCATCCACTATGGGAGTAGAATATCTGCTCATAGAACAGGGACAAAATGTAGATCACAAAAGCATAGTACTTCTAAGTTGTATGCTTGTCATACTAAACTACTGTATGCTCAATCCATGTTCTTATGTGCTCTTTGCTCCAGTGTTTTCCTTACAGTCTTACTAGCCAGCAACTATGAGCATTATATGAACTTTATGGCATATACACGGACAAAAAATAATATTGCCTCATCCTCAATGCGTATCAATTTACCCAAGATTAAACATACTTGATTATTGTAAATGATCACACAGATCAATACAGGCATAAGTTCCAAAATAAAGAATATGCTTAACAGTATACAAATTCCTTATATTAATATACAGTATCTACTCCTTGGACACTAAAGCACGCCTGAAATCTTGCATGCCTATGATCACAGATTGTGAATAGCCTCCTTCAACACATTCCAGAACACTTGTACCTGTTTATGCAATATAGCAATAGCTGTAGAGGGATTAACTGATTGAGTCAGTTGTCACATCACATGTTCAATGGGAAGAAGCAGGTCTGGTCTAAGAAGTTATTGAAAATCTTGATGCTGAATAGCAGTATATGGGCAGGAATTATCCTGCTAAAACAACATTCTTGTTGCAAGAATGACAGCAGACCAAATTGGACAGTCTTCTGGATATACTTGGAACAGCAATATTTCTTCCACAAACACCAAATTGGGTGAGAGCTGGAACTATGTGAGGGATTAGAACTGTGGGTTTGTGAGCAAATAAATATACAAGAAAAGATCTTGAAAATCTCAAACACAAATTATCATTTTTATGAAAACAGAACCTGCTCTCATCACTAAACACTACAGAGCCCCATTTGATGCCCCAGATGATCTTGAAATACTATTAAAAATTTGCAAAATATTATTATAGTATAAATGGAAATCTGTTTTACAGATATAGCAATTTCTTCTTACCACAAAAAAAAAGAGGGCAGCAAGTCTCTGAAATAAGCATCCAATATTTCAAAGACCTACAATCAATTCCCATTCAAATGGCTCTAACAGAACAAAATGAGCAGATTTAATTCTCTGTGGCATAACACATGCTTACCTTGAAATCTTGCCACACTGAACCTTTTAAAGTTCAAACACTGAAAGAACACATGTATGAGTCTGTATCACAAGATAACCAAACACTTTTTTATCAAAATATCCTTCTACCCCCTTGCATATCTACTAGGGCAGATTTTTTTTTTTTTACAAAACCAACATTGCACTGTGTAAAAGCTGGAGTTTGATGCGATAAGTACTGACACCAAAAATAACTTTTACCAATTTTTGAGAATTTACCAGAAATGTTTTTATTTACTTGTTTTTGCTTAGACTGACTTCAAAGTTTTACTATTTCAAGAATAAATCCAAATAAAATCGACATTCTTTTGTATTAAATACATTGGATGAAAAAAATAATTTATATATATATATATATATATATATATATATATATATTTTCAAACCAGAATTTTAACTAAGAATCATCACAAGCAAATTTTTACTGTATTTGAGAAGTAAAAACTGTGCAAAACAAAATTGTAAAAAGATTACACAAAAAGCTATTCAATGAATAAGATTTGTTGAATCAAAACTAAATAAGTGTATATAACACCATAATACTATTAGGCAGAAATTAGAAGACAAAATGATTCAAGTTTGCATTGTTTATTGAAAAATCAGACTAAAGTTACTGTAGTTTATATAATATAGCTAAATTGTTCACTTTGAAGGAAATGAAGATGTTATTTTATAGCACAATGATTTAATATGTGCTTGTGCCATACAACTTGTCTATATACAATTTGTAAAGCTTCAGTAAATTAAAACTTTTTATAAGACTGTATTTTAACACTTTTACTAATCACTGGAATTAAATTTCAATGATATGATTCTGTACCTGAACTTCATCTTTAAACACATTTCCACAAAAAAAAAAAAAATAGTAATGATTTGAAAAAAAAATGTTTAGTATCATTATTTATGAAGTCAAACTCCAACTTTCAATTTGAGTGCTATACCATGGTTCCAAAATTGACCAGCCATAATGCGTACATCATATCTAAGTTAAGATTAACCTTGTATTCCAGAGAGTTGCCATCTTATTTCCCCATCAGCATATATTGTTTTATATAGATGTTTTATAGTGTTGCGCTGAATACAAAATTCAAAGTGACACAATACTAATGCAAAGTCATTTCCCTAGAAAATGATCTGCTATATTTGCCAATTTTCATCACATAAGTAAACAAACCAAATCATTTCTAATTGCTTAAAGACAAAGTACAATACCACTGAATTTGAATAAAAACTGTATAAAAAGCCTAAAGTATATCAGAACAACATCCACTGAGCAAACCATTGAATAATACTAAGGATGTAAGCAATCCACTCACAATTACATACACAGACAAGTGACATATATAAGAGACAGTCTTTTTCTAAAGAAGTAAATAACATCTCAAGTGGTAGGTAGAAGTGCGAAGGAAGAGTAAATGAGTGGTTAGCGATTGTAATAATGGGCTGAGTTCAAATAAACAGTAATAAGCACAAGAGGAAAATAACAGGCTATTCAAATGTCCCAATGATTAAGTAAGCAGGAGGTAGGTGAGTGAAAAGGCTCTTCTAATAAAAAGCTTTCTTCTTTAATTAGATGGATCATATCACGATTTAGAGTAAAGTTCAGCTTTGGAGCAAATGCTTAAACATTAGGTAAAGATGATTTTTTTTGTTTACCCAAACAATTTGATTTGATAAAATTTGTCCCTTGAGAAAATTTAAATATAAACATTTATTTTAATTCAAATCTTTTTTTTTTTTCATGAGGCTTTTACAACATTAAAAAGGTTTTATTTGAATATAATAATCCCTTCATTATTTACAGCGAATACACCCAACAATTAGTGCAAATGTTACACCAATAAGAACCAATCAATTTCCAGGATATGTTTAGCAAATGCCAAAAGCACTTCTGGTGCAACTTAATTACACTTATGGTTAACAAAATTAATAATTAACAATGCATTTATCTTTTTTCATGGAATCCAATAAAAAAAAAAAAAAAAAGAAATGATCTCAGTTGATGAATTGATCATGGTCACAATGGTTCAAGTGTTTTGTCTTTTTAATGATTTATTGAATAAAATAATTGTTTAAACCTGAAATTTTTAAAAAATTATATTGGGTCATCTAAAAAGTGATGACAAAGTTAGGAAATAAAATAAAAGGTAGTAAAATGAATCTAGAAAAAAAAAGTTAATTGCCAAAAAACAAGTTTTTATTATAAAGGAAATTGTTTATTTGTGTTTCATATTAGATGCAAAATTTGTTTTTTGTTAATTAAAAACTACTTTTTAAAAAAGGGTTCTTGAAACCTTTATACATCTCTAATACTTTCAAAAAGGACCCTTATCTGAGGAGGGAGGGGAATCTTTCTTCCTAACCTTTAACTTATTTAATATTGAAGTATATTTAAAATAAATTATATATACTTAAATAGTTCTATATAAATACTAGCAGTATAGCCTGGTGTTGCTTGGGTGTAATGAAAGCTTTAAAACTAATCCATGGTCCTGGAGCTCAGACTCTTTGGATGTTGGCACAAAAGACTAAAAAAATAGTTGTTTCCAGTTAAAGCGAAACCGCAGACTGAAAGAAAAATGAATAGATGTAAATCAAATTTTGATTTCCTGGTAGCGATATCAAATTTTCTGCACTATTGTAAGAACTGCAACCTTGAAACTTCTGAATATCGTTTCTTAAGTCTTTGTCTATGAGTGTATCAAATTTGATCAAAATTGGACCACTCCTTCTATAACCCGATTTTTTTCGATTATCGATATTTATCAGGGGTACCTCGACACAAAACCTAGCTAAGAACACTCACAGATGCTTATAGTACAACTGTGTAAATTTTCAAGAAAATTGGTTCAGACGTTTTGGTGCCTATAGGTAACAGACAAACACACAAAGTTCCATTTATAAATAAGTTTAGATTAATAAAACATAACTAAAATGCAATTAAAAAAATCCCAAATGAAAATAAGCACAGAAGGAAAGCTGTTTACAGAAAATAGCATTTAGCTTATAAAGAATTTTTTTAATAGTTTGACTATTGAAATCAGCCAGATTACAACTATTTTTTTACTACTATTTTTATTACTGATGTTTCTTGTGCTAACCTAAATACAGCGGATATCAGTGTTTAGTATTCTCAATAACAAACTATAAGTTTTCATTTGGTGAAAGACTATGTATTTACATGTTATTTCAAGTAACCATGATTTTTCAGTTGTTTAGGGCTCTCATAGAAATATATAACCCCCAAACTAACTTCACCGAGATTATTCAAAAGATTTTGGGGGTTAACATCTCTTCCAGTAAGTAATAACATAGAATATTTCAAATTTTGAATTTAAAGTAAAGATCATTTCTGTCAAAATGTTACAATTATGGATATTATGGCATAGTGCTGCAGTCATTATCTTGAATAGTTTTCAAACCTTTGATATACTCTCTTGGCATGACATTATCATCAGATATGAGTTAAAGTACCATAAAACTATAAATGACCTAGTTGAATTTATCTCATATCCAAGAATCTAATTTCTTCTTTGCTGATCGCTTCCTTTATGGTGATGGCATTGATGACTAAGTAGAGATCAATTCTTGCATGGAAAAGCCAACAACATTCACTACATTGTAATGTTGATGAAGGATGAGGTTGATTTTGTTGAGCCTCTTTCTCTTTTGTCTGACTTCATCTTTTTCTCTTCTGGGAGCTTAAAGATTTTTGGTCCTTGATGGTCATGGAACACAGCCTGTTGTTGTCATTATATATCTATGGCCACTGTAATAGCACTTGAAGAAATAAAATGTCAGATTAAAACTAAATCCATTCTTTAAAAGTTTCTTTATTTACATTTTAAATACAAAACTGAGCAGTTCTAGGCTTTTGAGAAAAATAATCTGGGTGAAGATATGCTTTGTTTAAAAAAAAAAAACTAAATTTTTATGTCTACTTACAAAAGAAATGAAAGTTTTGAAATGTTACATTTAAAAGTCTCTTGAAATTTAAAATGAATAATTTCTAAGTTTCTGAGATTAAGGGTTATTTGCAGTTTGACTAATGGCTTCATCTTTGTTATTATCATAACATTTCTACTGTTGTGCCCACCAGTCTTCTTAAAGCATCCAGAAACTAAGTAAAGTATTAAGAGAGAGGAAAATATCATTAGAAACCAGGAAAATACTGCTGAATTGTTATGTAAGATCTTATCTCTTGTATGGCAGTGACTGCTGAACAATTTTCTCACAGATGAATGCAGAGACAGATGTGATTCTACCAACAAATGCTGTAAATAGCATGGACAGAGCATGTGACCAATAAGAAAGTTTTGAAGAAAATGAAAACAAAAAGAAAACTTATAATCAAAAAGATCTGGAATTTATTGGACCTAATGAGGAAAGAGGACCTAGAGAATTTAACATTCACCGGATGTTCAGGAGTTAAGCTGGGGAAAACAGCAAGCAAGCTACTTAATGAATAGATAGTAGGACAGGGACAAAGATGGATAGTAAAGTGTCAAAAGTTACTCAGAACAAGCTAGAAAGTTGTCAAGAGACATGACTGAACACATTCTGAAGTGTAAAAGTCTTCTAGAACAACCAGCCAGTAATCAACTAGAATAGAAGTTGGGTCTGACTAACCAAAAAAGAACCCCAGGGCAAATTTGTAGGTGGTTTATATAATAACCTGGGAGATTCCATTCTGTTACAGGCAAGTCCATTCTATAAGTATTGATTGGCTGATAATTTCAGTGTGTATATTGAGCTCCATAAATATTGAGCACAATATCCACACTCTTGAATGGGCACCTCCCTGCAGGGAGACAAAAGGAGACAGCCATGTTGAAAGGTAAGTTATTTGACTTCCACATGAAGGACTTAGCAGATAAATAAAAAAAGAATTGGAGAAACTAATGTAAATACGTCAATCAATGTTAAAGTATCATTTCACATAAACAAAGATACAAGGGGTGCTGACAAGTTCTCAACCTAACCAAGAAGGTCAGAAAAAATTCTGATATTTAATTAGATTATGAGAATAAATTTTCAGCATCCCTTTAATATGAACCAAATTTAGGGAATGGATTACTTTCTGTGAAAAATAACCAAATCTCAGTTTTATAGACTCACTAGCAATATAGCCCGGCATTGCTCGGGTGTAATGAAAACTTTAAAACTAATCCATGGTCCTGGAGCTCAGACTCAGACTAAAGAATATTTGTGTGAAGTTTGGTGAGAATTGGATAAAAGTTGTGGATTTGTATAAAGGACATACAGACAGATAAACAGACACACACAAACATCTTGCCTTTTATATATTTATATATATATAAAAATCGATTTTCTGCACTATTGTAAGAACTACAACTTTGAAACTTCTGAATATCGTTTCTTATGTCTATCTATGAGTGTATCAAATTTGATTAAAATCGGATCACTCCTTCTATAACCCGATTTTTTCGATTATCGATATTTATCAAGTGTACCTCAACAGAAAACCTAGCTAAGAACACTCACAAATGCTTATAGTACAACTGTGTAAATTTTCAAGAAAATCGGTTCAGCCATTTCGAAGTCTATAGGTAACGGACACACACAGACACACACAAAGTTCCATTTATAAATAAGTTTAGATAATTAACTAAAAATAACATATCAACCTATATACCACATATCAATATTGCTATATAAACCATTCATGATAACTTCCCTTTAAGCCCCAAATAAACAATCAAGTCAACACCAAACTGATAATATTCAAAAAGCAAAGCCAGAAACATACCAGTTAAAGCAAGATTTTGAGTAGTAATCTAAAAACCACAAATTATAAAACCTTAATGTTAGAGAATTGATGATAAAGTATGTCACAAAGAACTATTTGAACTGCTAGGTAAACTTGACATATTTGGGAAAGATATTCAAATAATCCAGAATATATACAAGCAACAAACTGCCTGCCAAACTGACAGAAAATGAATCCAGTAAATTCAGAAAGGGATGGAATGCTAGGTCGTGTCTTATCACAGGATTTATTCAACCTATACACTAAGGTGATTCCAAGAGAGAAGTTCAACCAGGATTCATCATTTGCAGCCACAATCTTAACACAAGATATGAAGTTAGCTCAATATTCATAGCGGATGCAGAAAGGAAACTACAAGAACTCCTACAGAAGGAAGTGAATTTATTTGCAAAAGAAATAGCTCAACATTCAAATTACTAATTTGAGATACCAAACACAAACAAGTACAACTTAAATATCTAAGAAATGATTTCAGATAGGACAGAAAGTACCAGAATTTTGCCACAAACTCATTTGTTGAACTCTGTCCCCAGGCAGAGAGAAACCCAGATGAGGCTATACTGAAAGGCAAAGTTTTGTCTGGAAAAAAACAAACAGGAGCCTTATCATGCAAGTTCTATGGGAAATTTTTGCCCAAGCTTAAGGGCTTAGAATTCCCACATTATATAATTGCCACAGTGTCATACCCAGTCTCAGTGGGGAAGTTTCTGATAAATAACCAGAAAGTGCATTGGGATAGCAAAAGATGTATACTAAAAGCTAAGTAAAGTATTCAACAGAAAAATTATTAAAAATTATTAAAAACAAAGAAAAGAGCACTGAATTGTTACATAATACCAGTTCTCCTATATAACTGAATGCTAGAATATATCACATAAAAAAACACTGGAAGCAACAGATGTAAGACTCTACAGAAGAATGTTGAGGATACCATGAACCAAATGTATGCAATGATAGAGTTTTAGAGAAAATAGAAATAAAAAGGAAACTTTTGCTTAACATCAGGAAGAGACAGTTGAAATTTCTAGAATACATGAGGAAAGAAGGTTTAGAAAATTTGATACAGGACAGACTGAAGGCAAGAGGGACAGAGGAAAACAACACATAACCTACCTAGCAAACTTGAGTAAATGGGTGGTGAAACAAGGTTTTGGAGATACAACAAAAAGACAAAATTTATCAAGAGGTATAAAGGACAGGAAGTCATGGAGAGCCATTATTGACAATGCCCTGAAATGACATTGCACATAGATTTTAAAAACTTCAGAAAAACCAACTGCTTATCTATCCCATCTCCATCTATAAAAGCCAGATGTGGCTGAGAATAATTGGCCCTATTCTGAAAATGGGACCAATTATTTTTCAGAACAGAAACATACTGAGACAGAGAGGGAGAGAGAGAGAGAGAGAGAAAAAAAATCACCAAGAGTAATAGCAATAAGCCTTTGAGGCATGTGCAGTTCCTATTTACTGTCAGGTTTGCTCAAAAACAACTCTAATAAATCATTAATTACCAATTCAGTGCTTTTATAGGTCAAACAAAATGTCATCATTGCTACTGTCATTATCTGATGTTAGAATTATAATGACTAAGGTAATAATAGTAAAAATAAGTGAGTAACAAAACATTGCAAAGTAAAAAGCAAAATCCTGAAATCTAATGAAAATAAATTTTGTCACAAAAAGTAATTTTGAAAAATTTTATAATTTTTTTTTTTTTTAATGAAAGCAAATATGGAATCCAATGCAATAAATTATTGGGGCTATCATGATTTTTTTTTTTTTAACATCTCCAAATTTTATTAGAAATGAACTAAATTTTCATTAAAAAATAGTAATAAAAACTGTTTTTAAATTCTATAAAAGAATATATCATGCATGATAACCATAAAAGAAATTAAAGATACATAATACAATATGCATCATAGTGCATAATCCCTTTATTCATTTTCATATGGATTATATTGAAAGAAGGTATTGTAATCCTCAGAATGAGAAATCAAAGAGTCGAGTTTATTACATTGACTTACACACAAATACCCTTGGGAGAGGTAGGTATTCATTTCTTCTTTCCCCCAGTTATGGGTAACAAGCAAGACAGATCAAACTCTATAACCTTAATTGGCAACCAATCTGCAAGAAGGAAACACCAAACTAGTCTAGAAAGGATTGGGTTTCATCAGGTTAACTTACTCAAGACACACCACTGCTGCAACAGCTATGGTACTTGTGTCCCTACAGCCATAATGAATTACAGGATTTGTGATCATGAATATTGATTAGATGAGAAGTTTTTTTTACAAGACTCACATTGATTTCATAAGTACTGCATTAGAGAACCTGTGTGATGTAATTAATATTAATTCACTTGTGTTTATTACATAAGTTACTTTTTTTTATGGAAGGGTGAAAAAAAAAAAAAAGTTGAAAAAAGAATTTCCAAGACATTTTAATACACAGGCCCCACTTACAAAGTTTCAAAGAGTGTTTTCATTTGAAGTGTTATGAAAATTAACCTATTATTCAGCCATACATAAACTATAAAATGCATAGCCTTTACCGATTTCAAACAGACTAACATGATTAGTTGAAAAATCAAAGCAATAAGTCCTCAACAGAATTCAATACTTATGCACAATGTAACACACAAAGTACAAGTATTAATAATGTAACAGACAGAAAATGAATAAACCAATAATTTATACAACTTACTTTTCTACCATGTAATAAAGTTATGCACAATATGAAGGATTGACAGTAGTAAATGTACTAAATACCAGTCATTCATCACTCAGTACTTGAAAAATGGTTTTATACTAAATTGAGTAAATCTGCCAAAGCTTTACCACACTTGGGGATAATGGAAAGTCCTGGCCCATCCAAGGAGAGATTCAGGAAAATTCTGATAATTAGTCAGATTTTCTCAAGCTAACAAGGCTGAGAACATTTCAGTATCTCCTTGGACTAGGAAGAAACTCAAGATGAACATCAAACAGATCATCTACAATGTAGAATCCTAAAATGAAGGCAATTCCTATTTACACTATTTATATTCTTTAGACTGTTCTCATCTTTATTGGCATATTCACAATGTTTTGGCTGTTGTACACACGAACCTTCTTCAGGTGATATACACTGGAATTTTGAACCAAACCTTTTTAGTCTACAAGGGTAGACTGCATATCACCTGAAGAAGGTCAAAGCATTGTGAATATGACAACGATGAGGACAATAGTTTAAAGGATATAAATAGTGTCAATAATTACAATACCACATCTCAGAAATATGGACAGATATTGGAGGCAATTCCTGTCATTAAATCTGAATTGATACAATTAAAATACAATTAAAAATGAAATCAAAAGCATCATGATGTAATATGGTCATGCAACAGATCCATCTATTTTAAGCTTTGGTAAGGTACTTTCTAATGTTTACATAAATACAAAGTTGTAAGAATTCTATATTGAAAAGAACTGAACATCTGCTGGCTACTGTGAGCAGATTTGTGTCAGTTATTGATTCTAAAATTAACAGAAAAACAACTTGGTCTAAGCAAACATGGGAACATATTGATCAAATTATAAAATAAAAAGGTGACCAATATCATACCTCTCTTAAATTTCTGATTTTCCATGGTACCTTCAGATCAGTTAATTTTTTTTTTTTTTTTAAATCATTCCTATTCAAAGTAACAATTCTATAAATATTTTTGAAAACTGTTTTATAAGTTGTTTCGGACACAAAGATTTTAGTATATATATTATGAAATGAATTCAAAATAGGTTATCCTGATGTGCCATATTGTGTTGGTACACCAGTTCATGTCCAATCACTGAAGTTACACAATGTTGAGCCTGGATGATTAGTTTAGTTTACCAAGTGCTATAAACTTGAATGTGCAGGCAGCATAATGAATAACTGCTCAAAATGAGAAATTGGAGTAGATTTCAAATTCCAGTACACTCAAATACCCTTGGGAAAGATATAAATTTATCTCCCAACCACCTTCCACTATAGCAAGACAGAGTGGGCCCTTTAGTCTTGGCTTGCAACCAGCCTAGAAGAGGGAAAGTTCTAAATTAACTAAATTAAATGACCTTCTTCTGCCAACATGCTACTACTAAAAAATGGAAAACTTCTATTCAAAAAGCTTGTAATTGTAATACCATTTGACAGTGCATCAATACAGGACATGTTGCTATGACAGGTAAAGTTGCATTGCAGTGCACATACAATTACCCACCTTAAACCATTTACTTGTGCATGTTGTTCAGTAAAAATTTAGAATTTACTGAACCCTCACTTTCTGTTCTCAATGGAAGAATCCATCTATCCATATATAATTATTTATAAAATACCCCAGCAAAAATTACCAACCACACCTACAGATTTCATACATTTTCATATAATCATCAGGTAGTCAGCAACTTTGTTTTGTGAAAATTGTAATTTCATACCCCCTTGGCCAGTTCAAGATGTTATCAGGATAGCTGATATTACATACTATATATATGGCCCAGCGGTAGAACCGCCAACTGATGCCAATTCGGTTGGGTTTCAATCCTGGGTTAAAAGCAATCGGAGTCTAACCGTACTGTTGGGGTGTGATACAGCGAAACAGATCTGTCTGTAGATGACTATATATATATATATATATATATATATATATATATATATATACACACACTATGAGAGAGAGGGGGGGGTTGACCAAATAACCTATTTTTTTTCTTGTGGGGAGTGGGGATTTTCTTGGTCATGCATAGCTGATCAACTAAACAAAAAAGTATTTAACTGTCAAAAAAAATAATTTAATCAGAGTTTTAAAGCCAAAATTATTTCCTGTGAAAAAGAGGAAACATTATCTGGTACAACAGATTTACAATTCAAGTAACCTCCAATTCAATACTATCTACCAAATGACAAAACAAAAAATCTTTACAAAGAAAAAAAGAAACCTGTTGTGAAAATTATTTACTTGTCATCTGCAAATGCCACGCTACTGAGATTTCACTAATGTTTAAATGTTCTAAATATACTTGCACTATTTTCAGAATATTTAAAAGGAGACTCTTAAGCTATCTGAAGTGGATATGCTGACCAAAGAAACTTTTAGTTTCTATAGTTACAAAGAATAAATAAAAAAGGGAATTACAAAGTAAAATCTCTACCAAATCAATAACAAGAAAAAATATCTAAATACCACACAAGCTTAAATCTCACATCTCGTTACTACAGTAACCAGCCTATTTAGGTGTTTGCAAAGTTTATAATGTAACCAAAGTAATTTAAAAAAAAAATGTTAATATTTTTTTTGTAAACTGAAGTTTTAAAAGAAATTTTAGTTTTTTCTAATGAGTAGCATTCTTTGTATTTTTTATCGAAAGGTAAAAGACATATCAAACGACAAGAGACAATAGACACTATACTCTTTGAAGGTAGATAACATTATCAGCTATACCAGATTAAAACAAAATTGATTTATTTCAGATGAGTTTTTTTTTTTTACAAATAACAAATGCTCTGTCTAAATTCATAGAGATTAAAAATTAATGGGAGAAAAAAAATCATTAATCAAAGGTCATATAGCTTGAATTTTGTTGAATTGTTTTGCAGGTAACAACTACAACAACTAGAGATACAAGTACATCTCGAGAATGATAGAAGAAAAGAAAAGCAAAAACCTATTTTCTGACCAGATAATATAAAATCAGTTACTGAATCAATTTTTATCTTCTTAAATAACTTTACAAACTCACAGTAACCAGAAATACTTATCTTGCAATATAAATCATAAACTAAAAAATTGTTTTAACATTTGGTCTTTTTTGATTTTATTTAGCAGCATATCAACCTCTATAGTTTATTTTTTGTCGAAATCTAAATATTTTTAACAATTTTATGGTTTCAGCTAAATATATTTTTAAAGCAATTGTGTTCATTCAACTACAGATAAAATGTATTGTTGGTCATTCTTCTATATGTATTTTTGGTCATTTATATATATATATATATATATATATATAAAAATGTGTTGCTGGAATTTTTACTCTCTATGTATTGTTATACTTTCATAGTGTTTTGTTTTAGGGTTTACTATTTGCCCATAGCTGGAACCCTAACAGGTACTACCACCCTAAAACAGAGTGAACTTGGAAACAACAGCAATTAAGAGGTAGTTCCACACTCCTCAAAACTTCCACTCTTACTAGAGGCCCTGCTGTCAGGTGTAGTTTATCGTCAAACCAAGGATGGACATAATAATCTTAGTTAATATAGGGTAATTCCATCTCAAATCATCCAGAAAAAAGCATCTTTGACACCCCTACCTCTCAGATTTTTTTCAAATTTTCACCATATGTTGGTATCATAGAAACTAGAAAATCCTGAAAATTTGAGCGTCTAACTCTAAGCGGTTCCGGAAATATCGCACTTTTAGTATTTTATGAAAATCGTGTTTTGTTGCAAATTTCCGCCATTTTGAATTTACATTTTTGGGCATAAGTCCATTTCTAGACAAGGTTCAGTCTTGAAAATTTGCACTAAAATGGTTTTCCACATGAGGAATCCAAAAATCATATCTAAAACCTCTGAAAATGAACTGTTTTTGAGTTATTGAACTTTTAAGCCGAGGTTTGGGTATTGGTCTCGCGCGTCCCAAAAAAACATGTGGCACTATGGGAAATTGAATTTTTTTTGTTTCTACACATTCTTGATAGTCTGAACTTGAATTCCTCCAAAAATGGTGTTTGGTTCTTTTCTCGTTAGCTCACAATTGAACCTCAAAGATGGGCCAATCACAGTGGACATTCCCAAATTAACTGCATCATGTGGTGTGGATACAATGTATTTGCAGCATTTATGAACCCATAAAAATTGTCATGTGATTAACCCATTTTTTAGGTTTAATTGTGAACTTGGGAAGAAAGAACAGAAGCCCATTTTTCTGGTAATCAATGCAGGGGATATGGATACTAAGAAACAGTACCTATGCCGGGTGCGTATGTGGTATGATAGTACATTAAAGTCAAAATCTATCACGACAACACAACATCTTATGAGTGTAAGGCAACATATGCTGTCACAGTTTTATCATAATCCTCGTCAGAAATAGTAAAGCTCCTTCCACTTGAGTTTGTTGTAGGTACATGGATGCTACAAATGATGTTTTTGAAAGGAACAGGACACTGGTCAGCATTGGAAGGCCAGTTGAATATTTTACGTGGACCATGGGGGTGCATGAACTGAACATCAACATCACCTTCATTGAGGTTTACTTTCTGCACCAATCCGACCAACCAGAATGAGTTGTACACACATGTTATATATGTTGAAGGAGCAATATCTCCAATGTCAACATGAGTGAGGATTTTAAAGTCGTGAATATCAACAAAGGATTCATCCTCACTACAGAGTTTGTGTCCAATCTTGCATCCTGATTGTGGAACAAAGTGATGGCTACTTCTCGTCCCGGGTACTGTTTTCCCATCCACAAACCTCTTCTTCATTCTATTCCTCACCTCAACCATGTCTTCCTTGTCAATTCCAAAGAACACAATGGACTTCATTTCTGCTTGGCACACTTCCAGTAATGCTTTGTAAGTTAGAATCTGGTTGTTCAATGGTCTCTGCAAGCTTCGCTTTGCTGCATGCCGTTTAACAGCACCACCAATCCCATCACAAGGGGATTTTCCATGGCTGGTTGCAAAAAATATCCACTCAGCATCGATACCATAATCATCTTTGTGAAAGCACAGATTAAGAAAGTTTTTAAAATTCTTATATTGGGCACCACAACCATCTGAAGCACAGTAGATTTTGTTGATACCTGTGAGATGTTGTTTGATGAAATCTGTCATCATGGTCTGTATTTTGTGAACAAAGCAAGTGTCATGTGTATTGTCATCAGAGATAAAACATAGCGAATGATGTTGTAGAAATCCATCTTTGTCTTTGTAGTATATTACAAGGGGGTGAAGAGTGCAGTACTCTTTGCTCCAGTGAAAACTTTGTATCTCATTCTGAATGAGAAACTGATAGAATATAATTTTATTACATATAAAATCATTTAAACTGTTTTTTTAATTTCTAGGCTATTATTGATAAAAATATTTAAATGAATTTTTAAATATTATTATATACTTCTTAAACTAAATTCATTTTTTTACAAAACATTCTACAACACGAGAAAAATGTGAATTAAGTTTTATCTTGAAAAAGAATGGGAGTCAAAATTTCAAAATCTGTTGGGAACAAATATAACTAAATACTGAAGATGCAGTGAAAAGCTTCATTAAGGTATTCATGTACAATCATGACAGTCAGAATGTAAAAGAGAACTGATCCATTTTGTAAATTATGAAATAGACATTATTTGTGAATGGCTTAGAAAACTTCTGGTGGTTACAGGATGCAATATAGAAGTTGTTCATACAGAATGGAAACATATTGAATTCTATATTGCAAATAATTTCAGAGATAAATTTAAATATAATTAAAGATTAATTCTTCTTTATTCCTTTCGTCCTTATCCGGTTACATGGCTTTACCTGCTACTTGCACCCTTGCATCAAACAAAATAGTTTCATCCAACTTAGAGAAACATCAGAAAGCAGTAATACCACTTCTTAAAGGAACAGCAAGTCAAAATAAAATTCAAGTTTTGCTGTTTGTGATGAAGTCAAGTGACTCTTTGTACACAGCTCTGTCTGAAGTGAGGCCCCTGAAACTGCCCATCTTTGAGGTTCAATTGTGAGCTAACGAGAAAAGAACCAAACACCATTTTTGGAGGAATTCAAGTTCAGACTATCAAGAATGTGTAGAAACAAAAAAAATTCAATTTCCCAGAGTGCCACATGTTTTTTTGGGACGCGCGAGACCAATACCCAAACCTCGGCTTAAAAGTTCAATAACTCAAAAACAGTTCATTTACAGAGGTTTTAGATATGATTTTTGGATTCCTCATGTGGAAAACCATTTTAGTGCAAATTTTCAAGACTGAACCTTGTCTAGAAATGGATTTATGCCCAAAAATGTAAATTCAAAATGGCGGAAATTTGCAACAAAACACGATTTTCATAAAATACTAAAAGTGCGATATTTCCGGAACCGCTTAGAGTTAGACGCTCAAATTTTCAGGATTTTCTAGTTTCTATGATACCAACATATGGTGAAAATTTGAAAAAAATCTGAGACGTAAGGGTGTCGAGGTCTGGATGATTTGACATGGAATGACCCTATATTATGATAAGTTGTAAAAGAACCATGATCATTTGTTAACATCTGGAAGCAGAACTTAATTCTTTACACCAAAAGGTCTATTCCAGATGAAACATTTAGAAATTGTTTGATTACAAAATTTGATATATTTTTTAAAATCATACCTATTATCCATCAAAATTATCAAACCACTCTACAAGAACAGCACAAACTCTTATGGATTAATCAAATATTGTATTAAAAATTTGTCTCTGGAACAAATAACATTGATATGATTACACATAAGACAATCTGAAATCAAATCTGAAGTTAGATTGACAATGACAACAGAAGAATATTTTAATCCCTAACAATGATTTGAAAATGAAATATAAGGTTTTCGAGAGAAAAAGGTTCAAAACACCTCATAATTATTCCTCAAGGTTAACAAATCATTAAAAATGACAAAGACAAATGAGATTAAAAACATCAATTAAATACATGTTTTCCGTTTTTTATTTGTTTTTTTTTTTTTAGAGGGAGTTTAAAAACTCAACTTAGCTACAGAAAAACTTACAAGGCATTATTCAAAAATTTTTGACAAATATAAAATTTGACATCAACACATTTTTTTTATTAAAATTCCCCTCAAAGATAGAAAAATAACTGATAATGCAAAACTGAATTTATTTTTAAGAAACAGAAGTGCTACAAAGTTACACCTATTCCTGAAAATCAGTTGTTCCTAACTAATATTTTGAAGTCCCATGCACTTTAATAACAGCTTTTAGTCAAGCACCAGACATTTTTTTTTTTTTTTTTAAATCAAGCCAAAGTTATTTCATATTTTTCATGTCAAAACTATACCAATTTTGTCAAATTTCATGATTGGTGATGTGCCACCATTTTGAGATATTTTTCAGATTTCTAACAGAATGCAAATCTGAGCATTAATTTTTATCTTCAGAACTTTGATTTCTTTAGTTTGAAGTATTCCCAACCAGTTTAAATATGATCCAATAATTTAACTTTGGTCTCAATGCTTTCTCCTCTACAATTTTCAAGCAACTTTTGTACAATTGTATTCATGTATACTTTCACTCTAACCTCAGTCACTTACAGCTCTTCTTGCAACAATAACAAATATCATTCTAATCCTGTCAACAATTTAACATTTCAAAGCATCTAGTTTTCACTAATAAATTTCAACTTCTTTAATATCACAGCTGTTACTGTAAGATTCAAAAGCCAAGTCTGTAACAATAACTTCTTTCTATTTCCCAGCTGACAAGGTTTCAAGACACAGCAATACTTGCCCATTTTGTATTGATTAAAATGGGTTTATAAACTTCAGCTAGTAGCATAAAGAGAACTTATGAAAATCCTTTTAGTAATGTAGAAATTTATAAATTCCTTTTAAAATATTTCATGGAAATATCAATATTTCATACTTTCAAAATTTATGACCAAATAAAACAAAATCTGGTTAAATTTAATTGAAGTGATCGATATTAAATTAAATATTTTCAAGTACATAAATTTGAATATCTAAGAAGTGTTTTAACAGAGGAGAGAAAGTGTGACACTAATCTAAAGACGTATTGGGATAGCCAAAAATACCTTAAGCAGAATACTAAGAAATAAAATGCTTTGCTAGAAACAAAGAAAAAGCACACTAAACTGTTATGCGATATCTATCCTCCTGTATAGTAGTGAGTGCTGGACAATCTTTTCAAAGTTGAAGAGACTTGAAGCAACAGAAATGTATTTCTACAAAAGAATGCTGAGGATACCATGGACTGAGCATGTGAGCAATGACAAAGTTTTAGAAAAAATGTGGGTTTAGACTTATACTTATCAGGAATAGACAGTTAAGGTTTCTAATGAGGAAAGAAGGCTTAAAAAATCTGATACTCATAAGAATTAAGGTAAGAGGAAAACAATACATAACTTATTTCGTCAGCTTGAGTAAATGGATGGTAGAATAGGGTTTAGATGAAATAAAGACAAAATTCATTAAGAGATACAAAGAACAGGAAGTTGGGGAGAGCCATAATCACCTGAGGGGGGACAGTACATAAAGATTAATATTTTCTGAAATATTACAAAACTACAAGTATAAACAAACTATATTTTAAAAAATTTATCTGATAAAGGATTTCAAATTTTAAAAAATAAATTTAAAATATGCACTGCCACGAATATACTTACAAAATTGGAAACAAAATCTACTGCACAAGTAGGCATGAATTTCAAGTGATAAGTTTGATAAAAGAATATCAAAACCAGATTCATTCTGCACTAATTTAATCTATTACATAAAAAAAAAAAAATACGGTTAAATTTTAGAGCGAGTAGTGGAAACAGAATGCAGACCGAGCAGCCAATCACTACTGATAATGATACCCTTCCCATTAGTTAAAGAGACAATATTTAGTGTGCTGTCTTTGCCAGAACAGCTGATGTGAACCCTGAAATGTCTTGTTATGAAGAAAGTGTTTACCAGCTTCTCCAAGAGATAGTTGAGAAAGGGTTAGCTATATAAATGATTTTTTTCTAGCAAATTACTAAAGTTTTAGGCTCCATAAAATCAGTCACATTTTCTGAAGGGGAGCTTAACAGTACACTATGTTGACCACACAATGAGATTGCCATGTGTTACCCAGGATTTTTGTTTGTATTACCCAGCATCATTTCAAAGTCATTCATTCTTGTTTGTGTTTCTGGTCTCTTTGAAGCAGTTGTCCTGTATGCATGATGTTCTCATGTGGAAGTCTTGTCCGTGCTCTGCTCGTTGCAATCCAGCATTTGACTCGAGTGCTGCTCACAACCAATAAGAAAATCCCTTCAGAGAGACCTTTAAACGCAGTCATAAAAAAGTGATTTAACAAGTTAAACTAATAACTAAAATTCAAGGAAAAGAAATTTCTTTAAATAACAAAAAATAAAAATAATCTGTGCTGTATTTTAGTATTTTTTTAAAATTCTATATCCCTGCAGGATTAAACAATCATTGTTTAATTTTTTTATTATCTCTAAATTATCATATCTTAGGAAAGATAGAATTCCCCCATAGTCCTGAATTCAGAGTTTTTTTTTGTTTTGTTTTTTTAACAATCTGCCACCCAAAGCCAGAGAGTTCTACTGTTATTTATCCTATAGCTGATAATCAGTACAATTAAAACAATATACAACTAGGATCATCTCATTTTATTAATCTTTCCAGATTATTTATTAAATAAACTGGCATAAATCAATCTTTTTAACCAAATTAAAAACAAATGATACAGATATCTCAAGTGTATATGAACAAGCATTAGCATAACTGATAAAAGTGTATTAAACAGTTTGTGAAAAACATATCCATCGACCAAGACACTGATGTCAGATACAATTCTCCTACTAAAACAGCTGTTACCAGAAACAATCAACAAAATAAACGACAAGCTTCCATTGTGATTTTATACAGTGCAATTATACTCAGCATTTAGGTGCACACTTGAATGGCTGCTATTGTTACTTGATTTTGAATATGAAAAAAGTAATTTATCCCATGAGAGTTATATCAACACTATATCTAGCAATACAATTTTTTCAGCATTTATAGGAATGTCCAATGTTCAGAAAGTATCACAATTGAAAAATCTTATGGTCTTGTAACTTTTTTAAACAATTTGTTAGTAATAAACATTGTTTATCATCACAATGATTTGTAAGTTCAATAATCAAGCTATGCAAAATGCAGTATATAACTTTCAAAGATTCATATTGGATTTTTCATTATATATAATATAAAGCCTAAACTACCAAGATAAATAAAATCCTTGAATTGAGATATAAAACTTATTTGCAATACTGCTTATTCATCTAGATAATTTTTTTTAGATACATGTTTATTCATGGCATTAAAAAAAAATGATAATATATGCAAGCTTTTTGACTTATAATTCCCCTTTTTTTCTTTTTTAACCAGAGTTTATTACAATTTTGTTGTTGTTATTGCTTTTCTCTAGTACTATTACTGGTTTCTATATTATATTCATTTCTATGCTTTGGTAGTATAGATTTTTTGGCCTAGCATATATGGTGATTTAAGTTTTTGTATTTTCCAATAATGTTTATAATTTCAACCTCATCTCATAGGGGTTGTGATCTCCCTTCAAAAAAAAAAAAAATATACAGTCAGCTACACCTGATTTTCTGTTTCCCTCTTGTGATACAGAATCTAAAATGTTCCTGCTGTATTATCTTAAGGAGAGCAGCCTGTTTCTCCTTTATATTTCTTACCACAGCTGCATGAGATTGCAGAGACAGTCCTTAAACATGTTCTCCTTTATGGAAGCTCTTAATCGGAAGAGATATCTAAAGTGTTGAAGCACTTTTAAAGGTCGTTCTGATGTTATATATATTTTTTATGATAATCACTTCACATAAGGTAGACAGACAGATGCTGTTTTCTGAATTTTATTCTCCTACACTCTTCTATCCCAGTTGGAGCTGCTGTTATGTAGCCTGGGTAGTTGATATATTGTAGGATACTACTTATACTGATAATTTCTTGTTTGTATGTCCCACAGTTGCCATTAATGACTTTTGCTCAATGTTATAAGCAGCAGATAATCGTTCTTTACACTGTATCGATGGTGGAGTTGAAGTTGAGGTATTGTCCAGTCAATGTTGGCTTGCAGTGTTATGAACCTATGCTGTGTTCAAGATATTAGTACATCCAGGAATGCTAGTTGTTTGTTTTCTTTCTCCATTGTGAACTGTATCAATGATCTTCTTGAGTTCATATAGTCTAATAGTAGCTGAAGGTCAAGAAGATCAGAGTCTGAATGTGTTATCTACATATCTCAGCCATAGAATTGTCCTTAAAGTGGATTCTAATGCCATCTCTTCAAAGTATTCCATGTATGTATTAGCCATTGCTGGTGATAATGTGAACAAAATAAAGGGTTCAGTTTGAAATTTCAATCACTTGAAGACGGCCAGAGTGTACAATGGTCAAAACATGAATATAGCAATGAAAATCAGTCTCTGGACAATGTAAATAGTGTAAATAATTACAACACCTTATAGAAATATAGAGTGGGGAAAATTTTACAAATGTGCACAGTACTAAACTTACCTATAAACTAAATAAGTCATAGCTTAGGGCAGTGATTCTCAACTGTCATGCTCTTATTAAGTGTGCCACAAAACCTGTCACAGCAGGAGAGAGAGAGAGTGTGTGTGTGTGTGTGTGTGTGTGTGTGTGTGTGTAAGCTGTAATGGTACATCATTAGTAAATGAATAAATATTAAACTTTTTTTTTTAATTCTTTTCACTATTCTTCAATTATGTTATTTTAAATACTTTGTTTTAATTTTCATTGAAAAAAAATTTTTTTTTAAGTCTAAAATTTTTTTTCTTTATTTAAATAAATGAATATTAACTTTTTTTCATATAACATTTAAATGTATACCCTTTAAAAATTTTCATAAGTGTGCTTATTGCTTAAAATGAATGAGAAACACTGGCATAGAGTCGCACATCCTTGGAGGCTCCATTTTTTGATATATTTTGATTTTATCATTAGTTTTTATTCTTTAACACTAAATCCTCAAATATTATAAATAATCATTAATAAATAATCATAATATTTTTACCTGATTTTCTTTTTTAGAGAAGGACCTCAAACTTTATATAGCTTCGGGCTTTAACAGGTGAAAATCTAGCTGTGAACATGTACTTCTGTCATCATAATTTTTGTTCTTTTACGGTTTTCTTTCTTTAATGTATTTTCTCATCTTCTAACACTCAGTAACTATCTGTGGCTTTATTATTGCTAAGAGTGAAATGATTGCATTTTTAAAGGTAGATTTAGGGTTCATTTTAGTTTTAATTACATACAAAATAAACTATAAAATTACATCTTGTGTCAATTATATTAAAAAAAAAATTATATATTCCTAAATGATTTATTTCACAGTATGCTCTTTGTAGCATTCTTTACACTAAGTTGTCATTATTTTTCATCTCCATTCTCTTCTAGAAGTATGCATGCAGGCATAATGCTTTGGCTTGTTCTCAGTTTATTTGCAAGCAAATAATCCAAGTAACGAATGAATGATTCCTAATAAATAGTAACCTATTGGTCATTTACACAGGAATCATGAATGAATGATGACTATGTCATTGGAAAAGTAAAGTCATCAGTTGATAACATCTGCTGATCTCCAATGAATCATCAATTGATAATGCTCACCATTTAAGGGTTAAATGTGTTTTTACCCCATTGTTATTGCTGTACTTTGCTCTTTTATGGAGTCGGTATTTTTACCTTTCAGTTTTGAATAATGTAATAAAGATATCTTACATTCAAAAAAATTCATGTTACAGAAAAAAAATGCTTAGCATATGACAGTGATAATTTATATTTAATAATTATTCATTAAGAATTTTACTGCTTATTAAAGCAATAAGCTACTGTCTGCAATTAAAGAGTACAATCCAAGATTTTAATGTTCTAGTCCCCAAGCAACATAAATAAACCTGCATTACAACTGCAATATTGTTAGTCCTGACCTGGAATCTAAACTTCATTCACTTTCCCACCAACATAATGTAGGTTCCCTGTGCCTTCTCTATAAATACTTTCCTTTATAGTACCTCATCTTAATGAATTTAAGTATAGTACTAGATCAGCAACAGGATCTCATTGTTTTACTGTTGAAACATCTAAATGTAAACGTAAGTTCTAGACTAACAGTTTCTTCTATCACACTCTTATGATACTCTTTTCAACTTTGATCTTCAAAAATATAAATACAACACCAATCGTTATTGTCTGTCTTAATTCCTGTTCTTTTATTGTTCTCTCTCCTTGATAGTACTTTTTCCTTATTGTTTGGGTGTCACCCCTTTTTACACTGTCAATGGCCTCTCCCAAAGTATACAAATCTTTCCTACATAGAACGGTAGTTGAGTAGTTGTTGTTAGGTTGGTGTTTGTCAGAGCAGTTGAACCACCGCTCGTTGGTCAGCAAATTACCCGGACTTACCTCTTTGTATATATTTGACTTCCACTAACAAGTATTCCTGAATCTACCAACCATGTACAGGTTGTATATCTTTTGTTCAATATAGTTACATTTTTCCTCTCATACCTATTTTGTGTTATTCTTATATTGTATGGTTTTCTAAATAAGAAGCCACAACTCTTGTATTCTCTAACACTCAGTAAGCCCTTGTATCTTAGTAACTTTAATGCTTTGCTTGGGATGAAATACGTCTGTATTAGTAATTTTAATCCACTGTTTATTTTAAATTCTACATTGTAGAACTTATTTTCTACACAAATGAAAAAATAAAAATGATGATTTTTTTTTTAATCAAAATTTCATATACCAATATTAAGACAGTTATCCCAAATTGGTTACTTCATATTTATACTATTTACATTGTTGGAACTATTATCCTCATCTTTTATCCACTGGGCCATGTGTCCTTGTTAATAAAAATATTGGTTGATTAAATCCACAAGTGACTTGACCCAAAAAGTTGTTAGTTCAATACCTGGCCACAGCAGAGGTGAAAAAAAAAACTTGGAGAGTTGAGTTACTAAAAGGCATTAACTGAAGCTGAGATATCCAGAAAAGGCATAGCATGTGAAACTAGAACAATCTACCACAGTAGACTAAATAAATGGTTCAGTTTGAAATTCCAACATATCACCTGAAAAAAGCCAGAGCATAACAGCTGAAACATTGTGAATATAACAATAAAGATAAATAGTAACAATACCTTATCTCAGAAACAGACAATTACTTCCTTTAACTAAAGAGCTGGAAATAATCAAATAAAGCTTGAAATTTTTAAAAAAATTTTCTTTGCTATATCTGAAGTATAAATCATGAAAACTTTTTACATTATGAAATAAAAGGTTTGATTTTTGTTTCAAAGTGGGGAGGACTTGTAAGTTAGACAAATTACAGGAGACAATCTGAAAAATCTCATACAACCATTTTCATACCCTACAGCTATAAAATTAACCTTGAGTAGATGTTAATTTCTACAGTTTAAGCTAAAAATAGTACCAAGGATTGGAGTGCCAAGCTTCATTATGTGTCAAAAAACTCAAAAACACAGGTCACTTAGATAATTCAGTATCTACATAACACATTAATACTGTTGTTATTGGAAAATATAAAGTTAATTTTCTTTACTTGTTCAAAACCAGTATACATTGTTATCCAAACTAAATCATTTGTACTGTCTAGATGTAATCAAAACTAAACACTGCAGTCAGAAAAGTACAAACAAAACTCCTATACATGATAATTCTTTTTCATCCAGAAAAAAATTAGAATTAACTTGATTTCTTTGAAGTAGACAATTGTCTAAATTTGAACTAATATGTGCTATATCCTGTTGGCAAATTTTTGTGGAGCTACAGTGCTTGGTTCAGTTGGTTGGTAGAGAGTTGCCTGAGTAATGGATGGTATGTGAATTCATATCTGCACTCCCACAGGATGTTAAACAACTTCTTTGAGCATCTTTTTTCTCACTTTTTTTTTCACTCACTCTTTTTTTTTCAATTGGAGTAGATAGACTAAACTATCGCCCAGTTCACACTCCACCCACGTCTATTGAACAGGTGAAGAGGCTCATCCCTTGTTTCCTGTTTAGGATGTGGTTTCCGGTTTTCTCTTTTCCAATCTCTTCAATCTTATGTAGCCCCTTGCATATCAGTAGCATTACCGCCTTGCTCGGGGTGATATGATTAAAAACAAATCTTCCAGAAATGAGACTATGACCTTAGAGCAACTAACCTAGGCAAGGGCTATTATGACCTGAATAGTTAGTTGCTGCATCCATTCAACAAACATCTGCTGAGATCTCCTACTGATATGCCCACGGATGGCATAATTTGTTTCGAGTGCTCTTTGCTAAGGATTGTAAACAAAGATACCTGAAGGGCACAGATAACTAGGTGAACAGATTGTGCTATAAAGTGCATTGCTTTCGTTGTAACAAAGGCTAGACACATCTGAGTGCTAGGGAAACAATTCAGGAGATGTCATCACTAGTCTCCTCCCCAAATAAGTAAAGAATGATGCACTACTAGCCATCAAAGTGCATAGCTCTTGTAGGCTCTGGCTATTCACAGATACTAATGAGAATATCTGTATGCCACCTTTGGTGACACTAGGAGGTGAAGGTGTTGACACTCAATGAGAAATTGCTAAAATGCTATGAATATAGCACACTCAAATTGGATGTTGGTCAGGCTCAAACCATGAACATTGAAGTCCTGGTTTTGGATGGAACATTGCTAGGCTTTGATCTGCTATTGGGGATCAATGCAATCCAGAAGCATAGGGAAACTAAATCAAAAGAAGTTCACTTCCCTCAGGAAGATATACCCCAGTGCGTCCCCATTTCCATCAACAAGCCTGCTTTTAGTGTGTAATTTGAATACTAGAAGGTTTAGACTGCCTCATGGAAATGTGCCATTGGTCTAACACCCAAAAGACTGACAAACAGAATGCCAGGGTACAGAGTCTGACATCATTCTGGATTATTATTATTATTCGTAAAAGAACTGCAGTTGTGGTTAGACAATGAATGGCTGCTGCCATATCCAGAAAGTGAGTTTGACCCATCAAAGGGCCTGAATCCATTGATGGATGATGGTTCAGGAGAACAGAAGGTTCAGCCAGTGCTTGATTACAGGGAATTGAACAATTGTATTCACTGCCAATGCAGATGTGTGTACCCAGAAGTTGACAAGCCATGCTGATCAAAAGCAAGAGATATTGCCCACATGATTGGTATTTGGTTTAAATGTTGCACCTCCCACTATGAGGGCTATCATAAACTTGGACATGACAATCAAACATACCATATTAGCTTACATAGATGACATCTTTGTCAAACCTTTGATTTCTATGGCACAAGTGAAGACCATCTATCCAATTATGGACTTAGTTGCAAAAACCCAGAGAGACTGAAGAATGGGACCAAAGTATTTGTAACTGCACATCTGGTGTAGAATGGTATTCTCTGATGGATGTGAGGGGAAAAAAGTCCCAAACCTTTCCAAAGTTATTACTCATTGTAAAATGTTTTCTGTGTGAACAACTTCTGGAACACTTTCCCATATGTGACTAGCTAAGAATAGCAACTGACAATTCTGGACAATTCACCGGACAATTCTGATACTAACAGCACTGAGTCTGCAGCAGGAAAATCCAATGACTCATCTAGTGGTAATTCATCTGAAAACAAAGCTTATGTTGCTCCCATCAGAGGAGTAACTGGCCTTCTCCTGGTTGCATTTGCTGAGATCAGGAGAGGAAGTGTAGTGAACTACCAGAGAGCAACAAAGACTAGGGTTGCAGGCATATTTTGCAACACTAGTAGAAAATAATTTACCTACACAGTGAACACAGATTCAAACGTATCTCACATGTGAACTGTTCAAAAAGGAAAAAAATGGCAGTTATCTTTTCACATAAAATTTTTTCTGTAAATGAGGAGGTAAAAAAAAATGGGAAGGAACAAGGAGACAAGCAGAACATTTACAGCTGTTTCAAAAAGCTACAGGTATTGTGGTCAATAGATTGTGTGAGAGTGGAAACGGATTGCAAACATATTTTACAAGGCAGAAGTACTGAAAGTTTACAACCTTTCTGCTACACAAATGCATACAAATATTTTGTTTCTCTCAATAGACATTTGAGTGAGTTTTGTTTTGATGATATATCAACCTCTGTGGGTTATTCAATGTTAAAAAGGTGGGGTTTTAAGGTATTTTTTATAATGTTCAGTTATAGTGAAAAGGCTGATTTAGTCAGATTTTAATGAAATTTTTGTTTTTATTCTTCTTTATTTTAGAAAACTGAAAATGTCTTCTAGTTGTGTATTCAAAAATGTTTTGCTGAGAATTTTTTTTCCTTCAAAAATTTATGGTAATTTTTTTTTCTTCAAAAAAGTATATATTTCTATAAAAGTTTATTTTAATACTTTCATAGTGTTTTGACCCCACTTTGGCAGGGGTTAACTATTTGCCCATAGCTGGGACCCTAACAGGTGCTTACTCTCCTGGTCAGAGTGGACCCAGGAACAAAAGCAATTAAGAGGTGGTTCCATGCTCCTCACAACCTTTCAATTAGAGGCCTTGCTGCTGGATGCAGTTTACCGTCATACCCAGGACCCAATGGACATTTGAGCATTTACACACACAAGCCAACATAAAAACAATTTAAACATTAAAATCATGCCAATATTCTGCTGATCTGACAGCTTGCCTGGCATTCCACGACTGGTACCAGCCATCAGAAGCCTGTAATTGCTGCAATATATCAGAACAGATACTCAAGACTTACAGAGCAGACATACCATGACTAAATATGAAATAAGTGTGCTCCAAATAAAGGCATCCAGAAACCCACTCACACAAAACATGAAGCTACTTTCAAACTCGACCCAAGACAGAAGAGGAAATGAAAACTTGATAGCCAATCAGTAGTGAGGCAAGGCTGGAATTATACATGTCATTCCATCAGTGAAGAATATTTGTTCTTTGCAAAGCAGTGGAGGTGGTATATGAAGGCAAAACTTCTGTAAATGTTTTGGCAGAAAGCATTTTATCAAATAGAAAATATTTCAACTGCTTTCCAAAATATACTTTATATGATTCCATATAAAATACACGAAATCTCACAATATTATTCATTTCTACCCAGTGATAAAGAATTACTATATTTGCCAACTGATAAGAAAAAGTATTATGCACCATGTCCCTTTAGGAAGTGGGCGATTTTGGCTCTCCACAACTTCATATACTTTGGAGCTCTTAGTAAAGTTTGTCTTTTTGCTATCTCTCCTGATACACAAGCTCATTAGATAGGGTTATGTGCTGCTTTACTGTCTCTGCCCTTCAATATGTCAAGTGAGTGTCAAATTTTTCAAACCCACTTTATTATATGCCCTAGAAATTTCAACCGTCTCTTTCTAAGTTTAAGAGTTCCTTTTTTCTTCTATTTTCTCTAAGACTTCATCATTGCTCACATTTAGTCCATGGTATTTTCAACGCCCTTCCGTAGAATCACATTTCTCTTGTCTCTTTATCTATAAGGAGATTGTCCAGCATTCACTGATATACAAGATCACCAACATTATATAACAGCTCAGTACTCTTTTCTTGGATTCTCACAAAGTTTTACATTTATTAATACTTTGCTTAGCTTTTTAATATTTTACTATTCCAATGCACTTTTGGATTTAAGGGTCACAGTCTTTGTCTACTGTTAAAATATTTTTCTCTATCAGTTTTCTATTTTATGCATCCTGTTGATGAGCATGTCTTATGCTTAAAGGAATGGCAGAACTAACAGGATATCTGCTATATTTATATCTATTCTATTTCTGCACTTTTCATCGAGCTATTCCTCTTTTTGCCTGCTTGCATTTGTTTTTAATTTCATTGTGCAATATCCTATCTTCTGTGCCATACTTTGGCACTGTTTGCTGTCTCCATTTCATCTACCGTCCTTTCCTTTTTTCCTTGTCATTTTCTTTAAGATGATCCCATTTGTTGAGGTTACTTAAACATCTCGTAACGTGCCACACTTCAAATTTCCATTCTCATTTAACAAAGGATATGTTAAAATGGTTCCCTTTCAGTCTATCTACAATAATTCTATATGCTGATAGTAACCCAGAACACATTTTTTCATGTTTTTGTCTAAAATAAGTTCTACTCCCCTCTCATTTTTTTCTCCATTCAAATATATGACCCAAGGTTTGCCAGGAACAAAATCTTCATTGTTTGCCCATCTCATTCCATATATACCTAAAATATTAATATTCAACATATTCATTTCCAACTTTATATTTTCTAACTGGTAGCATAGAATACTGGAACACTAAATCTATATCCCTAGAACTATTTCTTGTTTGATGTAAATAGCTGACGGATAACAGTCCAGTGACATGTCACTAAGGTCTTTCTTTACCAGGTTAGGGATCAATTCCAAGTAATCTGATCCCCTTTCACACCATTGTTCTTTAGTTTTGCTAAAAGTCATTGGATGATGGTCAAGTGACACTTGTTATACATGTTCTTTGTTCCCTCATAATTGTTATACATGTTCTTTGTTCCCTCATTTATAAAATGAGGGAACAAAGAACATGTAAAACAACATAATTAACAATTAATGGAACTCCTGTAAGAAAGCTGCAGAGCTGAAAAAACTTAAAGCTAGAACTGAAAAAAAATTCACTTATAAAATGAGAAACAGAAACACAGGTAAACTAATAAAATTTGCCTTAACATTTCCAGATTAGGACTATTATTGAAAAATCCTTTCCACACAGCTGGGTATACTGATTCATAGAACATGATTATTTTTCTATCATATGAGAGTTGGTTAATGAATATATAAAAGATTCTTTCAATGACTCTACAGCAGTGGTTCCCAAACAATGTGGTGTGCCTCATAGGTGGAGCAGAAGAGGTGAGGTGGAATGATTAAAAAACAATCAAATATTTAGAAAGTTTCAAAAACTTATGTGCCAAAAATAAACAATTTCAAAATTGTAAATATTATGGATTAATTGTAATTGCATGCATGAGTCCCAGCATAAATTGTTATAATTATTGACTGAATTTATCATTGTGATATTTTTGCATTCTATCAAGTATTAAAATTTTTCTCCTCATTTTAAATGGGAGGAGGCCAGGTCACAGGGATTCCAGTCTTACAATCAGAGTGTAACAATAGCCTTGATAACTGATCAAAAATTGTTTTTCCCATATGCCTATATCTGGCAAACTTACTTGATAGAGTCATAAATTCACCAGGCTGGTCATGTAAGGATGAATGATGAGAGAACACCTAAGGTTCTCATTTATAGCCAGATTGACAGTGGACAAAGGACTGTTGGATGGCTCTGGCTCAGATATAAAAACAAACTAAAGAGTAACCTCTTAGCTGTCAATGTGCTTCATACTAACTTTGAAAAAGTTGCCCTGGATAGAAATAACTGGAGATATTTGTGCCAGAGTGGAATAAAAAAAATTTTGAAATTAGTTGTATTTACTACGAGAGAAAAAATAATGGCAAAAGGCATCAACAAATATTCCTGTCACTATGTCCAGAGATCTTCAATGTTACACAATGTATGAACTTGTATGCAGGCCAATAGCAAGACAGAAATGTCACATATGACACAAACATAATGAATGAGTGTATCAGATCCTCATATGCTGAAATCAATGGTAGAGTCCATCATATATGCATATTTTAACTTTTGTGTTTATCCCGGATTACTTTGTCCTGTTCTTTTTTTTTTTCTCTTATTATTATCGTTAATTAAGAATTTTGTCAATTCCACTTATTGAGAATTTTGCAAATTGTCTATTGACAACTTTGTCACTTATACTTAACCATAAGCTTATACAGTTATAAAAAATTTAAAAAAAATTGTTACTAAAATGTCATGCACTATTTCCTTTCAATAAAACTTTTTTCTCAACCAGCACCCACTCTTTAGGCACAAACATTTTTGTCAATGCCCACTTCCCAATACTAATGAGGTAGATGCCTTATAATGGGGAATAAAAAAAGGTTCTTAAATATAAATTATATTAACAGCTGTTAATAAGGATAGGAAACAATTCTGATGTCTCAATTTTCTGTTCCTTTTCATCTACATTTAATGACAACACTGTAGATGCATGTTTTATCTTGTGTATACACATTAGGGAGCTTTTATATACAAATTTCTATTAAACATTTTCTGCCTCTTATGTAAAATATTTAAAATTTTCTCCACTGTCAATCAAAAGTGTGTTGCTTTGTTCCTAACAAATCTTATCAGTTAAACCAACAAACTTTACAAACAAAAAAACAAAAAATAGACATGCTGTTAACCTGATTACTACTTAGGCAACCAGAGGATTTATACTTCTACAAAAACAATTAAAATAGCATAAGCAGAATAAAATGAGTATCCAATGAATACCTATCTTCCTAAGTACAGACAATGTTCTCAACTGTTAGGTTGCCTAAGTTATTTAGGTTATGGACAGGAAAATGAAACTTGCTTGGTTCTTACACATTCTAACTAAGAATGACACCACTTGATATTGTTACATGTTATAAGTTGTAACAAAAGAAAAAAAATGATTGACCAAAATACAGAACTAAATCACAGACAAATGTTTGATTTACAAAAAACACAAAATAAAAATATATAGAATTTTTTGATTTCAAAACAAACAGAGCTTACTACTAGAAAGTGTTACGAAGGGAAAGGTAAGGTGTGGGTAGAATATTTTTAACAAGTTAGGTTAGCAAGTATTCTAAGTACTATTTTTGGAAATCCTCAAAGGTGTATACAAAGAATAATTTTTTGTTTGGTCAATGAAAGAGTCAAAAATTCCATTTACGGATTTGTTCTTTGAGGTTCTCTTGAGTTTTTGTTGGTCGGCAACTTTTCATAGAGATTCTTTTGGCTGGATGTACAGATCCATGAATCAAGCCAGAATTGATAACATCAGCAAATCCTTTTAACAACTGACTACTCTTTTCCCAAAACCTATTTTTATAGGTGCTAGCACCTAATTAGCATATTTCTTGAATCATTTCGAATTATCTAGATCTTTCTCAAATATTCTGGAATGATCTAGAATCTTCCAAATGTTCTATTTCTAATTTCTCTACTTAACAACTACTTCATGAATAAAAACGTTTTTGTATTAACAACTAGGACTCAGTAGAATTCCTTACCTTTTAACCTTTTTGTGAATGTTAATATTTTTTATATATAAATGCATCCTCGTATCAATATTGATTTATTTCCTACAGCTTATCAACCCTTTGAAGGTTATTTAAAGTTAGAAAATATTTTTAGATTGAATGATTTTTTGAGATAATGATTTAGTGATACAAGTTTTACTAATTAAGCCATAGCTAAGAGAGAAGAGGTAAATTCATACCTTTCTCCAAGAATATAAGTGAATATAACCAAACAGGAATTAGAACATGGTTTTATAATTAACAATTCTGAGCCATTATCCACAACACCACCTGCACATCCAAGCTTACAGCATTTGGTATTTCTAAGCAGTCAACCATCTAAGTACTGACTAAACTTGATGTTGCTTAACATCAGTAATTGTATAGGAACCGGTGTTTCAACCTGATGTGGTTGTAAGCTTATATCACCGAGAAGAGATGAAGTCTGTAAAGTTGAGACTATAAAGATCAGCAGATACTCTTAATCCAATCACTAAATCTTTATCCATGATGCTATAAAGATAAACATCTAGATTATGCAAATTTTCACTTTTTTTATACAAACATTCTCTCAACACAAGGCTCAAGAGCACCCAAGGTAGATGGGTTACTGAACATTATTGAAATAAAGCTCCATCCAAAACATGGTAATAATATTCTATTTCTGGTCTACATCAACACTTGTTAAAGATAAAGCATAGCAGAAAGAGTAAGGTACTTTTTGAAGCTGTATGAGGAGCCAACCATTTTTCTAGCATTTTTAGTGATAGAATGGATATACAAAATGCCAGTAGTTAAATCTGAAAAACCAATAAGTACATGTCCTGCATCCCTGACACACAAAATCTTAAAGGATGCATTAACTTCCCCACAAAAAGCAGTACATATTCTTTCAAATACTTTTTACTAGTTCTTTCTTTTTTTTCATTAGGTGTGTGTGTGTGTGTGTGTGTGTGTGTAGAGCATAAAATATACATCAATTTCTTCTTCAATGTGCCTTGTCCTTTCAGGACGTAGGTGATCATGGCCTTCCATATGTCCCTATCCCTGGTGGCTCTTAGCACGCTTTCTCCTGTAACATCTCGCATCCCCCGTTCTGTCATCCACCTGCTCAGGCCCTTCAAATATGTTATCTGCTGCTTCCCTTTGTCTTTTTTCCTTTTCTACCTGGTTTGTTAGTATCAGGTTCTCCAAGCCCTCCTTCCTCATTGCATGTCCCAGGAACTTCAGTTGCCTCTTCCTGATGCTCAATATTGAAGAACTGACATCAATTTCAACTTACCAGAAACTTTCATGATTCATTTTTTTATGATTATTATTAATTGACCACCTGAACTTATTGAAGCTTGCCAAAGATAGCTTAAAATATTGGGGGGGGGGGGGCGTCTGTTTTTTTTTGTTTTTTTTTGGTGGGAGGAGTATTAATTCTGTTGAAATAATCTTGTTATGTCAATTTAAAAACTTCATCTGTCATAATTCTCAGAGAAAAAAAAAAAATATGATATAGTTTTTTTAATTGACCAAGTGTAAATATTGTTTCTGTTCTGAATTTATAAATTTAAAAAAAGTTGAATGAAATTGTTTTAGTCAATTCAAGTGAGTTGACATGATTAAAACTGTGATGGTGGTTTAAAAAAAAAAAAAAGCAGGCCTACAAATTTAACACAAAAACTTACTAAGAAATTTTAATTTGAACCCATTAAATCTCCCAGGGATCCACCCAAATCACCACTTGTAGGTCTCAAGGACTCACTAAAAGCCATTACTATCACTGTTAAATGATATGGCTGCAAACATGAATTTGTACACTAGTTTTCTGATATATCAGCAATTCTACAAGTCATATAATGCCCTCATATATATTTGTAAACAATCAAAAATATTTCGGCTTCTATTTCTTCGTCACTGCATTTCTGAATCTTTTGTTCATGGTTACATAAGTGATTTGATTTTTTGCGTTTTCTCCTGGGCTTCTCCATATCCATAAACATCTTGGGTATTCCTGAAACCATTCACCTTACACCAGTGGACCCATTTTTCTCCCTGGCCATTGCGGATTTCTAATCCAAAATTGCCAGTTGTCTCCCCCTTCTCTTTGTCTACTTTGGCATTCAAGTCTCCCATGATGATTCTAATTTCTTGGCATTGTCAAGAGTGGAGTAGAAAGATTCTATTTCTTCCTCAGTGCTTTGCATTGTTGGTGCATAGACGATTATAAAATACTATGTTGAAGGGTCTTCCTTTCAGTTTGACCAGGGGAACTCTTTCAGAGAATGGGCAGTATCCCAGAATGCATTTCTTCATCCAGTATTAAGCTGACTTCCTTTTCATTTTTTTACTCCTGCATATATGATCCTGTGGTTGTCACTACTGAAGTCTCTTGTTTGGCCATCTAGTTCCGCATATGTCCAGAATTTTTATGTTCAATCTGCTCATTTCCTGCTTGACATTCCCAAGCTGACCACAGTTGTTCAGTGTCCTGATGTTCCATGTTCCTGGGATAATCTTTTCTTTGTTGTGCACAGTTGCAGGGTAATGATCCAGAGAGACCTGATGCTCATGTCTTTCCTTTCCGGGCAAGGGACAAATTTTGAAAAAAATGTGTCCCCTTTACGCTGTTGGTGTTAACAGTCGCTGGATGATGGTCAGGTGACACCTATTGCCCATGTCGATCCTTACCAAGCAAGGAGTTACTTCCTTTGGAATTAACCCCCTTCCCACCGTTGGGTTTTATATGTATATTTGTCCATTTTGTGCCTGGATCATAAACAGAACAAAAGCAATCTGACAAGCATGTAGTAAAGTACATAGCCATCATATCCTAAAAAGAAAATATTCGTTACATTCCTACATACTTGCTCTAGTTGAAATTTAGTATCTTATTGTTTTCACAATGTGAAAAGTTATGCTGGAGTGTTTATATTTTTTCAAGAAACAAGGTAGTAATATGAGTGCTTCTTGAAATGTCTAACACAGCTAAATACAATGACATTCTTCCACTATTCAGAGGTTTACACAAAGCCAATGATATCAAGGAAAGTATAAACATACTTTAATATTAAGAACTTTTGTTCTACATAGGCTTGCTATTCAAGATACAAATATCAACGAATACTGAAGTAAAAAAAAAAAAAATATGCAAGTCATTCAGGTATTTGTTATGACAATGGCCTGCAAATGAATATAGCTGTGTTAAATCAATGGAAGGAGATACATTTCAAATAAGAAGCATTTATACAATACAGGTGTTGCTCATTTTAAAATTATATAAATGTTCTCACAGCAACAAGGCCAGAAATATATTTTCAGTTAATGTGCTTACTTGCCTTTAAAAATAGCATTATTTAAGCCCAACTTCAGGAAACAATCAGATATTGAGAATACTATGAACTGTACATGTAACAAGGATGTTTTAGGAAAAATGTAAATCAAGGGGACACTTAAAACTAGATAGAGACAATTGAAATTTCTAGGGTACATAAGGAAAAAGTGCTTAGAGAACTTGACACACACAGGAACATGTTGAAGGCAAGAGAGAAAAAGCAGCAAATAATATAACCAACTTTTTTAAAAGATTGGCAGAACAGAGATTAGGAGAAATAAGAAAAATAAATTTTAAGAGCTGCAAAAGACAGGAAATTGTGGAGAGCCACAATCAGACATGGCACATAGAAAACATTGTTTGCCTTTTTAAGGAAGATAAATTTAGAACAATGTTACAAACCTCTCTAAGGCCACCATCCAACACACAACCATAAATTGAATTTTTTTCTTCATGTCTCTTGAATACCATTCACATACCAAATTAATCACACACACACCAAATTAACCATAAAGTTTTAAAAAATAAATAAAATGTGCAATATACAAGTTTTACAATTACATCATTTTCATTTTTTTCCAACTTAGAAATTGTTGTATGAAAGAAAAAATTTTACTTTTTAAATCATTAAAAGTTATTATAAACTAACACAAAAGAAAAGAAATAATTTTAAAAAATATTAACAAATGGTTCTTAATATTTACAAAGATATGCCATTGTTACATTAACAGGAAGCATGTTTGTATATTATTTTGGGGCAATGCAGCCATTTTTATAATGTACTATCTTAGTAAGGGAGATTGGACCATTTATATACCCACTTTTTCATGTTTTTTTGTTTTGTTTTTTAAATAAAACAAAAGATATCAACAATATAATGTTAAAATAGCACTGAAAAAATTATTCAAACCATATTAATTTTATGATTAAAAATTACTGATATTTCGATATATTTCTTCATGGTACAAAAACAGTTAATTTTATCAAAATTTACAAGTCCTGAGTTTGACTTCAAATATCAGAACTACATATGTGGGACTTGATAAAAAAAAATTTTAAATGGAAAATATAAATTTGCTCAGTTATCATGTACACAGATGTCTGATTACAGTTCAAATGAACTGATATGTATAATGTGAAAGAAAGAGGAAGATGATTAGACATGTTACTTATCTATGCCATACAAAATCTTCCTGGATCCCATCCAGCCATTTTCATTATCTTGAGAACTAGTTGCATGTCCTTGATGTGACTTGGCAACCAATCATAGGGGATCTTACTATACATGCCAGAGTTATTTAGTCAGCACCAAGACACTATTGAGCAAGTTTGCATAATGTGTGACTGGTGCATTCACAATTACCAAGCAAATAGATTCTTCATATCTTATGAAGGATTTTTGGCAAAATATTGCAGCACCTAGATTTTTCCAAGATATGTTGATAATTTTTATAGAATACAAATTCAAGGCATCTGTATACCTACAGGCCAATGTCTTAACTCATTTACTTTAAAAATAATAAAAAGTTCACAATAAGCAGTATTGGACAAAAATTATTATACAGCACAGATAACCTAAGAGCAGAATGTTTGGGATAATTTTCAAACTGTCACCTTGGTACTGATCATTTGACCATAGCATAAAGAATGATAATAGTTGACCACCCATTTCTGGGTATGCCCATCTACAAAGGTGGCTAACTGATCTGTTACAGACACCTGCTCAAACACATTTGTATATCTTCAACACTGTACATTGTTGCAGTATAAACCACAGGTTGGCTCTGGAGCCAACCTATGGTTTATAGTGCAATTACACAGTGCAGACCTTAGTCACAGTTACTAGGAGAGAATGTATAATCTAGCATGATCAACAGTTTGAACAAGGCCAGTAAATTCAAACCCTTGTTTACAATGAATTGTGACATTTTGTTAGCAGAACAGCTTTCCAAAAGTAATAATGTACTGTAGTATTGTCAAATGTGATGTGTGAAAATTATCAAGTGAAATTAAAGAGAAGCCTAATTCATAGAAAATTATTGCTGTCAATGTTTTTTTTTAGTACAACAGGAGAATCCTATAAATACCAGTTAGAAATAAAATAATAATAATAATAATAAAAACATCTATCAATGAAAGCAAACAGGTCTTAATAAGACAGTCATTAAATAACTGATGAGTTGCCATAGCTTTCAACATTTATGGAAGAGGGGGAAGAAAGAGAATCGATATTTTACGCAAGCACAGTCATGTTGATTGTGTACAAAATCACATGACATAAGTGATCAGAAAGCCTTGCAATCAAAACATTATAGGCCATAATGCAAAAGCTTTTCTACAACCTGAACAATGTCAACATGCAATACAGCTTAAAGACAATCCAATTTATAAAACAAGTGTAATAAAGTTACATTGCATTGTTTGGTTTTCTCAAACTAAAGGCTAACCAAAACATGTCTGTAAATAAAGCCTACAGGCTTCTTACATTAATAGATTAACACTTTTATAAAGTTAATCCTTTATCAAGTGCATTATCTCCATCACCCACTGACAGAGTCTGTATAAACAAGAATAACTGCACACATTCCTAATAACATTCATTGGACAATATTTTCTACATTAATTGATAAAGAGAGGCCACAGAATAGACATTATTTTAAATAATTTACATGCATTTTGAAATGCTCACCAGCAATGTCAAATATGAACAAAGCCTGACATTCTGGGTGATCAATTTTGTTTTCTTTATATAAATCTAAATCAGGTTTTCACAAAATTATGACTGTTTAACTTACTTGAAAAGAAATTATATTGCTTATTTCTCAATGCTATTCAACAGGAATTTGTGAAATCATCAACTTACCTTTAATAGATTCTGGAGTTGGACTTTTACACAACGGCGTCAACAGCAGCAAAATACCATAGATGAAAGAAAGCACATTAGGTCGCACTACACAAGCTGTTTAGGAAAATAAAAAAAGAAAAAATTATCAGTATTTAAAAATATTAGCTGCATGCCAAAATGTTTTTAATGTATTTTTTTAATCCTTCCACCCCAAGCAAGACAATAAAGCCATAAGTTAAGATGAGAAAGAATATGAGAAAAAGAAAACATTAAGGAGAGAAAACAATAAAAGAACAGGAAATAAGACAGAGGATAAGGATTGACATTACATTTTCTTTTTTGAAGATCAAAGTTGACAGGAAAGCAAGAAGCCAGAAGAGAGTCCCCACAAGCAAAAACTACAATTAAAGAAACTTAGCATGGAACTTATGGTTACATGTAGCCATTTCAACTGTAAAATGATGAAACCTTGCTGCCAGTCTAATAATATGCTTAAATTAATAAAATCAAAGTAGTACTAAAGAGGAAAGCTCATCAGAACAATTACTATATATATATTTATAGAAAAGGCACAGAGAAGCTACATTACAGTGGTGAGAAGTTAATTGAAGCTGAGATGTCAGGATTAATAACCTTGCAGATTATTTCGATTTCATCAAGACTAAATACAGAGATGAAAAAAAACAAATGGGGCAACAATATTCAATTCATGGACAAACTGTAGACTTATAAATACGTAAGATAGACAATTTTCCTTGCTTGAATCTAACACAGAGAACCAACTTTCCAAGCAGCAGACCTAGCAATTGACTAGATAAGCCAGAGAAAAACATTAGCCAAGAGAAGACACAATGAGTGACTCTCTTGATGAAAGCCAAAAACTTTTCATCATGATTCCTATGTTATGACTGCATTTTAGAAAGTGAAATTTAACTCCCTTCTGCATAGTTTTTCTATACATAATCTAACTTTAGATAATGGCTTCATGTTCTTCAAACCTGATATTTAGAGAGCAACTAAATTCTTTACATATTTGGAAGTTTTTGCTTTCACAATTATAATAATAGTTAATTCCTCATTGAAGAAATAATTTTAACTATTATGTAATGTTTCCAGACAGGTTTCCAGATTTTTTTTTTCCATTTAGAATCATTTATTCAACTCACCTCACTAATAAAATGAAGTATTAGCTATTTAAATATCCAAACATTTTACTTTTAAAACCATTGTTGGCTTTGTTCAATGAATACATTAAATTATTGTCACAATTTTATTATATAGTGATAAAATTTATTTCTAGGTTAAAATTAATCTTACAAATAATAAAATTACTCGAGTAACTGTTACTTTAACAAAGTTAAACTAAGAATTACTACAGTTGAGCAGAAATAGTAAAACAAAGTCCAAAGATATTAATTATTAGCAACCAAATTTTGTATATTTTTGGAGGGTCAGCAAAGTAAGTATAGTTATTAAGTGGTCTTTAGTTTTAAAAAAAAAAATTTAATGTTGATTCCAAACATTATTGGAATGGTTGCAAAACACTTTCCCCTCCCCAATTTATAAGCAGAAGAACACAAATGCATCCTAGGTTTTCCTAGATTTTTCTTCCTAGCCAATAAGATAGGCCAGTTCTAGATTTCATCTGACTATGCTGGTCTGTCTTGTATTTAGGTAAGAACACTGCACTCACTTATCCAAATTTTCTCAAGTATGTCAACCACAATTCTTACTTTGTGAACTTTTTCACCATATTACTGCTAGTTTGCCTTACATGTATTATTCACTTGCTTTTATACTATTTTGTCCTGTTCTTTTCTTGCTTATTGCAAATTTCGTCAATTTTGTTTGTTGGACAGTTCTGCCATTTGTTTACATTTAACCATAAATTAAATTAAATCAAATGTACTACATTAATTCATATGTATTTGAAGAATTCAGAACATCAGAAATATTATACACATGTTTTATGAATACATATACACACTGTGTGAAAAACTTTAGACACATACCTAGAAAGAGCTACTGAACACCAAATAAGTAATATTAAAAACTAAAATCTTATCCCACATCCTATTCATTTACCAAAATCTGACAATAGAGTTCAATTACGATAATTGATATGTCAGAATGATTGAAGAGGAAATTAAAATGCTTAGGGGGTTAAACAAATTTTCCTTGAGCAACATAACAGCCTAGATTAATATAAACTACAATGTTAATCTAAAAAGTAATTATCTATTTTTCCCCTCTAATACTAACAAGCCAAGACAAATCTAAAACCCAAGAGATTCCAGCTGAATACTCATTCAAATCAAGATTAAATTCTATTTATTTCAAATAAGACTTATCCCAAGAATCAGCAATTCCATACAAGTTATAAAAAAAAAAAAAAAAAAAATTGGCAAGCTTTTTCAACTATCAACAAGCTGTACTATTCCATATCAGTGTACCTCAGCCATCAAAAATGACAGCAAAATATCTGAGAGGATTATTATATATATATATATATGCACACACATCTTTATTACAATATAGAGGATATATTCTCTACTACTCAACAAAATTATATCAAAAAGATAAGGCACTGTTAAAGAGTAAACATAAAGCAAGAGGTTTAATAATTGATAGTAAAGAGAATGAACCGAGTCAACACTGCCTAGCTATTATTGTCTCTCTAATGAACTGAGCAGACACTGCTTCACTATGAGCAGGACAGGAGGGAACACACACAAAAATACACAACGGCCTTTATTATAATAGACAGGATTGAGCAAGTTAATATTATCACTAAGACTAATTGTACAACTAATAATTTGCAGTTCTGTGAAAATTACAAAAACCTTTAGGAAAATATACCTACAATTTTAAGTAAAGCTTTCAGATATGGTTTTATTGACCAATTCATTTTCTATGGCTTAACCATTTTGCAGATTTAAAAGCCAGAAAATATTTAGTGTAATTTTTGTTTTCTTGAGATTATTGATCTAGTGATAAGTTTTATTAAATGATCTATAACTAGAGGGAGAAGAGCTGGATTCATACCTTTACCAAGCGTATTTGCACATAAAGTGAATATAACCTAACTGGAATTTGCACTCCAACTTATATATTACACCACCTGCACATCTAAGCTTACAGCAGCTGCTATTCTCAAGTATTCACCCGTCAAGGCACTGACCAGGCACATCATTGCTTAACTTGGGTGATTTTACGGGAACCAATGTTTCAACATGATGTGGCCGTAAGCCTTAGACAAGGTTTTAAACAATTCTATCATTTTATTTTATTTTTTATTCAGTTGAGTTAGCTCAGACATTCATGAATCTATCACACCAGCCATCATGGTCCTGCATCAAGGTGGGAAGTTCATCAGGGAGGCATTTTGTTTCATAACATAGCTAATCAATGTAAATGGTTGCTGGGCGACCAACTTGTGTGTCCAGAACAGTAGATAACTCACAAGTTCTTGTTTTACCGACCAGCAGTATCCAAAAAAGTGCATCCTAGGTTCGCATAACATAGTAGAAATATCAGGGATGTGTCCATAAAACTGTGATTTAGTTGGATGTTGTTTCCAGGAGATGTTAAATATAGCTCACATCATCCAAGTGTAAGTCCCATCAAGCTTAGACTGTAGGGACAGAGTCAATGTCCAAGCAGTGGCACCAAACATTAACACTGCTTCTACAGTGGCTTGAAAGAATCTTCACTTGAGGTTATCTGGTAGATTCTGATAATAACCCATTTTTAATATTGACTGTAAAATTAACACATCAAGCCTTTTCCATTTTGAGATTATATCTATATTAAATAAAAGGAAGATACTTAATAGTTATTTTACAGTCAATACTGAAAATATATATATATATATATATATATATATATATGTACAAAATCTACAAGGGAAAAATATTGAGTAAAGTTACATTAGAAAATTGCTGATTTTGAAAGATATTGAAATTGGTTAATTTCTATAGAAGCTTTTAAAATAATGTTATTCTCTCTATATGATTTTTTTTAAATGTCCAAAGAAGTCTAAACTTAGACCACTTTTTTCCTTTAAGACTGAGCACTTATTTTACATTTTATTTTTATAACAAGGCATAATTGAAATAGATATCACTTTTGGTTGATCCAACTACACATTCATTTAACTGAGAAAGATGACTTATATAAAAGCCATCTTTCTCAGTTTATATACACTATTCTTATATAGCAATTTTCTTTTATTTATTCAAGTCTCGTTCAGGTTAGCTTTGATATGACTAAGATTAAATAGCATTCATTAAGTCCACTTAACAACTTTTATTTTTAATACATTTTGTATTGATCTGAAAAGTTTTTTTTTTAAACTAAGAGAGATTTTTTTTAAATAAAAGTAATCAAAGACATTCTTCACAAGTTTCTTACACTTGACAAAAATCATAGAAATAAATTATGATCACCAGTCAATATATCATGTAACAGTTGCTAAAAACAAAATTTTTTTTTTTAAAATCAATGTTAGATATCTAAGACAAAATGCAACAAAAAGACAATGCAGAAGATACTGAACAGGATAGGATTATCAACATCTGATTATAAACAAGCATTATTAGAGAGAAAAACTTGAAAATTAATGACATAAAAATGCGATCAGATTATTTAAAACAACTCCAATATGATGTCATATAGAACAGACTGCACATAATGCATATTCACTGGCCTTCAAAATTCACCATGTGTTTTGATAGAAACTGACGCATTTTTCAAAAATCTCAAATCTTGAACTATTTAAGAGGCTACTTTTACAAAATATAAGCATTTTAAACTTCATAAAAAAACAAAGCTTAGAAAAATGAATTAAGTAATACTGTAGATTTTTTTTCTTCAATTTAAATTTTTTCCATCAAATTTGTTTCTTTGCTTATTATAAGTAAACTCATTGCACCTTCTCAGACTAACATTTTCTGGTGACATGAACTAGAAAAGTTATGTTGAATCAAGTGTTAGGTCTCCTGATAAGAAAAGTTGGTTTCTTGTGCCATGCTAGACAAATTTTCTTATCAAAACCTCTTACCAATTTCTTTATTTATAAGTTTATCATTCATCCTTGCTTAGAATATTATTGCCACATCTGGTCTAGTGCTCCTGCTATATATTTAGAGATTCTTGATAAAATCCAAAGAAAAATTTACAATGTCATTAGTCCTGACCTGGTATCTAACATTCAGTCCCTTGCCAACTGCTGTAATGAACCTTCTCTCTGCGTTTTCTATAAATACTTTCATGGGATTTGTTGTGATGAACTTTTCTCTATGGTCTCTAAACTTAATGAATTTAAGCACAGTACTAGATTGGCAGCATGTAGTCAAATTTACAGTTAAAATGGCTACATGATACAATAAGATGTATGCTAACAATTTCTTTTATCACATTTCTCACTTGTGAAATTATTTTCCAGCTTCTTGTTTTTTCTTCAAAAATTTAAATGCAACGTTAGTTCTGTTTGAATTTTTGTTCTTTTGTTTTCTCTACTCAATAGTATTTTTTCTCATTCTAACATTCAGCATCTTAGTGGCTTTTGCTTTGTTTGGGGTAAAATGATTAGATTTTTAAAAAAAGTAAATTATATAATATGACCTTTCCAAAAATAAGCTATATTACCAATCCCAAAATTCGATTAATCATTACACAAGATATTTTTATATCATTACAGTTTGCTATCTACAAATTTGTATTAAAATGAAAATTTTTTTTAATTATTTTCCTATTGAGATGTATATAATATATACATATATCTAAAGCATAAAGTGATGGATGACTTATGGTATAAAAAACACATGAGCTTCCATTCAATATTGCAACTAAAGGGAAAAAATAAAAATAATACAAACCATCCAATCTTTCAAGATAATCATTTAATAGAAATAAAGAATCTTATAATCTAACTATTATTATACAGTTACATAACTGAACATCTATCAACAACACTATGTAATTATATCAAATAACTTGCCATGAAAAATAAATTAATTCCGAAAATCATTTTTTATAATCTGAAATGATGCAGATAAAAAAAGAATTTCCTTTTCAGTCAAAGGAAGCAGAATAGATTCACTAGTTATATTAAATTACCAGCATCAGTAGACATCACAGAGCCTAAGAAAATGTTGTTCTTCTAATGCTTTTTCTTTTTCACAATACATTAACTAAAGTAGAGGAATGTATTCAAATTATATTTAGGTAAATATTTCTGCCAGATGTTGATTCTGCTACACCATATTATAAAGAGTTGGCTTCAGAAAAAATGAGGAAGCAAGAAAGAAAAAAATAACTCATGAAATGATTTGAATAATGCATGCCTTCATTTTTGTACCAAAGTGATATTTTGAAAGCCACATAGAAATTGGAAAAAAAATTAGTTATTTCAGAAAAGAAAAAGTAATGTATTAACAGCCACAAATCCTGCTCAAACCTAAAATGCCAGAAGTGCAAAATTCCTTCAAAATGCTATCTACATCTGAAATAAGAGACAGTATATCATTTACTTTCTTTCATTTTAACAGATCAGCAAGGAAGTAGATATTAATATTTCAAATGAGATTGAGAAGTTCAAGTTAAAGGATTGAGTTCCTACAAATTTGCTAACCAGTCACCAATAACACCAATATTAGAAAATGTGTATAAAAAAAAAAATTATCACAAGTAACTTTTATGAAGACAAAGAATGGATGTTTTTATAATCATCTTCAATAAGGAACTGTTCATAGACTAAAACTTTCATTTAAATCTATATATGCTGAAGTTAATTTTTCAAAACTTATTTTTTTATTATTCTTCAAACAAAAAAATTGCTTATTTAAAAGTTGACATTTAATAAACTTCTATAATAAAAACTAAAAAAGTAAATTATTCTAAGTTTGCTACTTTCAGTTTTTATGGATATAAAAATGATATTGCTTGTTATATAATACAGATTTTGTCCAGTAATGACTCACTAAAATTTTTCTGAGATTATGAAAAGCTTTTAACATTAAGATATTTATAAGAGCCATAAGAGGGAGGAAATTTTCCGCTATATTCTAATTAAAATTGAACTTGTAAATTTTTAGCAAAATTTACATGTTTCTGTGGAAAAGCTGAAATGCAATAAAATGTTCTTAAAATTATAAGACCCAAATCAAGAATTGATGACCAACAGTTTTTGAAAATCAAATCATGAGAGGATTAAACATTTCATAAAACTTTTGTCTTATAAAAGTAAAAAAATAAGCATATGAGTAGGCATATAACCCATTTTAAATTATAATAGTAAATTCAACCAGATTGTCAGAAAATATTCTTTCATATATACACAATCCCTGATTTACTTCAAGTTAAATAGAAAACAAATTTGAGAAACAATTTTTTCATTTCATGTTTTTTTTTTCATAAATCAATTTACTAAGATGCAAAAGGCTAATAGAAGTGAAAGAGAAAAAAAAAAACTTTAGAAGGAACCAGAAACCCAATCCTAAACAGGAAACCAGGAGGAGTGTAAACTGGGCAATTGGTGAATCTATTCTAAAAATAATATTTAAAATATTACTCATTTAAACAGTTGAACTGAGATAAAGATGAAGTAAATTGTTGGTGACTCATAAATAGGTTCCTCTAAAGTAAATATTTTTAACATGTACACACATTGTTTTTAGTTAATCTTTGGAAGTATCTACTTAAAAAACACCTTTCTAAATGGGAAACATGACTGGATAAACACAAATACTGTATTTGTCAATACTTCTGAGATGAGGTAGTATTTACACTACTTGCATTGTTCGAACTATTGTCCTCATCTTTATTGCCATGTTTATGATGTTTCAGTCATCGTACATTCCAGCCTTCTTTAGGTGCTAGGAGCTCCGTACCGAATCCTTTATTTCAATCACTAAGGGTATATCATTTTCATTCCATGTGCGATGCCAACTTCTGGTAGCCATGTAGTTATCTCCCTTTAACTATGTTATTTGTTCACCACTGCTGTAGCTTGGTATTGAACTCACAACTCTCTGGGTCAAGTCACTGGAACTAACCAACAACTATATCCGCCTGGCATTGTGAAAATGTCAAATATTATAATAACTATGAGGACAATAGTTTAAATAATGTAAACACAAATACATTGTGCATGAAACTATCTCACTCTAGGCTATCAGAGCTAAAAAAAATGTGCTGAATTTGAATTCTTTGATCATTATTAAAAACAAAAAAAAATGTAAAAAAAATATAAATAATGTCTCCTTCTCAACGACATTGTCCTATGTTGATTATTGCACATGTTTCAATATAGAAAATAACCTTTGATTCCTACTTCATTCACCTTTCCCTTGCTGGATTGGGATACTCTCTGTAGCCAAGTGGCAAAGCACACTAGAACCAACAGTGGTTTCTTTTATTATTCATATTGTATTCACACAAACAAGTTTTAAATTATTAAATAATTCAAATAGAATCATTTTATATATCTTCTCAAAATGGACTTATATTGGTCATGAATCAAAAATGTCACTACTATTGAGAAATATATCTAGCTGGATAAATTACAATTGAATAGTGAGTTCAATCCTCACTGGGACCTCCATCCATCCTTATCCCACATCTAAGCTGTACTTAATGAACCCCTTTAGGGCACTTTGACATGTTGTAATGGTTAACAAGCTTGTCTTACTAGATCAGTTATGACTTACTAGTGAGATTGATCCTCACCAGATGCTCTACTTTTAGCCTTGTGTAACATCTAAGTTATGCTTAGTAAATCATGACATATTTTCTCCAAACTAGTTTTTATTTATATTAAAAACATCATTCAGAAGTCAGTTGAACCTGTAAACTCTTTAAAATAAAGGGCTACAACATCACCATGTTTAGTGGTGCTATGATTCAGGACCAGTGTGTACTACCCACCCACCCCAACTTCCTTACTTGGGCAGTACTTTGTGACTCCTCATCCACTAGTTCATTAATATCTACCTTTATATACCTTACAAATTTAACTAAGTTCAACTGACTAGTAAAGGAGGAAAGTTTTCAAATTTTTATTCTAGAGTCTCCCCCACCCCCCCTGTTCAAATCTGAATTTTTCTTTTTTAAAATGGGTCAAGTAGAACATCTGTCTTCTGTGCCCCACTAGCCATCTGCCTTGTTTTTTGATCTGAAACTAATTTGATGCTAATTGGCAAGAAATGCCGGTAAAGGATACACCTAGAAGTCTTGACAACACAAGCTCTACCATCTCACTTGGTGAAAAAACTTACAATGTTATGGCAGAATTTCAGAAAAATATGAAAATTGACATGTAGTAGAAGCTGGTAGGGGCTCAGATCAGATTGGGAAGGGAGCATGACATTTGCTATGATTTCAGTATCAAGTAGGTTTTACAGGGTGGTGTTACTAACCCATGCTTAACCAGTTTTGAATTTAGAATTGTCCACTTAAACAGGTTGCTAACCAAGTCTACAGAGCCCACCCAGTCTACACTGTTATTTAGCCCACTGCTAGGTGAAGGGAAGAGACAGATTCATATATTTACAAGGATATTTGTGCAAAAGTGAACACAACAAACTTGAAGAAAATTTGAATTTTGCTCAATACAAGCACATCTTATGAGTTTAAATAGGAGTAAAACAATTTTATTAGTGTTTAATTGAAATAATTTTTTTTAATTGATATAAAAATGTCAAATGCAGGAAGTAAAAATCTTTTTGTTCTTTAACCAAAAGGAAAGTTAAAGCAAACATGAATGTCAAAGGCAAAGACAACAAATTAACAAATAATCCAAATGGTCATGTGTTAGAGTTTAAATAATCTGCATCCAATCTTATCTTGACTAGGCAAAAAAATAAATACATATGTAGAGGTAAGGATCAGTAATTAAAATTAAGTAAACCTATGTATGTTTTGTATTGGGCTGGAACAAAAGCCCAGTGTTTTTCAATATGGTGTTTGAACACATGATTATGTTTCACACAAAACAGTTGTCATACGTGATACACGCTTGGGCAACCATGTCTCTTTCTAGATATGGCTGACTAAAGAGAACATTTTTTCTGCAGTAGGTTGCCATTTCTTTTTGCAGTAGACCAGTTGCCAACTAAAGCTATAGAACCCCATCTGTCCTGCTATTCAACCCATAGCTGGAGGGAGAAGAAATGGATTAATACCTTTCCCAAGAGTATTTGTGTGTAAGTGAATGCAATGAATTCAACTGGAATTCAAACTTCGCATATATACATTTTCTGAAAGGTGACATTTTAAAGAGTCTTTTTACAGAATTCATATGTGGATTAGGAAGTCTAAATATTTTTACATAAAAAATGAAAACAGGAAAATGAGATGCATTTTATCATTTGATCTTTTATTTCCAGAAAGCAAATTACTCTGTACAAACAGCAGAAAACATGTGTCATTTATAGACATGGTGCCATAGCTGAGACTGCTGTTCAGAAGTGAAGATTATAATCTGTAAGACCTGGTAAGTCTGCAGTCATTGATGACCAAATTAAAGTGCTGCTGAAAAAATAATCCAGGTCGCATGACCATGGACATTGCCAAGAAACTTCACTGTTCATATGAATATTGTAAAGCATTTGAAAACACTGATAAATAAATAGCTACAATATTTGGGTGCCTCTCAATTTAAAGGAAAAAAAAAATTTTTTGAAATGAACCAAATTACCTTCTGTGATTATTTCTGATCAAATGCAACAAAACCAACCCATTTTCGAAAAGAATCACAGGCAATGAAAAAAAAAAAAAAAAAAAAAAGATTGTTTTAACAATGCAAAGTATAATGTTGATAGAATGAAGCCATGTATAGCATCTCACAAGTTTGGTTCCAAAGATTACTGTTGGTTATGCAAGACTGTGCTGAACAACAGAAAACCTTCGATCCCTCCTCTATTCAATCAGTTCAAAGGCCTTACATCCACAGAAGACAAGGTCAAGTACTTTGCTGGCAAATTCTCTTCCAACTCTACACTGTCTAGAGTACCCACACCCAATTTCTCAACTAGAACTAAGGATCAACTGAGTAATATATATATATATATATATATATATATAGTCATCTGCAGACAGATCTGTTTCACAGCTCATCAGTACAGTTAGACAGCCGACTGCTTTTTACCCAGGATTGAAACCCAACCGAATTGGCGTCAGTCAGCGATTCTACCTGTGAGCAACGGGCACCTGGTAGAGATGATAGAATTCCAATATCGTCCTAAAAAAAAAAAAAAAAAAAAAAAAAAAAAAAAAGTGTCCCTAAGCTGGCTCCGGTCCTCTGCAAACTCTACAACTATTGCCTCAATGATTTCTGTAAGATCTCCTCTGTAGTTCCTGTTTTTAAGAACTCTGAGGAGACCTCTGAACCCTCTCATTATTGCTCTTTTAGACTCTTATATATATATATATATATATATATATATATATATATATACACACACTAGGCTCTTGATAAGAATGACAAAGCTTGAGTTGTTGCTCTTGATATCTCAAAAGCATTTGACAGAGTTTAGCATGCAGGCCTTCTATACAAGCTTCAGAGTTACAGTATTTCTAGACACCTGGTTTAATCCAATCGTTCCTATCAAATCGTGAAATGAAGGTGGTTTGAACAAGCAAACTACAAGAGCCTTTCATACGAATATAAGTGCCACTTAAGGCTCTACTCTAGGTCCTATGCTTTTTCTGATCTTCAATATATACAGACACCACCATTTACTCCTGTCTTAATAAGAAATCTGTCAAGGCTGACAAAGTAAACCTGGCTGCTGTGCTTCAAAAGTGCCTTCAAACCCGTGATTGAATGGGGTAGGAAATGGCTCATAAATTTTAATGCCCCCAAAACAAAGCTGCTCTCCTTTAGCCACCATAGAGAAAATTTCCTGCCTACCATCAGAATGGATGATGCTAGACTCCTAGAGAGCAACAAATTTCACCTTCTTGGTCTTACTCTCTTAAATGACCTCAAATGGAATAACTACATCAAACCCATAGCTGCATCTACTGCTAGGAAGGTAGAGTTAATATGTCAGGACAAAGTTTTTCTTGTCAGAATCCATTTTACACATAAATCTACCATTCATCTGTGCATTGAATATTGTTACCATATTTGATCATGGGTTTCTGCTATTCATTTTGAGGTTCTCGACAAAATTCAAAGAAGGATATGCAATATGATCAATCCTAACTTAGCTCATCTTCAGTCACTTTCTCACTGAGGTGATGTGGCTTCCCTCTGTCTTTTCTACAAGTATTTTCATGGCAACTGCTCTGACAAGCTTTTCCCCCTGGTTCCCCAACCATACACATTAATTCAAGCTACTAGATTGGCATCGAATTTCCACCCTTTTACCATCAAAATAGTTCATATAACCGCCTCTTCTACGCTAACATTTTTTCTTGCACTTCCCGTTTATGGAACTCCCTACCATTTGCTTGTTTCCCTGATAGCTAAAATCTCCAAAAGTTTAAATGCAACGTCAATTGCCATCTATCTACTCGATTCCAATCCATGTCTTACCTTTTCTTTGACATCCCCTGTACCTTTATTTTTCTTTCACAGTAGCAGTCTGTCTTTGCTTGAAATGAAATGATTATAAAAAAATTCCATCAAAAGATGTGTATCTGGTAAAATTGGAAGAGCATTACATACGAATTTCTCCAGTGAAATTATATTTTTTCCCTTCAGAATGGTCAAATAAAAAACAATATCATGAAAAGTAATTTTAAACCCTACACAGGGTAAATGACAATGCTTATACACAATATAGCAAATCACCTTCATATCCCATTGGTGTGATGTGAGTTTTCACTTAGAGAGCTTCTCCCCACAAATCATTGATTTGTGGAACTAACTCCTAAAAGGATGCTTCCAATTACTAAAATCTTAACCTGTTCAAGTCTAAGACTAGCCGTTATCTTCCCAATTTAACTACTCCATAAACTTTTCCTCTTACTCTATAACCCCACTACCTCAAGTGGCTCTTGTACAGGGTGAACATTGTAAAAAGAGAAATAAATAGAATATCATTATACTGATTATGCTCACATGTTCTCAAATATCAAATATTCATAGTTGTCTTTTTTTTTAAATGCTCCAGTTTCCACATTACAAAAGATTACTGCATGGGGTATGGGTTAACAAGCTAATACAAATGACTTTGAAGCTATTCATTTTTCGGTAGGTGCACTATACTTCGGACTGTACAATAAATTTTCAACAAGAGAAAAAGTATCTTATTAAACATTTTACAAGCTGTCTTTCCACCCCACCCAAAAATATAATCTATCCAAGACAACAGAGCTTTATGATCATTGGTAATCTAACTTGAAGTCAATTCACATGCAATATTTTTTTTCATGAACATTTCTCTGTCCAAATACTTAAATAGCAGATTATTGAGTGCAATTAATACATTCAAACCTACATTTAATAATGAGTTATAAATTTAATATATTTACTAAACCAGCCTGTTTTATTCTTTATCTTTTTCCAAAATATCAAGACTGATTTTAAATTGTGTGTATACTTCCTGTCCAAGGTTGTGACTGTATAAAGCAGATTATAACAACAACTTGATAAAAAAAAAAATAAAAAAAGTTGGTTCCCATCTGTGCTGGAATAACTGCAAAAACATCCCACTCCCCAAAGTCATCAGTAAAATTTTGTTTATGTCAAGTAACTTTCAATAGTCAATTTGGCTTTCAGCCGTACTACCACTGAATTATATTGTTTCACATTTTCTTTATAGTATAATTATTTGAAGTATGAAAGCATTACACGAGTTAAATATACAATTAGCCATACGCCATTAATGGATATATGAGTAATAAGAATATATAACAGGAGCCCCACACATAGCAGATAGTTATAAGTAAGCTTGTCAGGAAGCTGACATGAGGGCTGACTAAGATATAGAAGGTGTTTAAAACTAGCAATAGACTAAGGAATTGTTTTTCTGAAACTAAATTTTCAAAAAGAATTACAGTGATCTAATAGTGTCTATTTCCTCCTTTTACCTAAATAGCTATAATTACATAATGTGACATGAAGTCAATGAGGTGTTGGTGTCATTGTAGCAGTATATCTATCCATGTAGTGGGTGCGATGGGTAAATTGTCACCATTTTATATTTTTGTTTTCATGCATGTGTGTTGTTTTTGTCAATTGCACAGTATAGTAAAAAGCAGCATGATGCAATTCACTCTGCCAGAAATTTGCAAACATCATGCTGTACTGAGTGGCATTCATGCCAGAAGATTTAATACAAACATTTTAGAGTGAATTTTGTGTCAATCTGAGGACAGTGCAGAGAATTCTGAAAAAGTGAATATATCCAGTCAACATCAAGGTGTCTGGAGTGATCACTAGTGATGCCAACATTATGCCGTCATTCATCTTCCCTCAGGAATTCATACTCAACACAAAGGCTTACATCAAGTGCCTTGAGGAGGTAATGCTGCTGTGGGTCAAGAGGGTGGCTGTTGGAAGACCTATGTCTGGCAACAGGACAATGTGCCATACAACACAAATAGAAGAACACAATCATAGCTGTTGGACAATTTCTGCAACCACATCACCACTTACGTGTAGTCACTTAACTCCCCAGACTGCAATCCCCTTGATTATTATGTGAGAGACACAAATAAGCTACAGACCAACAAAATTTATAATACCAAAGATGAATTGAAAGCAAGAATTATGGCAGCATTTACCAACAAGAAGACTGTCCAGAAGAGTTACAGTAGATTCCACAATCGACTAGAAGCCATGGTTGAAACCAATGAATATTTATTGAATAAATTTACTCTTTAGAATTGAAAGATATTTTTTGTGTAATTTTGGTAAATATATCTGTTAAAATGAGAGGTCAGTGTTATTTTCATTTTCGCATAATTTAGATGACAATTCATCCATAGCACCCCAGATATTCTAGGGTTGCTCAAAACAATTTTGTTTAAGAGCGTAGCTGCAGGGAATTTAATTTGGTTCTGTAACATGTCCCATAAATTCTCAACAGCAATTAAGAAATACTTACTGTAGGTTTCAGTGGGGGCTCCTGGAGACCAGTTTCATGCATAATGTAGGATTGCATTATCTTGCTAGAACAAACCATCACCAGGAAATATTGTAAGCATCAAGATCTGCAGATTGATGTCACTCATGAAAACAGGCTACAGTTTCCCTAGGTGTCCTTGAGAACTCAGAAAACACCAAACAATTACAAAGCCACTAACAGCTACCATAATATCATGCTGACAGACATGATCCATATCCTCATGTGATCTCTTCAACATACTGGAAAATTGGAAACGGGATTCAGCTCATCAGGCAACACAATGCCAGTCTTCTATCATCAAATTTTCATTGGCCCAAGTGAGGTACAGTAACCACTAATGTGTCAATAACAGTACCTTTTTTGATTGAGGACCATGAAACCTCATAGAATGTGACATATACTCTGTGCTTTAACTATTGGCTTAAGTAGCATTCATGCTAAAATGTAATGGGATTTGATGCCATTCACTGGATGGTTATAATGCTTGCCAGATGCCAGCAGTACTTTTTTGCATACCCTGTGAGGCATCCAAGGTTTACACATGTTTGTATAAGACCAAAATACATATATTCCTGGTATAAGTTTGCTACTGTTGCCTAAATAAATTCTAGAGCAGTTTCTAACAGATGTATGCACTCATCTTTTTAGCCCTAGCAATATTTAAGAAGTGTTAAATTCTGTCCACTTTCCATGGATTTCACAGCTACATTATCTCATTACCTGTAAAGTCATCATATTTATCCAGGTTTATAAGGCAATATTTTATGGAATTATCATCAGCGTTCATTATAAAACAATGAGCATTTTTGTTCTAAGATATGTCTGTATCTCTTTTGTATGTTAATTCCATTCTTAGTTTGTGATCTTTTTTTCCTCATTACTGTTGCTTTGCCTACTTTTGTCTTTCATATCTTGTTTGCTTGGTATTATTTTTGCCCAGTTTTTTTTTTTTTTTTTACTGCAAACTTTGTCAATTGTTTATTGTGCATTTCTGCCAATTACATTTAACGATGGCCAATTACTCTACAAAAAGTCTTTAGCAACCACTAAACTGATCTTTAATGATTTTGAATGCCTTATCAGGAAAAATTAAGAAATTAGGCAGTTTTTTAAATATCTTTTCACTTGTATATTTTGAACAGAAATTTCTTCTTTATGCAAATTACATTAAAAATGACAGATAAAGTATTATGGTTAAGGTTTTTTTTATGTAATTTTTCCTGAGAAAAAAATGTTTATAAACGTTTTCTTTTGAGGACAAATCATATAAAAATTGTCCAAATGTTTTGTTTATCCAAGTGCTTTTGGCTATATTTTTAGCCATTATTGGATGTTATTTTATGCGTAACAGAATGTATGCAGTGTTATATACGTTTGTAGAGTAGTATGTATATGTTATATGCCAAAAATGGTAAGTACCTTGTTAGTTTGTTCATAGCTGGTATTATTGAGTGTTCAGTTTTTCTTTTTTTTTAATAAATAATACCTCCATTATTTTTAATCTCTTTTTGCATGTGGATAATGCTATAATACTTGTGCTGTCAATAAGTATGTTGTGGATAGGATTTGGTAGTTCTCAATGTGTGTTTAAATCCTTGCACACAAATGGTATGTGAAAAATTCAAACATTTCATATAAGATCTGAGTAGCAGTAAAATATCTAATTTAGAGATAAAAAAAAAATTACTTCAAATTTGTCAGTCTAAATCTTTTGATATTTGAGCTTAAAATTAAACTCAGAATACAAAAAAAATTTTATTACTCAATCATTGGGTTCAAAACTCTGGATTTCTCTTTTATTTATAAATCCTGTTACTGTATAATGATAAAAGATAAAAAAACAGTTTTTATATTAGAAAAAAGCTAATGAAATATATAAGCTTATGAACTCTTTTCTCACATTTCATTGAATAAGAATTTTTTTAAATGAAAAAAAATTAGATAATTTTACACCACATCTGAATTAGTACAACTATATAGTATTTGTTTTTTGGGTTTTTTTTTTTTTAATCATATCACCCCCAAGCAAGGCGATAACGCCACTGATGCACAGGGGGCTACGTAAGAGTAAAAAGAATGGAAAAGAGAAAGCCGGAAACCACATCCTAAACAGGGAACAGGGGATGAGCCTCTTCACCTGTTCAATAGACGTGGGTGTAGTGTGAACCGGGCGATAGTTTAGTCTATCTACTCCAACTGAAAAAAAAATAAAAGAGTGAAAAGATTAGAAAAGAGAAAACCGGAAACCGCATCCTAAACAGGAAACAAGGGATGATCCTCTACACCTGTTCAATAGATGTGGGTCTGCCAGAAGGAGCATATTTTTCTTTAATAAGATTTCTTAAATCTTCAAAAATAAAACAAACAGAGCATCTATTTACATATGGGTATACACTAAAAATAAGATTTAAACATCCAGCAACAACAATCTGTCATGCTTAAATGCAATCCTCAGACTTGAAGATTAAACACAATTTTCAGGCCTGAACATTGCATTTAAGCATGAAACATCACCACTGGGGGTCACCTCAATGTCCACTTTTATATATTTCAAATTGCCTGAAGACACCACATAGTAGAAACCTAGATCGCACAACTTGTTTACAAATGAAGGTACGCATTGCTCATTCAGTGAGATGAATTAGAGCGCTCTAGCTATTGGGCGCGTATTATGATATGTGCTAAAAAGTCTGCCTACTTCCACCAAACGCCCATAGCCCAGGGGTAGAGTCGTCGACTGACGCCATTTCGGTCTGGTTTCAATCCTGGGTATACGGCGAAACAGATCTGTCTGCGGATGACAATATATATATATATATATATAGTGAGATTGTAAAAATTATACTTGTGTCGAAAAACCTCCCTCAAAAACTATTGAAAGAAGGAACAGAATGTTTTTAAAAAAGAAAGAGTTTAGTACATGAACGTCAGTCAAAAGAGTTCGAACCAAGATCAGCACAAAGCCCAAAGAAAAAACCTCGATACGAGTAATCAACTAATAAAAAGCGCTCAATACAGAGGTAGAGCGAAATAAATAACAGGAAACAAGGGATGAGCCTCTTCATCTGTTCAATAGATGTGGGTGGAGTGTGAACCGGGTGATAGTTTAGTCTATCTACTCCAATTGAAAAAAAAAGAGAAAACGTTGATTTGCTAAGTTTTAACTTAGACATTTCATTGCCTGGACTTTAACTAAGAAAACAAAATCAATCCTTCAATTAAGCATAAAAAGTTTTAAAATCAAGCAAAAATTAGGCAAAACGAACAAGAAAAAAAAAAAAAACAAAAGATAATGGCTCATCCAGAACAGAATTCAACAGTATTTAAAGACATTTTAACTCATAGCCGAAAACAAAGCTACTGAACTTTCCAAAATATATTTTTGTGTAATTTTGATAAATATATCTGTTAAAATAAGATGATAGTGGTATTTTCATTTTTTTTTTTTTTGCGTAACTTAGACGACAATTTATCTATCGCACCTTTTGTGTGTGCGTGTGTGTGTGTGTGTGTGTGTGTGTGTGTGTGTGTGTGTGTGTGTGTGTTTTTTAACATATTTTTTTTAATAATCATATCACCCCAAGTGAGGCAGTCTACTGCCAATGGTGCGCAGAGGGTTACATAGGAGGGAAAGTTATGAGAAAGAGTGACAGGTTACAGGGAGTGTCAAGAAGTGGGTAAGAGAAGGATGAGAATACTGATGAGATTGGAGTGAATGGTAAAAGGAGCATGAGAGAGAGGATGCAAGTTAGTGAGATAAGAGATGACTATTGACTGTACATTTAAATTCTTAGAGATTATATATATATATATATATATATATATATATATATATAAGTGGACATTGAAGTCTGCACCCAGAGGTGACAGTCTGTTTTATGTTTATACACAATTGTCAGGCCATAAAAATGATTTACTGATACAAGTCCTACTAATTAACCTATAGCTTGGTGGAGAAGTGGATTCATGCCTTTCCCAAGGACATTTGAATGTAAGTGAATATAATGAACCCAACTGGGATTGGAACTCAGATCTCTGGTTTCCAATTTGAAGCCATTATCCATTTAAACATTACTTATTCAAGCTTATACCACTTTGTATTCCCAAGCAGTTGGGCATGAAATAGACCGTCGTCAATAGAGATTAACTTCAATGTTCACTTTTATATTTGCATATGCACTATCTCTGATATAAATATACCATACCTTAAAACTATATTTTATCAAATATATATTTGATAAAATATAGTTTCAAAGTATGGTGTACGTATGTGTGTGTGTGTGTGTGTGTGTGTGTGTGTGTGTGTGTGTATATATAAAACTGATAAATAAAGCAAACAAAACTTAAAAGTCCATCAATATTAAAATTTTTAAAAAATATTTCTGATATTTATTCCAATTATATTCAGATGTTAATAGAAGTTTAACATGTCAAACTTAAATATATTCTCAGTGCATTTTATGAAGCCAAAATGCAAAAGAGCTGAGGAGATATTCGAGACAATCCTGTACAATTTATCAAAAAAACCGATCTCTAACTTGGCCTCTGTCATTAGTTCCCAAATTACTCAACTATACACATTTCAGATCATTGCAGCAGATATGTTAGTCTTAAACAGAAATCATTAAAATAATCAGTAGACCCAGATGAATATGTCCTTAATCAGTGGTGATATTTTGAAGTGAATCCAATAGCACAAGTTTTTTTTTAAATACTTTAAAAAATCACTTGAAAAAACTTAAAAGCTACACACCTTTTCTAATGTTATAAATGTGATATAAATTAGGTGTTCACATCAGTGAATTTATTAACAGGTAATTGTCAAAAGATACATATTACATGTGTGATTTTTTTAAAATCTATATATTTATAAAAAAAAAAAAAAAAAAAAAAAGTAAAATTAATTCTTGCTGACACTTTGAGAAAAGACCAGAGCAGTGCAGCATTTCAACTAAAAATACTCTATTCTGATTGGCTAATCTCAATACTATGTTTTCTCCAAGCTGTGTCGCAGTCTGGGCTGGTCTTAGCAGTTAGAGCTATTCTTGTCAGCAGTTGACTTTGCCAACAGTACCATCAACAAAGGCTGCAGTAGACAGCAACCTAGATGTAATGTTATGGCTGTTTATACAAATATTGATTTCTTAAATCAGAACTCCTATAAGCTCTTAAGACATTTGCCTAAACTAAACATTTTTATAGCAATGTGACCACTACAGTATAACTGCTTTTATTCTCAGTAGAAACAGACCTAAAAATATGAAAGCTAATTTATATATTCATAAAATATTGAAGTTTCCAGATTGTTTACACTTCTAGTGTTTTAAAAATTTGCATAAAATTGCTCAAATATTCTACATCAAATTTGCATGGAGTTAATGGTTATTGTTGGCTTTATGTATCAAAGAAGTTAATTTCTTTGCTGATCACTTCATTTTTAATGTTGATGACTACATTCACCACCAACCTGCAGGTTCAGGACTAGAAACTTTCACCTAAACCTACTCATGTCATCCATTCTTTATTGCTATTTGGCTTTACAAGAGTTGGTTAAAGGTGAAAGAAAATCAGAGTAGAAGAAAGTGCTGATGGCAAGAGTTTGTTAAAAAGGTGGACCTCAACTTGACAGGAAGTGACCCACACACTTGATTTCATGACCTTTCTCTGCAGAATTCAGTTATGAAACTTCAACAAACTACTGCTGACTCCATTTTGAGTGGTCGAACTAGCAGATGAAGATAACTACATGGCAAACAAGGTACAGAAATTAATGGTATAAGTGAATGAATTATGTAAGAATTTTTTGTTTGAAATTCTCAGATTAAGTCTTATCACTTGCTCAATGACTTTCAAAAAATACTATTTTCATCTCTGATGTTTGCATCAACGTTTCAGCCAATGTACTCTATGTCTATCTTCAGGTGTCTTTCATAAACAACTTATAGATGGTTTTGAACTGATTTTTTATCTTGCTCATAGAAGTATGGTGCTATTTTGTTTTGGTTATTTGTTTTTCTATCAAGCATCACTACTAAGAATTAAAAACAGAACTCTGATAAACTACATCTAATGACCTTATCAAGTTACAATGACCTGGTCACAAAGTTATCTATTCCCTCATTCTTTAAAGCCTACATACTAACAAATGTATTTAAATCATCCAAACTGAGGAATAAAACTCAACATGAATAAAAAAAGTGAACTAATATCAGAAACCAGAATAGTTATCAATTAGACTTTCCTTCACAATTATTTGTTTCTTGTAAAACTTCCAGAGAAGATGCAGCTGAAGTAATAACAGTGTAGAAAACTAAATGCCCACACAGAGCTTAAATTCTGGTAAAAGTTTGTTAAATTTGCATTAATACTCTTTTGAAAGATTAATTAATTTCTACTTTACACTGCACTTGGAAAAAAAAATAAATAGAAAAATAAATAAATAAAAAAATAACAGGATACCCTAAAATCTCTGACCTTGGTTAGAAACTAGTCCAACTGCTATGAATTCAAAACCATAGAGAAGGCAACAGGAAACCACACCACCATCTTTCCAAAGAACAATCATGGCAATACAGTTTAAAAAAAAAAAAAAAAATCAAAGAAAAGGAAGCCATAAAGTTATTGTCTACATCTCCAAGGGACATAGCACTTAAAAGAAACAATTAGTATAAATCTGATGTAAAATAATTTTGGCACCATGTAAACTGAATAGTGAATTCTAAATAGCCTATAAACAGTTACTTTATTAATAACATTTGAACAAGCTACCAAATAATAATAATGAAATAAAAAATTACCAACAATGACATTAATATATTTACTGAAATAATCTTCTCTATTATAATAAAGACCATTGTTTATTTATTTGTATGTGTGAGTGTATATATATTTTTCCCTCCTGTCACAATCAGAGAGAGAAAGAGAGGGAAGCAGCAATGGCTCAATTCCTTCTCTTTACTACTAGTTATTAAACCTCTTGCCACATGTTTGCTCTTTAGCAGTGCCTTATTTTTCTGCAATAGTTATATTGTTAAGTTGTGAATATATAACTTCGTTTAAACTGATGGTCATTCATGGTCAAGAGGTCTAAGACACACCAGATCAATTGGTGGCTTCCCCTATGTGGTTCAAATCCTGCTGAATGACACATTTTTGTAACAAAAATTTATTGTAAATAATCAGGCCGGTACAAATAAATATATACTATTGTTTGATTATAAACAGAATATCTACTTCAATACAAGTATTGATCAAAAATAATGTTCAAACAAATCATTTCATTCATATATATATATATATATATATATATATATATATATTCCATTTTTAAAGAAGTTATTTTGCTACCCAGCTTTCTACCATGAGTGGTGTCTTCAGGCGATTTTTAATAACTGATTTTACCTTTTACCATTTTTCTTTTTAAGAACACTCTTGTAACGGTGTTTTATTTGAATGTTCACGTGGCAGAGAATTTATGAACGCACATTGTTTAAATTCAAACGAATTATGTTTTCATCCATGGTTGTATGAAAATAAGAGGTATTTCTTAGTGTGGATGCATTTTGTCATAATTTCTGTTCTTTCATTTAACAGTTCATTCTTATTCAGGTATGCCATTATTTCTAATTTTTCTTCTTGGCATAGTCTACATATTTGTCCACCATTGTAAGGCTTGGCAGTTTTTACAATGCTCCACATTATGTGTGGATCTTTTTCATATTTTGATTTCAATTTCCAGACGTGGTTAGTCATTTTTGTATTGTTTTTTAATTTTTCTATTTTAAATGTAGATCTGTGTTTGAACCACCTGGTCTTAAAGGTATCTTTGGTTGAGCCCAAATATATTTTGTTTTGGCCATCTGGGTCATGTACTTCTGCCATATAAATTATTTTTTTGTGTTGCAGAGACCTTGAAGTGGACATTTATTTTTGTCCCTGTAATTGCATTCTTTTTTGGTGGTTTTGTTTTGTACAATGCTATTTAAGTTTCTGGTGTTTTGTTTTTTTATGAAACTATCTAAATTATTAGTGCAACTTTAACTTAGTTTAACTGTGTTCCTGTTGAAAATTTTGTTTAATTCTGATTCTTTTAGAAAGTGCTTATCAGTTTAAAAAATATATGTCCTATTTTGGTCTTTACTTCTAAATTAAATGGTGGGTTGAACCAGATAATGTTTTGTTTTCTATTGTTGTTTTTGATCTGTCTATTTGGTTGAGAATTATATTGTAAAATATTTTTATGGCCAGAATTTCTTAGTGCATCCTCATATTTTTCTTTTCATTAAATATTGATTTGTTTGAGGAATTATTAGATAGTCTGTGTTCTATTCCTTTGTAAATGTGCTTAATTATATTATTTGGATGATTGGACTTTGTATTTATGTATGATAACAGTGTCTGTTTTCATGTATGGCCAGACATATATATATATATATATATATATATATGCTCAGCTCGTTTCGGCATTTAAACCTCAATGCCCCATCAGGAGATGTGTAAAGAAATGAAAATCCTTTCTCTTTATATTTATTAAGTTTTGTTCGAGGTGTTGGTAGGGGTTAGTGATAGCAGAATAGGTCTTTGACCGTTGGAATTTTTGGAGAGTGTTCTCTTAGAGGTGTTGGTGGGGGTTAGTGATGTGACCGTTGGAATTTTTTGGGAGGGTGTTTCTTAAGTGGTTGATTAATGAGAGTCTTTGATTCTAGACAGTTGTAAGTTTTAATTATCTATTGGCTAGACTATATCTTTATGGATTTCTATATAGTCCTATATTGTACCTATGGATATGAACAATATAGGACAATATAGAGATGACAGACTCATGATAATAAATGAATCTACTGGAGGTAAGGTCAATAGAACTAGAAAATTAATTCATAAAGTCTTTAAATCCTTTGGTCTTAACAGTGATTAACCCCAACATCAAGCAAGTAGACTTCTTAGACATAACATTAGACTTAGTATCGAACACTTTCCAACCTTACATGAAGAACAATGCAAACCTAATATATATAAACCCCAACTCTAAACCACCCACCATCTATTATCAAACACATCCCATCATCGATAGAATGCCACATTAGCACACACTCATCCAGTAAAGAAATATTTGATAAACACAAGGTAATTTACGATAAAATCCTTAAGGATAGCGGATATCAATCATCAAAAATTAGCTTTGTGGAAAAATTCAGAAGTTCAAAAAGCAAAAACAGAAACCAAAAAATCATATGATATAACCCTCTTTTTAATCAATCAATTAACTTCAAGCTGGGACATAAATTTCTTCAACTAATAGATAAGCATTTCCCCAAAAATAACCCTCTAAATAAAATATTCAATAAAAATACAATTAAACTAAGCTATAGCTGCTCCAATAATCTAGAAAAAATAATTAAAGTACATAACAACAAAATATTAAAAGCACACAACAAAAATAACTCCAACACTAATACCAGTCCGGCCCATAATTACAACCTCTGTAACTGTAGAAACCATAACCAATGCCCCATGACCAATAAATGTCTAACGAAACCCCTGATATATAGGTGTTCAATCTCATCCATGGAGAATCCTAAGGATGAAAAAATGTATATTGGAAATACCATGAACGTATTCAAAAAGCGATTATACAATCACCTCTCATCCTTCAATAACAAAGAAAAACAAAACATGACATCTCCCTTGAAATATTTTTGGCAGTTAAAAGACAAAAATAAAATGCCTAAAGTTAAATGGAAAATCCTTAGACAAGCAAGAACAGCTAAATCTATAAAGAAACCATATTTCATCTGTCTTCAAGAAAAAATTGAGATCCTTAAGTATATGAAAAGTAACAAGCTTTTAAACCAGAGGCATGAAACCACAGTAAACTGCAAGCACATCAGAGAGCTAACATTACAACCATGCTAAAAAAAAAAAAAAAAAAATACTACAAGAGCCAGAACTAGGACCCTATATATATATATATATATATATATATATATATATATATTCTATAATATCAAATTGCAAAATTGTAGAGCAAGGTTGAAAACCATGAGTAGAGCAAGGTTGAAAACCATGAGTAGAGCAAGGTTGAAAACCATGAGTAGAGCAAGGTTGAAAACCATAAGTAGATGAATTAGATATTGAATATATTATGTACATGTTCTAAAATATAATTTATAATATTCACATCTCTATATATTATATATTGAGCACTGTTTTTAAATTAATGTTTTGGACATTGTATGAATTCTTCATTCTGTATTCACTCAGATATATACACACTCCATTATAATAAAGATCATTGTGTATTTGTGTGTGTATATTTCTCTCCTGTCATGTAAGATACTCAATAACAGGTACATCAATATATGTGTTGCAGTCATTTTAAACAAATATTTTACTGTCATTTTTTTTTATCGCATGGACCTACTCTACTCTAGAGAGTATTCTTAATTAAGATAGTTCCCTAATGAATATTAATGCAAAATTGGCATTAAAGAATGTTTTCAGCTTCAAAACAATTATGCTAATAATCAAACATGAATGGGCATGAAACAAAAAAGTTGTGTTCAGAAATGTCAGTTGTTTATCAGCACTCATTCAAATAAGAGAAAGAAACAAAGAAAAAAGTATTGAAATATTACAGAATTATCAGTTCTCCTGAATGCTGGACAATCTCTTCACAGGAGAGAAGCAACAGAAATGTAGTTCTACAGAATGATGCTGAGAATACCATGAAACCTTTCAAATGGAAACAAAAGATCACTTATACTTAACACCAGTTGAAATTTCCAGGGTACATGAGAAAAGGGCTTAGAAAATTTGATGCTCACCAGACAGAGGATAACAATGGATCAAGTGAATTTGAGTAAATGAATGGCAGAACAAGGTTAAGGAGATAAACAGTTGAAATTTATTAAGAGCTACAAAAGAGGGGAAATTGTGGAGAACCAATCTGAAGGAACAAAGACCATAGAAATATTTTTCATAACAGGATGGGAAACAAGAAGGATCCTGCTAAGTGTGAATATTTATTCCAGAAAATTTAAATTCTTTTAGTTCTGATGGTTGATAAAAAAAGTTCAACATTCATACTTGATATATGATATCTTTTCAGTATCCAAAACATTTTTTGTCTTGAAATTACAAGAAGACTTTCAAAATTTGAAACAGTCCAAAACTTATAATAGTAATATTTAAAAAACAAAGTAAAACTTTTTTTTTCACATTTAAATACCTTTGACTGAAAACCCACTTGCAATATGAATAGGTATAGAAACTTTTATACTCAAGAATAAAGCTTACAAATTTAAATCACTTTAAACTGTTTACTGTAATAGTAAACATATCTCTATGACAGAAAGGATCTTACAAAAATATTATCTACTAAGTTATTTCTGCTTTGATCACTTTGCAACTTGTTACTTTTTTTTTTTTTTGTTGTTATTTTCTCATCTATCACTGAAACTGCAAGGAATTTGTGAAAAAGAAATAAAGAAAAAATAAAGAAAACTTTATTAAGTGGTCTGCCTTTCTCAAAAATTCAATTACAAAAGCGAGAAACTAAAGCAAAATTTACCACTAAGGATTTTATTATCCATACCAGAAGGGCTTTCTTGACTGGACAAATATACAGGGTGTCCCTAAAGTCTGGAAAACACAGGAAATCTCATTAACTTTTTTTTTTTTTTTAACTTCCATGGTTTTGTTGAAAGAACTGACTGCTTTCTTGTGAGTGGGGAGGAAATGTTGCTGAAAATTTCATTTTTTGAAAATATGCATTTTTGCTTATGTGTCCAGACTTTAGGGAAACCCTTTATACTGTTTTCTTAAAATTATTATAACCAAATTCAAAAAACATTGAAACATTCCATATCAGATACCACCACTTGTAATTTGCTCTGAGTGTTTGGTGATTCTGAGAAGCAGGTAATCTGCCTGCCTATTAATAACAGGCATTACATTTGATACTAGTTACCATCTCTTCAGTGTCAGTAGTGAACAAAAATTAAAGCTGACTACAAAACACATCCATTAAAAACAGGCTCCAAGAAAAGAATTAATGCAATGCACAAAAATTGCTTAGTATCAGGAAATTCAATTTTTCATGACATCCATCTACAATGTCACTGTTATGTAGAAACTACTACTACATGAAATTAAGGAAAAGTATTAGCAACCATTCTTCCTGTTATTTAGTTAAATCACAAAATTAAATCTGTGACATATCATTTCAGAATCATATTAAGAAATATGTGTGTGTGTGCACGCATGTGTAAAAATTCAGATATAACTGAAAATGTATCTGTAAAAATAATGAATAAAGACAAAAAACTTTGGTGACATTTCATCCTCTAGAGAACTTTATAAAAACAAATCTGAGAATTTTTTTATTTCACAAATATTTATAAACAAAAGTAAAAATGTAATTAGTTCTTTAATTTGTATTATTTTTTAAACATACTTGTTGCAAAAAAAAAAACAAATCCTTACATCTGCCTTGATAAGGCCATCAGAGGTCAAAACATGCTAAGATAACTTTTCCTTTATATATATATATATATATAGATAGATAGATGAGAGAGAAATCAGAGTCAGTTTTATGCATCAATTAAAACAATTGTTAAATCTTAATATATGCAAAATATTTTTTAAGTTTTGAGTTTATTTATCTGTGAAAAATATAACCTGTGAAATATGATCCTTCATGACTTGATTAGACTACTTGTAGATGCATATTATTGAAACTGAGTTGTTTCTGATTTCATCACAAATGACTCATCTTACTGAATCTTAGTACCTAAAAAATGTTGCATGACAGAAGTATTAAGGTGGTGCTGAAAAATTCTAAGCCCAAACATGAATCCTAAAAAATGATGTTTGGTCATATTTTGGAAAGTAGGTCAGGCCAAGCACTTTCAGCAGTACCTCATGTGAGGAGAAAAATAAAGAAAATAAAAAGCACGTGAATTCTGAAAAGCTCACAGATTAAAGATAAGATATACAAGATATCTGGGCTGAAAAGAGTAAGAGATTATATAGATTGCTAAAACAGTGACAAAAGGGTAAAATTTCTGGTTTATTTTTATTTTCATATTATTTATGAAAACTTTCATGTGACAAAAATAACTTCAATCTATATATTTAAAGATTGAAATTCATCTTTTGCTAATTCAATGCATGCTTGGACTTTAGGGTCACATTTTCCATCCTCTGTTAAAATATTTTAGCTGACAATCATACTTTCTGTATTCTTACAGTTGCTGGTTCATCCCTTCTAACTACCCTGTCTAGGAGATTCTGTAGTTTTCTATCAGTGTTTGCCATCAACACCATGTTGTTTGCATATCTTACATCATTAAGATTATGCTCAGTGATAAATCCTTGTAGGATTTCCCTCTCCTTTAGGATAGGCTTGCAGTAGAAATTGAAAAGATCCAGTTAGAAGACACATCCTTGACTTACACACTTTCTTTTTTTCCTTTAACAGCACTCCTCATTAAATAATAAAAATGAGAAAACCATTTTCTTTAATACTTGGAAGAAAAAGGTTTCTGACTTCAAATTATATCCTCACATTTTTTTTCTCATTTTTGTTTGGTGAGGGATGAAATAAAAGGGAGTTTCTCTTTGATTATTTTTATGCAAATCGCCATGCTTTCATTTCACTTTGGGTAATGTCCATAAAAGTAAAACAAAAAATTTTTTTAGTCATGATGATATACTATGAACAGTTAATTTTAATGGTTATTAATGCTTTCAACATTTCATACAAGCTCATCCACTGAGGATATTTTTATTCTAAAGAAAGTTTTCATTTTGTATTTCTTTCATGAAATATTTTATGAAATCCAGATGCTTATTCTATAAAGCATCATTCCAAGATGCCATTTAAAATAAACAAGCCTGGTTAGTTAAAAAAAAAAAAAAAAAAAAAAAAAATATATATATATATATATATATATATCTCAGAGATGGCAGGAGAGAGTTGGCTAGGTCACCAAGGAGGAAGCCTGGTATTTTTAGAGAACAGATTAAAACCTCTAATGACTCTCAGAATAAATATAAACATCACCGATAAAGATTTCCAGCTCACTGCAAGGATATGTGTGTGTGTGTGTGTGTGTATATATATATATATATATATATATATATATACACACACACACACCTAAAAAGATACCTATAGTTCAAAACACATTTTAAAAATGAAAATTCCTTCAGGAAGCTTTTATTTTAGTTTTAATTCCAAGCTAAGTGATTAGAAAACCTATTATAATAATGACTATTGCGTATATGTGTGTGTGCACATATTTCTCTCCTGTCATGTTCATAGAGATACAATAGCAAGGCAGCATCAGCTTAGTTTATTCTCTTTGCCACCAGTTATTCAAATTTACTATCAGTTATAAAAGCTCTTGCTGCATGTTTGCTCTTTAACAGTGCCTTTTATCTTTCAATAATTATGTCATCAAGTAGTGAAGAATATATATATATATATATATATATATATATACACACACACACAAGAAATCTAGAAGTGAGCCACCACCTACCAGTTTCACACTACGGTTCTTCAGGGTAAAAGGCTCTTGAGATTTTTTTTTTCTTTCAAATGGGCACTAGACGTATTGTTCTTGTTAAGTTAGCACTATTTTCGGAAGTTTAGTCTGTTATTATTAGTGTTGCCTTACTGTGATTAGGTTCATTACTATATATATATATATATATATATATATACACACACACACATAATTATAATAATAAAGACCATTGGGTATTTATAGTCTATATATAGTTTGCTGTCATTTTTTATGGCAAGGGTACCCTCGTTAAAAAAACAATTAAATAATGAAAAAATCCTTTGGTTTTTTTTCCTCTTGATAACAATCTTGATGATAAAACTCTTTTTTATTAAGTTTAGGGCACTTATATCAGATATGCAATGCACACTGGTATAAAGTACAAGTTCTATATCGTGAAGAGAGGGCATTTCATGTCCAACAAGACTAGAGAAATATGATGAATCAAGGAAGTTGCTGAACAAATTCAAGCATCCCCAGAAGCCTGTCATGGTCTGGCTCTATGATGAAAACTTTGACCAGAATCAAGAGGTGAACAAAAGAAATGACAGCTGGCTTTCAGACACTAGAGAGATACTATGATGCAAATCAAGTTATCTTTGATGATCACAAGGCTCATGAGCAATGAAAACTGTCACACCTGTCTTTCCTTAGCCAATACTGGTGTCTAGAAGGAAGTGCTGGACACAGTGGTCAAGCTCTGGATTAAATAGATACCACAGAGAGAACAATGCAGATCTACTCTTACATGGTCTTCATGACCCAGGAGTGACTGGTCAAGAATGTTCCTGATCACATCACATGCACATCATATGTAATTCATACCCTCTTCAACGCTTGATTTGGCATCAAGAGGAAGATTAACTGGTGTTCCAACAATATCAAAGATTTATAAATATAATAGACAATATGAAGGAAAACAATGTGATTCAGCCATGCAACTGCATTAAGGCCATTTCTGAGGCTGAAGGTGGTTTTATTGAACAATCTTTTCTAAGCTGAACATGTGTACATGATTCTTTAATACACTTTTTTTTTTCACTATATCTTTTACTCTTGATCATTTATTACCAATTAATAGACACACTATAGTACTGATACTAAATTACTATGCATACAAAATTTTCCTAAAAATAAACTGCTCCTTTTAATATCTAATGATGCTTACACATCAGCTTATTTTCATTAAGATTGAAATGGATAAAAAGTAAAATACAGCAAAGAATTGATTGTTTAAAAACTTATAAACAAAACGGATCACATTTTTCATTCTGGAAATTAAAGTCTAGTTCAGAACCTACTCTTAATATATTTACATATGTCCCTCTATCAACATAATTATAGAGCTTAACTTCAACAGCATTCATGTTTAGTGATTTCTCATTGAATAAGTTTTATTGAAATGTACATAGAATAATATTTGACCCCTGTACTAATTTCACTATGATGATAATATATTGATATCTTCATAGGTCATTTGCTGGCATTTCCATGATATATTTAGTAAACCTGTACTAATCTGTCACCATTAATGGAGCTCATTGCCAAATATTGAGGTGCTCATTGATATTTCCTTCTGTATGAAATGAGTCACATGGGATAGATCTGAAGAGACATCTGCAGCCATTGCATGCCTAGGGTAGAAGGGTTCAGAGGATGGGGAGCTCCAACTTATCTTTTTGGCTTTCTTTGACGATTTGTCTTCTGGTGTTTTTGAAGGATATTTTTTTTCATGGACTGCTCTTCTCTAATTAGTTCTATCATGCTCAAAGACTTCTTCTCACAGAAAGGTACATGTGGTGGTATTGGAAAAAAATAGATTGAAATTTGATCATTGAAATCATTATGGAAAGTGGGTCGGATGGAGGAAGTTTCATCACCTCTTTGTCAAGAGGTAAGCCAAGATGACCAGGTAATCAAAAAGCAGTATGGAAAAAAAAAATAAAAAATGAAAATATGACTGATAAAGAAATACATGTTACTGAGTAGGAAATAGATGCATTCATTCGGCAGAGTAATCATTATATTTCAAGGAGTTAAAAAAGGGTGTGGCCACAGAAAACAGCTGTTCTATCTAAGCCTATTCATAACAGACGTGTAGGCTAGAGATAAATGCAAAACTAACCTTATCCAATTGATCAATTTCATTGATTCCTTTCTAACAACAACATTCTCACCATCCTGTATCATTCAGAGAATCTATATTTAATCTTAAACTTATAATTATATTTCAGTATAACCAGATGTTCCATAGTAATTAAATTCAATATATAACTATTTCTATTTTAGCTACAATATATCTAAAAAAATATAACTAGTGATGTGTCATCAGTGCTGTCCACAGTTTTTTTCAAAGAAACTAAGATCATTCAATCTATCCCTTATACCTTGATTTTATTCAAGTAGCATAATGGAATTAAAACTTAAGTAGTCCGTGTATAAGAACTATTATGTATCATCTAATTTTCTTTGGATTAGTTAGCTTAACTAAAGTATTAACATTAAAGAAACTATGTTATAGTTAGTTACAGAACACCATAAGCTATATTGGCTGACCAATTCATGTACACTACACTTGGAATAGAACACAGGTGATACATGCACTGATTTTCAATTTTCTATTATAATCAGGAAAATAAGAAATAGCTAATATCACAAACACTGTCAGATGCTCAGACTCAGATTTTCAAGAAAAAGTTTTAAAAAAATGTTTAAAATATTACATTGACATACCTTTGATGCAATATTATCACAAACATATCCAAGTATTTATCAATAACAATTTTTAAATAATTGCAAACCAAGTGAGTGAAACAGTTATAAAAAGTTATTTTCAAAATGTAACCTCCAGATCACACCATTTAACTATCAGTTACTACATAAAGATAAAAATGTTAAATTTAAAAAAAAAAAAAAAAAAAGGAGAAATTGATATTAGGCATTTTAAATCCATAATTATAGCATACCATAAAACTGCTTTTTATCTCACATTATATATATATATAAAAACAGTTGTCATCCCCTTAAATTAAAAAGATCTATCGTATACAGCTCATTACTAAGAATCAAACGCATATGCTCAGACCATCTAGATTTTCTATACAACATTAACAACCTAACAAAGCAATTTCTAAAATGTAAATACCCAATAAAAATAAAAAGAAACACTAAATAAAACCATCTACATAAATCGTAACACACTTCTCACATACAAAAGAAAAAACAACCAAATTCCCATGGTTTTTAACCAATCAATATTTCCACACACTTATTCAAAATTTTAAAAATGATTACAAGAAACTCCAATCAAACAAAAAAAAATCAGACATTTTCGATAAACCACCCATAAATGCAATGAAACAAACACCCAACCTATCAGCTATCCTCACCTCTACCAAATATCTAAAAAATACAAACCTATCAGGGAATTACAAATGCAATAAATCTCATTGTTTAGTTTGCAAACATTTAGTAAACAATACAGTATTTTCTATACCCAACATCAAATTACACCCACCATGCCTCTGCTTAATATGTCCAAATAGTGGATATAACAGTTTTAGATTCCATTTTAATAATCATAAACTAATCATACACCAAAACAACCCTTATTCCCCCATAGCTGAACACTTCAATCAACCAGGACACACATTAGAAAACTGCAAATGTTTACTGATAGATTCCGATTTTAGTTCCACATACTCATGCAGAAAAAAAGAAAAATACTGGATTTTAAAATTAAATACATATAGGCTAGGGTTAAATAGGAACTTAGGTATTTTGAATCTTTATAAATATTTCAATAGTTAAACATTTTTTTAGATACACTTTAATAATATTTTTAAATGTTGTTTTAAAGAAAAATTTTTTTCAGTTAGATATACGTTTAAAAATATTCAGACTGCTGCTTTCTGCATCACGTGATGGACGCTTCTAGTTTAAATTTTAAAATCATTTATTTCTGATGAAAGGCCAATCTGAAACATATATATATATATATATATATATATAATAGAAATAAATAAATACTGTCAAAAAAAATACATTTTTAACTTACAACTTTTTAGTAGTTTTTCCTATATATATATATATATATATATATATATATATATGATGTGGCCTTGGTTTTAAGAGCACTCAAAAAAAACACGAACGCAACGGATTGGGTTAAATACATATATTGAAAACAATACAAAATACAATACAACATATAATAAATACTGATAGTCAATCAAATATAAACACTTAACAGAGTCTTGAAGTATCGCAATAATGCTACTACTACAACAGTTACTTGACTTAGTCCCTCACCAAGTACTGTCTCCTGGCTTAAATAGAATCTGGATGAGTTCACTCTGATATGTGGGTAATGCTCCAACAACAATATATATATATATATATATATATATATATATATATCCCCACCCCCTATCTGGGTACTGGACATCCCACTCCTTCTACCCTCTCTCTCTCAGCCACTTTCAACGCACAAGGCTTATTAACTGGCAAGAACACGCCGAAATTATCCTGAAGAAAAAAATGAAAATTCAAAAATATATAGAAATTTCAACTTTTTCAATATGCTATCTGCAAGTAGTAAGTTCAGATTTTCTATTAATTTATTCTACCGAATCTGTTTTTCTCTTTTACTAATATACACTAAATTGTTTGGTTGTCTAAAAGCAGTTTCGAAATATAGGATTGAGGTTTATTTTTTCTGCTAGTAGAAACTTTAAAAAAAAAAAAATCGTAGACTGTTACTGTTTGAAATCAGCCTTTTTATTCCCCAACCCCTATCTGAGTACTGGACATCCCACTCCTCCTACCCTCTCTCCCTCGGATCGCCCAGTTCACACTCCACCCACGTCTATTGAACAGGTTAAGAGGCTCATCCCTTGTTCCCTGTAATGGATGTGGTTTCCGGCTTTCTCTTTTCCAATCTTTTCACTATTACGTAGCCCCCTGCACATCAGTGGCGTTATCACCCCAAGCAAGGTGGTATGATTAAAAAAAAAAAAAAAAAAAAATACATATATATATATATAGATATGCACAAAATACAGTATTATCAGTTTTGCTAAAAATACCAACTTATTGCTTACAGTCCAGCAAAAACACTTGATAATGAGATACATCAAGAACAATATTACTAAAGTACATAAAATTTAAGTAAAAAGCACCAAGTCCTTTTATAAAATACACCATGTGCTTATATATTTTGCAAATAAAACATTTTTAATCTTAGTTTTTGAAGATTTTTATAATTAAAAAAAGTTACCAATATCTAGAATTGAACCTTTGCTCATTTTACATTCAAATTTAATGTTTTTATAACTACCTCTTAATAGCAAAAGTTGGTAAATATCTATGTAAAACTTATGTATTCACTAAAAAGGAAAAAAAAATGAAAAGAAAGAAAGAAAAAAAGCAGAATTTATTGGTACAAACTCATTTCCAGAAAAATTTTGAGTTCTATTTATAAAATATCACAGTTATAGCCCAATTAAGAGAATAAACTAAATGGAGTGGATTGTTTGGCTGAGAGAAGTTTGACAATAAATTTGTTGAGGAAGCACTACCACTCCTTGAGATAAGGTATTATAGCAAGACACAATACACTTTGTTCTAAAACAGATGAACAAAAAGTTATTTAGTGTTATGACAACAGTCAAGATTTGATTCCCTAGTCAGAATAAAACTCAAATTGGAAGAGAGAGAGAAAGAGTTACATATATCAAGGAACATTTGTACTGATTCAAATAAAATTTCGAAAAGAGAGGAAAAAAAATGTTTACTTTGGTTCATCTAAGATAACTGCAGTGTTAAGGAAGTTAATGAAAACAAATATTTCCAATTGTTCACAGCTGGATTATTTTGCTGATTTTTCGACATATGAATGGATGGTCAGCCACTCATTTGCAAGGATGCTGGTCTACTAGGGTGGCTAGTTAATCCCTGTTGCAAACTTTCTCGGGCATATTTATGTTTGCTGAACATCCACAGAGCCCACCTGTGGTTTATACTGCAACTATGCTGAGTGAACCTTAGTTACAGTTTCTGGGAAAGAGTGCATTGTCTAGCATGATCAACAGTCTAAACAAGGACAGCATGCTCAAACCCTCAGTCACAATGACTTGTAATTCATGCTAGTAGAAACATCAATGTCTTCCAAAGGTTCCGTCTACCCAATTTCACTTACTAAGCCATGGTAGGGTTTTCAAACACTTTCCAAAGATGATGCATACTGAGATTGCCTTTTCCAGTCAACTTCTTGACAAATCAACCTTTGTGAGATTCAACCCCAGGTCTCATTGTCAAAATGAGGATGTTCTAACCACTCAGCCAGGTGACCATTTTCCAGCATATATGAAGATACCAGTGATGGAGTAAAGAATAATTCATCAGAGGGGAGAAAAAAAAATATGGAACTTAAAGTCTTATATCAATCACCTAATTATACCGAATGTCTTTTGTCTGCTTCAAGGTGATTATTGGCTTAATATTCTAGTTAATTCAGGTAAACATTATATGGTTTACTCAACCCAGGAACAGTCTCCTAAGTACTCTTCTGTCTAAAATAATCCGAGCTGGTTATTTAAATTTTGATCTTTTTTTTTGTTTAACACCTAATTTTCAATCCATCATTTTAGACTCACAACCCATGTTTATTTTCCACTTTTTTCCAGCTTATCTGTTTATTCTAATGTCCTATTTGTTCTGAAAGCAAATTCATTTTGAGTAAATTTTCCAACTTACACACTATTCCAGATTTAAGATTATGTACTTAACCTTCATGTTTAAGAACTCATTTAATGTTGTGAAGCTCAAATACTCCCATTCTCTTAAATATGATGATTCTGAGTTTATAAAATTTTCCGAAATTTATATAAACTTTTTTTCACTTAACCATGTTACATAGTGACACAACATTTAGTAAATCACATGAATAGATATGATAAAATCATTAACCTTTAAGAGTGTGTTATCAAAAGTATTATGACTTGTATGCTTAAATTTAAAAAAGAAACAGTGTTCAAGCTTCGTTAAAGGAAAGGTAATAAATGCTAGCTAATAAATCAGAGTTAGTAGAAAAAGATTACTTTTAATGTTCAAATTTTTCATCCTTCCCTACAAAACTGCCACAATCTGTGACAGTCAATTAGCACAGCAGAAATGATTTAAAGATTTATATAATAATAATAAAAAAAAAAAAGTTAAAAATCTGACATTTGTTCAGATTTTGTGAAATGAATCAGATTGAGAACTTTAACATCCACCCAATGTCAATAATGCAAATATTAACAACAAACAATATTTTGGTGTATGACACATCTCATCCTGTAAAACTTCATATTTTAGGGATACAATCCTGCCAATTTCATTTAGTTGGTTAAGGTTTCTATCACTTTTGTTATTAAATAGTTAAACAGGAACAAAAACAAAAAGAACCTAAATAAAATATACAAAACATTAAAAAGATTTTTATTCAAATTTCTCAGTGTCCAATCTTCATGTACATGTTTTTTGCATTCGAACTTGTTTAAATATCTGCCATTTCTTAAGGCCGATTCATTCATGTTTTATATTCATTAAGTATTTTTAGGATATGTGAATTTGTTGGAATTCTTTTGTTTACAGACCAGACATGGGTAATTGTTTGAATATGTGGGGGGGGGTTGTTATGTATATTGGAGTTTGTCTGGTTTTATGTAAGGTTTGTACGTTCTGTTATTAAATGTTATATCCAAGAAACTTACTATTTTGTGGGAGAATTTTTTTTTCTATTGTAAATCCTAAAGTTGTGAGGATTTTATTTCTTTTATTTTTTCTTTAGTTCTTTCATTGTGATTTCTTAAAATTAATAGACTGTCATGCTTGTATAGACCTAGGTTTTTGTTAATAACTCCACCAAAAAATCAGCTTAATGAGCCACATAACAAAACTCATCATTTATATTGATGAACAGTTGCATGCAGCAGAATTAGCCCAGAGATAGGACAAAAACAGTGTAGCTTTGTTAAAGATATCAGAACAAGGAATGCGATATTCATACTCAGAATGCTATCTGAAAGAGAAATAGAAATGCAGTAGGAACTATCTGTGCTTTATAGACTATGCAAAGGCATTTGACAAAGTACAGCACAAAGACTTGATAGAGATGCTTGACAACCTCGACATTTTCAGAAAGACGTTAGAATAATCAAGAATATATATTGGCAGCAAACCGCTTGTATACAAATAGGAAGTGAATTCAGCAGGTATACAAAAATTTCTATTTAAGACAAGGATGTGTTTTCTCACTGGATCTATTCAACTTATACAGCAAAACAATTCTGAGAGAAATAAAAACCTTGCCAGGATTTGTCATTGGCAGCCACAGTCTCAATTTTTGAACTTTTTCAAGTCATTTTGGAAATGATTGTTGAATTTTCTTATTTCTAAATTATTGATTATGTTCAATTCATTTTAAGAAGCAAGGAGGTTATTTTGTTGTGGACATTTCATTGATGTAAATCCAAATTTGTTATTATTGTTGTTGTGGTTGCCACCATTGTCAAAAAAATAGAATAATTTTCATCTTAGACATTTTATACAGTGTTCTATTTTTTTCTGTGAATTATTTTGTAATCATTTAATGTGAGTATATTTTTTTAAGGAGTTATTAAATTATATTGATTCTGTCTTGATGTCAAAACTTTTTTTTTTGGAGAAAATATAATAGCAGAATTGAATGCTGTGAAAAAGTGACCAAAAAAAACAAAAATCAGTAAAAGTACTCAACTGAGAATAATCTTTTAGAGATAAGGCAATAGAAATGTCAAGATTGTAGGAAGGCAAAAATGCTGACAGTCAGTAGGATACTGAGAGAATAGACATCTGAGGCAAGTAGTCTTTGCAATAAAGTGCTTGATACCAAAGTTAATGTGTGTGTGTATTCAGTAATCTTCAATAACTGATAGAATAATATTATTCTTAAGATTGTTATTCGATATCAGTCACTGCACTACCTCAAGATTGAGTTCACACAGAAGAGTACTAGATGCAAAATTATTTTCATGAAACAGGTTAAAAGATTGTTAAAAAATAAAGAAGATACTGATGGTTACTGTAAAACCAATCTTGATAATACAAGAAAAAGATTAATAGTATCTTTAAAATAAGTTTCAGGAACACAGAATCAATTTGTTTATTATTATAAGTAGAGTCATTAACACATACAACATTGTAGAATTGTTATGGTTTCAGCTGATTTAATCTTCAACCCTTTGTTCACAAATTACACTTGGAGGCTGAAAAATAGATTATCTGAAACAAAACAGCAGTTATACAAAGATTCTTAATATTATTTTAGAAATCCAGCTCTAGATATCATGAACAAACTGTTTTATCGAGAATTCCTCCATCATAAAAAAAATTTTAATGATTATATAGTACAATGCCCAAGGTTTTTACCCACCTTAAAACTATTGTGAATTTTTAATAAATTCACAACTTTTACACAGAAATTCTGCATCATATTTATTCATTAAAAAAATTACATTTTTGCAAAAGATTCTATAACTAGTGTAGAAAAAATACAGAAGAATACCTACACAAATAAAATGTGAATGGCCATCCAAGACATTGTATTTGTCTTTTGTAATATAGAGAACACTTGAAGCATAAAATGGAAAGTAGCAGATCAAGGTGACATGAGGGGCAATTAATATTTCTCAAATTAAAACTTAACAAAATCCAGTACATAGATGGGGTTCAATAAAAATCATTAAACTACCTCATTTTAATGACAACTTTGGAGTTAATGACCATTAAAATGAATTTTTAAAACTAAAAAACCGATAACATAAAATATCAATATTTTGTTTATTATTACATGGAAAAATGTGCACGTAAAAAGTAATATTCTTAAGATTATATTAAACCTGGAAAAGAACAGGACAAGATATTCTAGTGAAGTAAAAAAATAAGAAATTTCTCAGAACATTGCATTCAAATTTGATTTTTAGCTGCAATATAACAAGAAATTTCTTAATTTTTACTTCACTAGAATATCTTGTCCTGTTCTTTTCCAGGTTTAACAACTTGGCCTTTACTTTTCCAGGTTTAATATAATCTTAAGAATATTACTTTTCATGCGCATTTTTTCATGTAATCCATGATTTTTCCAAGCATTGCTATTAATATAAATTTAATGCTGAAAACAGTATTCAAAAAAATTTTTTTTAAATTTATATGCAATTGATTAAAAAAAAAAAAATTGATTATCTATAATCAATTCTGATAGAATAAGTGATAAGCAACATTGGACAAAAATGATAAAAGATATCTGAATTTAAATGTTGAAAACTGCATGCAAAAATATTAAATAGAAAAAAGTTAAAGAATAAGATTTATTATTAGAAGCGTTAGTCACTCACTTTTGTACTTAGTCTCCCTTTTCAAACTTCACATATTTTGATGTAACTTTTTTCTACTGGACCAAACTTCAAATATTTTTTTCAAATTGTACTTAAGGAGATGTCCTATCCAACTCTCTAAACTGTTTGAAATTTGGTTAAAAACTGAATTAGTGGTTGAATGATAGTATAAATTTATAATTTATCATTATTTATAATATAAAAAGGCAAAACCTAATGAAGAAAGGCATAAAAACAAATGTAACTTCCTTTACTTTATTCATCCATTGTTAAAACATTTCACATTATTTCAGAACATTTATGAATTCTAGTTGAGATAATTTGAGTAATATACTTTAGCAGATTTGCCCCAAAATCTGGAAGCAGATGTTAAAAAAAAAAAAAAAAAAAAAAAAAAGGAATAAAAAAATAAAATCTAACCTTTTGGTTCAAATAAAAAAAATAAATAAATAAAAAATGTATTATAAAATACATGCTATACAATTTTTTTTATTCTTCCTTGAAACAAAGAAATTGTCAAAAGAATACAAAGTTTACCAACTGAACAATCAGAACTGAAACAAATACATAAATAGCATACTGAGTAATCAATTTATCACATGTAATTATTTGTGAATGAGAACAATGAAAAATTGATTGAACAACATCAGGTCAACAGTCAACCTTTATTGATATTTTCAAATCAATAAGGTTTGTACTTCAATATTAGCATAATGAAAAAATGCTAACATTAAGACCTTATATATTAAACAACAGAAAAGTAAATGTAATGGGTTTTTTATTATTATTTTTAAAATATACTAAAGTGGAAATACAATCAGTAGATGAAGTCAAGCTCACCTAAGATTTAAATGCATTATCAACAGCTAATGAGCAAGTATAGAAGAAACATACAAAGTATAGTATCTAGATTTAACTACTAGTTCACCTTAGTTGAATTTTACTTATGTGTCTACATACAAATAAAGGTCAATTCTGGTCCTGTTTTTTTATAGCAATTGAAACTCAAAATCATTAACAATGTTTACTGTAAAATCATTTAGAGAGATCAAATTCATGTTTTTACTGTTTTGGGGTTTGTTTGTTTTTTTAAGTTTTGATATTTGAATAGACATTTAGTTTTTATTTTAACTTAAATATATTTGTTAAACTTTTCCAGTTTAGCTATTCCCAGTGTTCAATAAGCTGAATATTAACTTTAGAAACAAATAAAATCAAACGTTCACCTTAATTGGCTCAACTCAGAGTTTTGCGAATGATATCCAATAGCCTGGGTGGTTGATAGTAAAAGTAAATTTGCAGAAATCAAATTTTTAAGACATTACTTTTCCCCAGAAAGATATCAGGTTTTTACATCAACTTCTTATATGTTTATATCAGCTCGGAACGAGAAATCGGGGAGCCGAGTTTGAATTCCAGCTGAATTCATTGCCTTCACTTATGCGCAAATACCCTTGGGAAAGGTATTAATCCGTCTATTCCTTCCAGTTATGGGTTAAATAACAGGATAGATTAGGTTCTATAGCCTTGGTCGGCAACCAGTCTACCGCAGAAAGCAATGGCAACCTACTGCGGGATAATCTTCTGCCCAGTCAGTTATGTCTATTTCGAGACATGATCGCCCAAGCGTGTATCACGTATGGCACTTAACTGACTGACTGATGATCTAATCTAATTTGAAAGTTTGTATGTATTACAGAGTGTTTACACAAAGTACTTCTGTTTTAAGATGTTTTTACATAGATTCCTAAACATAGTTAAAAAAAATGTTCTATTTTCAGTTTATTGGATAAGATATACTTCACTTCTCCATTTGTTATATCTGTCTTTAACGACAAAGAATTTAAAAGCATTCTCTACCAAAAAATGGTAGAATTTTTTTGTGAAACATTAAATATTTTCAAGCTTTCATAACAAAATTATCTATTTTGATGAAATATTTCAATCCTCTTTAATTCAGAGAGTATTGAACAGTTAATTTGATCTTTGACATGAATTGTGGCAATTTATTATCTCTCCTGAAATGATTTCCTAAAATCACCAACAAATGTTATATGCACAAATAAGAAATAAAAGATTGAATAAAAATAAATTCAAATATAAATAAATTTATATGTAAAAAGACAATGAATAAAGACAAAAGGAAAACTTTTCTTTACGAACATTTACCTTAATAAAATATCTCAGAAGATGAAATGCAGTGGTAAAGTAGTTTTCTGTTTGTCTTTATTCATATCTTTTCTCATATATATATATATATATATATATATATATAGTGTAGTACACTTGGTATGTAATCCGGGTAAATTCCAAAAGAGACAAACTCGGGAGAACTCAATGTTAAATTCATTTATTTAACAGAGTAATATTTTATAACAGATTTTTTATTATTAATTTGGATGATACATATTTCACCGCTTTGATGTTCTTAGCACGGCTTGTCAGACCATTTGGATCTGACGAGCAGCGCTAAGAACATCAAAGCGGTGAAATATGTATCATCCAAGCTAATAATCAAAAATCCATTTTAATATATATATATATATATATATATATATATATATCTACATTAATGATCTCCCCGATGCCATTAAATCCCAAGTAGGCATGTACGCCAATGACACCACAATTTACTCTCGCTTCGATCACAAACCCAGTGGAGGCAACAAAGCGAACCTTGCTGCCGAACTTGAAAAGGACCTCCAATTTGTAGTAGACTGGGGTAGGAAATGGCTCGTAAATTTCAATGCTTCTAAAACGAAGCTGGTATCAATTAACCACCATAGACAATCGTGTCTACCTCCCATTAGCATGGAACAGGCTTGCCTCCCAGAGAGTAAAACACTACGCCTCCTTGGCTTTACACTCTCGGCGGACCTCAAATGGAATGACTATATCGAATCCATTGCCAAATCCACCACTATGAAAGTCGGTTCTCTGTGCAGGGCCCGGAAGTTTTTCCCATCTAAATCTATCCTGCACATATGTAAATCTACCATCTGCCTGCGCATTGAATACTGCTGCCACATCTGGTCGGGTGCCCCTGCTACTCTCCTCGGGCTTCTTGACAAAATACAACAGATAATCTGTAACATGATTGATACTGACTTGGCAGACTGGCTACAACCACTCTCTCACCAGCATGATGGGGCTTCCCTGTGCCTCTTCTATAAATACTTTCACGGCTTCTGCTCCGATGAACTTAGATCATTGGTGCCACCTAGGTACGAATTTACATGAGATACTAGATTAGCAACTAGGTCCCACCCTTTAACAGTGAAACAGATAAGATGTAACCGTAATTTCTACTCCAATAGCTTCTTTTCTCACGCTTCCCGCCTGTGGAATTCCCTTCCACATGTCTGCTTTCCCGATGCTACAATCTCCAGGAGCTTAAATGTAAGGTCAATAGACACCTATCACACTAACTTGCATCTATTCTCCCAATACTCTCACCATCTACCCAACCCTCATTCTCGGTATCCTTACCCGTCTATCACCCTCCTTCTGACACATATCTAACCATCCTTTCTCACTACTTTCCCCTCTATATAACCCCCTGCACAATAGTGGCAGTGAAATGCCTTGCTCGGGGTGAAATGATTAAAAAAAAAAAAAGAAAAAAAAAAAAAAGAGAAAGAAAAATATGGCATGTAAGGTATTTGAGGACATGTTATTTTTACTACAGCAACATTATTTGACTTTATATTTTCTATATTTCAGAATTATCAACAGCAGACCTTCTGCTTACACAAGAAATAAAGGGCACACAGTTATTGTGGTTATAAAGGCTGAGCATAGTAATTAACAAATAGCACAATTTTTAAAAGTTGCTAAATCCTTTGTCTACAAAGTTTGCAAGAAGTTAGAGGCCAAAGACAGAAATGTATCACCAGTATCAAAATCTAAGAAACATTCCAGACACATTGATACCATTAGAACACTTTAATTTATTCAGAAAGTACAGCAGACCATTGATAGCAATCCAAGAGGATCCATGAAGTCAAATTCAAAAACCACCATGTTAAGGAAAAAAAAAAAATCCAAAATATTCATGAAAACATCAGTCTTATGTGATGAGAAAAGGTCATTTTATTTTTGAAAAAAATAAAGATTGCTTAATCAGATCTAAGAGGCTCCTACACAAACTAAAAATCCAGCAGATAAAGGGTTCATTTGATTCTTCTCAGTAGATCACATAAGCACTAACATTTGGCCTCCAAGTTACCCAGCTCTCAATCCACTGAACTACTATGCATGGAGCATAGTTGAGAAAGAGGTTAATTAGCACACTCAAAATATGAAAGAATCAAAAAAGCCTCTATAGTCAGAGTAATATCCAATATGAACAAGGCTCACTTGATCCTAACATGTAGGCAATTCAGACCTCGCACAGAAGCCATTATCGAAGGTGAAGGAGACTTTATCAAATACAATTACCAAACAATATTCTTATCCTTACAACTCTTTCAATAAAAAGGCATCCTTATCTGTTTCTAAGAGTTATTTTGTTTAAGTATAAATCTGTCCTCAAATACCTTTATGCACCATGTGTGTGTGTGTGTATGTATATACACATTGTCATCTGCAGACAGATCTGTTTCACTGAATCACAGCTCATCAGTACGGTTAGAATGATTGCTTTTTAACCCAGGATTGAAACCCGACCAAATTGGCATCAGTCAGCAATTCTACCTCTGGGCTATGGGCGTTCAATGGAAGAAGGCAGATCTTTTAGCATATATATTATCATTATACACGCCCAATAGCTAGGAATGAGCAATACGTACACACACACACACACACACATATATATATATATATGTGTGTGTGTGTGTGTGTGTATATATATATATATATATATATATATCTTGTTCTAATGTAACAAAACTTGGACATTTATATTTATTATGAGGCTTAGCCAAAAAATAATGAAAAGTACTTTGTTTAATAAAAATATCAATGAGTTACTAAAAAACAGGAGGTGGTAGTCATGTCACTAAATGTCTGAAAATTATTATTGATCTGGAATATGACAAAGTATACACCAAAATCTTTGGTAAAATTAAGATCTGACTGGTACAATACATTTCTGAACATTAAAAGAAATAATTGATGTGGCATTTAAATACACCAAAGATATTCTTAGTAAAAAAAAAAATCATTAACCTAACAAAATGAAGCAAATTATTTCAGAAAAAAAAAAAAAAAAAAAACATTGCTTGTACACAAAACTTATTCATGAATATAGATATAACAAATTCATTAGTAAATTTCTCCAATTAGACATTGACATTCACTAAAAGAGCTTTAAGATATAAATGACTATTTCGCTCTCTGAAATGGATACAGTCAACTATACATTATGTTTGGACATACAAATAGATCCATGAGATTTTAAAAGAAAAACCTGAAACACGTACATGTGAGCATTCACATATACATAAAGAATTATACATGTACATATAAAATAACAGACAGCACATGTATTACATCCAAGTAGCATTACATTGATTAATCATACATAGGGCAAATGAAGTTGGTACATTAAAATTAGTTTTCATTAAAGTTCTTTAAATAAAAAAAATAAAAAAAAGGCACTGAAAAGTTCTTGGCACAACAAAAATTACCAAAATTCTGCTCTTTGGCTTAAACCTCAGAAACAAATTTCTCAGCACTTCTGTATACTCCCACATTTGGTAGCTAGATTAAAAACACTATTACATTGAAGGAAACCATTTTCTTCTTGACACATTCAAGTACACCTAATTATACAAGCATTACATATAGTTGTTACTAGCATGTATGAAAGATTCTATGCAAACACTATTATGCATTTAGTTTTAATTAAATAAATACAGACATACAAAGGAAGTTAGATCTTAAAGCAGTCTCAGATGTTGAAGAACTTCCCACTGAAAAAAGATATTTTAATAACAAGCAGGAACAGCACAACAATCTCAAAAGTTAAGACAAAAAAAATAATTAATGAATTGCAGTTATTTTGAAGAACAACAAAAAAAGAAGTTTTTAATATGCAATGCCTTAAGAATAAATACATCCATTAAGAATAAATACATCCATTAAGAAGAAAACACTTCCCTTTTCTTTTATTGAGAATGAAGATTTGATATAAAACTAGAGTCAAAATACTAATTTCACACTTCACAATTTGATTATATTCAGAATTTTGTGTGTATGAAATTTTTAATGAAATTATTAATATATGTATCCTGAATTTTTCTACTTGAAGTTACAATTCTTCAAAAAGAAATCAAAGTCAGGATTTTAACTTGGATTGAAAACTATTTTTCATCAGTTTTGTTAAAAACAGACATTAAGAAATTTATCTTGAAATTTTCAACATTCATTGACCAAGTAGCTAGTACCAAAATTGGGTGATATAAATTTTTTTTTCTCAAAATAATTTTTGAGGAAAATAGGTTTCTCAAGTTAAATAATTATAATTTTTTGTATTGACTAGAGCTTCTTTCCTAACATTTTCTTCAAAATAGTGTCAAAGGTCATTATTATGTCATCATTTTTTCTTAGAGAAATGTGATGTCCATTTTAGGTGTTGAAAGTCCTCAAGTGATATAGTTTCTATTTGGTACAGTTAATAAGGAAATCTCAATGCTTTGCAGAAAAAACCAGAAATTTAAAATATTAGTTGAATAATACCTAAAGAGAACAAAAAACTGAACCAACTGTCAATCACAATATCTGATTAATTACCAAATGAAAAAGCTTTCAACATTATCATTTTAAAATATTTTATAAATCAACACCAACTGAATAGAAGTTACCGACAACAATTTTTTTATTTTTTTATTATTTTTTATCTTAAATAGGAATTCTTGTTTATACTGATTTATTCAAGCTAGTGTCATCATTCTAGTATTATGTTTCAACCTAGTTTTTGACAGTCACATTCTAGGTTTGTTTTGAAAACTCGCACAAGTTTATCAACTACTTATAAATCTACCCTTTGTCCAGGGTATATTGAACATTGCTGCTACATTTGGTTGGGAAATTCTATTACATATTTAAAGATTCTGGATTAAATACAAATAAGGATTTGCAATATTAATCCAGACATGACATCTCAGCTTTGGTCACTTTCCAAATGCCATAACACCTTTCCTGTGCCTCTTCTATAAATACTTATATGGTAATTGTTCTGATAAATTTTCCTCTATGATCTATATATATATATATATATATATAGGACTAGTTAGAACTTCAGTGACTGAAGTATTATAGTAGCTGTAGTAAGAATAGCAAGCATGTATGCGTTGTTTTGGCACAAGGAATACTGTGATATATTTGGGTCAGTAATTGTGGCTAGCTAAGTTTAATTATAAAATAGGATACAACCAGCATCCCCATCCCCTTTTGGCCTTGTGCCACATTTTCCTATTTTACAAAAAAAGAAAAAAAAAAAAAAAGAAAAAATTACTTTTCTTTTTTTCCCCTACTTAATGAATTTAAGCACAGTACTAGAGTGGCAGCAAGGTCTCATAATTTTACACTTTAAATGGCTAAATGTAACTAAGTTCTATGCTAACAGTTTCTTCTATCACATTTCGGCTTTTTGCTTTCCAGTCAACTTTAGTCTTTAAAAATTTAAATGCAATGCCAATCATTATCTTCTATCTTAATTCCTGTTCTTTTGTTGTTCCCTCTCCTTAATGTGATTTTTACCATCTTCTCACTCATGTTATTTCAGATTAATCAGATTTATTCTAACTAACGTTTGTTTTCTTCAATTCTTTCAACTCAAGTAAGAGAATAAAGCCACTAAAATACAATTTAATTGATGTATAACAGCAAGTAGCTGAATGCTGAAAAAGCAAGTGTTCTTAAACTGGAGTATATATACCCCTGGGTATATATGATAAAAGTTCCAGGGTTATGCAATCAAGTCTTTCACGCTCTTGTATCTTTCTTATGATTAAAAGTTCAAAGCTTTTGTCCTTCACAATAGGTAACAATTTGCTTTAAGTCTTCTCTTTAATTATCAACTCATTCAAAATCCCTTTTGAATTAATCCCAGACCTCTTCCACACAAAATAAATTTGTAAAATTTTGGAATGACTCAATGGCCAATCTTTTTTGAAATCTCTCCCCTATTAAAATGTTGGGAGTTCCTTCATAAAATTATACCCATCTTTGTCAGAAAAAAAAAAAAGGAAATGTTCAGAAAGTCTTGCTCTTCCCAACCCCTTACCTTTAGGAACAGGGTTTATTAGTGGTGGGTATAATCAAAATGAAATTTCCTGCAAGACACTTGAAAATAATATACATGTATTCTTCTAAAATGCTTTCCAGGATTGATTTACTTGTTGAAAAGGCTAAACTCATCCAAACACATAACTGTATTGAATGAAATCATAAACAAATACTACTTGTCTGTTATTTGGTCTATATTATCAATACATTTTTTTTTTTTTTAATCATTTCACCCTGAGCAAGGCAGAAATGCCACTGATGTGCAGGGGACTACATAACTGTAAAAAGATTAATTAGAAAAGAGTGAGGAGTACAAACTAGTTAGAAAGGAGCAATAGAAAGCTGAGAATGCAGGTGCGATGACAGATACATAGGTGGAGAGAAAGGGATGGTTATACAGGGGTGGGGAGAGAGCTAGAGTCCAGTGGTTAGTAGATGAGTATTGACTTTGCATTTAAATTACTGTCCAAAAGGGTACACAAAAACAGGCAGGCAAGACAAAAGAGGAAGAGACTTGAGAACACCCAGAAGAGATTGAAAACAAAGTCTCCCATAAAAGTAATATAAAGTATGTTCTAAAACTAAATGAAAATAGTCATTAATTAATGTTTACTTGTATTTAAACTAAGTTGCCTAATATAAAACAAAACAGTCAATGGCGCAGAAACTTCTGCAATAATTCAATCAATATCAAATTAAAATTCTTCAAATCTGTTCAGAAGGGACTCATCCTACTTGGTAAAATATCTAAATTCTACCAGATTTTCTTTTTGGTACCTCAAGCTTCCAAATTTAAGCATATTATTGAATTGGCACCTATGTCTCATTTCACAGTTGATACTTTTCACTTGTGGAACTTTTTGTCTCTTGCTTTCCAGTCAACTTTGATCTTCAAAAATTTAAATGCAATGTTAATTGTTATCTTAATTCTTGGTTTTTTTTGTTCCTTTTTTCATATCCTTTCTCACTCAGTAACTCTTTGTGTCTTAGTGGCTTACTTAGAATAAAAAAAATTTAGAAAACTTTTTATTAAATAATTCAGTTCCACTTATAATTAATGCCTCATGACCAAAGTTCTATAAAAGCTAAACAGAGTTTGCTGTTAATCAGTAAGATTGTCAAATATTTACTTACCTAAAATACTAATCTTGTATACAGCATACATGGTTTTAAAAAAAGTTATCTGAACACTATAAATGGCAATAGTAAATTAGGTTTTTTAGTCAAGTGTTTAAAAAAATATATATTAGCACCATGCTGGTTAAAATTCAGGCTTTTTTGTAGAGAAACTGGAGTGACCTCTCCAGAGCACAGCCCTAGCCAGTGGTATATGGAGGCCATGTGCAGCCCAAACAGCATGACTCCTCTTGATAATACTGACAAGAACCAATGGAATGCAGAACATTACATTTGGAACTGGTTTGTTACTGGAAAGTTGTCAGTGTTGACAGCGAACAACTTTTGGAACAGCACTTCTTTTTCTGTCTGGATTTACTTCCATAAGCTTTTCCATGTTCAAATCAGAGTGCAAGACAACAGAGATTTAAAATCAAGGTTCTCTGTTCTATACATGAACAGCCTTTCCTGGACAGTCAAACTCCATCTACCTGAATTAGCTGGTTATGAGATGCCAGTTTTGTGCCTTAGCCTACTCTCCAGCTTGGATCTGGACTTCATTGTCAGAGGCTATCAATCCTGGCTATGACAATCTTTGGAACATAATGTGTGTGTGTATATATATATATATATATATATATGTTTTAAAAGCTCCTAAAAATTTAATTCAAGTTTAGCAGAGGAGCATTATTTATGTCAAATATATCCAGTTATGATCTAAAATGCTGTCTGTCTAGATATAGATGAATAAATGATCATATACAGACTTAATATCCAAAGATATTTTCAAATGTTAAATTTAAAACAAATATCTTTTCAAAATTTTCTCTATTTGACAATTCTCAAAAATGAATTTCTCATCCAAGATTAAAAATTTGAGTGTCTTTAATGTTTTTGATTCCATACTGTAACCATTCCAATTGAATAGCTATTAGTGGCAGTCGTCATTCTTTATATAGCAGAATTAACATTTTTTTTCTCATTAATATATTAATTCTGGTTTGGCACATCAAATTTAAACAAACACATCTAGCATCAAACTCAATTTTCATTTTAAAAAAAAAAAATCTACATAGTAATTTACATTACTGCAATAACAAAAAAAAAAAAGAAAAAAAGACAAATGCACTTTTGTTTGCCACCTTCTTAGTGTAACAGAATGCTGAAAAGATTTCATTCCAAACCTAAAGCTTTCTATAATAAAGTACATTTTCCTAGTTATTCATAGTTCCTTCTTGAACAGTCCAATATGTTACTCTAAATCGACAGACTGTTTTCTAAAAGGAAGAAATCAGCAGTTATACAAATATGAACACTGAATTTTAAATACGAAAAAAACAACACTAGCTCATGCAATGTTTTATTTCAACTACAAAAAGAAGACTTCTTCTAAAACTGAACTAAAAACTAGGCATTTTATTTCAATTGTATATCTCTTTTCAACTTTCTAACTGCAGTTTCTATTAAAATCTGCTAAAAGTAGAGAACAAAGCATTGATAATTTGCCTTTTATATGATGAGGATATGATCACAAGTAATTTTATAAACAAATTACAATGTACTTTTGTACATCCATAAACTTCTACAAAACCCAAAAAAAAAAATTTTGCATAGTGCTGCAATCATTTTTTTTTTTTGGTGAGGAATAAGCAAAAATAAAAAAATAAGCAAAAAAAAATTATTGGCTCAAAAGGATCTTATACAAGATGATGAAAATTTCTTGGCTTAAAAGGTATTCCACCAAAATTCCTGCTCTTTGGTTAGAACCTCAGAAATTAATTTCTCAATACCCCTGTATACTCCCACATTTGGTAGCCATAATAAAAACACTATTACATTGAAAAAAAGAAAAAAAAAGAAAAGAAATCCTGCTGTTTGGCACATTCAAATATATGCAATTATACAAACATTACATATAGTTGTTACTAGCATGTATAAAAGATTCTATACAAACACTATTTTGCAGTTAGTTTTAATTAAATAAACCCATACAAAGGAAGTTAGATTTTAAAGCAGTCTCAGATGTTGAAGAACTTTCCATTGAAAAGAATAAAATATCAATATTTTATTTTAATCACATTCAGAAACAACATCAATAATTTTTAAAAAGTTAAAACTAATTAGGGAATTGCAGTTACTTTGAAGGAGAATAAAAAAAGTGTTTTTAATATGCAATGCCTTGAAAATAAACAAGCTATGAAGAAAACACTTCACCCTCCTTTTATTGAGAATGAAGATTCTATATAAAAAATAGAGTCAAAAATCCTTTCACACTTCACAATTTTATTATATTCAGAATTTTGTGTGTGTATATGTGTGTTACTAAAATCTTTAATAAAATCATTAATATGTATCCCTGAGAGTCCTGGATTCTTCTACTTGAAATTACAATTTTTTAAAAAAGAAATCAAATCAGTTTAAGTCAGAATTTTAGCACTTACATTGAAAATTTTTTTTATCAACATTTACTGGTGATAAATTTATCTTAAATGTAAATTTCACTTAACTGATTTAAATTCATCCAAAAACTTTCAATTTAAAAAAAAAAAAAAAAGTAAAGAAATATGGTTTGTGAGATACTAAAACAGGAAGTAACAACTGACAAATTTACTTCATGCAACTTTAATATAAAAACATATCTTATTTAAACTTTTTAACTGCAGTTTTGATTAAAATCTGCCAAAAGTAGAGAACAAAGAAGCATTGATTAAAAACAAACAAGATTTAACAAAATAAATCTTGATAATTTGCCTATGATGATGATATAAGTGATTTCATGAACAAATTACAATGTACTTTTGTCCATCTGTATCAAAGGCTGTTAACTTGTACAAAATAAAAGGACAAAAAAATTCCATAGTGCTGCTTTTATTTTTGGGAAAGGGATTTTTTTTAAAATATGCTATTAAAAAAAATAAACGAAAAAAAAAATTAAAAGTGGTAGAGCAGAAAGTATGTTTAGAAGTATAAATGAAGATTTATATGGAAACAGGCACCTACACTTATACTAAACTGACCTCCGTATCAAAACTATTTTTGTATCCTACTTCATTTTATATAACCTACAAACTCCAGTAATTCTAATGAAGCCCACTAGGCTGTAAAACAAGATACATAAAAGTATTAGAAACTCACCATCTAATAAGAAGCTAAAATCTTAAAAGGATTCATGACTGATTAATTTGTTTTTTTACAGCATAGCCATCTCTGAGTCATATTTTGAATTGTTCAATTTTTTTTTTACAAGTGAATAAATATTTTTTTTTTGAGAATTTTTTCCAGACAAGTTCTACTTAACCTATAGCTAAGAGGGAGGAATGATGAACTTCTACTTTTTTTTTTAAGAGTACTTGCATGTAAGTGAATGTAAACCCAACTGTAATCTGAACTTAGCTCTTTGAAGATACTATCCATTATACCACCTACTCATCTAAAAGTATTCTTGAAACTGCCCTTTATATCTAATATTATTACTACATTGACCAAGTGAAAATCATTGAGGGAAGGATTACAAATTTTGATTCCTTGCAATGAAAAATCCTAATATAGAATATCTCAAAACCAACCAGTTATAAAATAATTCAAATTTTCTAAGTATAATTTGTTAATTTGTGAAGGAATTTTTATCAATTTTGCTTTATTTTAAAATAAAGCAAACAATATTTATTAGGACCAGACTAATTTAACATAACTTTAAAAATATTTTACATACAAGTCTGGAACATGACAATTATTAGTTTAATTTTTATCTTAAATTTTCAAAATATAACACTGAAACAACATTGGATTAAGTACATCGACAGTGTTATATATAATGCTATTTTTTGCAAAATAGCAATTCCAAGCAATTGCTTTTCTGAGGTACCGTTTCCATATATCCTTAAACTTGTAAAACTACAAATTGATTTTATTTAGTTATAACAACCTTTTAGTTGTTATAACTAAATGAAAATTGACATGAGGCCAGACAATAAGATATTCCTTGCAACTAACATAAAAAGCAAAGTACCATTAAGTACATGAATTATAAATCAAATCTTACATAAATTAACAGTAGGAAATTACAGCAAACAAGTGAACCAAGAAAAGCGGTTGAAAAACTAGTATTGATTTACAATATAGCATATAGCTTGCATTTATTTTCTTTGTCAAATATTTCTTATCTTGAAACAAAATAAAATATGTTATGAAGGAGTGGCATAATATTTATGTGAATCAACATATGACTAGATAACAACACTTAAGTTTCTTGACCTGATAACTCATCCTTGGTTGGTAAAATTGTTGCAAGCCTTAATAAATATTTATCTCCTAGTCAACAATTTGTCTTTCCACAAACAATGTGCTCTGAATTAATCAAAGTAAAAAAAAAAAAAACTAATGTCTAATAGCAATGAAATTAACAAATGGCAAGAACATGATAATGTATGGAAAAGTGGAGAAAAAAAAATGGACAACCATTTCAACAAGAACAAAATATTAACAAATATAGTCATTATCTATGCAGATAAGTTTATGCATGCATCTCCCCAAAATCTAGATCTGAGCCTGGCAGCTGATCTCTCTTCTGACAACAGCAGCTCACTATTTGTAACATTCAAATTCAATACCTTTAAAACCAAGTTAGTAACATTTCATCATCACAAGGTAGACACTGAATTTTCTTCAGTCATGATGAACAGTTGATGAAGCTCCTCGATTTAATGTCTGTTAAGATAAAAGTTCATTTTAGATGGAACTCATACCATCGATCCCTAAAGATACTAGAAAAATAGTCAGTGCCTTATACCACTGCAGAAAATACTTCATTCTTTCTACCATGATCTGTCTTTATAAGAATCAGATCAGGCCGAAAATAAAATATTACTACCAGTCCTCACTTTCCAGCCTTGAGAGTTCAAAACCATTTACACAGACTTGTGGGTGATGAATTATTTTTTTAACTCTACAGTATCTTTCCCCACAGATGAAAAGTCGCAAGCCTATTGCTACTCTATTGCTATTTCATAACAAATGTTCTGATGAGCTACATTCCTTAGTTCCACCAGTTTAGTTCTTTACAGTTAAAAGCTGCCATGCCATGTACACAGCGTCAAATCATCCTCATCCCCTTCATATTCCATTGGTAAGGAAGTAGTTCCAATCAAACAGCTTCTTCCCAAGAATTCCTACTTTGTGGAACAGACACCAAACAGGATATTTCTCTGATCATTGCAAGTTATTCTAAATATCCTCAAAAACTGCACTTTAGGAGAAAAAAAAATATGAAAAAATTATTTGGTTAATGCTCTGCAGAAATAACTTGAAATAAGTGAAGTGAAAATCATTTCAGTTCATAAAATTAATTTTAGAATTTTTGTGATAAATGATTTTTACACTTGAAACACTGATGTTATCACTAATGTATATATGAAAGCTTCCCTTTGTAGGTTGTGTATCTGACTCAATGTCAACTGAACAATGGTTTGAGAGGGTCACGTCAGATTAACCCACATTTTTATAAATATGTATCAGATAAAAAAAATTTATGAATTTGTTAAAGTTTTTCAAGGAGGTGCTGATTAGTAAGAAAAATTTTTTTCTTTTTTTTTTCTTATATTGAACTGGAATCAATATGTGGAGCCTAGAAATTAATTTTCTTCAGTGTATTTTGACTATCGAGGGTCATATCTCAGCTGTTGTTGGCAAATTCTTTTGATATCTAAGTATTTTCATTCTAGCTGAACCTGATTGGCTTAAAACTCATCTATCTGTTGAGATGACAAAATCATTACTAGCATTTATGATATACTACATTTCACAGAAACACATGCTAAAAGCATTAGAAAACATTTTGATTTTGTTTTCTATCCATGTATCATATTTAAAATCTTTTTAATTAAGTTATTATATAGATATAATCAATATCAAAAGATCTATACAAGAAAAAGAAATTTCAATCTCAATTCTACACTTGGTGGTGTTACTTGGTTTTTATTTTTTATTTTATTAAACTTCTTAATAAGTACAGTTATTTCCAAATTATCGATCTCACTTACAAAAATAAAGGTTTTTACCATATTGGCAAATCCACAAATCAGATTAAATTTTATCAGATCTGAAGTCTTTTAATGCTGAAATTTTCCTTAAAGAAAATGAAAACAGCTAATTATATCACAAAATTAATTAGCTCAAACAACATGCTTTTGCAAATTAATTTTCAAATAAAATGAGAAAAAAAATAAGAGGAAATTAACAATTGCATTGTTATTGAAATGTTGTCATCTTTATTCAAGAAGCTTGTAAACTTAAAACCCAGAAGTGTTTTGCCCCATCCTGAGAGCAGAGCATCTAGTGCCACTTCTGTTAAAAAACAAATTAATGCAATTAACTGAAACTTTGAACAATGCTAGGATTCTTCTATCAATGAACTCCTTGACAAAAAGCAGAACTGAATAAGAATAATGAGTACATCTGTCACTTGTATAAACAATGAACACTCAAAAGTTTAACTAAAAAACAAAACACTTTTTGGTAGTTAGAAAATGAAGGGGAGGGGGAGTACTCTTAAACATCAAAAAATAGAGTGAAAATAATAGTTTTGTTAATAACATTGACTGTAATCTTTCAAAGTTTGATAAGATCAGCCTCTTGCAAACAAAAATTTTAATAGAACAAAAAATATATTCACATAATTCTTTATTTTTATTACTTCAGATGTTATTTTTAGTGGCTACTCATATTTGAATGTCCATTTTTTTTGGTTTGTTTTTAAGTTTATTTTGTCTACACCGGCATGCACATACAAGAAAACTTAAAATAGTTCCTCTGGCAGAATTTGAACCTGCATCCTACGGATGGTGCATTTTTAAATTTTCTTGAATGCACAGGCTGATAAAAAAAGATTCTACTCAAATATGGGGTATCTACTAAAAACATTTGAAATGAAAAAAATGTCAGATTAAAAACAAAAATCTATTAATTCATTAGAAACAATTCTTTAGATAAAATAATCTGGTATTTATTGAGCATAAAACCAATTTGCAACAATAATTTCAAGTTAATTTTCAATGAAGGAATTTATTTTACCAAGGTAATTTTTTAATAATATTACTGGAAAATGTTTAGAATTCCTTTTAATGTCTATTTTCAACGCTTCTATCTGCCAGTAAATTTTTTTTTGGGGGGGGGGAGGAGAAACGAGAAAAGCAACCGAAAAGAAAAGAAAAGAAAAGAGAAAATGACAAATGTTAAAATCTATTATTCTATTCAGTACTACCACCAAAGCAATAAAAAGTAAATAAAACCAATTGGATAAATATAATTAAAAACTATCAAAAAGATTATTTCTCACAAAATTTTGATTCTTACAAAAAATAAAAACAATTAGTGAACCACATCTAAAATTTTTCATATTACAATCTGTTCAAATTAAGAGTCAATGAAAAAGTAACAATTACAATTTTTTAAACTGTTCATCAAATCCACTGGTTCTTAACCAAGGTCCAGATGGTCCTAGGGTTCCAATGTAACCACAAAAATTAGAAAATTAAATGTCTGCAGTAATATTTTAGTGGTCCATAAAGCAATTTTACTTTGGAACAGAAGTTACAACTGAGAATTGAAATTTCTACAGTAATCTACACCATATAAAAATACTAAAAATAGAAAAAACTAAAACATCAAGCAATGTAAACATCCTTTTTACTCTACAGATGTTTCAATTTTTTTTTTTTTATAATCAATTCAAACCCCCCCCCCCCAAAAAAAAGAGACACTGGTGCACAGAGGATTTCACTAAGTTAAAAAACAAGGTACTGGGGATGTCAAAGAAAGGATAAGAGATGGTTGGGAATCAGGTAGATAGAAGATAGCAATTGACATTGCATTTAAACTTTTGAAGATTGTAGCTATCAGGGAAGCAAGCAAGTGGAAGGGAGTTCCATAAACAGGAAGTGCAAGAAAAGAAACTGTCAGAGTAGAAGAGACAGTTACATTTAACTATTTCGATGCCTATCTAGTAGTACACATAAATATATGTAGTCAGGAGATCAGGGCAAAAAGCTCATCAGAGCAGTTGCCATGAAAATACTTGTAGAAAAGAGAATGAAGTCACATCACCTCAATGAGAAAGTAACTGGATTGATTATATTGCAAATCCTTTAGATTTTGTCAAGACCCTCAAGATAAATTAGCAACAGTATTTAATGCATCAACGAATGTTAGATTTATAAATGTGCAAAATGGATTCTGACAAGAAAAAACTTCCTGCAACTTTCCTTGCAATAGATGCAGCTATGGATTTAATGTAGATATTCCATTTAAGGTCATTTGAGAGAGTGAAGCCAAGGAGGTGAAGTGTGTTGCTCTCTAGGAGTCTAGCATCATCATCCATTTTGATGGTAGGCAGGAAAGTTTCTCTATGGTGCTTAAAGAAGAACAGCTTTATTTTGGAGGCATCAATATTTACAAGCCAAGTTTACTTTGTCAGCCTTGGCAGATTTCTTACTGAGATAGGAGGAAATGGTGGTATCATCTGCATAGAGGAAGATCATTAATGAAGATTAGAAAATACATAGGACCTAGGATAGAGCCTTGAGGGACACCCGTGTTCATATAAAAGGATCCAGAAGCTTGCCCATTTAAAACAATTTTCATTTCACATTTTGATAGAGAGGATTGTCCAGAAATACCATATCTCTGGGGCCTGCACAGAAAGCCAGTGTGCCAAACCCTGTCAAATGCATTTGAGATATCAAGAGCAACAGCTTAAGCTTTGCTGTTCTTATCAAGAGCCTTGTGTGTGTGTGTGGGGGGGGGGTGGGGGGGGGGTTTAAAACAGGAACGACAGAGGAGGACTTCAACAAGTAAGGAAGCAGAATTTTAAGAATACTGGAGCCAGTTCAGGGACACATTTCTTAAGGATGATGACTGGAATTCCATCACCACTGCTTGCCTTATGAGAATCAAGATTAGAAATTATAAAAAATAGAAGTTTTAAAATGGTTCATCATGAATTATTTTACAAAAGGTACATAAATGTTCCATAGAATTTAGTTGTTAAATACAAGTTTATTTTCATTAAATTAGTTTTACTTCAAAAATTTCTATAATTCCTAAATTCATCTATTAATAAAAAATAAAATAAACTTTTCTTTCATCAAATGGTTATGGCAGCCCAACAAAAAAAATAAAAATAAAATAGTTAAGTGGTCCATAGGTTAAAAAAAAAAAAAAGGTTGAGAACTACTGAGTCAAAAAGTTGTAAAGTTCCTATTTATTTCTTGGTGATCAGAAAATCACACATACACAACTCTTGAACAACAACAAATAGAATGAAATAAAATTTTGCTTTTAATATTGAATAGAATTTTTCAAATACAGGTATCTACTAAACAATGTTTGAAGTAATAAAAATATGTTGGAAAAAAACCATCAAATTGTAGGAAGATAAAGTACATCGACAACTTTTAGAGTACTGTATTCATTTAAATAATAACATCTCATCCTTGAAATTCAGACAAGGATTTATATTCTTATTTTAAAAAAAAAACTAAAACAAAAAAAAAAAAATATTCTGCTAAAAGCTAAAATATTAAAAATTCATTTAACAGTCTACAGAATTTGTGACATACTGAAGCTCGTAAACAGCTTATCTCCCAGTTAGAATAAAGATTCTATTGACACATTATAGATATAGATCTTAGAATGTGAAAAGCATTTTCTTTATTTCCTGAAGATTTTAGAAACAGAATTGAAAAAACAATTTAAGGCAATTAATATTCCATTGAGGATAAAATATGGTTATATTTTATTACAAGTGCTGCACTGATTTTTTAAACTTCATTTATAGAGAGTAAAAAACTCTTTACAAAATGTTTCTCTTATGAAAAAAAAAAAAAAAAACTTGCTTAAGACTATTGGATAAGTAGAACCAAACAGAAACAAAACTAAAATAGCTAGAATTTCTTTTCTAGAGAGACATAACAAAAATTAAAATCATATTAATGATATACAACCATATATGCACAATGAAAGCAGAACACATTCCAGTAGAAATCGAAATTATAGACAGAATCTTATCCAACTGCCTTTATAAATTGTGCTCGTATCAAGCATGCTAGTTTGGTTGCCCAAACCCTGTGTATATAACATAAATAATGAGTAGACTGGCAGGTCTAACTGGCTTTTTCTTCTGCCACTGATTGCTTTGTTGGTGCTAGTTTACATGTTCTATACATTTACAAATATAAAGGGGAAAAGGTTTTAGAAAAATCTTTGCCATATAAAAAAAACATTAATATTTTTTTGGTATGTTTGTTTCTTTTTTCATCACTTAAGCTAACAGAACATAATACAAGAAAGAGCCTTCATAAAAAAATTAAAAAATATATATATATATATATATATATATATCTCAAACCAACCTACATCAATTGGGAAATTGGCCTCAGAATATTGCTTTTAAGAAAAAAAAATAAGCATTTCCTTTTTTATATTTTAACAATAGTAGCAATAATTATTGTTAATATCAATAAAAGTGATGTCACTAATTAGGAAAATAAAATGCACATAATGTAAAATTTGAAAGATTGGGCAAAGTCTTGACTTAATATTTCTAAAAGAAGCAACTGGAATGACAAACTATTTCATCAAACCCTCAAGCCTTATAAGACTCATCTATGAACAGCTACACAATTTTAAAATCACTTTACAGGAAAATATCAATCCTAAACCATATGAAAAAAAAATTAATTGTACCAATAAAAATAATTGATACAAGGTATTTTGATTGTAAATATTATTATAATAAACATTACGATCAGATTTTACGATCATAAACTAGCAAAAATCATTAAAAATTTTTACAGGTCTGAAAAATCTAAATATTAGATCCTAGCCATCAAATTAATGTTGTGAATAGATGTAATACCAACATAACAAAAGAATAGAGAGGAAAATTAATGTTAAGCAACAATGACAGTATTAAACTAGGATTAAAAAAGACTAACATGAAAATACAAGGTTTTCTTTAAAACTGTCCAGTGAAAATATTACAAAAAAGCAAACACAAACATTAAAACTAGTAAAAGAAAAAAAAATACTTTATAACAATTCATTTTTCAAGAGTTAAAATTATTTTTTTTTAAATGGCTCAGACTCAATGATTCATATTCTGTTGTTTACTTCATAACAATGTTCAAGAGGAGAGGAAGGAAGGGTGTGGTTACATTATTCTATATTAGCTCCAACCCCAAACCAGTCTAGCAGGACAGCAGTTGATGCATTAAGTTGTAGGAAGGTATGTGAGAGGAGAAGAAAAGATGAAGAGGGGTGCAGTGATGATAATTGGCATTCAAGTTCTTTATTGTCTGTTGGTCTTTCTCTGCTCTTCAAGACTTAATTTCTTGCTTCCCTCCACTACACACAATTCATCCTATAAATGCAATGCAAACGTTTAATCTGCACTTTTCAATCAACAGTCACAAAGATACGATTACAGCAGAAGAGAATGTTGTCAAGAAGATAGAAAAATTTGGTATTAAATCTGTTCCCAAATATTCAGGTCATTTCCTGCAATTCTTCAGACAACCATAGAATTTTAAAGGGATGACAAAGTTGCAGAATATGAGAAAGGCAAGTGCATAAGCACTGTTAGGTAGTGTGGGAGGAAAAAAAAAAAAAAGGCTTTAAGTTAAAGAATATATTCTGCAAATGTGGCTATTGCCTATCTTACCCAAAAATGTTTCAAAGACACAGAATTAATAGAATGGGTCTCCAGCCACTCCAGATATAAATCTGTGGTACATGATTATAAAAACAGAAAACAATATTCAAACAAAGAAAATATCTAAAAAAAAATTGCAACAAGTAATGTTCAAGCCAAAATTGTAGAAAAGAATTAAATAAATAAATAATAATCAATGAATAAAGGCTGATGATGGTTATAGAATATTAAAGAAAGACATTAACACACAAGAATCAAAATATTTATTTAGCTATCTGGAATATTGTGAGGTGTATCCATATATCAATTTTGTTAATCAAATGTTTTAGCAATCTACATCTTTTAGATTTAGATTTTTAAAAAAAAAAAAAAAAAAAAAAACTGATGTTGCATTTTGTTTGGACAAACAAGACAACCTGTTTTAAAATGTTATCAATATTTTAATAAGGATACAATTAAAAGATGAAACATATAGCTTATAAATATATCCAGAATGTTTAGCCAGTATCAGCTTATGCTAATTTTGGAAAAGTTTACTTGCATAATAAAATCTGACAGTACATAGTTTCTGTTTCAGGTTGCATATTTTCTAAAAGAATTCTTGATTAATGTTATAGGAATTGTTTTCTTGAGAAAACAAAGGATATAATTTTCTTTAGTTCATGCATTTTGCTCAATCCCATCACAAAAAAATAACTTGGAAGTTTCAAATATGCATTTTAAACCAAATATTTTTCAGTGCTAACAACATCTAAGAGAAGGAAATTGAATTTCACACTATGGTGTAGACAACAGGAAACCACTCTACTATCTTTCCCCAAGAATGTATAGCAATCCAGATGATAAAGAAAAGCAAGCTGTGGAGAGCCATTATTTTCAACATCCTAAAACAATATAGTATTTTAGAAAAAATATTACTGGAAGCATGAAAGCCAGTTATAGCAAATCATCCCATTTTTATGTAGATGCAATTCAAGAACAGAATTTCATAGATGAATCTCTAGAGAAAAAGATCATGAAAGCAATTTTTCTTGTCACGGACAGGGATTTAAATCTACTTTATCTTCACTAATTTGTATTAAATGTGCCCAATATGAGTCTTATCAACCACTTCATTATTCTTAAAAAAAATCTAATAATAATAATGATCAATGTTTTTGGACACTAAAAAGTAAAATGTATTGGTGAGAACCTCTATATGACCTAAACGAAAGTGTTGTAAATCTGTTAAAAAACAATTTTTTTTATATATCTGAATACCTGTATAGGATATTTAGTTTCAGTTACTATAAGCTTCACTGCTAAATCTATAAACATTGCAATTTATGTAGCAGGGATAGAAAAAAAAAAAGAATTATGTTCCCAATGTGTACATTGCAGCCTTCAGGTAATGTCCCTTAATATTAGCTCTGATTGCCATAATATTGGCAAAGGTCCAATCACCTCACAAACACTAAAAGGTTAAAAGAAGTACTTTCAAAATGGTGACTGATTTGATCTTTATAGAAAATTGTTTTGCTGAGATTTGGTACAAACAGAAATACTATACAATCTCAGAAAATGAATCTATATACTCAAAATGGTAAAACACCTACCTGCTCTACAGGTGAACAGACCACGCACACACACTATATGGATACACAGTACACCTCAATGGACTGCACTGTATGTAAAAACATCAAGAGTTTATCTCTTGATACTAAATTCCAAATGAAATAGTTTTTCTTTTTTATATATACTTTAATGCCTCCATGATGAAATTTATCCTAAGTTAAAACCACTTGGTTCAAGGACCAAAAAAGTAAAAAATTCTTTTTACTGAAATATCAGGGTTTTAAAGTAGATCTCTGTTATATTTGCATCTATTTTTCCTATTCACACACACACACACACACACACACAAAAAGAAAAAAAAAACTTAATGAAATTATATTCAACAAAAAGTTTCATATTTAAATTCAAACTATTTTAACCAGCTCAAACTGCAATGGATAAAATTCATTTTCTGCCTACAAATATTTTAATGATAAAGACTTTAAAAATTACCCCCCCCCCCACACACACACACACAAGTTGAATGAAAAAATATATGAGGGGGATATTTTAAAATAGACATTAGATAAAAATAATACTCATTTTTAATTATGCAACAAATACTGGAATATACATTTCATAGTTAAAATTGGTGGATATGACAAAATAAAATATACCAAGCAATAATTTACAAAGAAAAAAAAAAAGAAAAAAAAAGAAAAAAATTCTGCTACAACTTGCTAATTTCGCAATTTTTGCATTTGGTCTCAATGACAGCACATAACAAAAGCACTATTTCTGTTCTTTTCAACATGCTATATTATCAATAACTTGTCAATAATTCATTATCTTCTTTGAATTATGAAAATGCTTTCAGAGGAGGAGGAGGAGGGACTTGAAACTCATTTTGGGAAGATAATTCAGGTTTCACTTTTGATTTTTCTTTTATATCACCATTTCATTCAGACTAATGATCAACATTCCAAAATGCAACAAATATTCAAAAGAAGGCTCTTGACCTGAAGCAGCCTAACTCATGCCAGGAATGCCAAAAATGTAAGGAATCTTGACTTGCCCTTATTTTTTCTAGTAAAGGGAAGAGCACTTGAAATTAATAGAAACATGTGCTATCATAAATAACTAGATAATTTAGGTTTGATAAATAAACAAAATACTTTAACCTTTTCATGAGAAATATAAAGTAATTATAAAATTAAATAATAACCATTTGTTAGTATCATAATTCTAATAAGATGCTTGAAATATGAATTTTACTATGAATAAACCTATGATGATATACATCTGGATCTTGTTTTTCATTGGAAAATTTATAATTTATATTTTTTTTAAATGAACTGACTAAAAATATGTCTATATTTCTTAGATTAAGGAGTATTTACACTATTCGGACTATTGTACTCATCTTTGTTGCTATTTGTACAACGTTTCAGCTGTTGTATGCTCTGGCCTTCTTCAGATGCTAGGAATTTTTAACTGAACCCTTTATTACAATCACTGGGGTATATCATTCTCATTCTTTGTGCAAATAGGACATGTCCTTAAGAACAACAACAATTGAATTCCTGGGACTTATAGACCTAACATTCAGTAACCTTCTTTTTTTTTTTTACTAGAGCTCATACTACAATTTTTCTGACACTAATGATTTTTTCTGGCACACTGTATTACTGATTCCCATATTGTATTCATCCCAATATGCCGACCAAGTATAGAGATAAAAACAATAAGGGAACATAGTGGATATAGGCATTGGTTAGTTGCAGTAACTTGATCCAAAGAGTTGTGAGTTCAATATCAGGCTACAGCAGTTGTGAACAAGTAACTTAGAGAGTTGGGTTAGAGGGAGATAACTAATGACAACAAAAAAAGGCTTTGCACAAGGAATGAAAACAATATACCTCAGTGATCGTAATAAAGGGTTTGGTTCAAAATTCCTAGCACCTAAAGGCCAGAGCATACAATGGCCAAAATGTCATACAAATGACAAAGATGAGGATAATAGTCCCAATAATGTAAATAGTGACTAAAAATTATAAATGCTTATCTAAAATGTTTATTAAAAATCCTCACAATTATAGATGTTTATTCTTTTCTTACTACAAAGCTTTTCTCACTTCAAAAGAATATATATCACTAGCATGAGTTATAATCTTTAATAAGAATTCTCTACCTGGTTATTCAAAGAATATATTTTCAGCTCACAAACATGTAACAAGATAGAAGTTTTATTTAAGCCCCAGACAAATAGTTCAAAGTCACTGAGAGTTGAAAAGAAAGTAACCTTTATGACAATAAAATCTAACCAGTTGATCAAACATACAAAACCAGAGAATAGAACGGGACTCCATTTTATCTTGCTATCATCTCTAAATAGAAATAATCATCTACCAAGTTAGAGTGAGAGGGCATTGTAAGGATAGAAAGTCCATTCAGTAAAAAAAAAAAAAACAAATACAAATGAAGGTTATTTATCTTGATTACTTTCACAGATAGATTTTTGTTCTGGTAGTTCAAGAGTATATATTTCACAGACAGCAACAACAAAAAAGAATCATACAATTCCCAGGTGCACATGCAGTCTGTGAATGCAGCTCAGTAGTATAAATAGTAATATCAGAATTTAACAAATTTTTTTTCCTTTGTGCATGACAAAAAGTACTAGGCAATCAGAATAAAATAAAATGTTAGTTGGAACAAACAGATTAACAGACATGTGACTATATATCATTGGATGAAAGATGTTTCTTTTTTCCTTCACATTAAAATTAAATTTTTTGTAGATTTAAAAACATACATATAGAATTGTTAAAGTAATGATTATCATAGTAATACTAAAGAGTACAATTTAAGAAAAGAAAAAATGTTTGACAATTTTCAACAATATCAACATTTTTTAAAGTTTTTTTTTAAGCATAAAAACATGTTAAGAATTATGTCTTTGTGCAAACAGTTGTCTTGTAATGAAAAAAAAAATGGCTATATTAGTAATGAACACGAATAAATATGCTAGTGTGAAGGTGTGCAACTGAAACATACTTAATCTGATGGTGATCCAGTGCTTGTAATTTTGTGTTAGTTGATCAGTTACTAAGAAGAATTAACCAAACATCTTAATATAGATTTTATCGAACTGTCATTTTGTTCATTTCCCCCAGGCTCGGAAGTTAGTAATTTGTCTACATAACCATGAATTTTAAGGGTCAACAAGGTCAGTAAATTCTAAATATTTTTTTAGGTAGATAAATTGAGAGAGAGAAAACAAGACAGTTGCAAATATATTGACAGAATAGATTCACAAAGAAAATACCATTCACTGCCATCAATGTAACTAGCTACATAAAGACAATACCATTCACCACCATCAATGTAATTCTAGCAATTCTAATATACTTCTAGCCTATGGAATTCCATTACAATTTTTTGCTTAACTGCAAAATACAGTCTTCAAAAAATATAAACACAATGCCAATTGCCATCTTTTCTCTTCCTGCATCCTATTCTTTTATTGTTTTTCCTTCTCACTAACAACTCATTCTCTTTCACTCCAAGTAACACCTTGTGTTCTATAGGCTTTTTAACTTTTCAATAAAGTTCTGAGAACAATAAAAAAAAAAATTTTAAAAAATGACAATATATTTTGCTGGTAACTATGTGTTTAAATCAATTTAAAAGAAAATCAGACCATGACTACAATCCTATTTTAAAAATATATATTCTTTAGTAAAATGTCCATTTCAAATGGTAATGGTAACATTAGCTGTTTGTTGGAACAAACAGATTAACAGATTATAAAACTTTCAGCAATCATTGACCAGTGTTACTTTGTAATTTATAAAAATCTCTTAAAACAATTTTTCAGGAAAATAGGTTTCTCAAGTCCAGCAGCTGTTATCACTCTTTCTAGTATTGATATGTTTCCTTAACCTTTTATATGAAGTAGTATGGAATGTCAGTACATTGATTGTGCCATTATTTTCTCTTTGAGTTACATGTTCTATCCATTTTAGTTGTTATTGCTGCTGAAAGTTCTTAAGTAATATATTTTATGTTATTTGGTACAGTCTTTGTGATTCTATAGCATATGAGATCCAAAGATCTAAAAGGTTTTATTTGCTAGAAGCAAATGAACAAATTATTTTTAATAATTGATCATTTAATCATTGAAAGTGGTTGTATACAGTTAACAGTTTGAATATTTCTGAACAAGCCTGGCACCATGCACAGCATCCATAAGAAAGTATCAATCTGACAAGTTTTTATCTTAAGGAGATTATATATATATATATATATATATATATATATATATATATAGAGAGAGAGAGAGAGAGAGAGAGATTTTGAAAGTTCATGCTGGTTTTTAAAGTAAATTAAAACAAAAGAATTATGCCATTAAATATCTATCCAACTACATATAAATCATTTTATTGCACAACATTTCTCCATTTTTCTTTCAGCTTAAAGATTCCATCTTTCCAGAATTTTGGTGGTTTCTTGGCAAAGAACTTATTAAGGTGGTTTTTTTTTTTATGTCATCCAAAGAATTAAAATTTTTACCATTGAGATTATTTTTCAAGGACCCGAATAAATGAAAATCTGAAGATGGATGGTAAATATGGCAGGTGGGATAACACATCCTAACAAAGCTGCAACAATTTTTGCCAGGTCACCAAAGAAATGTGAGGTCTGGCATTATCTTGATGGAAAATAACTTCCTGTTCACCAATTCTGGACATTTTTCTTGAATTGCTATCTTTAATTTATCCAGTTGCAAGCAGTACTTTTCGGGATCAATTGTATGGTTAGTTGGCAGAAGCTCATAGTACTTGATTTCTTTCAAATACCACCAGATGCACAGCATGACTTTGATGAAGACCTGCTTTTGGGATGGCTAAAGGTGGCTCATTTTGCTTATCCCAGGGCCATTTTTTTGTTGAACAATCTATTTCTCTTCACCCATCACAATTCACTTCAAAATTTTCATTGCATGTATGCAGCAAATCACAGAAATGCAATCCAAAAGATTCTTTTCACTCAAATTCTGTAGTACCTAAATACCATAATGATTTGACTACCCAAGCTTCAACTAAGTGCTTATGGATGGTGGATTTTGATAAATTCAGTGTTTCTACTAATTCCCACATTGTGTAATATAGGTTATTCTCAATCAAGGTCATAATTTGGTCATCTGTAATTGGGGTGGGGGTATGTCTGATCATTCTTCATCAATAAGGCTACAATCACCAGCCCTAAACTTAGCAAACTACTTCCGTACAGTTCTGTCAACTAAAATACCTTCATCATACACAGCACACATCTTTGTTGCTTTTGAAGCATTTTTGCCCTTACAGTAATAAAAAATAAAAATAAAAAAGCATCAAATGTCTAAAATACACTTTATAATCTTCCATTTTCAGAGAGAGACAAAATTGATGCAAATTAAGTAATGTTAAATTTTCTTTCAAAAGATAGTTTGAAGCGTGCTCTAATTGAAAATGTAAGCATATATCTATTGATAAATTTGACGTATTGGAACTAAAATTTGGCATGAACTTTCCAGACAACCCAATAAACTATACAAATCAGTTTTAAGGATAGAGTCACAGAAAGAGAGAGGAAAAAAAAAAGACAAATTGCATCAAAAATTGCTTTAAAATGAGAAAAATATTTTTGAAAGTTAAATTAAAATTAAGTTTCATAATCTTGAAAAAAAAGCTAAATGATATTGAGAAACTTTTATATATCACATAAAATCCTTATGAAAAAAGCATTAACTGTAAATTCAGTTAAGTATTTTCAAATCAGTTGTGTATTTAAGTGTTATAATCAATGATTATAAAATTAAAGAAGGAAGCAATAGTCTATTCTATTGTATCATCTACTTTTCATGTACAAAAACAATATCTGTCCAACTGTTTTATGAGTGAATAGAAAAATGGCACAAAGCACTGATCCAAAAAGTTTTAATTTCCGCATTCAAACAAAAAGCCTTCTGTATAATTATAACCCAACATTTTGTGACATTAACAAAAGCATGCAATTATAATCAGTCATGGTTCTGTGTAAGTGAAAAAATTAATTTGCTTTTAAATGTTAAAATACAAGACATTGCTATTTTTTTTTTTTTTGCCATTTGCAGATTATTTTCATTAAATGATAATGAAATAGAATGGGAAACATTTAAGAATTTGAGATTTATCATTTATAATACAAATTAAAAACATTTTTTCTATTTGAAATAACCTAATAAAAGTATTTAAATTTAAAAAAAAAAGTTTTTACAAATTAATGGCTGATCTCATGTTAGAAGTAATTTACTAAGAATTATTAGGTTTTCTGCAAGAAACAATGACTTGTGTACACAAGTCATTGTTTCTTGATCTCAGTACCATAAACAACTTAATTTTTATTCTCCATACCTAGTGAGAATTAAGACTCATTATCCTGAACTGAAATCAAAATATAAACTCAGTTATTCAAAGACATTTTAAAATAAATAAAATTTCCTGTTGTGGTGCAGTGGATATCGACTTGGAATGAGAGTTCGAATTCCAGTTGAATTCATTGCATTCACTTACGCATGAATACCCTTGGAAAAGGTATTAATCCATCTCTTCCCTCCAATTATGGGTTAAATAATAGGACAGATTGGGTTTTTCGAGATATGATCACCCAAAGCATGTATCACATATGGCACTTAACTGACTGACCTGACAACCAAGAATAAATATAGCAAACAGATGTCATTGCATTACCTTCAGGTATAAAAATTAACAATGTTCATGGTGCATTTATAAGAAAATGGGTAATTTAATATGTTATTTTTGACAGTATAAAATGTATATGTAATAAAATCAAGCAGTGACAATCATTCATGAAATGTTTATTATGAAAAGCCATGATAACCAAATAACAAAACAATCTGACACTGAATATGAAGGCTCCATAAATACACCACTGATGTCCTTTGATACAGTGGCATATTAAGAGTTGGTTATACATGCGTTATTGTCTAGTGGTTATGAGTTCAATCTCTGGATCAGATAGTAAAACTACTGGTTCAGTAGGAACTAACAACAACTAGCACCACAAAGACAAAAACCACAATCAACAGATATCCTGTATAAGCCAAACAATGGACATCTGATGATGGCCAGAGGATACTTGGTTGAAATATCATGTCTATAATAACAAAAATATCAACCAAGATGAGAACAATGGTTCAAAACAAAAAAAACTATATGTGCAGTTCACACTCCTTCCTGATCTTTTAAACAAAAGTAAATGTTTATCCCTTGTTTCAGTTTAGGATTGGGTTTCTGGCTCCTTTTAAATTTTTTTTCGTTCTTTCACTTATAGTAGCCTCTTGCATTTTAGTGGCATTATCACCTTGCTTTAGGTTAGTTAACTGAAAAATGTGTTAAAAGTCACAAATGACAAAGTTAAATAAAATAAAAGGATCTAAAAGTAACTTGAAGATTGCTCTTTTTTTTTTTTTGTAAACAAAATCTTATATTATTTTAATATCTGCCACATGCACTATTAATATACATACAGTGACAGACTTGGGTGAATTTTCCAAAGTTTCCATTATATCTATATATTACCTGTAAATATTACTGAATCTTTCACAATAGGAGTAATATAGAGACAATAAATTAGACCAGTGACATGGAATGTAGATAATCAAATGCAGTAGTGAAATAAATTTTTTTGACAAGAGCTACATAAAAAAAAAAAAAAAAAAAAAAAAGTACAGTCACAACAATAAAAGTTATTGATGAGATTTTGACTTCAGCAGTTTACTACTGCAAAATTTGAACCACATCCAAGTTATATATATTTTTTAAAAATAGAGAGGGAAAGATAGAGTTGCACTTTAAAGTGGTACAAGAAATAAGATATGAAGAAAAGTGAACCAAGATTATTTGTTTTGTTTTTTTGTTTTTTTGAAAAGGTGCCAATATTCAAAAAGGCTTAATTACAAGAAAATACTGGAAAGTTTATCAGCCTAATCCAATTCCTAAAATCAGTATTTCAATGACCACTTATAGGAAGTGGGTTGACCAAAAACATTTCAGCACTTTCAGTTGATGCATGTTTTCTAGTTTTATCCAATTCAGATAAGGGATTCAAGCAAATAGTTTGGATTTGTTTTAGCACATTTGTTCACATTTTCCATTGTGAATATTAAGTGGAATATATAAAACCTTATAGTAGACTAATATTCCAGCTCATCTTACTGTTCATGGAAAGCTGCTATGCAAATCTAACACTTACTCAAACACTTCTATTTATAGACAAGCAACTTAGCATTTTAAGCAATTTTACATTAATGCAGGGTTTCCCAACCGGGGCAATATCACCTACCAATAGGGAATTTCAATTGTTGGCTGAGCAATGAGCAACTGAACAAAAAAATGTGTATATATATATATATATATATATATAAAATAGTGGGTGATTGGAAATTTTGGTGAGCGATATAGGATTCTGATTATTAAAAAGGTAAGTCGACTTATGCTACCACCAGCCCCAAAAAATAATATCAAAGGATATCTGCAAAAAAGCTGTATAAATAAAGGCTAAATTGGAATAACTGGACCACACTGCTAGATTAAGTATATATATCCTCACAAACAAGGAATATTTTGGTTTTTTTCAATGGTCAAGTTTGCTTTTGTTCGTTCTTTAATACAGTAGCAGCAGCTGCTGCATTAAGTCAATGTTACTGAGTATGTCCCTTCAGTACTTTTACTACATCAAAGTCAGTTTATGAACCAGTAACAAATTTTTACCAAGCAATTTTGACATGCTTTTGAATATTTAAAAAAAAAAAAAAAAAAAAAAAAGGTTTGGAATCAATGTTCTAATGCTTATATTTCCAGTGTTTATTATCACACAATTTTTTAAATAACTATTCTTATTTATTACTGAAATCACTTAATTAAAAATCCATTACACATTTCCTAATTCAGAAACTGAAACCTATTTATGTACAATAAAATGAGGTTCAAGATATGTGCTCACTGATATTTTAATATATCCTCTGTTTAGTGCTTCAAGGGAGAAACCTAGATAAGCATATTGCCACAGCTATTTACATTAGTGTAAATAAAATCAGATTGGATGTGTGTGAATTACATAATACACAACATTCTATAATATGCATATTTGTCATATGGCACGAGATACATTAATGCAAATCATATGACATGATATCAGAGAAAATATAGACTTAGCATCATAAAATAGAAATTCTTCATCTGATAATTCTGGAAGTGCAAAGTGGAATAATGGTTATGAACTCAGAAAGCAATTTCAAATTCCAGTTTCATTGCTTATTTTATATTAGTTTTGGGAAAGGCATAAATTCGTGTAATATATCCAAAGTCATTTTGCTATTTAACTGATAAAAAATTTAATGAATTAAAGTTCAATCCACTTAATTTCTTTACACACCCAGGCAGTGGTAGCAAAATTTATGCTATATACATCAGTGTAAACAAACTGAATTCTCATCACATTATCATTATATATATATATATATATATATATAACTTATTTATAAATGAAACTGTGTGTGTGTGTGTGTCTGTCCGTTACTTATAGACTCCGAAACAGCTGAACTGATTTTCTTGAAAATTTACAGTTGTACTATAAGCACCTGCGAGTGTTCTTAGCTAGGTTTTGTGTCGAGGTACCCCCGATAAATATCGAAAATCAATAATCAAAAAAAATCGGGTTATAGAAGGAGTGGTCCAATTATAATCAAATTTGATACACTCATAGACAAAGACTTAAGAAACAATATTCAGAAGTTTCAAGGTTGCAGTTCTTACAATAGTGCAGAAAATCGATTATATATATATATATATATATATATATATATCAAAGGCAAGATGTTTGTGTGTGTGTGTGTATGTTTATCTGCCTGTACGTCTGTATTTTTTTTTTCAGCCCTTTTATTTTAGCTTTTGCTTCGGGTTTAGCTCTAAGTAGGTATAATTGTAGTTCTTCGTCTCAGCCCTGATACAATTTACTTCAAAATTCAGTTTACAACAAAAAAAAAAAAAAAAAAAACTTATTTGATATCAATACCAGGAAATCAAAATTTGACTAACATCCATTCATTTTTCTTTCAGTCTACGGTTTCGCTTTAACTGGAAACAACTATTGCTTTTTAGTCTTTCATGCCAACGTCCAAAGAGTCTAAGCTCCAGGCCCATGGATTAGTTTTAAAGCTTTCATTACACCTTAGCAACGCCGGGCTATACTGCTAGTATATATAAATAAATAAATAAAAGAATTAATTAGAATTAATGGATTTTATTTTTAATCTGACATTTTTATTACTTCAGATGTTATTTTTGAGTAAACTCAACATTTTTTTGGTTTTTAAGCAGTATTTATTTCACCTGCCAGCCTGTACACTCAAAAAAGTTAAGAAAAAGCTGAAGGGCACATTTTGTTTAAGTTTTTTCAAATATGCAAACCCATGGACAAAATAAAAAAAAAATTAAAACAATACTTGTTACAACTAGCAAATTTAACAGTGAAATAATGAAACCCCCACTGCAAAAATTGATTTTTGGATAAAGAAACATTCACCTTTTCAATTTTTTTTTTAATCTTACAAAAAATACGGTTATTTCTTGAACAAGAACCAGTCTAATGTTAACTTTAAATTAACTTATTCTCCCTCATCTTGAAGGTGTCAAAGTCAAGTTAATAGAAGAGTTTATGATCTCCTTTTAGGAAGACTATCAAAGCAACATCAATGGTGGGTTCGTTCATGGTTTGGCTATCAGTCAGTCAGTTAAGTGCCATACGTGATACACACTTGGGCGATCATGTCTCGAAACAGACATAACTGACTGGGCAGAAGATTATCCTGCAGTAGGTTGCCATTGCTTTCTGCAGTAGACTGGTTGCCAACCAAGGCTACAGAACCCAATCTGTCCTGTTATTTAACCTATAACTGGAAGGAAGAAACAGAATAATACCTTTCCCAAGGGTATTTGCACGTAAATGAATGCAATGAATTCAACTTGAATTAGAACTTGGCTTCCCGATTTCTCATTCCGAGCCAATATCCACTGCACCACAATGCACATCCATATCAGTAGGTGGCTATCAGTAGGTCTTCTAAATTAATACCAAGGAGAGAGTGATTAACTTCCATCATCACCTTATCTGGTAACTATGTTATCACCATCAGTTCAGTTATTCCAAAACAAAGGATTCAACACTTAAGACAGAACCTCCCCTCAACAAGTATATGTTCAAGGATCTATCAAGTAGTCTGCAGGTTACCAAATAGAACCTTACTAAAAGAAACATCCATTAAAAAATATTACATGTATATATAGAAAGACTGTAGTTAATGGAAACAAACTATCAATAAATAATATTTATTCATGCAAACAGAGGTGCAACAGGGCAGAGCCAGCTGCAGATCGCCAGGTGGATAATGAATGACTATTGATGACCAACAATGGTACATGAAGGGTACCTCATGAAAACAGGCATTTGTGGTTCTACAAATATTGATTGATTTGCTTTTTATGGCTTATCAACCTTTTGCATGTTATTTAAAGCCACAAAATATTTTTGGATTGTAAGAATATTTTGGAGATAATTTACTGACACAAGTTCTAATTAACCTATAGCTGGGGGGGAAATGAGATGGATTCATACCTTTCCTAAAGTATCCATAAGTGAATATAACTCAACTGGAATTGGAACTCTGAACAGAGATTTCCAATTCCAAGTTATTATCCATTACACCCCCTACACATTGAAACTTAAAGCACCTGGTATTCGCAAGTAGTCATCTATCTAGGTACTGACCAGGCTCAACGTTGTTTAATTTTTGTGATCATACCAGAATCAGTGTTTCAATGCAATATGGCTGTAAGTTAGTTTTAAAAAGGGAATTATAGAATGCAATATATCAAATAGTAATATTCCACAATGATTTCAGGAAACCAAAACCAGACTAATGTACATATTATCCCTGTTTTATTGCACAAATTATTTTGAGAAAAAACAAAAAACAAAGGGACTATCCAGTTCATAGTAGTTACAATGCCAAGATTGGTTAAGTACTCTCTCAGTTCCTTAAGCTGAAGGGAGAGTCCCTAATTAGATATGTCATCCTGAATATTAAGAAAAAATGATTTAGGCACTTAAAAACAGTGCTCACAGTCATATTTTAGCAGAAACATATGAAGAGAAAGCAAGAATACATGTCCACAGTAGACTATGGTTCTGAGAGAGAAGAGATTCTTTGAAGTTGAAGTATTCCACTGGTTGAGTTGATTTTAGAAGTTGAGTGAAGACCAGACTTCAATGAATAACATTCAAAAGAATTTCTGTACACTTTTCTTGCAACAATTTTTTTGAAGTTATCACTAACAATTTTGCTAAAATTTACAAACTCTACATTTGGTTCAATTTTGTAAACCAATCAATGAAATCTGAATAAGTTGATTTGTTTGGAAAAAAATACATTAAAAACCTTACTTCAGTTTAATTTCCTAAATTTTATAGGATTATGGCAAACAATATTTAAGAAAATTTCTTTTTACTTTTTAACAGCAAAGTATAAATTCTGGGTATTTCTTACTCTTGAACATGCAACTGAACATACATAAATATTTCTTTCTAAAATCAAATTCCAACTTTTTGAAGCGTTTGGCCATGTAATTTGTTTATAGTTCTTGCAAATGCAAGATGATCTGGAAATTGGGTTCTTGTATATATATATATATATATATATATATATAGGAAACCTTAAAAAAAAGATATACAAAAAACAATATTGCATTTTTATTAAGTATTTGTTATTTTAATCATTAAATTGTTTTTAAAACAGTGGTACTATTTTGTATTTTAATAAAAATTTATTGTACTATGCTATGTACCTTTGTAAACTTTATACCCTCTTACCTGTTTGCACTTCTCTCCAAAATTTGGTTCCAGTTGGTCAATGCATGGTTATTTTAGAGGGTGTCATAGAATTTTATACATAGATAAATTCAACAGAGTAAGGAAAAGTTTTTATTTTAACAATGTAGTCAAACCATAATGCAACAAGAGGGCCAAAGGTAAACATGGATCTCCTAATTTTTTGCTCTCTCTCACTCTCTCTCTCTCTCTATATATATATAGAGAGAGAGAGACAAAAAGAGAGAGCAAGTCATCAACATTGAATTTAATTATTGTTTTTTTATTCATCACTTGCTATACTATGGCAATCATGAAGCATCTTCCTAATCAATACTGTGACCATTTGCCTCCATGACAAAACAGGCCTCCTATTCAACTGTAGCATGCTTTGTGTTCAAGCTTAAATGAAAGTCTGGGAAAAGATGACAACTGAGTCAATTGCTTCATATAGTGTAGTAACTATGACTATGTTGGAAAACTCAGTTTCAACTAGGAAAGATTGATTCTACAAAGCTCTTTAAAATCTCCTAAGGTTACTGAGTGTTCTCACAAACTTTGGGTTAAGAGAAAACATGGTAACAATCAGGGAACTAAATTTATCTGAGAATTTAGATAATCATTGGAAATACTAAGGAAAGAGGCATATGGTTTTGTCTAAGATATTCATAAGATGGTGGAAGCACTCTGGGTCAGTTTTAATAGCACCTTGGTTGATTTGAAAGCTAATTAAGGTAAGAGCACCCATTAACAATAGGCTTTTATCCCTGTTCAGAGTTCAATGATATTATATCACTATTCTCATGAATTTACCAAAATCATAAATGTCCCTGTTTTGCCACAATTATATTGTCCAAATGGGCAAAAGTCAATGCAAGCCCTTCCAAAGAAATTGTTAATTCTTTAGAAGCAGGCTACTTCATTAGTAACTCCAAAAGGCATTCAACAAAACTGATATATGCATTTGTTAGCTTCAAAGGCTATTTGCTATTTAATGGAATACACTTCAAGTTAATCATATTGATGCAATGCTATTCAGTCACCCTGTGATGAGAAAGTGAATATGAAACAAATTAAACCTATTTAGGATCTGCAAATCAGTCCACTACCATCCTCTTTTGTTCCCCTCCAAAGGTAACTAAGATGAGGAGTTGAGCTCTTTAAAGGTTCAGTCATCACTTCCCATAATAATTTCCCTTCTTAAAAAAGGAAAACTTCAGTGATGATTTTGCAACCAGGATTCAGATGAGCAGATAAGAGAAGAGATTGAACAGTAATAGTGGCAGAGTTAGAGTCAGTTTAGGTAAATATACTCTTAAATAAATAAATGTGGTACAGAAATGCATATACATAATCACAAGAAATATTTAAGCAGCAGGGCTCAAACAATATGGAAAATTTCATATTTGGGTATATTTTGCCAGGTAATTCACATAAATTTCAGACAAAACTGAGAAAGAGGCCATACTGACAAACCCATTAGCAGGAAGCACTGTTAGCCTATCTAGCTTTACCACTTGTTAGTCAATAACACTCAGATTCTGTGCCAAGACTGACTGGTACACCAACAGGTCTTGCAGCCATGATGACCTGCAACAAGTTATTAAAAGAGGTCACAGTGTAGGTAGGTAAAAATTGGCTGGACTTACACAAAGTGTAGTAGTTTGTCTTGTAATTCGTATTTTTATCCAACATTAAAATCTGGGATAGCAATTAAAAAGGTACGGGGGGGGGGGCCATTTTCAGAAGGATTGTATCAAGTTTCAACAGACATTGCATTAAAGTTTGACACTTCAGAATAAAGTCACTGTTTAGTCACCATCTCGAGTGCTATCACCTGGTCATAGGCAGTATTTATGACAAGTGATTTGTTTTTCAATAGCGCTATTTAAATATGTATTCATTGTAGCTATTTTTCAAAACTATATATACATACACACACAATACAATAGATTTAAACTTACTGCTTTTGTTAAACAGGTAGAGAACCTATAAAATGTTTTGATCATCATTTTAGTAGCACCTTCCAAAGACTCAAAGACTCACTTGAGATGAATGTAATCAAATTTAAAAAATACCCTTTCAATAAACCACTCCTTGTTAGAAAAACAATAGATGGAATCTGTAGAAAAGCACTTTCAAATATTCTGTTCAGATAAGACAATTATGAAAAACGGAAGACAAGTTACCTTTTCAAATTGTTTAATTTTCCAAAAATAGATTAAAGAAAAAAAAAGTAAAAGAAAAGTTAAACAAAAAAGGTTTCATGGACAAGAGTCAGTCCATTGTTAACCAAGCATAAATCAAGTGAAGTTTTTAGTTCTGTGAATTTAAATTTCCTATGATGCCATGCATCCTTGGGATTTCTGTGAAGCAACATGAAATAATGATGCCTTATATAATTAAACAGTCTGTGTATATTATTACTGTTCACCCTATTCTCATATACATGTATATATTATACTTTAGAACATGTACAAACTACAATCTACTACAAAATTGTACATTTTGTTTCAACATTGAGAGAACAATGTCTCATCAGGTAGTTAACTAACATTTAAAGTGAAGACACTTTCAAATAGTGATTTCTCAGTCTAAGTTTATATATCTTTATATCAATGAAGTTTTAGCTAAATCAACATCAGTGTATAAAAAAAAAAAGTAATGACTATAAAAAGGGAAGATTTTAAATTCACAAAAAAAACAGTCAAAATATTTTATTCATTTTCCACCCTCTCCAACCCTCTACAGGATCCAGGTCTCCCCCAATTCAATCTGACATGGAAGTAATTGGCTTTAATCTGCCACACTGGCCTATCTGTTAACAAGGAGTTTGATTTCAGAGTTATTTTTCTCTTAGACTGGTTACCTTCTCAGGACTAAAACCCCAATTTGGCCTGCTATTTAACTCAAAGTTAAAAATAGATTAGCTTTTCCTCAAAGGCATTAGTGTAAAATAAACACAGACACTTCAGATGCAACTTGAATTCAGTCTACCAATCCCACTGTCCAGTGCTAAACACTGTTACACATTCAAAATATAGAGAAACAGTTTCTCTCAAAACTGAAATTTTAAAAAAAAAAAAAAAAAAAAAAAAAAAAAAAGAAGTAGCAAGTGTAACTTCATTTGTGAAATATATGAGTAAATCCTCTAAACCCACATAGATTCTAGATTATCTCTAGTGTATTAGAATACTGCTTTTACTATGTGAGTAAGCAAAAATCAAAGCAAAAGAAATTGTTTCAATTGCAATTTCATGTTTTTTTCTGTGTATATCTATACTGACAATACTAATACATAGAGTTAATGGACAATGGAGTCATAATAGAAGACAGCAAGAGAATAGCTACAAATAACCATTCTGGAATTACTGAAAATGATTCAGTATAAATCTTTCAGCAGTTAGAATAGTCAATGCGTTACAGATAGCTTTAAAAATAAATAAATTCACTGTTTTATAACAGCTAAGAAAAATCCATATACTTAACATTTTGACTAATAGCATTTCCTCTTTCACATAGTTGCTAGGTAAAATTCTTTCTATATATATATATATATATATATATATATATAGAGAGAGAGAGAGAGAGAGAGAGAGAGATAGATAGAGACTAATTTTCTGATAAGGATTGGAATCACTTAAAATTATACCAGTTAGAGTTAAAATATAAGCCAATGAAAGACAAAAATTGAATTTTGAATTGGAATAGAATCTACTTCAACTATATTTCAAATATTTCTACCTGAACTTCAAAATTTAATTTACTAATTCTCTTTTTTTTTCTCAAAAGGAGTCAATGTTTACCTATCATCCAGTTTACACTCCTCTTCAGTACTTTGAACAGGAGTAAAGGTTTATCTCTTGTTCCCTGTTTAGGATTGGGTTTCCAGTTTTTTCTAAAGTCTTTTCATTCTCTTTCACTCCCAGTAGCCTCTTGTGTCTTATTAGCATTATAAGTTTGCAATAGGAACAAATCATTTTGCCTGTCACCCAGTTCACACACAACCTCAGTCTTTTGAACAGGAGTAGAAGTTCATCCTTTGCTTTATGTTTAAGATTGAGTTTCCAGTTCCTTCTAAATTCTTTTCGTTCTTTCACTCTAAGTAACCCCTTGTGTCTTAGTGGCATTGTCACCTTGCTTGAAAAAAAAAAAAAAATGATATCTCATATTTTTTCAGGAGTTAGTTTCTCTTAAACCTAAAGGTTACCTATTTTTAGTTTTTAAAAATTTTGCCAGCACACATCTCATACAAAATTTGCATAAAAACAGCCTAGAAATAGAAAATATATAAAAATACACATGTTAGAGAAACAAATTATATATGTAAGTAATGTTCATCAAAATTTCTTCATTCATTATAGTTCTAAGATTCATTTCATAAAGCCTCATAGAAATTCACTTTTCATATGTTTAAAAACAAAGTAAATAAATAATGCAGACTAAAGATTTCTAAAATATAAAAACAAAGATTATGTATTTAATTCATCAGAAATAATAACTACAAAAATAGCACAATAGAATCCAACAATCAATTTGACAGAACAAGTAAGCAACAAGATAGAAAATAGCAACAAAAAAAGAAAAAGAACACTGAGAATTAAGAGACAGCTGAAATTCCTTAGGCACATAAGGAAGAAAGGGCTTGGAAAATTCAACTCTTACAGGGTATGTTGAGAGCAAGAGAAATAAGGGAAGACAGCAAGCCACCTACCTGATAATCTTTTGTGAATGAATGGTGGCAGGAGTCTTAGCAAAGGGAGAAAGCTTCCATGGGTCACAAGGGATAGGAAGGTTTGGAGGGCTGTTATCACCCATCTCCTGAAGGGATGTGGCACATAAAAGTGCAAAATTATTTCTTTGGAAAGTGTTTTAGTCTTACAACATAGAACTCAACGGTATTTTTCTATTTATAACTATCTCAACAAGTGAATATAAACAATTTTCTAGAAATGGCTCGTTACGACAGAAATACTGAAATATTAACTATAATCTGGTAAATACATGCCTCCAGCACACCATCTCTCACTTTCAGAGAATAGTCACAAAGTCTAACCCAAGTAATGAGTACCTTTTATGCATGAAAAATTGTGTGTGTGTTAATGTTGAAATCTTTCATTGAAGGTAGAAGCTGATATTATTTGATTTCTTTGTATTATATTAATTTTTATGTATTATTCAAAAATATTGTTATTATTTTAAAATATTTTTATGTAATATTTAGAATATTATGTATTATAGCGACTTATTATAATATGAAGTATTATTATTTTATTTATTTTATGTACTGGCAAGTTGGATTCTCAAAGAATAGATTGGTAGAAGGGTGAAGTAATGTAATATGTGTGTATACATAAACAATGCCTCAAACATTTTAGAGTCTTACATTAAAAAATCAAGACATAATTAAGACTTATTTGAAATAAATTAACCTTGTGTCAAATTTTGTAACGTGAAAATGAAATTAAGTAACACTTAATACTAACAATGAATTCTAATGAGGTTACGAAGACAATCCAACATGATTTAAAAGAATTTTTTTTTATTATTTGTATTTTTAACAGGATAACTTTTTTTTAACTAAAACACAGTCACACATTTAAAAAAAAAAAAAATTGCTCTGAAGTTAAAGATACTAATTTTTAGCTGAAAATCATTCTGATCATTTTTATGAATGAAATACCTGTTTTTGAAAAGATTTACTAAAATCAGCTATCAAAATATTTAAAAGATGCAGAATAGAAATAATTTGAGTCTTAGGAGTGCGAAGGTGTTTTCAGTGTATTTATCTTCTTTAGGCAGGAATTTGGGGCTAGAGATTCTAAAGGTTCTTAAATAAAAGAACATGATTACTGCAGATTTTGTGTTCAAAGTGTATGAGGTTATTATTAGTTGATTTATGATAGGCCTTCAGTTGATTGTTCTTCTGCAGAGTGCCAAATGCAAAGTCTACAAAATCCACAGAAGAAAATACAAAACCCACGAATAATAATAATAATAATCCTCATCCCATAAAAAAAAAAAAAAAATTTTTTAAATTACAAATCCAAGTTACTTTAGCATTCACTCATTAAATCATTTGACTTTAGCATCCAGATAACAAAGCAAAATGAAACTTGGAACCTTTATGATAAATGATCTCCCAACATCTATAAACAAGTTTATACAGCTCAATTACATACATATCAGCAATTCCTGTAAATAGGTTGAAGAAAAAAAAAAAAAAAACAATACTCATGACAAAGTTATATCTTATTTGAGCAATAGAAAAAAGCAGTAATTTATTTAACCCATCACCAAAATCTGGTGAGTTAATCTAATTTATTAATCTTGCTTTATCAGTTGCACAACTAATCTTTTAATGACTAATCCACAGACATTTAATTACTTCAAGGTAGAGTGTGTACATACAAATAGCAAAATGAAACTATCTTCTGTGAATACTTCAACATGCATATCTAAAGCATGAAGGTTATCAAAAACATGTTTATAAAAAAAAAAAGTATATGTTATTGTTATAGAACAAGTCATCAACAAACTTTCTTTGAGGTATAATTCAGAGCACTTGGGTGCTTTGAATTTTACCAATATCGAATTAACTTTTAAAATAAGTTACTCTTTTCAAAGATAAGTTTATGATAAGACATTTAATTGACCCTATCCAAAAAAAAAAAAAAAAAAAAAAAAAAATCAACTTTTAAAATCATCACTCAAGTGAACTTTGTCAGCAATTTCTAAGTATCAAGTTTTGTCTTGTAATATCCCTGCCAGAGAACCTGAGGGTGGCTGATAAAAATAATCAGCAAGCAAGAAGGAAAAAAAAATAAAAATAAATATGTTAATCTGTTTAGGAATCACAGGTTAGAATTCTTTCTCACAGATTGCAGTCTTTCTTTTATATCCACTTTCTGAGAAGAGGCTAACTATTACTATAGCTTTTGAGTAGTTTTGGTTTTATAAATACAGTCACAAGATTAGGTATTGTTCAGAGTTAATACAAAGAAATGATAAAAAAAAAAAAAAAGTAAAACCTACACAAATTAAAGATATCGGATTTTTTTTTTTTTATCATTTTAACCCAAGCAAGGCAATAATGCCACTAGGACAGAAGGAGAGTGAAAAAAAAGATTTTACTTTTAGTGAGGAGAAAAGACAGAAGACTGCAACTGGCATTGCATTTAAAATATACACAGTCTTGTTATGTATAGTGATGGGGGAAAGATGAAAATTCAAATGAATGTCAAAAAGGCTGCTTGAAGCAAATTTTGGCAAAATTTAAGAAAGCTACACAAAAAACAAAAAATGCTGTACAAAAAAAAAAAAAAAAAAAAAAAATTTCTCTCCTGACACCACTAGCTTGTTAACTCCTTCAACAATTTATACATTTAAAATTTTTTTTTTTTTTTTTTATTAGCACCGAAACACAAAAAAAACTAGATGTATGCATTTTTTTAGTGCCTGTGTATATGTGGCATACCCAGTTTGAATGTTTCCTACCTCAATAAGTATATTTATAGAATAGATAAATATGCGACTATTTATTGAAACTAATTATTTTTCCCTAACCCTTACTAGATAGTTGGAATACTTCCTTATGCTTTGCTTTTATGGTAGGCCACATACTACACCACCACCCATTTTCTTTCTTCTTGAAAATTGGCAACAAAAATATTAAACACTATTTTATTATAATATTTACAAAAATAATTTTATTTACAAAATCATAAAAATGTGAAACTACAATGTTTTATTATTTACCATATTATAAAGAAATAGCTATAAATAGATTTATAAAAATGTTTGGACAAGAGAACAAGAAAATGTAAACACATGACAAGCAACTGCAATTAAAAATTTTGAAAAAAATACATTTTACAGTGACAGGCATCATCTGCATCAATTCATTAGGTTGCAAGCAGCTTGATTCGTACTTTTCCTTGAGAATTGACAATGAAAATGTTAAATGCTATTTATTTATCTGAGTATTAGACTGTTTTTATTTACAAGAATAGCATTTAATATTTTATCAGTTCTTGAGAATAAAGTTTAAAACAATAATAGAAATTGCTGTAGGAGTGTAAGAACAGTGTCGAGAGAAAAACCATCCCTTAAGTTTTGTTACTATTTTTTCCAGTAGATTTTTTAGTTAGACTTTCAATTTTCTTCTATAACCTCACATAAGTAATAAAGAACATGTGCTACATTGACACCTTATTTCAATTTGCATGAAGCATCAGCAAACGTTTCCAGACAAAAAAACATACAGTTTTTAGCCAAACTCATTCATAGAGCATCAACATTACGGCTCAAAAAGTGGTAAGAAAAAGTAAGTACTTAAAAGTATGCGGTCCTCGCCAAAATGCCAATCTAAATTTCTTGCGAGCAGTAAACACAAAAAAAAATATGCAAACAAAAAATTCCTAACTGCTGAAACAGTGAAAAAATACTTTTATTGCACAAACAAAATCAGAATACAAGATTTTGCTGACAGACAAGTAATTATTTTGCATTTTTTAAGTTACTTTCGCTAGGCTTGATAGTTTTTATGATCAGATTATTTTTACAGGAATTACAATACATTGACATTGTTTTTAAAGCAAATTAATACTGAAAAAAAGTATTCAACACAAAAATAACTTATCTGAAACTGTTACCGTGACACTAACAGTGTTTGTTACTGAACTACAAATTTTGAATTTAATTTTCTTAAATAATGATTATCTTAACTGAATTTTGTAACTTAATTGGATGTTAAAAGGAAAAAAGATTAAACCATAGAAATTGTTTGCAAAACTAAGATCTACGCTAACAAGAGTTTCTTCTCACTTGTGAAACTGTTAGTGTTCTGGATTCATGATTTCCAGTCAACTTTGATCTTCAAAAATTTAAATTTATTACAATATCAGTTGTTTTTTTATTTCATTCTTTTGTTCTCTCTCTTCTTAATAGTATTTTTTCTCATTCTTTAACACTCAGTAACCTCTTGCATCCTAGTGGCTTTATTGCCTTCCTCGGAATTAAATGACTAAAAATCAAATTGCAAATAGCCGAAATTAAAATTAGTATTCATTTGATACACCAAGTCAGAAAATTTAGACCCAACTATTGTCTCCAGTTTTCAATAAGATTGAACAACTGAAGTTAATTTTTTTTTTACTCATTCTAAAAAATTATTTGACAGTTTTTTTTAACAATAAATTTCTTATTAAAAAAATATTTTCTGACCAAATATAAACAACTGCTTCATAAGATTTTTTAATAAAAGTAGCCAGCACAAACAAAAATAAAGTCATACAAAAATACAACTTGCTTCTTCATTTATTAAATGATTTTATGACAGACTCGTTTTAGAAAATGCTATTTCAGCATTTTCATATCATGCATGAAGTTGTTTCCATGGTTGATACTGATTTTTATCTTGTTTAGAACATTTTTTTAATAAGTGGTATGCATTAGCTTGTTTTCGTTTAGTAGAGTTGTTTAATTTTATCCAGGATGATATAAATTGTTACAAAAAAAATCTGTTCACTTACAGGAAAGGAAGTTATCATAGCAACTAGAGAATAAATTTAGAAAATAAGGCAAAGATTGGTTTAACTTCACACACAAGTTGGTTGGCATGACGAGGTATTGTTGGGTCTCAACTGGTAATAAAGACCATACAGGAAAATAAAAGTGACAACGTTAAACATTCTTAATTTCTGACTAATCTTTTTTTACATATATATTTCTATTGATTTTTATCGTAACTTTCATTCATACCTTCAGCCTACGATTTTAAACTGAGTGAAAAAATAAAGAATAAGCCTTCCAATCCGGAACAGCTGTCTTGCCAGTTAGGTTAATGAAGGAAACTGTCTGCAAGAAATTTTCAATTCATTTTAAATTTTAAGACTTAAAAATTTAAAACTTAAATCAAGAAATTTAAAATTTTTAACGAAATTAAATCTGTATGGTTACCATACAAATTAATTTTAGAATACAATAATTTTATGAATTATTTTTACAATAATAGCAAAAGATGGGTTTTTAAATTTGGGTTATAAATGCAAATAAAGAAAGAAAATGAAAAAAATAATGATTTTTTTTTTTTTAAGTAAGAAAATCTTGCTTTTATAACAAAAATAATTTAATTTCATAATATCATAAATTGATTCATTTGTGAATAAGTCCTGAAATTTTATTAATATCCGACAATCATTTGATTTTTGCAAGAATTTCCAAAATGTTTTTCACCGCTAAAATTCTCATTAACTCTCTGCTGGTCCCACGCTGACGAAAAAAAAAAAAGTTTAACCAAAATTTCGAACGTGTTAGATAGAAAGAATTAAAAAATATGGAAAAATAACTGGTTTTCTTTCCTTTTTTAATTATTAAAAGGAAAAGAAAACCAAAGTTATTACAATTTAATAACAATTAAATCATTTAGACGACAAAACATTAAGTTTGGAAGCCTTTTTTTTACATCATGCTACTGATTTTAGCGAGAAAAAAAAAGTGGCGGTAATTTGTTTTTTAATTATGAAATAAACTGAAGCATATTTAAACAAAAAGTTTTATTACCAGGGTATCGATTTTTTTTTTTGTTCCAATTAAAATTACACAATTGCATAACTGTAGTGTAAGTAGTGACTACACAGTTATGGGGATCCAAAAAAGAAAAAATTCCCCCAAAATACCGGGTTGCTAATCTCTGAGCGACCTATAACGAGTAAAAATAAATGCATGTTCTTTGGGGTTTTTTTTTTTAATGTAACAAACGTTTAAAAGAGATACCTGAATTCATTGATATGTACAGGTAATTTTTTTTAGTTTTAAAATTGCAACAGTTTTTTTTTTAACTTTTCTCAAAATAAATTTTAAAAGAAACGATCACAATTCACAATCTTCGAGCTTTAAATTTGTACCAAATTTAAAAAGAGAAAGAAAAATCCATGATTCAACAAGTCAGAGTTCGCTTCCTGAATTATTTCAAGAATTCGAAGTATCTCTAACTTTAAATACGTTTTAATACATTTTGCTATTTAATTAAAAATAAATTATTTTTCAAAGTCAGCAGCTCCCAATTTTAGGATCATAATAAAGCTAACTAAACTGAAACAAGATCTACTTTCGTTTTCACTTTCCAAGTTCTGAAAACCAAATTGCGCAAAGGAGAAAAAAAAATTCTTGTAAAATTTTGCTTCCTCTCTGAATTTCTTTACTTTCCGTGACTTCGAAATACAAATTCCAGACGCTTTAAGACAATTTCAGTATTATTGACTATTTTTTTTAAAATATGTCTCGTGATTTCCTGACAAAAAAAAAAAAAAATCTTGTATCCCATGAGTGACCTATACGAAGTTTTTTAAAGTTTTACAATTTATTGTAAAATGTTTCATAAGTTTTAAAATTGAAAGAAAATAGCAAAATATGTCGTAAAAATTCTATTTTGCATTCGTTTTTTAAAGTGTAAAAATGAACAAAAAAATTCAATTCAGGGTTTGTGTTACTGTTGAAGTATTTTGAATGACCCCGGATACTGTCAAAGTTCTGGCTGTAGTGTCACCAGAGCAAAGTTTAAATAATTTAGACTTAGAGAAACAGAGAGAGAAAAGTTAAGAAAACTGAATTCAAGCTAAGAGAGATTCAAAGAGAATTTTCTTCTTCCTTCTTGCCTGTGGCATCCATCGACTATCCCATTCCCATCGAGGGAAAATACGAGGAGAGAGACTGAATAAGTGTTCACTGTTTTCGATGGCACGTGTTAATCGAAGGTATGCATTATGCATATAACAAATGAAACAACCCATTGAATAGCATACAACATTAGAGAAATAAAATCTTTCATCCAATTCGAAGGAAATTTAACACTCAACGCTGACACCATCGAAACTCAGTGGAACTTGACCACACAAAAGTAAAACAATATGTTAAAAAAAAAAAAAAAAAAGATAAGTTATTAACAAAGAAAGCCTTTTTCCTGTCCAAATAAACTTTTTTTTTTAGCACACACGCAACGAATTGTAAGAGTTATATCAGTTTTTTGTTTTTATGACTAGTGAATGAATGAATGACTAAAAAAAAAAACTAGTAGCGTCATGCATGAATGAAATGACAGGCTTCAACTACACCACCATTATTATTATTGTAGCCCTGGGCCAGACGAAAAGCTTTCTATCATTAATGACATAAAATTAAAAATTAAAGAAAACTTATCTTCAAATTTCATCCGCATAGTATAATAATCGAAAAAGATACAAAAACTGAATGCTAAAAAATAAAATGTTTAAATTATTTTTTATTTACATTTTTGACGTCCCAAAATATAAATCGATAGGATAATCAATAAATTTTTACTCATTGCGTTCATTTTTAAGGAAAAAAAAGAAAAAAGGCTTCACTATCAGCTTTTGTTTTAGTTTATCGATTTTTGGATGGATATTCTATTGTTTTCTAATGATATTTATTTAGCAATGTTTTTCTTTTCAGAAACATTCTTTATCTTTTCGTTTGTGTTTTAAACACTTTCACGCCAGCAACTATCCAACCAAACCGTGCTACAACTACTATGACTCATTTATTGTAATCGATGTCTTATAACAATATTACACACACAGTATTGTTGACATAATGAAAAAAGTAAGTTTATATATACTTCTTCCCGGGCAATTTTTAAAATTTCCTCATGCTTTTTCAATTCGCCTCCAATGCAATGCCTTGTCACGTAACTGAATGAATCACGCGTGTACAAGAACAATAAATACTAACTTACTCCGAATGGCAGCACACTGAGAAAAGTTCTTAACACTTAAAACTTATAATGAAAATTTCACCTAAAATTAAATATATTTTCAGACATTATATCTCAAATGTTCGATCATTTATGAGAAAATTCTCTCTTACAGGTGGGAGAGTGTTTCTCTTTTTATTTTTAGCTTTAAAGGAAAATGTTAAAGCTAAAAAAAAAGTGACAGTCATTATTTTTATTTTCAAAACATTGTTTCAATTTATTTTATTATCCTTTATGGATATTGATTGAATAAGAAGACTAAGAGAAGAGTGAAGACTCAGAAAACAATACCTTTAGGCTTTGTTTTTGTGAGAGCGGAAAAACTAAAAACAAATTAAATAAACTAAAAATAAAGATAAAGTTTTTAAAAAGTACTGTAAAAAGCAGTTTATTTCTAAATGATTTTTTGTTGGATTTAAAAAAAAAAAAAAAAAAAAAAACTAAGCATAAACTCACAATGGCGCCAAAGCAGGTTAAAAAAAAAAAATAGAAAGTTTATTTTAAAAAGGTAAAAAACACAGGGTAAATGTTTACTTACCTATGAGCAGTGTTAAAGGCAAAACAACCCTGAAAAGTAGGTAAGCCAAAATTCTGGTTACTTTAGTAGCCATGATGGCGATCAAGAAATGGATTTTTTTAGTACTCTTCCTGCCACATGTGACAATAAACAAATGTTAACTGTTTTCTTGTATTTAATTATTTCTTTTGGTGAAAAAGAAATGATCCGAATGGTTCGCTATCGACAATGAGACCCAAGCAAACAACTCGACAGGAATGGATAAAGCCGGCAAAAATAGAAAAAGAAAAAAGAAAGCAAAGTTTGGTTCCGAAGAGCAAAACAAGTTGCAAATTAAAATAAATTTGTAAAAAATATATCAATTTTACCAAAAATTTGATACTGTTTAGTGTTGGTCGTTGTAATTGGTAGTGTCAAATCATTATTCAATAAATTCCAAGTACAAGCAAAGGAATTGATTTTTATTTTATGATTGAAGAGAGTTTTCCAGCGTCATCTGTGTTAAGAAAAAAAGTTGAAAGTAAATTTTATTTTTCCTTGTTTGACTTTTTTTTCCTTCATTCGGTGTTTTAAAGAATTATTTCTTTTTCCATGTAAATCTTAGTTCCGTGGATGGTAAATGAAAGAAAAATACGTCGATGAAAAAAATGTTTTTCTCTTTCTTTCTTTGTTTTTTAGGGTCTCTGTCCTTGTTTGTTATCCGTATGAAGCTTATTTATTTACCATTTTTTGCTCCTGTTTCTCGTAAAATTGTCTTATACTTATGCTCTTAAAATTCAACAGCATACACTTGTTAGTCGTATCGATATTCTAAGTAAGTAAAATGCTACACAACCGACTTTAACCTTTTTTAATAAGAGGTTCCGTTCTCGTTTTCAGCTAAGAAGTAAAAAGTGTATATGTAAATGAATCGGGACTTGTCAGGATAACTGATTACATTGGTGTTAAAAGTCCCGATTACTCCTTTTACTTCACTAGTTCTAGAACTAAAATACTAACTACTTATATGCAGAAAATTAAAAAAAACGGAGCCTGCTAATAAATACGTCTACATGACACCAAAGACCGGCAGACAAACTATGTTTGATAGCCGGCTGCTCAAGCTGCTACTGCAATCTTTACCCCTCTCTCATCATAACTAACCTTTTTATAAGCCTATCACTCCCCCTCTCTGTTTCTCTCTATGTCTCTGTCCAATCCTTTCTTCTCAATATCTCTCGTCACTCTTTTTTTCTTTATCTATCTCTAGCTTAAGGTTTCTTTTAGTGTTTTTTTTCTTCAAACGTTAGTTCTTTTTATTTGACACTGCAAATAATCCAGTCTAAAAAGTCATTCATCTTTCCTTTCTATAACTCCCTGTTTTCAGCGAATGTCTCCCACCTTTCTCTCTCTTCTTTTTTTGTCTAATAAAGGCATATAGCAATAAATAAAAACAGTTCTATAATCAGTTAACATCTTTCTGTCAGATGATATGGTAATTATTTCTTCTGCAATCCTATCTCCATCCAACACAAATTCAGAGATATACATGATGAAATTGAAACTCATACCAACATACAACAGCCTCAACAACACACTCCACGTAAACAAGCACAGTTATATACTGCATAAGTGTAGTGTAAAAAGACTCTGTTGTCGGCAGATACCAAGTTCGAATTTCTTATATTCACTCACACTAAATACTTTGTAATACGAGTAATTAATACCTTGGAAAGGAATTCTCATGCTATCATGAAAAAATACCTTCTTAGCTAATTTTTTTCTCGGTCAAAATTATCAATTAAACAATTCAACAAGAAGGTCAGTCAGTTGAGTGCCATACGTGATACACGCTTGGGCGATCATGTCTCGAAAGAGACATGACTGACTGGGCAGAAGATTATCCCGCAGTAGGTTGCCATTGCTTTCTGCGGTAGACTGGTTGCCGACCAAGGCTATAGAACCCAATCTGTCCTGTTATTTAACCCATAACTGGAAGGAATAGACGGATTAATACCTTTCCCAAGGGTATTTGCGCGTAAGTGAATGCAATGTACTCAGCTGGAATTCGAACTCGGCTCCCCGATTTCTCGTTCCAAGCCGATATCCAATGCACCACCACGTACATCCCAATAAGAAGGTAAAGGACTCTTACACAGTGTGAAATTGAAATATGTGAAAAGAAATATGTGTGTAGGGTTTGCTCAAAATATTCTTTTGAACAAGCTGAGCTAAAGCAGTGAAAAGTGTTCATTGACTTTGGTAGAGAGGATAATGGTAATATTAGCATTAGTAGAGAGGATAATGGTAAAATTAGCATATTAGCATGACCTAAAAGTCTGTGATATTCGGTTGAAATTTATAAAAATCTATCCCATAAAACAATTTTTGAGGAAATAGGTTTCTCGAGTCCAGTAACTGTTATTGCTCTTTCCAGTATTGATGGGTACCTCCAGCTTAACCTTTTGCTTGAAGTAGTGTAAATGTCAACATCTTGATGAATATGTCATTATTTTCTTTTTGAGATACATAAATACATTTAGCTGTTGCTGCTGTTGAAAGTTCTCAAATGATGTGGTTTCTATTATTTGGTACAGTTCTTTGTGATTCTGTAGTGCCAGTCCAAAAAGACTACCAGCTTCATTCGCTCAAAGCCATTTTTAACTTTTGATCTGAGAATGTGGTTGTATACAATAAAGTAACAGTTAAGTTCACAAAGTGCAGTAACAGGAGTGCCGATTTGTTGAATGGAAGAAGTTGCAGGATGAGTGTCATTTGTAGAATACTTTTAGAAGTAGATACTGCCTTGTATAATTATAATTAAGAGAGTGGGTTTTCATATTATTAAGAGAAGCCCAGTTTGATTATGTCTTTGTTTTGGATAAATATGTTTGATATTTTTTGGTTCAAGATTTTGCATGTTGTCCCAGAGACCCATGAAGTCAGAGACATTTCCAGAGATGTCTCTATAGATGTGAAGTTGTAGTGAACAAAACAAGTTCTAGATTTAAAATTCAAAAGCTAAGCACTGACTCATTGATTTTGTTAGAAATAAATGAATTTACTAGAATTACAAACTTTGCTTAGCACACACACAAAAGTGAATCCAATAACAAAACTCATGAAATTTCACACCTCAATGCAAAATGTTTTCCGGCCAATGGAAAACTAGGAAACATCTAAAAAAAAAAAAATTCAAATAATCTTTAATTATCAGAAACAAATTCTTTTTACGGATCCTTTTCACGAGCCAGCACGAAGTTTGTTTGTCGTCCAATGGAAAGGCCAGAATCACATCCAGGAGTGAATTCCTAAATGACCTTTTCGATCCCCACAAACAAAATAAAAGACGGAGCAAGCTCAACCTGCGCGAGAGAGAAAAATAAGAGCGTAATTAACACGTCCCTCGATAAACGTCAAGTGATCATTATTATTATTATTATTATCTCTGTCTTTCTCCCTCACCTCCTTATCCTCACGGTTCACCTGTCTGCCTATTCTTATAGTTGATAACCAGACAGAACCCTTTAAGACTGAGCGCATACTTCAAAGACACTCCTACCCAATGATATCACTCATACATACATACGCACATACATTCCTGTCTACGTACTTATTCTTGCAAGAACTACTATGAACATTTTAACGACTTTGTATCAACCAAAATACATTACTTTTATTTGTATAAACCTTAATTGATTTATATGTATATAAATTGTTGTTTCTATATACAATTTGATTTTCTTGTTTTATACCCCTCTTATAGTGGGCTATCTAACTAACAAGGCCAAATCAAATTAATCTGTTTCAACACACATACACTTCAATATAACAGATAACCCACTATAAAGTTATAGATAGCTCCATAGATGTCTCTAGCAAACTCCATTCTGAACATGCTGCTAAGTTTACTTACTTTGCTGATTTATATCTCCTGCTAGGCTTATGGTGAAGACATCAGCAGCAAAGTGTTAGATATGGTCAATGGCAGAACCTAAAAAATCAGATTTGCGGTATTGAAGTGCAATGGTGTCATGCAAAATATTCTTTATACTGAGCAATAGACAAGACTTAATTATTTTTAGTTAATATAAGTATATCCTGATGAATGACCTAGGAAAATCCCCAAAGAAGTGATCGAGTCATATCTTCCTCAAGGGCATTAGTGTAAAAGTGAATACAAGAGACTTATCAAGAATTTGAACTCAGGTCAACAATTTCATTTTCTAAGCCAATAACTGTTACACTAACCATATACATAAGAAGATATTCTGACTTCATTCTGAAGCCAGAGATAACATCCTCATTGTAGAGCAGCTGACACACTTCTAGCACTCTCAAGAATGGCATGGTCTGTGGACCAAGGTAGCTATAAAAATAATAACTAATAGCACTCAGCTTTAGATTTCTGAGTGTCTTTGATTGATGATTACGATCAAACTGTGCTCTCTGTGAGTCTAATGACTTAACTTCTCTTTTCTTCTACTATTTGTTGTTCTGTCTTTTGGTGTTTGTCTTATTTGTATTAATATCCCTTAGCATGGATATTGTGCTGTAGATACTCAGCACACATCTTCCGGGTATTGTCCTACCACTTCGGCGATACAACATTAAAGATTAATAGTAGTCAGTTGTTCAGAGTGCCATTGATGATTATTTTTGAACTGTGCTTTCTGCAACTCTAACAATTTGACCTTTCCTCTCTTTCTAATTATTGTTGTTCTGTCTTATGTGGGTTTGTCTTGTCTATACTTAATATTCATTAACACAGATATTATGCTGTAGGTATTTCAGCAAATATCATCTGGTATCATACTGCCACCTCAGTGATACAATAATCCTGCTATTGCAAGTCATTGATTATCAATCTTAATTAGGTACTCATAAAAATGTAACTTGTAGCCATATTTTCTCTCTGTATTTATGCAAATATCAGATACATATCAATGTATTTACCAATACATCAATAAGTCTGTGACGTAATGATGAAAAAAGAACTGATTTTATATTAAGAATATATTTCAACATAATTTCATTCCTTGTAAAAGCACTTTTAACTGGGTGCTTCTCCATAGCTCAGACTAAATGTTATACAGGGAAATTTTCAGATCTAAATTCAGTTCATAATTGTAACAGGCTACTGAATAAAGTTGCAAAGATATGATCAGGCTAACATTTGTCAAAGTTAGACATATAGAAAGGCAGAAAAATCCTTAGAGTCAAATCAAATAAGATAGATAGATAGATAGATAGATAGATAGATAGATAGATAGATAGGCTCTAAGATGGCATATTTAGATAGATAGATAGATAGATAGATAGATAGATAGATAGATAGATAGATAGGCCCTAAGATGGCATATTTAGATAGATAGATAGATAGATAGATAGATAGATAGGCTCTAAGATGGCATAGATAGATAGATAGATAGATAGATAGATAGATAGATAGATAGATAGATCTAAGATAGGCATATTTAGATGTAGATAGATAGATAGATAGATAGATAGATAGATAGATAGATAGATATTAGCAGGAATCAAATTAAACATATAAAAACTAACTTTCCTCCATCAATAAACCAACCATGCATTTAGTTCAATGATGTGCAAAATAACATGAAACCAAACAATGAACAATAGGAAAAGGAATAAACATTCCCAGATAATGGTCAATGTTAACTGAAAAAAGCAATGATGTGAAACGCTATCAGCAGGCAAAATGCAATTAAGAGTTTCTTTTCACTTGTGCACAAGATGTAATTTTATGAATATCTTAGATTATTTTCCTCTGGTTTACCAACCCTAAACAGAAGCTGAATTATGCTAAAATTGGATCAATTCAGGCAACAAATGTTCTTTTACACATGCTTTCTTGATCAAAACAGACAAAGTGTATAATATATTTTACAATATTTTTGCTCAACTGACATATCAATTGCCATATGTTACAATTTATTCAACTAATCAAGAAAATTTCAAGAAGGAGTTGTTCACAGATGATATCTGTTTACTCATTATTTCAAGCTTTCAACTGGTTTTTGTCATTCTCAAGAATTAACATCCATTTTGTTCGAATCCTGTGAAGAATTTGTACCTGAAATTTAAATATGATGCATATTTGTTTTTATTTTATGACACGTGAATGTTCTTGACTTTAAATGTTTGTGATGTCATATGAATGTGGTATTCTAAGGGTTCTGACAATTTAAATGTATTTCAAAATGAGTGTTCATAAATTGCCATTTTCTCAATTATTCATTGTTTTAACTTAATACAAATAGCTTCCAAAATTGGTAATATTTTGTTGTGGTTTGTTTTATTGAATACTAGCAGGATAGCCCGGTGTTGCTCGGGTGTAATGAAAGCTTTAAAACTAATTCATGGTCCTGGAGCTCAGACTCTTTGGATGTTGGCCCGAAAGACTAAAAAGCAATAGTTGTTTCCAGTTAAAGTGAAATCGTAGACTGAAAGAAAAATGAATGGATGTAAGTCAAATTTTGATTTCCTGGTATCGATATCAAATAAGTTTTTTTTTGTCGTAAACTTAATTTTGAAGGCTAAATAAGTCCTTTGAGTAAATGATATCATGGCTAAGACTAAGAACTACAATTATACCTACTTAGAGCCAAACCCAAAGCAAAAATTAAAATAAAAAGGCTGAAAAAATACAAACATACAAGCAGATAAACACACACACAAACATCTTGCCTTTTATTTATTTATATATATATATAATCGATTTTCTGCACTATTGTAAGAACTTCAACTTTGAAACTTCTGAATATCATTTCTTATGTCTTTGTCTATGAGTGTATCAAATTTGATTAAAATCGGACCACTCCTTCTATAACCCGATTTTTTCGATTATCGATTTTTGATATTTATTGGGAGTACCTCAACACAAAACCTAGCTAAGAACACTCGCAGACACTTATAGTACAACTGTGTAAATTTTCAAGAAAATCAGTTCAGCCGTTTCAAAGTCTATAGGTAATGGACACACACACACACACACACACACACACAAAGTTCCATTTATAAATAAGTTTAGATTACTATGTTATCAACCTGGAGTTGTCTAATGTTGTTGCAATTATATTTCTGTTTACAACTGCAGGAGCCAATTCTTTAAAAAGTGATTCACAATCTAAAAAAAAGGTTATGGAATACTTTATAACTGACAGATGAATTTTCATTAGTTATGACTGAGAGTGCCAAAGAACTGTTCACAGTACATGTTGGTTTACTTATTATTTCAAACTTTTCACTGGTTTCAGTCATTGTCAATAATTAACATCCATTTTGTTCAAATCCTGTGATTACATTTTACCTCAAATTTAAATATAATTCATTAGTTATTTTTCATTTTAGGCTGATATTGAACACAATTCCCCATACAATCACCAAAATTAAACAAGGTCAAACCTAGTCAGTACCTAGATGTGTAACCACTTGGGAATACCAGGTGCTGTAAGGCTGGATGTGCAGGTGGTGTAATAGATAATGGCTCAGAATTACTAACTGAAGAGCTGAGTTCCAATTCCAGTTAGTTTCATTATATCTACTTATGCACAAATACTCTTGAGAAAGGTATGAATCCACTTATTCTCACTCCAATTATGTTTTGTTTTTTTTTAATCATATCACTCCAAGCAAAGCTTTCCACTGCCACTATAGCGCAAGGGGTTACATAGAGCGATTAGGTATAGGAAATGTCAGAAAGAGGGTGATAGACAAGTAAGAAAGTACATAGGAAGAGTGTTGGAGAGAATGGGTGTGAGTTAGTGTGTTAGGAAGTGTCTATTGACCTTACATTTAAACTCCTGGAGATTGTAGCAAGCATACGGAAGGGAATTCCACAGTCGGGAAGTGCAAGAAAAGAAGCTGTTGGAGTAGAAATTGCAGTTACATTTCATCGGTTTCACTGTAAAAGAGTGGGACCTAGTTGCTAATCTAGTATCTCATGCAAATTCACACCTATGGGGCACCAATGATTTAAGTTCATCAGAACAGAAGCTGTGAAAGTATTTATAGAAGAGGCACAGGGAAGCCACGTCACGCTGGTGAGAGAGTGACTGCAGGCGGTCAGCCAAGTTGGTATCGATCACATTACAGATTCTCCGCTGTATTTTGTCAAGAAGCCCGAGGAGAATAGCAGGGGCACCCGACCAGATGTGGCAGCAGTATTCAATACACAGGCGGACGGTAGATTTATATATGTGCAGGATAGATTCAGATGGAAAGAATTTCCGGGCCCTACATAGAGAGTCGACTTTCATAGCAGTGGATTTAGCAATGGGTTCGACGTAGTCATTCCACTTGAGGTCCACTGAGAGTGTCAGGCCAAGCAGGCGTAGTGCTTCACTCTCTGGGAGGCAAGCCTGTTCCATGCTAACATGGGGAGGTGCGGTTGTCTGTGGTGGTTAATTGACAGCAGCTTCATTTTGGAAGAATTGAATTTTACGAGCCATTTCTTACCCCAATCTACCACAGACTGGAGGTCCTTTTCAAGCTCGGCAGCGAGGTTCACCTTGTCACCAACACCAGATTTTTGATTGAGGTGAGAGTAAACTGTGGTGTCATGGGTGTACATACCTACTTGGGATGCTATGGCATTGGGGAGATCATTGATGTAGATTAGAAAGAGCATAGGACCTAGGATAGAGCCTTGAGGGACACCCGCGTTTGGAGGATAGTTCTGGGAGGCATGTCCGTTAATTAGTAAGACTAGTATCACTAAATCATTATTATTTCAAAAACAAAATTCTTACAATATAAAATATTTTCTGGCTTTAAATAATGTATAACAGGTTAATAAGCTGTAAGAAATGAATCAGTCAAATCATTTTTCATTTTAAGATGTATCATAAACTGCGTCTAAAGATTATATGCAAGTTATGAATTGGTATAAAGAGTTGCATCTTTAATGTTAAAATCCTATTATGATGTTTAGATTCTACTCAATATTATTAACTTAGATATATAGTGATAGAGAAAACTATTGTTTTTGGTTGGAAAAAAATTTACTAAGTTAACAATACAGACTAATTTGACTGTCAGTAGTTTATTTGCAACTATTTATTTTGATACGTTTATTTTATTATACTTTGTAAAACTAATGTAAAAAAAATAATATGAAAAGATTTTAGAACAAATTTGCCAATTTCTTAAATGAAAAACATAAAAAAAAAATTTATTTTAAAAATATAAGATATATTAACAAAAAATAAAAAGAACCACCTAAAATTTATTGCACAAATGCTCCTTTCTTTTCAATAACTCTTAGCAGCCTATTATTAATATCTGATGTTAAATTTGCCATTTTAGCAGCTGGTAAGTTGTTTGCAGCAACTTTAACTGCCTCCCAGAGGTCACACTTGCTGTTGAATTGCCTTCCATTAGAATAAATATCTCTCTTGATGATGATCCACAGGTTCTCAATGGGATTCAAGTCACAACTATTTGAAGACCAGTCCATGAGAGAATCTTCAAAAGTCCCTTTTCTTTCAACCAGGATTTATACCTACTTAGAGCCAAACCCGAAACAAAAATTAAAATAAAAGGGCTGAAAAAAATACAGACATATAGGCAGATAAACAGACAGACACACACACAAACATCTTGCCTTTTATATATATATATATATATATATATATATATTATTGATTTTCTGGACTATTGTAAGAACTGCAACCTTGAAACTTTTGAATATCATTTCTTATGTCTTTGTCTATGAGTGTATCAAATTTGATTAAAATCAAACCACGCCTTCTATAAACTGATTTTTTCGATTATCGATTTTCGATATTTATTGGGAGTACCTTGACACAAAACCTAGCTAAGAACACTAGCAGATGCTTATACTACAACTGTGTAAATTTTCAAGAAAATCAGTTCAGCAGTTTCGGAGTCTATAGGTAATGGACACACACACACACACACACACACACACAGAGACAAAGTTCCATTTATAAATAAGTTTAGATTATTGTATTATCAACAAGAAGTTGTCTTATGTTATTGTAATTTTTGTGTTCCTGTATCATGTGTTACATTTTTGTCAGAAAAGTGACAATAAATGAATTGGTTATCTATTATACCACCTGCATATCACCTATCTACATACTGTTACGAGGGTGCATTTCTATATAAAAAATATTAATAAAGTCTACATAAAGGTTAAAATTTATAGTAAGGGATTTTACTGAGTCCTACTTGTTAATGCAAAAAAGTTTTCACTCATGAAGTATTTGTAAAATAGAGAAATTCAAAATAGAATGTTTGGAAGATTCTAGATCATTCCAGTATATTCGAGAAAAATTCAGATGATTCGAGAAATATGCTAATTAGGTGCTACCCCCTATAAAAATAGGTTTTTTGAATAGAGTTGTCAGTTGTTAAAAAGGAATTTCTGATATTATCAACTACCACTTTTGATTTGAGGATTAATGTGTCCAGCCAAAAGAATCTTTATGAAAAGTTGCCGACCAACAAAAACCCAAAAAGAGGACCTCCTGGAACTAAACTGGTAAATAGGATTTTGAATATTTTCATTGACCAAACTAAAAATTAATCTATATACACACAATTTTGAGGATTTCCAGTAATCGCACATAAAATAATACTCACCCTTTCTTCTTCTCCCTCATAACACTTCGTCAGTTGACCTATGTATACTGTTTTGAATGTCACAAATGTATATTTGTATATATTTTTATTTTGTTGTTTTTTATTAAATTAAATATTTGTTTGTGATTTAGCTCTGTATTTTGCTAAATCATTTTCTTTTCTTTTGTTACAATTTCTAACACGTAACAATACCTATCAAGTTCTATGTTCCTTAATCATGTTTTATCGTATTACATTTTGGTCAGATATATGACAAGTGGTTCTATGAGAAAGGATAGAAGATTTTTTTTTCAGAACCTCAGTTTCTATTTGAATAAGTGAATTGATTATCTATTATATCACCTGTACATCACCTATCTAGGTACCTACCAAGCTCTACATTGCTTAACTTTAGTAATTAGTGTGTTAACATGATATGACTATAAGACTTAAGGTGCTGTAAGCCCAAAGTAAAATCAGTGGAACAAAGTAAGTTCAGTTGGGTGCCAGGTGGTACTGACTGGGTGCCAGGTGTTACTGACTGGGTGCCAGGTGGTACTGACTGGGTGCCAGGTGGTACTGACTGGGTGCCAGGTGGTACTGACTGGGTGCCAGGTGGTACTGGCCTATAGACACATTAGCCCACCAGGTGTCACAGCAACCCCATCTCTACCACCTGGTATATGGTATAACCCAAGTGTGAAAGACATTTTACCCTGACACCAAGTTTCTCTTTTCTCCTTGCGAATGTCCTCATTAAATCATAAAAGATAACAGCAAAAATCTATACATTTGTTTTCTACATGCTGTTCAATTTTTCTGAATTTTTTTGTTGCGTTGTAATGGATATTGAATCGGAATAAGAAATCAGAGATCCAAGTTTAAATTCCAGTTGGATTTGTTTCATTCACATATGTGCAAATACCTTTGGGAAAGGTATTAATTCATTTCTTTTACTTCCATCTATGAGCTAAATAGAAGGACAGAGTAAGTTCTATCGCCTTGGTTGGCAACTGGTCTACCATAGAAAGTAATGGCAACCTACTGCAGGAAAATATTCTGCCTAGTCGGCCATGTCTCAATAGATACATAGTCATGTCATAATAGATCATTCCATCTTAAATAAATCAACAATGTTTTGCAACACTTTTTAACATCAACTTGATATTTTTCTTGTTAAAATGTTTGATAATTTTAGTACGTTCAACATTATAGATAAAAAATAGTGAATTTTATCTATTGTTTTTTTAAGACTTAGCATGAGTAAAACAAATTCACAGAAAGAAATCCAAATGACATCAAAATCTGCAAACAATTTTCATCCTTTAATAATCAGTTGTGTTTAATTTGTAATGTATCTAAATCTATCTAAACTTATTTATAAATGGAATTTGTGTGTGTGTGTGTGTGTGTGTGTGTGTGTGTGTGTGTGTGTGTGTGTGACCGTTACCTATAGACTCCAAAATGGCTGAACTGATTTTCTTGAAAATTTACACAGTTGTACTATAAGTGTCTGCAAGTGTTCTTAGCTAGGTTTTGTGTTGAGGTACCTCCGATAAATAATCGAAAATCGATAATCGAAAAAATCAGTTTATAGAAGGAGTTGTCCGATTTTAATCAAATTTCATACACTCATAGACAAAGACATAAGAAACGATATTCAGAAGTTTCAAAGTTACAGTTCTTACAATAGTGCAGAAAATCAATAATATCTCCGATATCGGAAACTGATACTCCCGATATTCTATCGAATCTGATCAAAATCCAATATTCAGTCATCAATATGGCTCATTTCCTCCAATTTTGCTCCCGATGAGTACAATAAGTTTTCATGGACTTACTTAGGTTAGTTTATCCTTGGATGACTTATTTGACTCCGATATTGGAAATCAATACCCCAATATCCTACCAGGTCTGATCAAAATCAGTTTTTCAGTTTTTTATTGTTAACAAAATCCAAATGACATCAAAATCTGCAAACAATTTTTATCCTTTAATAATCAGCTGTGTTTAATTTGTAATGTATACAAATATAGGTAGAAAAAAATCAGATGTTGATAAGATAGTGAGGATCACAAAACACTGCCAGGGCTTTCAATTAGGTTTGGGTCACTCCTGGTTGTGGGGGAATGTAGCATGTACCAGTTCTGCATATAGAAATACAGTAAACTCTAGTAGCAGAGAGAAAAATACTCAGCAACCATAACATTTTAGCACAAATTTATTTGACCATATGTAAGTACAAGGCTTGATCAATAAGTTTATAACCTGATGTAATTATTACTTAGATTCTTATCTGAAATTTTAACTAATATTTGATCTCACTGAATAGCTTCACTAGGTCACAAATGGCTTACACGACTCTGAATGGTTTTTAAAGTGTTAACTGTTCAGAGATCAATTACAAAGTCTGACAACATGCACCAACTTTATAATAGCCAAGTTATGTGTTATATTTTCAATAAATCTTTCCCATAAAATGTTTGTCCCGTACAAATTTTAAAATCTTGCTTTAGGCACTAGGTAATGGTTATTTGCATTAAAAACAATGAAAAACTTGTGGTTATAGCCTTGATGACAATACGGCAAAAACAGAATAACTCATGATCAGCATCATAATAAAAACTGTTGACCATAAGTTAGTTTTGACTGCATCTTCAGTTTTCATATAATAAAAAAAACATGTTGAAAAAGCTGTTCGAAAAAAGGGTCTTTTCTACAATTCAGTGTTAAAACCAATAAAAACTTTTAAAATTCAAAAAATTTGTACCAATATAACAGCTTTGGGCATTTTGGTATCATGTAGTAGTTAACATGCTGGTCCCACTAGATCAATTACAACTGAGCAGTGAATTTGATCTTCACTGGGTGCACCATACATTTGGCCTTGTGCCACATATAAGCTATACTTAGCAAATTCACTATATTTATTTTACCTGGGCAATTCAGTATGGTGTAATGGTTAACAAACTTGTCTCACTAGATCAATTACAACTAAGCAGTAAGTTTGATTCTCACTGGGTGCACCATATCTTCAGCCTTGTGCCATATCTGCTTACTAAATCACTAATATTTCTGCTTTCATGGTGCAATCAAAAGTTAAAAACATTTCTTATAACATAACTAGCACTTTCAAGGTTAGAGCATTGTTTTTATGCTGACCCATTTTGTGGAAAATATGATATTGCCATTTTCTAGAAGCTAAGTTCATGATAACAGCGAAGAATAAAAAAAATCACACCAGCCGAAGACTTTTCCTTGTTGTGGGAGTGACTTTGATGCTCTTTTCAATTTATAAAAATTGTACCTAAGGTAGATGAGTTGTCTCCTCCTGTTAACTCCACTCTTTAGAGAACATGTTCATTAGAGTCCTCTTTTACCCAGCTTCTTAAAGGGTTAAGACATGAATTTCATTGCTGCTGCAAATACTTTCTGTTATGCTGTGAAGGGCCATACAACTAACCAGTACTTAAAACACTCAACTGCACAAGGACTTCAGTTAAGTGGACTCATAATTGTTTATTTTGTAAAATATATTATAGTCACAAACAGAACAATTTGTTTGCAATGAATAATATTGTCTCAGTTGTACTTTACATGACTGTATTATAACATTCTTTAAAACTTTCAAGTTGTGTCCCATGTTTTTCCTGTATCAAATTCATCAGTCACGACACTGACCATCATATGCGGCCTAAATCACCATAAATTCTCATCTGGTGGTTGTCGAATTTCTTCCGTATTGTTTTTCTTCCTGGACCGGGGCATCCTGGGTCCCAGCAGCAGATGTTCATTGACTCCTTCAAATTTAAATCCAAGCCACTTTTTTATTACCTACAGATAGGCTCCAAATTCACTTCTTGAAATTTGGAGGGAAACCTTTTGATTGGTTCTGCATGAAAAGCACATACAGCTGTTTTCCTCACAAATCAAAATATACAAAAATATTTTTAAAATTCAAAAATTAAGCAAGAGCGTAATGCAGTGTTTGCTCTCTCTCAGAAAAGCAGACAATATATGCTACAGCAGCTTAAATTTCTTATAACTGAAAGTAAATTATATTTGTTTAATTCAGATTTTAAATTAAACTTTAAATCAGTTATTCTTCTCCAAATAAAATTTCAGAAAATTATATTTAATTTTTTAATGATTTTTTTTAATTAAGGGAATTATATTGTTTAACAATTTTGTCAATATGGCCTATTCTAGCAATTTCTAAAAGAATTATCCCAATCAATTTAAGTTTGGTTTGAAATATGATAAAGTATCTTAATTTAATCTATTAGTTTAGAATTAAAGCTAAAGTAAAATGTTCAAGAAAGTTTTTTTTCCTTTTTAAAATGCATTTTAAACTTTAAGTATTGCTTTACCTTTTCTTTTTCTTTTTCTTTTTTTTTTTTTTTTGAGGTACTTTGAAGTGAGAAAATTTTAGGTATATACATCCTTCTTCATTTGTATTGCGTCTTCAGATATTTGGATTTAGATCAATTTACAACAAAGAAAAAAGCGAGAAAAGATTTAAATATAAAAATATAAATTTTTAGTGTTTTTACAACTAAATCTTTCTCAGGGAGTATGAGTGTTAAAGTTCCTGTGTTAAAGTACCTTATTTGTAGTTGTTTATTAAGATAAAAATAAATGTGATTTTTTGCATCTATGTATGATAAAAAAGAGGCAAAGAAGAAAGTGAGGAAGAAAGTGTAAGTGTCACGTAGATTGGTAAGGAAAAGTGTAAATGTCACATAGCTTGGCGAGGAAGAAAGGTAAATCAGTAAGGTAATATCTTTTATGCTGTCATTGTGAACTGATGTCACATATATCCATCTCAGTCTTGTTACTGTTTTATTCTTTTCATCTAGAAACTTTACTTAAATACCCTTTAAAGGGATCACAAAGTATGTTTTTATTTTTTATTGCCAGTGGCAATGTGACCAATTGATTGAAAAATGTTAAATATCTATTTTCATAGAATTAATTTATTAACTAGAAGGTTGCGTAAACTCAGAATTCATTTTTTGTGATTTGACGATTGACTGTCTTGGTGTTTATTTTTTGTCTTTGCTCTACCAATTAAATTATTTAATGAAATTTTAATGAAATTTTACCCCATACAACTCATGTTGACAATGACTGGTTAAAGCAATCACCCAATTTCACATCAAATTTTTCTCTTTTCAGTTTGCTATTTTTTTTTTTACGTAACTCAATTTTATTTAATTTGTTTATTGTAACCGATGTTTTCCTTTTCTGAAAATTTACAGGAGTGGAAAAGACATTTTTTACAAATGATACAGACTGACACACTTGCACGTTTTTGTTGTTTTTTTTTTTTGTTTCTGTTTTTTTATTTTGTTTTGTTTTGTTTTGTTTTTTGTTTTTTTTCTACACTTTTATAGGTTTTTAAAAAATATTTCATAAAGAAAATTGCCATCTACAGTATCAGCAAGGCTGTAAAAGCCATATACACAAAAAGAGGAGATTTGGAAGAAACAAACACTGATAGTAACATGAAAAAAAAAATTACAAGATGGATGAGAAAAATGCTAAATGAAAAAATAATACCAGAATGTAATAACTGAAAATGAACTCAAAGAAAAGAAACAAAATAAAAACAAACAGATTTGAGAATACCAAGTTAAGCTTATTCTCAAAATAACTAGAATAACAAACACCCATTCAGTTATATATTCAATGTCATGGATTTTGTTCAACAAGACACTGGCAGTACATTTGCCTAAAAAAGGGTTGACTATCTGAATTAAGGTGTTGTGAAAAAAATTTTTCTTTCTATTTTACAGAAAAAAATATTGTCCATGTAGTGTAATACCAGTGTAGATATTGCACTAAAATTTTACACCAGACCAAAGAAGTTATATGCAAGAGATTGTTGACCTAAGATGAACCCTCAGCCATCAAATCTAGAAATCAGTCAGTCAGTTAAGTGCCATACATGATAAACGCTTGGGTGATCATGTCTCGAAAGAGACATGACTGACTGGGCAGAAGATTATCCTGCAGTAGGTTGCCATTGCTTTCTGCAGTAGACTGGTTGCCGACCAAGTCTATAGAACCCAATCTGTCTTGTTATTTAACCCATAACTGGAAGGAATAGGTGGATTAATATCTTTCCCAAGGGTATTTGCGCGTAAGTGAATGCAATGAATTCGGCTGGAATTCGAACTCGGCCCCCGATTTCTCGTTCCGAGCCGATATCCAATGCACCACAACGCACATCCTCATGTAGAAACATGTAACTTAAAACATGCATCTGATTTTGCAAGTATGAGAATACTGTCCAGATAGATATATAAATAATTACTCTACTGAGGAACTGGACAGTGTCACAGGGCCGGTTATGGTCACTGACTCTGCGGACTTTTAAGAAAAATTGAAGTGACACAGGAAAGGCAGGATGACAAAAACAAAATGTTAAGTGACAAAGTTGACAAGGTCTGGCAACTTTTATTATGTTACATTTCAGTTTAAACGATCTCTTAGGTTGCTGTGGAACTGTTGTTGATTGAGTGATATCCACCACTCACAGGTGTCAATTGAGTCAGTTGGTGAGTGCAGCTAGCAGGTCATAGGCCAGAGAATAAAACCTGAATTTAGTCCTTGCTTCACCGGAATGATTATATAGGTTTGTCGGGTGTTGCCGCAGTTGGGTGGCATAGACCTTTGCAGGTCAATCCAGTGACATACATATAAACCACATTAGTAGTCAACAGTTGATCAGTCCAGAATCAAAGTAGGGTTGCTACACTGGAGGTCGTCTCCAAGTCAAACGAGTCACTATATTGGAAGTTGCTCAATTAAGCTGGTGCATATCACAGTTAGATTCAAATTTCTTGCCCTAAACAGGGCAGTTGTAATAGCACGTAAAATGAATTCTTTGTTGTCCTTAAAAGGACAGTTGCAGTAGCAGTGGTAGTGGTCGTAGGCATCAGGCAAGAACTCAGGTCACTCAAATCTCTTGTCCTAAAGAGTGCAGTTGTAGTGGTTGGAGGTGTCAAGCAGTGTGGTAGCAGTGGTAATAGTTGGAGGCATATGCATGAATCAGGTCACTGAAACAGCATCGAATTCCTCGACCTCCTTCACCCTGCTACTGACAAATTTGTCTTTAGACTGCTGCTTTTATACACCTTTGTGTGAGTCACAATCGTTATGTGCCTCATTTTTGTTTTAGGGCTTTTTAGGGTCAAACTATAATTTTTCTTTCTTTGGATAAAGAGGTTGGTCATTATGTTATCATGAGAAAGTTTGGAATATGTTTTGCTATCAGTAGTAACCATTTACTGTTTCCGAGACAACTCATGGAGTTAATGGTCTTGGACAAATGTTTTTAGCATATCATAACAAAACATTTCACTAAGTCCTGGTCACATGATGTACACACCAGATCACAGTAGATAATGTAGGGCCTATGTGATGTATGAGTGCACAAGGCTGCACTCCATACACTGGTCAAGAGTTGTTCATTGGACCGACTTGTACTATCATTCCTTTGGTAAACCTACTTGATGCAATGTATTGAGTCCACAAAAAACAACTTTTTTTATGAGTGACCACTATATTCAAGTCGTACCAACAAAATGAAAACAATGCACACAGGAAACCAATCTTCTTGGCTTTTCTTGGTTTTTGAAAATTTTGTTGATTTAGAAAAACCAGAATTTTATAAAATCAGTTATTATGTATTGATTTGACTAAGAGGAATCTGGACATTTAATCTCAAGAAAATGAAGCTCTAAAATCCAGCCAGCTGAACCTTCAGATACAAAGCTGAAGGAGGGTGAGGTAAGGTATAATAGCGAGGAAACGTGTGTATATTTTAACAACGCAAGGTAGGGACTTTATTTACAAATTTACACATTTGTAACTGTCAGTAGTTTGTTCCAAGACAATTAATTACACATTAAAGGTTCGTAGATTTGATGAATAGCCAAGAACAGAAAATGTCCATATGAAATCCTCAGACACAAAGTAAATTTCCAAAATGCTTAAAACAAATTCAGAGAGTTCGTTTTTCACACTAAAGTTATGTGGTTGAATTCAATATAAACAAAGGTTTCCAAAATGCTTAAAAAATTGAATTTTTTTTTTTCGCACAAAAGTTATATGGTTGAATTCGATATAAAAAATATATTTTTAGGTACTTAGCTTTAACCGTTCAATAGAGTCCTTGAAATTCTGAGTTGTCATTAGCGGCTAATAATGTATCAGCGTGTAATTTGAAACCGACATTATTCAGGTGTATGGTCTCTGCTTTTTTTTTCTCTCTTTCTTTCGTTTTCCTTTGACTCTAAATGTCACTGACCAACCGGGCATATTAATAAGTAGGCCTGCTTGGTCACGTGGTCAGCTCAAAACGCAACATCATTTTTGGGCGGTAAGAAACATGACATGGGTAATTGAAATTTCAATTTGTTATTTTTTGTAAATTGCTCTCTTTTCATTGGTTAGAAAATAATTCACACTGGCTCGAGAATTTTGCCTTGGTCTTTTTCTCAATATTGAGGTAATCTTTTTTTTTTCTATTAGTCAAAAATAGATTTTCACATGGCTCGCGAATTTGCAAACATTGAAGAAAAGAAAGTTATTTTTATTTTGTATTCACCACAGAATTTTCTCCATTTAAGGCCAATTGTATTATTTTATTTATCTGCCACTTTGTTTTCCTATTTTGTTTTATCAGTACCTTTAGCCGGCCCTGCTTCTGACAATTTGTTACCAACTAATTCTGTCATTCATCGTTTTATCCAGTTCTCTTTTTCTGATTCTGGTGTCGTCTATGAGTTGTTCGATGAAGATCTGGTCTACCGCTTGATCCTTTTCCATAATATGGCTCCTATAGCATAAACTGATGCACAACTTTTACTTTACTTCGAATAGAATATCCGAATAAAACATGAGAAAAGAATCATTGTATATGGAGTTAATAGCTAAGAGTTGGAAACTCGTTAAGTTGCTTTTTTTCTTTTCAATTTTGGGGAATCGTGGCCGTAAGTTTCGATCATATGCATAGCGAATGCAGATTTAACCTTATGACCATATGCATAGCAAATGTAGATTTAACCCTTCTAATCTTTTATCCTCAATCCTGATTTAAGTTGGGAGTAGGAATCTGTTGGTCATTACTTCGTGCAGAAAACAGACACGTTCATATTTTCGGGAAACGGACCAATTTTCTGCACCAAGGAAAAAGGTTCCTGTCGAAAAAACAGCGACCGAAAAATAAAATTTCTTTCTGTCTACATGAGCTGTCGAAAAGAAAGTCGTAACAGCTTCATCTACCATACCCGGTTGAATTTTCTAACATGTAGTGGTACATCTTCACCTTTTCTCCCCAAAACTTTTTCATTACCAAAGATGTATATTGTTGAAGTCGGAGGGAGAGTAGCAAACAGTAAGAAAGGGTGGGAAGAAGTTCCAGATCGCAGTTCTGGAGGGGAGAAATATTTGGCTATACTGATAGATTCGAGAGAGAAACCCTATGGCCGTATGCCAAGGTAGAATCTACAGCTGTTGTATCAGTTCAAGATAAATCAAGAAGGAAAGATTTTATAAATTCCAACCAGCAGTAGCTGACCGGTCAAAGAATTCCGAATGCTTCAGTATAAAGGAAACGGCTAATATTACCATTATCGACTCAATCGTGGACCCAAACTAGGTAGATTAGTGACTCAGAGAGTATTTTGGAATTAGAATAGATATAGCTGTAAAATTAGAAATACAGACAAATTATTGGATTGGTGTAAAAAGTCCGTTCGCTTTATTGAACAGAAAATATACTTAATAACCGAACGAACCTTTTGGCCACCCTAATAGCAATATTTAAAGCAGAGATAGCGTAATTGCTTAGCCAGAATGACCAAGCTCTAGAAGTTATAGTTGAATTAAAAAGTCTGTCAGACGAGGCCGCGAATATGATCGCAGAGTTGTATGCAGGGATTGCTACAGATCGATATATCGCTAGTGTCACATATCGCGGGGTGAAAGACATTTAACTACACATGAGGTTATTTCTGAAGAATTTATTGATCACTACTAGCAGTTTTTTTTTTTTCAGGGAGACAGTTCTGGGTTCTTCTTGGTTCAATGCCTATTTAGTTGAATTTTCTTCGAAGTGACTGAAGTAGCTACATGAGTAGGTACTATAACAGAGGATGACATCCGGGAAGCGTTTAATGAAAACAGATAATGTTCCGGGAATCAAAAGTCCATAGGGTGGCGCTGTTTAAATCTATAGAAAAACAAATATTTCCTTTTTCTCTCTCTCTTTCTCGCTTTCTTTCCATTGCTCCAAGACATGGCCATATCTAACTACCGGGCACGGGTCCGGGCCGATCCGTGCAATCATAGTGAAAATTCGGGCAAGGAAAAATATCTTCGTCAGAAATCAAACTAAACAATTCACGAAGAAAGAAAGAAAGAAAGAAAGAAAGAAAGAAAAACGAAGAAAACATCCGAATGAACGCAGTAAAAATCTGTTTGTTTATTTATTAATTTTGGGAGAAAAGACTGGTTATACTCAGAAAGTCCGAACCCGATTTCCTGCTTTCGTTCGCGTTCTGTGCCTAATTTCCATTGGAATAGCCGAAAAAATCCGCAAAAATCATATTTTCTGGAAACGGATGACACTGATGACGTCATCACATTGCCAACTAGTAAATCCGGGCAATTTTCTCTGTGCCCGGTGTTTTTTTAGTATCAGCTACGACCCTGCTCCAAGATGTAGCACGACGTGGTCATTACGCCCCCGCTAGGAACGTCTCTTTCCCCTGGTCGACTAACGATTGAACTCTTTCTACTCTCCAGTACATAGCATTCACATATGTCTTCCAAAATCTCTACCTATGAAATAAAGCAACCTCTTCTTTGGCCGTTCCAACTCGGTGCAAGGGGGACTCGACCTACAAAATATACGTCAGTAAATATGGCAGAAAAAGTTAGTTTACCGATTGAAAAATGATGTAGAAAATGTAGTAAAAAAGAGAAAAGAAAACAACAAAGTTTGAAGGAACTTATACTCAAAAAAAGTTTCATCCAAATCACTACACCTGATGCATTCTGATGAATCACACACATTGAGAATTGAGCATTCAGTTAGGGGCTCCCAAGACTATTAGAAGGATATTCATTCCTCGTCAAAAGATATAATGGCTTTTTCCTTCCTACACAAGGAATGTCTTAAGCAAAATTAATATGCAAGAGAATGCCAAAAGAGGATGAGTCGGTATGTCGGATCTAACGACGGTTTCTCCAGTAAAGAAGGACGCAGATTAGAATCCTGCCGGGGGTAGGGAGTGCATATTTTTCTGAAATAAGATTTTTCGAATATTCAGATCAGTAGACGAAAATAAATAAATATATAATCAAATAAATAAACAAATATCGGTATCCATTAAAATAATGTCTATATCGTTGTTATGTCTATATCTGATACGGTGATATCTCCTGTATCAGATACAGACGTAACGACGATAATAGAAAATTCGGGGGGGAAAAAGATGCAAAAAAGCACTTGTATAAGAGGGAGGTCCGTCGTTTGCCTCGAAACAAGTGCGCCTTCTATCGCTCTGTTGAGAGGTTTTTTTGCTCGAGGGAAAACTAAACTCTCTGAAACCCGGCCGTTGTTGAGAAAAAACATGAAGTATTAGTAAAAAGGGACTGTACGAGACGATTTTGTCAAGAAGTTCGGTTTGACGAGGAATGAATATCCTTCTTATAGTCTTGGGAGCCCCTAACTGAATGCTCAATTCTCAATGAGTGTGATTCATCAGAATGCGTCAGGTGTGGTGATTTGGATGAAACTTTTGAGTATAAGTTCTTTCAAAGTTTGTTGTTTTCTTTTCTCTTTTTTACTACATTTTCTACCTAACTTTTTCTGCCATATTTACTGACGCATTTTTGCAAATATATTTTGTTTTTATGCTTCATTTAAATCGGGAAATTTTTTTTTTAATTGAAGTATATGAATAAACTTTATTATTATAAAGTGATTAGCTTTGATAGTTCTCTCTCTCCCTCTCTGTATTGTAAAGTCCCATAAAATTATAACAGGCCTTATGTCTGTAAGCAGGTTTGGGTAGTGCTTATACTAGTTTCTGGCAGTTTTACTCCCGTAAAAGTTGCATATCTTCCAGTGCATATATTGACCCATTTTGTCATGCTGAGTTTTATATTCAGATGTGTATTGTGGTTTAGTGGTTATCGACTCGGAACGACAACTTGGGGAGCCGAGTTCGAATTCTAGTTGACTTCCTTGCATTCACTTACGCACAAATACCCTTGGAAAAGGTATTAATCCATCTCTTCCCTCCAGTTATGGGTTAAATAATAAGACAGATTGGGTTCTATAGCCTTGGCTGGTAACCAGTCTACCGCAGAAAGCAATGGCAACCTACTGCGAGATAATCTTCTGCCCAGTCAGTCATGTCTCTGTCGAGACATGATCGCCCAAACGTGTATCACGGATGGCACTTAATTGACTGATTGGTAATACCATTCAGCCTGATATGAAATGGTCAGTTTCTTTTTCTGGATATTTATCACAGAATCTGTATTTCAAGTTAACACAATTTTTCAGTATGTATGCTTGGTAATTTATAGTTAGCAAGCTATAAGATACAAATCCTATATCAACTAACAATTAACTCAAACACAAAAATTAAAATTGCACACCCTCAAAATCAGGTATTATCAGAATTTTGGAAAAATCCAGACCAAGACAAATTTCACAACTCGATGTGAAAATTAAGATTATGAATTCTGATTGCGTAGGAAATAGCAAGTTGATCTATGATCAAATTTTCTTAATACCTAAATGGATCAGAACGACTGAAAGCATTTTGGAAAAATCCAAACCAAGACAAATTTCACAACTCGATGTGAAAATTAAGATTATGAATTCTGATTGCGTAGGAAATAGCAAGTTGATCTATGATCAACTTTTCTTAATACCTAAAAAATAATGGGTATGTCGTTTGATCCAACTACGTGACTAAAATTCACGTCTTTTGACCGGCAAAAGTTAAGTGCCATGCGCGATACACGCTTGGGCGATCATGTCTCGAAAGACACATGACTGACTGGGCAGAAGATTATCCCGTAGTAGGTTGGCATTGCTTTCTGCGGTAGACTGGTTGCCGACCAAGGCTATAGAACCCAATCTGTCCTATTATTTAACCCATAACTGGAGGGAAGAGACGGATTAATACTTTTCCCAAGGGTATTTGCGCGTAAGTGAATGCAAGGAATTCAACTGGAATTCGAACTCGGTTCCCCCGATTTCACGTTCCGAGCCGATATCCACTGCGCCACAAAGGCAAAGATCAGTCAGTCAAATGGGAGCAGGAATTAGAGACGACAGCTAAAATATAAAAAAAGAAAATTCAAGCCGACTTTGGACATATAAAGTGCCGTCATACATTCGTTCTACCTCTCCTTCTAATTTTTCTTTCTTCGTCTTACACGCCGTCAAAGAAAAAACAAGCTACTTCAACTGACTCCTAGAAACTAAAACCCACTAAGTACAATTTCCTTTATTGATTTACTTTCCTTTTCACAAAAGAAGGGAAAGGAACACAGACTTTATTAGTAACCTGTTAAAATTTCTACATATACACATCTGCTACGATCAACTATGAGCCCTGAATTTCTGTGGAACATTTAACTACTTACATTTTCTCTTGGTACATTTAACTCATACAAATTAATTAACGACATGCATTTTCTATTTGAACATTTTTTCTTACAAATTTGTTATTCAGTTCTATTGATAACATTCCACTTATTTTACAAACAAAACACTTATTTTTCCAACCATTCATTAAACCTTCTGATATTTTTAATTATGGGGTTGTGTTTGGCACAAGTCCAATTTGACAAGCACAGCCGAGGCCTCTACAAAGCACTGGTCCTGCGTAGCAAAAACATAAAACCTTTGGCTTCAACTTTTAACCTTGCACCATGTAACCACTGATGGGTACAGGGTTTGTCTTGGTACGAACAGAGTATTGACCATGAATAGGCTTATTTTGCCATCGTTTCTGCCTTTGGTTCATTGCATTGGCTTTCTTTTTTAGGCTTTTTCACGCTGCAGGTGTATAAATGGTTTACTTGTACTTCTTCACCCGCTTGAAATTCTCTTTTGAAATTTTTGACTTCCTTTATTACTGAATAACGTTTCTTATTTCTTTCATGTTCTTTGACACAGATCAACACCCAGTCGTCAGTAGTTTTGTGGTGAATACGAAATTTTAAAAAATAACTCTCTTTTCTTCACTGTTTTCAAATTTGCGAGCCAGTGCAAAAAATCTATTTTTGACCAATAGAAAATTTGATTGGTTTCATGCTGAAGAAAAAAGACCAAGGCAGACACCAGCCATGATGTAGCAGAAATTTTAGGCCACCCGGACACAATCGTCCCGGTCACTCGTATACGAACCCTCTCGCCTTCTCTCTCGTGCTGCTTTCTTTATCTTTCATTATTCCTCTTCACCTACTCACCACCCACAAAAAGAAAGAGAGGAACAAAGACATCACTACTAACTGTTGATACATACAGCAAAACATAGACCTATCTTTTCTACACAAATTACATTTCGCTAAAACAAACGAACTCTTAATTCTTTAATCTCTTTACACAATTTTCATTTCCTGTGCCTTATTAATAAAGGTCAGTTCAAAATACGGAAATATTGACTCATAAAAATATAAAGTTTCAATAATCGAAAAAACCTTGAGAAAGCACAATACAAATTTCTTTTTAAAAAGTTCAAAATACATAATATTTAATGGCTGAAATATCTTTAGAAAAGGTACAATTTTATCACTTTAAACATTATTCTAGTGGACACTCATATTTGAGTGGACTCTGTTTATTTAGTACATTCCATATTTATTTATTTATTTATTTATTTATTTTCGCCTAATCGACCACAGAGTGCATCGTCAATCAAACAAAGTTGAACCATGCCTTATGAATGCTAATCCTTCTCAAATTCTCGAAAGTTCATATCTTCTCAGTTTTGTATCCGAATGTAAACAAAGCAATTTCTAAAGAAGTAATAGGTTTTTATTTATGAATCCGAAAGATTTTATCACATTATTTTAATGGATACCGATATTTGTTTATTTATTTGATTATATATTTATTTATTTTCGTCTACTGATCTGAATATTCGAAAAATCTTATTTCAGAAAAATATGCACTCCCTACCCCCGGCAGGATTCTAATCTGCGTCCTTCTTTACTGGAGAAACCGTCGTTAGATCCGACATACCGACTCATCTTCTTATGGTATTCTCTTACATATTAATTTTGCTTAAGACATTCCTTGTGTAGGAAGGGAAAAGTCATTATATCTTTTTAAAAGTATAATTTACTGTTTTCTTAATGATCACATGACAACTCGTTAATGGAAATAGTGTGTAGCTACTTGAACGAGTTCGCAGAGATTTTCCTTGGCATCCCTCGGAGGAGAACGCAAGTCCGATACGTTCTGAAGAGTAAACAAAAAACTGATATGGAGCTGCATTGAACCCCTTTTGCAGACCTTACAAGTAAGACCTTCTTTTTCCTCATGTACTTCACATTCTGATGGATTCTTCAAAGGTGCTTCAATTTCTCTGTATAGGAAAATGTGTGACATACACACAGTATTGCACAAAAGTAAGAAAATATTTTAAAAATTTTATCTCTTTTCAGAAAAGAGAGAAAGAAGTCACGTAACAGGAATGGGAAAGTTACTGAAGTCGAGATGCCAGCATTACAGACCCCCTTCTATGGATTTTTTTGTCGAGATATATAGCCGGCGCACTAGGCCAGATATGACAGAAATATTCAATGCACGAACAAATGGTAGATTCATAAAATCATTTGCTATTTGTTTTCAAAGATATTAACTTGTGCAGTTTAACTCTGATATTAATATCAAGTCCTTCTTTGATTTTTGTTTTTCGGAGACGACATACATCAATAACTATTGTACGGGATTTATAACTCTGAGTAAATAGTTATAAATCCCCTAACATTTGTTATGTGGTGTTGGAGATACGAGAGACAGTAACACTGAAGGAAATTGAGAGTTTGGGGATCAGAATCCGGTAGAAGAATAAGATAAAGAATAAGCAAAGTGTATGCAGTCTTTCTCGTATTTTTTTTTTTTTTGTTTTTGTTTATGTACAGATTTGTGTAATGAGTGTCCAGATAATTTAGTTGGAAAAATGCAAGAAATGCTTGGGATTTTCTCATCTCGAATATTTACTGAGTGCTAAAAGATAAATGTGACTTTCTTATGGCATAAAAAGGAAAAGGAGACGAAAATTTTGTTGACGCACGTGTTAAATCCTGTCCGTGTGAACTGCTTGTCTGATAATGATAATGTCACTTTTTGTGTGTGTGTGTGTGAAGGAGAAAATGGGGTTTATTCTTATTGGTTTAGAATGAGTGAATTAATGATAATTACAATTGTTATAATCATTTTCGGATACTATAATTAATTATTCTTACTGACATGACGCTATAAACACCCGAAACCAAAATTCGAGTTTTTCTGTTCTCAAAAATCTGTTATCATTAAATATCCCGATATTAATATCTTTATTCGCAATTGGGCGCATTTACAAAGTTTTAATAATAATTTGCCAACTTTTAACGGTTGACAATCATGATAATCATTCTTACAATTAAGAAGCATTATCATCATAGAATCTTTAATGCATCTTGTGGATTATAGCGTCTCACAGAAGATTCAGACAACGATTACCTTTTAAATAGAAAAATAAAAGATGGAAAGAAATCTATGGTTCATTAATTAGCTTTTATTGTTTCTTTTATGGCGATCAGACAAAATTATATTTCCCACTTATATTCTGGTCAGATAAAATAACAGAAAATGGGTTATCTCTATTAGTTACAATATTCGTTATGAATTATCAAAGCTGAAAAAAGTTCACTATCAATTTGATCTCATATTCAAAAAATAATAGAATAATCCTGTTTATAAAATAAATGAATAAGAGTCATTTGCGACAGCGATGATTATATAAACAGAATGTATAAAAAAGGACATTGCTACTAAGAATTTTTTTTTTCAGTATAGTTGATGAAGAGTTTAAGTAGTATTGATGCTGGGGATGATTATTTAAGCACAGTTGATAAAAATGTATGAAAGAAATTGTGTTTGAGAATGATTGGTTATTTGTGACCATATCGTCCGGTTCACACTCCTTCCTAGTCTTTTGAATAGAGATATAGGTTTATCCCTTGTTTTTCGCTTAGGGTTGGGTTTTCAGTTCCTTCTAAAGTTTATAGTCTGGCACTGCAGAATAACAATTGTTACAAGAGAAGCAGCCGACATTAAATAGGATATCTTTCTCCATAGGAGATCGAATATTTATACATTGTTTTAGATATAATTAAGCACATCAAAAAATCCTCTCGATGTAAAAAAATAACGTTTTTTTATTATAATAGTGTGTGTGTGTGTGTGTGTGTGTGTGTGTGTGTGTGTGTGTGTGTGTTTAAATACCCTAAAATCATGGTCTCCGATTTTGCAAAGGCATATAGAACCTCAGAAGACAAGGACAATTACAAGCCAGAACGCAAGACTCGTAAGAAGTGCACTGGCGCTACCAGAACGTCTGAGCTAGTCGCCGAAGTTGCCAGGTTTGTCAAGGAGAGCCCCAGTAAAAGTATAAAGAAAATCAACAAAAAAAAAGAAAAAAAAAGAACAATTGGGTGTATTGTCAAGGACTTTAATTATAAATCTTATGTGCTCAAGTGGCGCCACTTGCTCATCATACTTTTTTTTAAATCGTATCACCCCGAGCAAGGCGGTAATGCCACTTATGTGCAGGGGGCTACATAAGTGTAAAAAGCTTAATTAGAAGAGGGTGAAGAGGAAGACGAACCAGTTAGAAATGAAGCAATAGAAAGGAGCAATAGAAAGATGAAAATGAGGTGTGATGTCAGTTTCAAAGGTGGAGAGAAAGGAAAGGTTATACGGGGTGGGGAAATAACTAGAGTCAAGTGGTTAATAGATGAGTATTGACCTTACATTTAAATTCCTGGAGGTTGTATCCGTCAGGAAAGCAAGAATATGGGAGCGAGTTCCACAGGCGGGAAGGGCGAGAGAGGAAGCTGCAGGAGTAGAATTGTCGTCAGCATTTGGCTAACCTAACTGTGAATGGATACTGTTCCCCCGACTTATGCTTCCTTGCTCATCGCCAGACTGCAATCCTCTCGACTATTTTGTGTGTGACGTCTTAGTGAGGGGCTGAACAGCAGTCCCTATAATACCAAGGATGCTCTCAAGGCAGAAGTACCAGGAAAAAATATGGGGATAAAATCTCTTTGGTACAGGGAGATGAGGTAACATTTACATAGGCAGTCACCAAGGGAATAAATAGCTACAGCTGTTAACCATGAAACAGCTGAGTGCTTATCACTTCCCGTGAATTACTAACTCTACATAACAGTATATATAAAAAGAAAATATAAAAAAAGAAAATTCAAGCCGACTTCGGACATATAAAGTGCCGTCATACATTCGTTCTACCTCTCCTTCCAATTTTTCTTTCTTTGTCTTACTCACACTCACAAGTCCTTGACAATACACCCAATTGTTCGCCTGCTGGTGTCCATTTTTTTTTTTTTTTGTCGATTTTCTTTATACTTTTACTGGGGCTCTCCTTGACAAACCTGGCAACTTCGGCGACTAGCTCAGACGTTCTGGTAGCGCCAGTGCACTTTTATATGATTTGCATCCAAATCAGGGGCGTCATGGTCAACTTTGAGGGGGGCGCAGATACTCTAGTTTCTGGTCTTGCCTGGAGAAAATGGTGGCTACCATCGGTGGCCACATTGAATAATTTTTGTACCTTGTATATATGCCTAACTTCATTGAAATATAATAAATTCATATAAAACGATGTTTTTATTCGTTAATTTTTTCCATATATATCATCAGTATGTATATTCACAAATGATCGGATATAAATATCTGCGCCACACTGTATATTTCCTCATGTCTGACTCCTTTCACCTAGAGTTAGCCATCTTAAAAGATTTTTGTTTCTTGTTATGACGTCAGTTTCATTTTCAAATATTGCATTGGTTTTAATATTTTGTGCGTTCACCTCTAAATATTACTGTTATGTCAGTCAGTTAAGTGCCATACGTGATACCCGCTTGGGCGATCATGTCTCAAAAGAGACATGACTGACTGGGCAGAAGATTATCCCGCAGTAGGTTGCCATTGCTTTCTGCGGTAGACTGGTTGCCAGCCAAAGCTATAGAACCCAATCTGTCCTGTTATTTAACCCATAACTGGAAGGAAGAGACGGATTAATACCTTTCCCAAGGGTATTTGCGCGTAAGTGAATGCAATGAATTCAGCTGGAATTCGAACTCGGCTCCCCGATTTCTCGTTCCGAGCCGATATCCACTGCACCACAACGCACATCCGCCACCTAGAGTTAGCCATCTTAAAAGATTTTTGTTTTTTGTTATGACGTCAGTTTCATTTTCAAATATTGTATTGGTTTTAATATTTTGTGCGTCGCCTCTAAATATTACTGTTATGTAGAGTTAGTAATTCACGGGAAGTGATAAGTACTCAGCTGTCTCATGGTTAACAGCTGTAGCTATTTATTCCCTTGGTGACTGCCTATGTAAATGTTACCTCATCTCCCTGTACCAAAGAGATTTTATCCCCATATTTTTTCCTGGTACTTCTTCTGGGGGATTGTTTCTCCTCATTATCTTCCTCCTTCTCCCTGAGAGATTGTTTAGATATAGAAGATTGTGATCTATTTCTTTCTTCATAGCAGAGTTCCTCCAGCAATTGTTCATTTTCAGAATCTCGATTTCACTGTCATGTTTGTCTTGCGTTGACATGACACATTCGTTTTCTTTGCTTTCAAGTTCACTGTACATTTCTTCATTGCTATCATGTTGCAGTCTAACTTGGCCTGCATTTTTTTTAATCATATCACCCCGAGCAAGGCGGTAACGCCACTGATGTGCAGGGGGCTACATAGGAGTGAGAAGATTGGAAAAGAGAAAACCGGAAACCGCATCCTAAACAGGAAACAAGGGATGAGCCTCTTCACCTGCGTTAATATCTCATTTCCATTTTTTATATTATCACTAGCAGTATAGCCCGGCGTTGCTCGGGTGTAATGAAAGCTCTTCCTAAGAGATTGACTAGATAACGGGGATCATGATCTTTTTTTCTTTTTTCTTTTTTTTTTTTCTTTTTCATAACATAGTTTGTTTAGCAATTGTTTATTTTCTATACTGCTCTCGCGAATGTGCGCTGTGGTTCAGTGGTTATCGACTCGGAACAAGAAATCGGAGTGTCGAGTTCGAATTACAGTTGATATTCCTTGCATTCACTCATGCGCGAATACCTTTGGGAAAGGTATTAATCCGTCTCTTCCCTCTAGTTAAATAACAGAACAGATTGAGTTCTATAGCCTTGGCTGGCAACCAATCTACCGCAGAAAGTAATGGCAACCTACTGCGGGATAATCTTCTGCCCAGTCAGCCATGTCTCTTTCGAGACATGATCGCCCAAACCGTGTATCACGTATGTCACTTAACTGACTGACTGATACTGCTCTCGATTTCACTGCCTCGTTTGTCCTGCGTTGACATGACATTTTCGCTTTCATTACTTTCAGGTTCACTGTACATTTCCTCGTCGCGGGGTTACAATTTAACTTGGTCTGCCCGCGTTAATATCTCATTTCCATTTTTTTATATTATCATAATGTTCTGTCCACTTTGCATTATGAATCTTGCTTTTTGTAGAGTAGATTCACTATTCCTTTTATATCACAACTTTTCGTTTGTGGTATGAAACATGGTCAATAGTCAATTTGTCTACTCATGAGGGCGGACAGGCTTTTCGATCTTCCCGCATGTGGTACTGTTCTCTAGCTTATCAACAATCTAAAAATAAATGTTTTTATGTCGACATGTTTTCAGTTCGTTTGTTTAATGTTTGCAGCATCTTTTCTGATAATCCGTTTGATTGCGGATGGTACGGTGGGGTTTTATATGATTTGCATCCAATTTTGTTCAAGCATTGTCATAGTTCATTTGTTCATTTGTTCAGAGTCTCGATTTCACTCTCATACTTGTCTTGCGTTGACATGACACATTCGCTTTCTTTGCTTTCAAGCACACTGCATATTTCTTCATTGCTATCATGTTGCAATCTAACTTGGTCTGCACGCGTTAATATCTCATTTCCATTTTTTTATATTATCACTAGCAGTACAACCCGGCGTTGCTCGGGTGTAATGAAAACTTTAAACTAATCCATGGTCCTGGAGCTCAGACTCTTTGGACGTTGGCACGAAATACTAAAAAGCAATAGTTGTTTCCAGTTAAAGCGAAACCGTAGACTGAAGGAAAAATGAATGGATGTAAGTCAAATTTAGATTTCTTGGTATTGATATCAAATAAGTGTTTTTCGTCGTAAACTGAATTTTTAAATCTAAATAAGTCCTCTGAGTAAATGGTATCATGGCTGAGACTAAGAACTACAATTATACCTACTTAGAGCTAAACCCGAAGCAAAAGCTAAAATAAAAGGGCTGAAAAACTGATTTTGATCAGACCCGGTAGGATATCGGAGTATCGATTTCCAATATCGGAGTCAAATAAGTCATCCAAGGATAAACTAACCTAAGTAAGTCCATGAAAACTTATCGTACCCCTTATCGTACCCCACTTTGCGTAAGCGTTATTCTGCAATGAATAATCGCCATGTATGCTTTTTATAATTTTGCTCCTTTGCAATGCTGGCGGAACAACTACGCCTCCATTAGAAATTACACCCTTTTCAGAAGTTAATTTGTGTTTAAACTCTTTAAAACGCTTTTCTGTCCGCGAACAATTATTTCACTTATTTTTTTCTTTTTAACCTGAACAATATACTATGCAATATGATCTTGCTTCGCAACCTCAGCTAATTTGTCTATCGACAAAATATCAATTCCGACCCAGTGTAAGAAAGTATCTTCGAAGTGTTTTCCTCTTTCTCATTTTCAGAAGTCAGTCAGTTAAGTGCCATACGTGATACACGCTTGGGCGATCATGTCTTGAAAGAGACATGACTGACTGGGAAGAAGATTATCCCGCAGTAGGTTGCCATTGCTTTCTGCGGTAGACTGGTTGCCAACCAAGGCTATAGAACCCAATCTGCCCTGTTATTTAACCCGTAACTGGAAGGAATAGACGGATTAATACCTTTCCCAAGGGTATTTGCGCGTAAGTGAATGCAATGAATTCAGCTGGAATTCGAACTCGGCTCCCCGATTTCTCGTTCTGAGCCGATATCCGATGCACCACAACGCACAATGAACCTTAATTTTGACAAAGCATCTCCATTCGGAATGTTATTGCATTTCACATACTCAATATCAAAGTTAAACACCATTAGCATTAGCATCTTAGAGTTCTAAACGATATTACTTCATGAAGTTTCTTTCTCGGATTAAATATGAACTCTAAAGGCCTATAGTCAAACCTTAATAGGAATTTCTTTTTTACTGATGCGATCTATTTTTCGTTCATATTATGACCAATGCTTCTTTCAAAATATTTGAGTAGTTTGATTCGGCTTTTGACAATTTTCTCGAAAAATACATAATAATGGAATAACCATACTGAGCTAATATTAGGTTGTCCCAAAAGTTCGTAAATACTTGCAAAAAATTGAAATTTTACTCGCCAAATAATCTAAGGTTACCAGAAAACACTTGCAAAAAATTGAAATTTTACTCGCAAAAACAACAAAAATTATTGCTTAAAATAAAGACCATCATTTTCCAAGGCTTTCTGCCATCGATCTGCAAGCTTTCGGATCTGATCAAAGTACCATTCAGCCGGCTTCAAATCAAAGAATTCTTGACACGTTTCCTCAAACGAGTTGAATCGGCGGCCCTTCAGAAAGTGTTGCATTGGGCGGAAAAGGCCGTAATCTGATGGAGCACAGTCAGGACTGTAGGCTGGATGTGGCAGAACCTCAACGCCGTCCAGCTCTTCAAACTTGTCTTTGGTCTTCCTGGCGGTGTGTGACTTGGCATTGACCTGCTGCATCAAAGCGCTCTTTCGGTTGATCAGAGCCGGGTACTTTTGCTTCAGCTTTTCGTAGACGCGCTCAAGTTGCTGACAGTAATGTTCGGCACTGATGGCACGACCATTCGGAACCAACTCAAAATGCACGATTACTTCAAAGTTCCACCAAACGCACAACATGACTTTCTTGCCGAATCGATCTTGTTTTGGAACCGACGGTGTCTCTTGACCTTTCTGAACCCATCGCTTGTCTTGATTGTGCTGGACCAGATAGACCCATTTCGCAAGTGTTTACGAACTTTTGGACAACCTAATATTCCTGAAATTGAATGTTCACATATGTCAGTTGTTACTACTATTTCCTTTTTAGGTTCGAATATTTATACAACTGGTTTCTTTGCCAGATCGGCTTTTTACATTTTTAAATGCCACTTGTTGTTCTTTTGTCCAAATAAATTCCATATTCTTTTTCATTAAAGCAGCAAAATTCAAAGTATCACTCTACATATCGTCTGTAGACATTTACAAATCCTAAAAAAGATTCCAATTCTTTTTTGTTCTTAATTATTTCAATTTTTAATATTTTGTCAATTAACGATTGGTCTGGTGATATACCTTCATTAGATATGGAGTATCCTAAAAATTATATTTTTTTAGTGTTGTGTACACCTTTTTCTTTCGTTAATTGTTAATCCAGCCTTTTTTAACTTATTCAAAACCATACTGGATTTCTTTTTTAGTTCTTCGTCTTTAATAGAACCAATACAAATGTCATTCTGGTAACATATTGTATTTTTTTACATGGCAACCAATAACTTGCCCTTTGAAAAGTCGCAGATGTGGTTTTAATTTTGAACGACATTTTTTTTCCATCTTAACAAGCCTATTGGCGTGTTTATTGTTGTGATATCTTTAAAGCTTTCATCAGTAGGTATTTGATAGTATGCTGTCTTTAGATGAATTTTAGATAATACTTTCACACCCGCAAGTGTGTTTAAAGCCTATTCTACATTGGGAACAGGATATGTATCTACACATATTTTATGGTTTACGCCTATTTTGTAGTCACAAATGCTCCATCTTTCTTTCTTAAAATGATTAACGGGGTTGTCCATTTTCTTTATTCATGCGTCACTCGTTCTAGTAGATTATGTTCAAGTCATTTTTTTTAGCTTTTCCACTATAGGGAGCGTCGGATATATTTGTGAAATAGCCTTGTTTCAAACGAAACCGATCCCACCACATTAGAAATTATCAGAAGGTCGTACAAAAGACAAAAGGGTCTTGTTTGTATTAATAAGGGTAAATTTATTTATCGAGACGAGTGACATCCATTTTTGCTTTTTTGAAGTAACAGATATGTTGGAAAGTCCTACATAAAGTTTTTCTTTTGAATGTGTATTTATGAGTTCACGTTCACGATAAGATGAAATGGATTTACGAAGAAGAAAAAAAAATTATATCACTGATGTATTTTGTTTGTCTTTCTTTTGTGAAGAAAACGCGAATGTTATGTTGCTGATAAAGATAGGACCTGAGTGTGAAATGAAAAGCAGATATGAGGTCTTTCGTTCCTCTTCATTTTATGTTGCGGGCAAATAAATGAAGAAAAGGCCGAATCAATTAGTGCGATGTGAAAGAGAGAGTGAGAAAGTGTAAAAAAAAGTATGTTGCCTAGATGAAACGTACGACTTGACAACCTGTGACTCTCTGTAATGTTCTTTCTTTATTGACAGTGTAGTGATACCGACCGAGCAAAGCGAGGAACCGGATGTTTGCTCTCTCACGACAAAAAGGCAAATGACCAAAAGTCGTCGCTGCGCATCCGAGTTCGCGCAGATGTTCCGGTTGAAAAATAAAAATTAATCAAATATTAAATTTCCATTTCGCGAGCCTACGCGAATTTTGTTTATCAGCCAATGGGAAGCCCAGAATCAAATACAAGTGTGAAATCCCAAACGAGCTGTTTTTGATCCAAAAAGCAGATATAAAAAAGCCGAGACAGAAAGCACCAAGCCGACAGACCGAGACAGTCAAGCGGCTACTACGTTCTCCTCCCTTCACCTCTCCTTACCTTCTTCCCTGTCTCAAAACTACTTACTGACCCAAGGAGCGACTACATCAAAGACATTCCTTACTCACGACGCTCCCACATTCCTAAGCATTTATTCTCTTTCAGCTTATTATTTGCCGTGAACATTTTAACCTCCGTTGGACTTATATTCAAGTATTACTGTAATTGTAAAAACCTTAATTTATATGTGTATATATAAAAAAATGTTATTTTTCTACTCAAATTGCTTTTCTTGATTTTATAATCATTTTATGACTTATAGTGGGCTATCTACCACAAGGCCAAATTCCGTTAACCTGCAACAGTATACAATTACCCTTCACTAGAACGGACTCCCACTACAACTAGAAAAGGAATAGATAAGCAACCCACTATAACAGTACATAAGGAAGGAGGAGAATCAACGAATGCAGCTCGAAAGAGAAAGTAAGAGAGTAAGAAAACGCAGTCGCCCGGATTTTTGTCGAGAAATGCTAAATCCACGCGTTTTTATACGTTTGTAAAGAATAGAAATGCATAGACTTTTAAGACTTTTTTTCCTTGCTCCTGATTGGCCAATAAATAAGAGGTTGTATTTATTTTTGTTTTCGCCGAAGTCAGCACAAGATAAAATTTAGTGAGCCAAATGATTTATGAAAAGAGTTTTTCTATTAATGTATAAATGTATACGCTTTTTTATTGGCTAATGAAAAAGTGTAGGTGTGTGTAAGGTTGGATTTTCTGTGCAATCAAATCCGACACGATAACTATTGGTAATAGATGGACTGGCACTTTTCGTGATTGAAAATATGAAGGGGAAACGTTTCCTTTAGTCTTAACTTTATTTCAAATTTTTTTAACATTCCGTTTTCTTCTGTCTTGATTTTGTTCACTAATTTTGTCAAATTTATGTTCAACACATCATTTTCTTTTCACAGTTTGCCACGATAAACTTATTTTAGTCTCACGTAGGTTTCAAAATAGCCCAACGTTTTTATCACGGATCCGCCAAACTGATTCAATTGGACAAGGTTTTTTTTTTAAACTTGGTTTTCCTAATTTCTTCCAAAGATTTCTGGGTATCAAAGTCACTCACTTCCCGTATCTAGTGACATTTTTATTATTGATTCTGATTTTTAATAACCCTTTTCCATTTTTTTCACAATGAAAAGACATCCATAGTCATTTCCTTTTCATTTTGTTGGATCAGCTCTACGTTTCCTTTTGGGGATTTACACATACGTTTAAAATGATTCATTTTGAAACATTTTTACATCTTTTTTTTATACGCCAGACATTTCTACTTTTCTCTAAGTGCACATTATTTTGTCTTTTCTCTTTATCGTGTATGTATTTATTTCTTCTACCAGATTTTTAACTTTTGTTGAATTAAATTTTTGAATCAGTTCTTGTAGCTGAACTAATTCGACTCACTGTTCTAGTGACAACTTCTCCAGTCTTGACTGCGTTAAAATTATTTGTCGATACTCCTAATTTTGAAAGCTATTTACAAATTTCATTTGAACCAAATACTCTTTGATTGAATGGTTTTACGATCCAGTTTCTCAAACTCACAATATTTGGCAGCCTGTTTCAAACGAAGAACTTTTTGAGAAATGTTCATGAACTTAGTTTTCTCTTCATTTACTAGCTTCTTCTTAGGGTCTATGTTTTTTATTATTAGCTAACTTATATCACTGAATGTCATTTCCTCCAACTGTATCGGACGTGCAATCGCTGATACTTTTATATAATAGCCTCTCAACCCGCAGTTACCAAGAAAAGATAAGTTATTTGGTTTTCTCCTCCGACTTTTTTCAAATACTTCAGCGTTTTTGCTCTAGTTTTCACTGCTAGACTCCTTAGCCACGCTTGTGTATACTCGTAATTATTAAGTGATAATTATTGTTTATTCGGTTCTTTCGATATCGGCGATGACATTGTTGCGTAGTGTTACTAACTCACGGAAAGTGGTAAGCACTCTACTGCATCATGGGTAATAGCTGTAGCTATTTATACTCTTGGTGATTTTCTGTATAAATGAGTCACGTTAATTGCAAAAATCGAAATACAGAGTCAGTAGTTGATCAGTTACTGATGAGAAAAACAACAGTTGGCATATTTAAATATTAGTTTGTCTATAAATTACATGTACCTTTGATAAAAATCTACATAATTTAAATAACATTTTATAATGATTTCCCCCTGTACAAGGCATGAGAACAACTCGAGATAGAGTAAGAGGCACCGTTTATGAAGACGTGTGGAGAAGATAACCGTTAACCCGAAACATGAACAGTTTAAGATAGTAGTACTCGGAGAAGCATCCTCTTCGCTGACGGTTCCACAAAGTAGTAGTTCGTGGTAAGAAGCTGCTCTAGTGGAACTTACATCACAATAATGGAATCCAAAGGGAATGAGGGTTGTTTGCTAGAATATGTGTAACATAGCAGGTCATATGCAAGAAGGTTATAACTGGTGGGCCAACGGAATGTAGTTCGATCCCTGCACTTTTCATGAAAATAGCAATAGAGCAACAAGAGGCTTAAAATGTTTTGCATGAGAAAAAGGGATTGTAGGGTGGAAAATAACAAGGACGCGGAGACGCTTTCAGAATCTGTCAAGACTGGAAAGTGAAGACTGGACTGCTCCATGGCAGCAGTACTCCATTTTCCGGCCTGATATGGCTCTTGTAAATGCACAGGATAGCAGGAGAAGTCAAGTACTTACTGGAGCAGTACAGGGAACGGACCATTTTTCCAGCATCTTTATTGATAGATTGCACGTACGAGTTCTACTTGAAGTCTGGGGTAAGTTTAAGTCCCAATTGGTGCTCAAGGCTTGGGAGACTCACTGGGGAAAAATCCATTCAGCATGATTAATGTGTCTGATCAGTTTGATTTTCAAGGCATTGAATGTAACTAGCCATGGAGATATGAAACTTAGGTCGGGGGAGAGATCAGCTGCCAATCTCTGGTCATCTAGAGTTTTGGAAATGCTCATTACTGTTGTATCATCAGCATATATATTCACAAATGATCAAAATATACTTTTCAGCAGATCATTTATGTAAAATAGAAAGTGTGTTGAAACTAGGGAGCTTGTGTATCAACCCCTCTATGCCACACCTTTTCAAATGCTTCTGATATGTTTAATGTAATTGTCCTTGTAATGTATTCAGACTCTAATACTTCACTGATATTGTGAGTAATGACAGAATATTAGACTGAACCAAAATCTATATTGTTTGTCACTCAAGAGATTATTCTTAATGAGATGATCAACAACCTTCTTGTTGGGTATAACCTAAAAAAGCTTGCTGATGATGTTAAAGAAGTTGATGGGCTAATACTGAGACAGGGTGGAGTGTTCACCTGTACTCGTGTACACAGGACATACACTTGACATTTTTCATAGACTTGAGAAGGATTTCTCCTTCAGGCAGTGATTAAACAAGTCTGCTAATGTTCTTAAGGGTAAACACTGGGATTTGAACTGAACTGATAATCTTCTTAGGGTTCAGGCTTTTGATAAGTCTTGTTGACTTAGTAGAAATATTACAAAGTTTGTGTTCCAGGGAAACAGATCATTTACGTAAAGTAGAAAGAGGGTTGGTCCAAGAAACAACCTCTGAAGAAAGCCTGTGTTGATTGCAAGGGCCTAAAACGAATGGCTGTTAGCAAGTACCTTCAGGGACCTATCTGTTAAGAAGGACTTTATAATGTACATATAATAAATTACTGTCTGAATCATACAGTATCATATCTATAGAAAATAAATAATAATTAATTATGCTGCTACAAATAATTATAATAAAATAATTACAACAATTATAATTATCATTAATACAATTCACCCTTTCTAAACCAATGAATCAACCCCACTCTTCTCTCCCACATACAAACATATGACATCCACATGATCAGACAGGCAATGAACATTTGTGTTGTGTTCATTAAAAATAAATAAATAAAGATTAATTGTCACAAATAATTATAATAAAATAATTATAACAATTATAATTATCATTAATTCACCTTTTCTAAACCAATGAGGATCAACCCCACTCTTATCTACCACACACAAACATATGACAATCACATGATCAGACAGTGAACACTTGTGTTGTGTCCATTCAAAATAAATGAATAGATAAAAATAGTTGTCACAAATAATTATAAAATAATTATAGCAATTACAATTATCATTAGTTCACCTTTTATAAACCAATGAGAATCAGCCCGACTCTTCTTGGACAAGCAGTCAACACAAGGGTTGGCCAAAAATTTTGAATCCTTTACTTTTCAGGCCACAACAGTAACATTTGTCCCTTAATACTCATAACCACATTTCGAGGTAAGAAAACTCCCAAAAATTATTTTTTCCAATTTATCTGGACACTCACAACACATCTGTATATATAAAAATGGATAGGTCTGTCTGTCTGTCTGTCTGTCTGTCTGTGTTTGTGTGTCTCCATTCTAACAAATCCTACTCCTCCAAAACCCTTGGTCTGATTTCAACCAAAATTGGGTCACTTTTCAATCATCATATGAACCTTTGATATCCGCAAAAAAATTTCGAATCGATATACAGGGTACAGCAGAATCTCCGAAACGTTTAGGATTTAAAAACTCTTCTTCTCCGAGACGCCTTATGAGAATTTAACCAAAATCGGGTAACTTGTATATCAAGGTCTAAACCTTTGATGTACACAAAGTTTTTTAAATCAATGTACAGGTTTCGTCAAAAATCAAAGACAAACATAGTTTCGGGTGGTCTTTTGTGTACTTTTATACATTTCTCCAAGACGCTTCACTCAAACTCAACCAAAATAGTGTCACTGGTAGATCAAGGTCTGTTGCATTGATATGCGAACAAAAATTTCAATTGACACACAGGGTGCGGCAAAAATTAATGTAAAATGTTGCTTTTGTGATCGTTTATTTCTCAGAAACGCTAGGTTGAATTAAAAAAAAAATAGTGTCTTTTTTGTAAATTCTACTTTATCATATATCATAACAATTTCACGTTTTCTACAAGGTGCTAACCCCTCTGACATTGCAGGGACAATGCATCCACTTCTTCTGCGTCATAACGTTATCGCATCACATTACAGGCTCTCGTAACGCCCACCTCCGTTCTTCCAATTGTACATTCCCGTTTATTGGCAAAATTGGCCAAGAGTGAATCCCATTTTACAAACACAACAAAAACCAATATTTACTTCACATTTTTTTAACTTACGCCTCACAGCAACGTTATACTGAAGCTTTTTGAATAAGCAATTGACCTTACCATTTCAACATAACCAAACTCCATTTTTCCAATTGTATATATATCATTCCCGTTTATTGGCAAAATTGACCAAGAGTGAATCCCGTTTTACAAATACAATCAAATCCAATACTTACTTCGCATTTTTTAACTTACGCCTCACGGCAACGTTATACTGAAGCTTTTTGAATAAGCAATTGACGTTACCATTTCAACATAACCACTAAAAAACCCCAAGCAACGCCAGGCTATACAGCTAGTATTATATTTCAAAAAATACAAGAAAAACTGTATATAATTTATTTATTCTTTATCTTATTAATTTGTCAGATTCTGATCCATATTTGATCCCAACTCATAATTTATTCAGTATTATTGTATCTCGTGTTTCTAACACTATATAACAACAACTGTCAACCAGATAATAAATAATACATGTTTTGTTGTTTCCCCGTCTTGCTGTTTCTCATTTTCTACACGCATTTTGGTATGTATAAATGTTAGGAGATTCGTAATTATTTAACCAGAGTTATAACTATCCAAAAACAGTTCTCATTATTTACAGTTTATCCAATGTTCTCCAATTTATTCAGTTTTACATTTCACGAAAGTTGGAGAGACACCTGAGAGGCACAACAGCTGAAATGCTGTGATAATAACAACAAAGATGAGAACATTAGTCTGAATGTAAATAATGTACATACCTAATAAATTATGTGTGTTTTTCTAGATGGCATCAAAGTCAAACAGTATAAACCGATGCAAACATTTTCTCTGGAATATTGACAAAAAATGTCATCATCAACAAACATTCAAAAAATGTTGTATAAGATAATCTTCTCTGAAATTTTCGATATCTTAATGATTTTTGTTGCACACTTGGAACACTCAAAGTAAGAGTCAGAAGATAATTTATGGACTTGGGAGAGAGGAAAAGAGGTTTATTAAGTAGATGCCTCATCTTTCAGTCATCTAACAATTTCAGCCCTTTTCTGATATTTAAAAGTCCTTCCAGCAGAATTCTTTTGAAGGAATGTTGCATTAAAAGATTAATAATTATAATGTTGATCCTTTCTTGTTCTTTCAATAAATGTTGTTAAAGTGATAATAAAAAAATGAAAGGAGCAATTTATAAAATTGATAAAGAAAGAAAGAAAGAAAGAAAGAAAGAGGAGTGACAAAGAAAGAAAATAAGAAGGTGGCTGATAAAGGAAGAAAAAACAGATGAAAAGATGAAAAGCAACAAAGAAAGACAAGATGAAAAGATGACAAAGAAAGAAAGAGAAAGTGACAAAGGAAGAAAAAAGGAGATAATGACAAAGAATGAAAGAAAAAAAGAAAAGATGGAAAAGCAACAAAGAAAGAAAGAAAAGAGAAGAAAGCAAGAAAAAAGAAAAAAGGAGACGAAGAATGAAAGAAAAATGGGAAAAGTATTGAAGAAAAAAGAGGATAAAATTAACAAATAAAGACAGAAAAAGGAAACAATATGAAAGAAAAAGAAACAAAGAGAGAGAGAAAGGATAAGATGTTAAAGAAAGCAAGAAAACAGAAGAAAGCAACAAAGAAAAAAAGAGACAACAACAAAGAAAGAAATAAAGAGAAAAGTAAAATAAGAGAAAAGGGGAAAAAAAGAAGAAAAAAGAAAGATTCGTAAGTAAAAAGAAAGAACATCAAAAAGGAAGAAAGGGAGAAAGAAAGAGGAAAGTAGTGATGAAAAAAATGAAACAAAGAATTAAGACAAAAAATAATGATCAACAGAGAGCATTTTAATCAAAAACAAAAATACAGAAAAGAAAAAAAGAGAAAATTTTCATTGAGAAATAAATAGAAAAGCAAAAAAGAAAAGGCTTACTGATTTGGGAGGAGAAATAGAAAAGAAAATACAATAACAAACAGAGATGAAATTGAAGAATGGAAGAGCGTTGAAAAAAAAAGGAACTACGATAAAAGAACATGACTGCATAGAGACATTGTTTTTTAAAAAAGAGGAGAGTTATATCATAAAGAAAAGAAGAAGGCAATTAAATGAAAATCTTTGAATGGAAAAGAATGCAAGAAAGAAAAGAGCAAGAAACTGCACGCAGAAAAAGAGAGAGCTGTGTTGCATAAAAGGGAAAAGGAAAGGATAAAACTCATAAAGAGGGGGAAGAGAAGACTGGATTACTTGGTTAAAATAGTGAATTTAAAAACAAATAGAATAGCAAAAAATTGTGAAGATGAGCCATAAAAATCAATAAACAGATTTAGGAGTCAAAAATAGTTCAAATAAAATTGTAATAACTAAAATAAAATTTTATTTAATTATCCTAATTAAGATACTTGGGTGCAATTGAAAAGTTATAGTTGTACGTTTTACCCTTCCCACTTGGCTGTGACTAGTTACTTGAATTAGTCGTCTGAACAGATGAGGGCAATGTTTGGACCCTCATGGGGAGATTACTGGAATGTCAGTGGAATTGTGTACTTTAAAGGGATGAAAGTGAAAACAGCAGAGTTGTGAATGATTATTGGAAAAAATAAAAGCGTGATTGCCAGTTTGGGAAATCAAACTGACAGCCTGTCTGTTTGTATCTTTGAAGATGAATAGAATGGAAGAAGAATAAAAAGGAATCCTCAAGTGAAAATATCAAGCTCCTGAGTATAGGAATGGAGGGACATATTTAACTGGCAAACAATTTTTATCTCAACAGTTGCACCTCCCCACTCAATACCTTCCACCACACATATCTGTGCTTTTTGTTATATTTCAATGTATGTATCTAAACTTATTTATAAATGGAACTTTGTCTCTGTGTGTGTATGTCTGTGTGTGTGTGTCTGTGTGTGTGTGTGTTTCTGTTTCCTATAGACTCCGAAAGGGCTGAACCGATTTTCTTGAAAATCTACACAGTTGTACTATAAGCGTCTGTGAGTGTTCTTAGCTATGTTTTGTGTCGAGGTACCCCCAATAAATATCGAAAATTGATAATCGAAAAAATCGGGTTATAGAAGGAGTGGTCGTCCGATTTTAATCAAATTTGATACACTCATAGACAAAGACATAAGAAACGATATTCAGAAGTTTCATGGTTGCAGTTCTTACAATAGTGCAGAAAATCAATAATATATATATAAAAGGCAAGTGTGTGTGTGTGTGTGTGTGTGTGTGTGTGTGTGTGTGTGTGTCCTTTATACAAATCCACAATTTTTATCCGATTCTCACCAAACTTCACACAAATATTCTTTAGGCTGAGTCTGAGCTCTAGGACCATGGATTGGTTTTAAAGCTTTCATTACGCCCAAACAACGCTGGGCTATACTGCTTGTTTTTGTTTAGGAACAGCAAGTAGCAGTCGCGCAACACTTTAATATTGTGAAAAGTTAAGTATTTTAGTGAAATACAATACTGAGATTTTAGTGAATGGTACAACTTTATAAAAACATTACAAAGGGATGATTTTACTAAATGGTCATATTGTACTCAAAAACATAAGTTATTCCGTTTCTAGCTTCAGAAACAGTCTTTTAAAAATCATATTATACACAAGAAAATACAGTGATATTTTATCAGTGTGTTTCTTCTTTGTGATGAGAGAATAATGCTTAGAGCTTGTTTATGGTACTTTCACTCATTTGTCATCTTCCCCAAATATTGCATTCCTTGGCTTACCATTTATTCAAACCAAAAATTCTCTCTCAAAAAAAAATTTAATTCTCTGGAAAACTATAAAAAATACCTAAACTTTAATCATTTCATCTTATGTAAGGTCAATAAAGCCACTAAGATGCAAGGAGTTACTAGGTGTTAGCGAATGTGAGGAAAAAACTATTAACGAGAGAAAACAATAACAGAACCAGAATTAACAAGACAGAAGATAACGATTGGCATTTCATTTAAATTTTTGAAGATCAAAGTTGACTGAGAAGCAAGAAGTTAAAAGATAGTTCTACAAAAAAGTAGTGGGATAGAAAAAACTGCTAGCATAGAACTAACCATTTTAACTGTAAAATGATTAGTCTTTACTGCCAATCTAGTACAGCACTTAAATTCATTAAGTCTATAAACCATAGAGGAAAGATTATCAGAACAATTACAGAAAAAGCAAAGGGAAGCTACATTATAGCAGTGTAAAAATCACTGAAGTCAAGATGCCAGGTTAGGACCAGTAACATTACAGATTCTTCTTTGTATTTTATCTAAAATCTCCAGATATAGAGCAGGAACACCAGACCAGATGTGATAGTAATATTCAAAATATGGACGAATGGTAGACTTATAAATTTGTAAGACATATTCTGGGAATGATGCTTGAAAGATATCAAAAACTAGTTGAAAATTTAATTGAAAGAGATTAGATGGCAGAACAACAATAGAAGTTTTAGGTGGCACAATGGTAATGATTAGAAAAAAACAAGCAGAGTTTTAATTTTGGCTGAGGATATGTTTACTTGAAAAATTTCTCCACTTCTCCCTGCTCTTCATCTCATCACCTGAAATCTTAACAAAGCATACTTTCACTGGAACACCACAACAGTTCACAGGGAAAAAAACAGTGCGTAAGTGAATGTTCTATATTCACTTACGCACTGCTTTCCCTTTATTTGTCTATATTTCTTAGATGAGGTAGTATTTACACTATTTACATTATTTGGACTATTGTCCAAATGTAATGTAATGTGTATTTGGAAGGAGAAAAGAGGATCACCGCAACCTATGGGATGAAGTTGAAATAATAGATAGAGAACGCCACTGAAAAAATTACATAAACTTAAGGAATCAGCACATAGGGTAGGCTTCAAAAATCTCCTAAGCAGACCAAGCATAGAGATGAACACAATATGGGAACCGGTAATATGGAGTGCCAGAGAAAATCATTAGTGTCAATAATATTGCAACATGAGTTCTGGTAAAAAATGCTAGAGAAAACCATTAATATAAAAAAAAATTGCAATATGAACTCTGGTAAAAAATACTAGAGAAAACCATTAACTTCAAAAATTGTAATATGAACTCTGGTAAAAAATGGTTACTGAACATTAGGTTTATAAGTCCCAGAAATTCAGTTGTTGTTGTCCTTAAGGATAACACATGGTCCAGTGGATATAGACGTTGGTTAGTTCCAGTGAATTGGCCCAAAGAGTTGTGAGTTCAATACCAGGCTACTTGGTGAACAAGTAACTTAAGAGTGTTGGCCCAGTGGATATAGACGTTGGTTAGTAACTTGACCCAAAGAGTTACAAGTTCAGTGAACAAAAAACAAATAACTTAAGAGAGTTGGGTTAGAAGGAGATAGCTACATGACTACCAAAAGTGGCTTCACACAAGGAATGAGAATGATATACCCCCAGTGATCGTAATTCGTAATGAGAATGATATACCCCAATCATTTGAAATTCCTTGCCTAGAAGGCCAGAGCATACAACAGCCAAAACATCATACAAATGGCAACCAAAGTGAGGACAATAGTCCGAATAATGTAAATAGTACGTTCTCCCATTATCTATCTTACTTGCCCAGGCTTTGAAGTTAGAGACCTCATCATTTTATTAGTTTTTGATATATTTTTTCATACTAATGTTTACTCAATTCAATTCTCATGGTAGAGCTTACTAAAAAAGGTATGTGACATGAATATAAGAGGAGTTATAAGTTATAAGAAAGTAGAGATTATGAGGATACAGAGGAAACATAATGATTAACCTTTGACTTGAAGAGGTTAACATTGTACTTTTCAGGGAAGAGATTTTCTTTTTTTTTCAGAAAGTAGCAGTTTTCAGGAAAAAAATCTGTTTGAGTGAAACTTCACCCTTACAAATGGAATATGAAGGAAATATTGGTGATTTGACTCTGTTGATGTCTCATGGCATGTCCTAGCTGTAAATGTCTAAATTGATGGAACTAAAGAGTTGAGCTTATCTGAACATTTACCATGGAAATAGCGATAGTGTAGTGACAGGTTTACAATGTTGTATCTGTGGGAAAGAGGCTGTAGAGTGTATGCCATCTTTGACAAGACTGAATAGTTTTGAAATGTATCTAGGCTGGAAATTAAGGAATAGGCAGCTCTAATTTAGATATTGCAACAATACATCATTTCTGGTCTCATCTGACTCTTATCAATATAAAAAATGGTAGGAGTCAGGTGTGTTTTGGAATGGTACAAGGAGCTGACCATTTGCCAGCATTTCTGGCAATTGATCTTTTACATCAATTCCACTTGAGCTCTGGAATAAACTTTAAACAGTTGGAATTCAAGGAATGGAGTCTCATTTGAGAGTGAAACTGTTCATTGTGAGTAGAGATAGCTCAGGATCCAATTGGTGAGAACGAAATGATACTAGCTTTGTTTTTGAAGGACGCAAATATCCAAGCCAGTTGTTTCCCCATTGAACTGTTACAGCTATGTCAACAGAGAGATCTAAACTTATTTATAAATGGAACTCTGTGTGTGTGTGTGTGTGTGTGTGTGTGTGTGTGTGTGTGTGTGTGTGTGTGTTACCTATAGACTCTGAAACGGCTGAACCGATTTTCTTGAAAATTTACACAGTTGTACTATAAGCGTCTGCGAGTGTTCTTAGCTAGGATTTGTGTCGAAGTACCCCCGATAAATATCGAAAATCGATAATCGAAAAAATCGGGTTATAAAAGGAGTGGTCCGATTTTAATCAAATTTGATACACTCATAGACAAAGACATAAGAAACGATATTTAGAAGTTTCAAGGTTGCAGTTCTTACAATAGTGCAGAAAATCAATAATATATATATAAAAGGCAAGATGTGTGTGTGTGTGTCTGTTTATCTGTCTGTATTTTTTCAGCCCCTTTTATTTTAGTTTTTGCTTCGGGTAGTTCTTAGTCTCAGCCATGATACCATTTACTTAGAGGACTTATTTAGCCTTCAAAATTCAATTTACGACGAAAAAACTTATTTGATATCGATACTAGGAAATCAAAATTTGACTTACAGCCATTCATTTTTCTTTCAGTCTACGGTTTTGCTTTAACTGGAAACAACTATTGCTTTTTAGTCTTTCGTGCCAACGTCCAAAGAGTCTGAGCTCCAGGCCCATGGATTAGTTTTAAAGCTTTCATTACACCAGAGCAATGCCAGGCTATACTGCTAGTCAACTATAAGACTCTGTACATCTTGATTTTTGGAAGTACTTGTTGTATACTGATATTACTTCTGTACTGTCCTAATTTTTCAATTATATTTGTTACTTTAACTTTAAATTTCCACCCTTGTGAAAGGCATGAATTCATCTCTTCTCTCTGTATAGGTAAATAGCATTAGGTCTTATATGTGTCCAACAGCCTTGTGTGAGAGGAAAATAACAGCTCTACATTCTAAACCTCCAACTGTTGGCTGAATAATTGTCCAAGCATGGTGAGTCCAGTTAAACATCTGAAGGCATGATTAGTCAGGGAGGCATTCTTCTAACCAGAGTGAAAAGGCTGTGGATTTGGACAATTTTCTTATCACTCTGCTTTGGCACTGTTCCACGATTTGATATTTAATGAGTTTCTTTTTGTCTGCTAATGTGATGTACTCCTTCCAAGCAACACTAAGTTACCAAAGGATTTTTGAGTATGATATAAGATATAAGCACAGTATTTTTTAGCAAACAGCAGAGACAAAACTTCATTACTGGTTGAATGTACATCTGCACTGTTAATCTGAAATCAGAAATCTTCAAAAGAAACCATAGTTTTTCTCTTGAAAGAAAAACTTATATCCTCCTGTCCTCTTCAGCATACGTCACAAAACAGAATCAACAGGCAATATATTCCCAAAATATCTGTTGTATATGACTCAGCCTTTTGCTCTCAGTGTTCATCAGAGAATCTATGTGCATCAGCAGGTTAACCTAGGAGATGACCTCCTAGATGCAAGATGCAGAATTACATTTTCACTAAATGTCATTAGCTACCTACAACATAGGGTTGACTCAGCTGAACCTAAAATGGGCACAAATGGGAAAAAACAGATAAACAGGTAGATAATATGCACTCACCTGAGAAGAAATGTTTCTTACATCTTTTTAAGAATGCAGAATCCATATTCAGTTACACATCCCCTTATTAACTAACAAAGTCCAACATTGATTGTACTTACAGCCATATCACATTGAAATACCAGTTCTCATTTGATCACCAAAGTCAACCCTGGTCAGTACGTAGATGGGTGACTACTAGGGATTCAGTCAATTAAGTGCCATACGTGATACACGCTTGGACGATCATGTCTCTTTCGAGACATGACTGATTTGGCAGAAGATTATCCCGCAGTAGGTTGCCATTGCTTTCTGCGGTAGACTGGTTGCCAGCCAAAGCTATTGAACCCAATCTGTCCTGTTATTTAACCCATAACTGGAAGGAAGAGACTGATTAATAACTTTCCCAAGGATGTTTGCGCATAAGTGAATGCAATGAATTCAGCTGGAATTCGAACTCGGCTCCCCGATTTCTCGTTCCGAGCCAATATCCAATGCACCACAACGCACATCAGTTAACCATAAAAATTTAACGTCATTTTCAGAATCAGCCTCCATCAAATTAGCAAAGAAACGTGTTTTGTTTCTTGGCACCGAAAATCGTGTTGTCCAGTGTTATTAGACATAATCAATTGAATGCTTTGGTTGAACAAAATATGAGAACTAAAATCCGAAAACTTGCATCAAAACCCGGGATAGCTTGCTCTTTCTCATCACTTGAAAACAACTGGAAAAGTAAAGAAACCGGATAGGTGTGTTCTGCATGAACTGAATGAGATTTTTAAAAAATCGTCGCTTTGAGGTGTGCTCTCTGTTGCTTTCCTGACTGAAAAAAAGGACCATTTTTCATCAAATCATCACATGCAATGAGAAACGGATACTCTTTGACAATATTGAGAGAGTAGGTTAATGGTTAGATCCAAATAAATCAATAAAACAATACCCAAAACCTGCAGTGCATCCTAAACAGTTAACACATTCCACACACTCATATATCCAGAGTAAATATAACATAGCACAAACAGCAACCTGATACTACATTCCACCGAGGACACACATGGTAGAACAAATATGCTATAGCGACATGAATATAATAATGTTCATATGAATACCACAATGACTTATACAATAAACATATCAAAGACACAAAATACAAAAAGGATAGAAATGATAATTATTCACATATAAAAGATGTAACCTTATAGAGTCAAAAATAAAAATGGTGGCATAGTCAACAAAACCTGGCTTTTACTCATTTATTATCTCAACATTGTCTATACGATACTGGTTAGCCCTGGCGTTTTAAAAAACACCCTTAAAAAAGAAGCAGCATGAATAAAAACCTTGAACAAATAATGGATCTCGAAAAACAATTGCAGCAACACAAAAGACGTAAAACATTCAGTAAACTCCAACGCGTAAAAAGAACGCTGACGCACCAACATACAATCTACTGATCGACGAGCCAGAATTCTACGTTCAAAAGAGGAACCTTGAACCATGTCTTTGGGCATGACTACATTGTTGTTTTAAAAAAAAAACCGGCATGACTGACCACGTGACAAATGCATAAATCTGGGTAAGTCACTATTTTCTCCTCTTTTCATTTCCTCAATCTTCTTGTATATTTCATCGCGACTGTAAAAACAATTTATAAGAATTTAGGTGCAACAAGTTAGTGTCAAACCTCCACAGTTTATGAAGACTAGTGTCGCCGGTTGGTTCATTATAATTGAATCTCAATTTCATTTCAGACAAGTAACCACCGAAGGTACAAAGTTTTCTACCGTAATCAATTCCTTGCCTCCTGATGCTGTTACAAACATTCCAGCCAGTGGCGATTATGGAACTCTGAAAGTGAGAGGGGGGCTACGTAGGGTCAGAGATTTTTCTAAGGAGGTGGGAGGAAACTTGAAGCAGTATCTTCATTTTCATACTACACAACTATCGTATACACAACTTAGGAATGGGTTTGAGTATAAATATATTATTTCACTAAATTAAATGGAACTATAGTGGGTTATCCATTATGGGTTATCCGCTATAGTGAAGTGTATTTGTGTGTTAAAACAGATTAACTGAATTTGGCCTTGTTAGTAAATAGCCCACTATAAGAGGGGTATAAAACAAGAAAATCAAATTGTGTACAGGAACAACATTTATATATATATATATATATATATATATATATATATATATATATATATATATATCAATTAGGGTTAAGGTTAATGTCTTTTGGTTGGTACAAAGGTCGTTAAAAATGTTCATAGCAGTAATTGCTGAAAAGAGTTTGTGCGTATGTATATGTGAGCGTTTGTTTGTTAGGAGTGTATTTGAAGTCTCCGCTCGGTCCTTCGGGTACCGGTCAGTTATTAAGTGGCTCAGTGAACAGTGAAGAAGAAGATGAGAGAGAAAGGAGAGGCAACCATAATACGATCGCTTGACGTTTGTCAAGAGACGTGCTAATTATGCTCGTATTTTCTCTACTGTTGATTGTTTCCTTGTGTCGTCCTTTTATTTCGTTTTCGGGGCTCCAAACAAGTAATTTGAGAATTCACACCCGGATTTAATTCTGGGCTTCCCATTTGGGCGATAAACAAAATTCACGTCGGCTCGCGAAAAGGGTCCGTAAAAGGAATTTGATATTTATTTATTTTTGGTTTTCCACCGGAACTTCTGCGTGGAGCCCAAATGCGCAAAGACCAGTTTTGGTCATTTGCTATCTGGACCTCTGAGGCCAAACATCCGGTCCCTCGCTTGCTCGGTATCACTACAGAACAACTTTTCATTTATAGTAGTGGAATTCTAATCTATTCTTGTCCTTTTTCCACTGTCAAGCTGTTGGAACACAAGAGAAGTCAATTTCAAAACAAAATCAAAGGGCTAATAATACTAACGTCAATACTAGCAGAACAGTGTGATTCGTTTGTTCTTATTTTTTCCTCTACAAAACCTTTTTGAAGCAGAAAAATTAATGTGAGGAAAAAATGAATGCGATAATAAAATAATAAAATAATGCAACGAAATCAATCAAAATGTTGTGGGCACCACAGCCGTACAAAATCAGCTAAAAAAATAATTTGTTTTCGGCAAATTCTGACCATACGATCAAGAAGCTACTTTGAAATAAGAAAATAATTTAAATCATATCATTTCTTCATGACCCTGAAACAAAGCATCAAATAGGGCAGCTGGATTGACACAAACCCAAGTTAACATACATGCTATATTGCTTCGATTTTACTTATTTCTCTTGATTTTAACAAAAGTTAATCTAAATTAAGCTAAATTATTTTACATCAATATTCATAGAAATTTACTTCTTAAAGAGTAGAGTCAATTTATGCTAATACTAGCTCAAAAAAAAGCTTGATCGAATGGTTGAACTCGGGGTATAGTCAGTAACTGTATAATTCACAAACAGGTAATTCATTCACAAGGCCGACTATAAATGCCATTTTGCACGTTGAGGAAAATGACGAAATTGCTACTAAGAGAGATGAAGAAAAAAAAGTTATTTTTCTTTGTTTTTTCTTTTTTGTTACCAAACTTTTTAACCCTTATGATTTTGCCTTTAGAGGGAGGAGTAAGAGGACATTTTTTATTGCCCTGATATTTTAGCTGATACTTGTGAATGATGACTGATGATTTTTGGGACTGACATTTTCTTGCTCTCTTCTGACTGACCGATTCACTAAAGGCTGCGAAATGTTTTTTTCTTTTTCTTTTTCTAGTATTAGGAGTAAGACGAGAAATAATTGGAGAAATACAAAGTTTAAGATAATTTATTTAAAAGAAAAACAGAAATTAAGAAGACCGAAGAAAAGTAGCCCAAAGTGTTTTTAAAATATATAAAAATTAAACAAGAGTATAACTATAGGGGGGGTATATCTTCTCTTCTTTATTCTTTTCTAGTAGTAGTAGGATTCCGTTCTAGCGAAGGGTAGTAGTATACCGTAGCAGGTTAACGGAATTTGGCCTTGTGGGAAGATAGCCCACTATAATTCATAAAATGATTATAAAATCAAGAAAGGCAATTTGAGTATAAAATAACATTTATATATATACACATTTCAATTAATGTTTCACAATTAAAATAATACTTGAATATAAGTCCAACGGAGGTTAAAGTGTTCATGGAAAATATAATGGTGATCTGAAAGAGATAAAAGGCCTTAGTAATGTGGAAGCGTCTTGTAGGTAAAGAATGTTCATTTAGGAGTTGCCACTTCTAAGGTCAGTAGGTCAGCAAGTTGGTTTGAGGAATGTCTTTGAAGATGTCAGCTAGTACTTTTGAGGAATGTCTTTGAAAAGGTGAGTAAGTACTTATGAGACAGGGGAAGGAAAGAGGTCAGCATAGTAGTCGCTCGACTTAAGTCAAGGGAGAAACTGATAACTCTATCCTAAGATTCCTTCTGTCTGACGAAGCTTTTGTGCCTCCGCTTTTTGTATCTGCTTTTTGGATCAAAACGCAGGTCGTTTCGAATTTCATCCTTGTATTTGATTCTGGGCTTCCCATTGGCTGGTAAATAAAATTCGCGAAGGCTCGCGAAATGGTAATTTGATATTTGATAAATTTTTATTTTTCAACCGGAACATCTGCGCAAAAACGGATGTGCACGACGAGTTTTATTCATTTGTCTTTTTGTTGTGAGAGAGCCAACATCCGGTTTCTTGCTTTTGTTCGGTCGGTATCACCACATAACTAAGAAATATTAAATATTTAATGTAAAGAAGAGTAATTTTTATGAAACAAGAAAATTAGAAAAATTCAATCTATTATTAGTGGAAAGATAGTAAATAAATTACTAACAAAGAGAAATTGTAAAAATTAAAGAATTAAAATTATAGAATTAAAAATATCACAGAATTACGAAGTAGAGTTAATAAAAAAGACAGATGTCTTTTTGAATACAATATGTTGGTAGTCACTCCGTGAAACACAGGAGAATTTGTGGCATTAGGAATTCATTTGTTTTTTAATTACCCCAACTTTTCCGTGGTTTTTCCATCGTCGAAATCCAGTTTTAGTAAATGTGTATCTGCGTTGCCATATGTTGGTAGTGCAAAGTGCCTACACGCAAAACAGAACATCGCATGACGTTCTTATGAATATTCAGTCCATTGGTATTTGTCGAACCAAGCACTTACAAATGACCAAGTATGGCTCTTTCTTTCACTGTGCCTGGGATATTCTCGTAAACGTAGTTGAAGTGGAATACTACCAGCGGATTGGGGTATGTTAGCCGGTACGGTATCATTCTTCTTCGGTTTTTGAAATGAATGTCAAATGACAGTTGCAGAATATTCAGTATCTAATTTCAATATTTTGGCAGATACTCCTGCTTCTTCGGTGTCGCTGCTTGTTGTTAATGTGTGTTTTTTAAAATTCAAAAAGTTATCCATAATGCAGTGTTGGTTTATAGCTGTCGTGTTCTCTGTGTGTTTGTGCTACTGTAGCGGATAAAAAATTAATTAAAATCAACTCTCTTCTTCACTTTTACAAAAATTCACAACACTGTGCGAAATCCTGGTTTTCCCAAATAGAAAAAGGATTGATCATGTGCTTAACAAAAAAGTCGAAACCAGAGTTCGCAAGTAAGTGTTAAAATGATTTTTGACCAATGGGAGCGACTTGTAAGACTTGAAAGGACTTAGCGATCCAGTGCAAATTTCAAAAGGACATATAAATGACTTCGCAGCATCAAAGACTGAGGGATGGGAGCAGCGAAAGAGAGACACACATCTAAAATGTAACTTCAAACTTCAAGCGACCCGGACATTGTCCTCTTTCTCTTTCTCCTTATCTCTTTCAACAATTACTACTACGAACATTTTGTACGAACTCTTCCCTTAACATCTTAATAATGTTTCAAATTGCACATTAACTCCTACAACTTATGTTAGTATTTCCCTTTAATAAATTTCTATTTTAAAATGCAAAATGTATATTTTATTCTTCTTACGCTATTCCACACAATTCTATATATTCCAACCTGCGGACAACCAACCTTCTAATGATGAAAAACCTTCTGATGATTATAACTCTGAATAAAACTTGTAAGCTGTAGGGGGTTCGGTTAAGTCTGACACAAGGTTGAATCAAAGAAACATTAACAAGCTCCCTACGCTACACTATGTTTTGTAAAAAGATGTTAGGAAATATAACTGTGTTTAGCCGTAAGGAATCGAATATGAGAGAGATAAAAAGATGTATGACTTGCTTGATCGTACGTTTAAAAAATAGTCATTTCGGTGTTCAGTGGTGACCACTAGAAACAGGAAGAGAAGAGGTCTAAATTGTTTTTCTACCAACCCCTTTTCTTTGATTCTTTTAACAAATGCCGGTATTGTCAGCAAATTTCAGTAGGGTGATTAAGTCTTAGTGTTCTTGGCAGGAACCATTGATAAACAATTCAGGCCACCTGCTGTGTGTAGCTTTCTCTATGTGGTGGGTAGCGAGTCAGTATACATACTTCTGAGACATAGAAATTTGGTGTCTGGGAATTCGGTGCCGATTATCTTCAGTAGATTGGAGAAAATTACTGACCAAAAGTAAAGTACTGAAGATCAAATCTTATCAAAATCAGAGACTGATTACCTTAATAAATTTCTGAAGCTTTTAAAAGTGTAGGGGGGGGGGGCAACCGAGGGGGTAACCAAGGGGTTAACCGAGGGTCCAGCCAAAATCCAAGAGAAGCTTGGCACTTTCTGCCTTCACCCTCCGTAAAATCGATTCCAGCCCCCGTTTTTCAAGAAATTACCGGTTTTGAACCTATCCACCGTGGTGGATAGGTAATGTTTTGACCAATACCTGGGCGTACGCACTCGGGTTCCCCCACATTAAAAAAGCCCTTGTGTCACATCTCTCTCATGTGGGGGAGAAGAGTTAATATCTCTCGGCCCGGAAGGCTTCGGTCTTCCAGTTGAGTCCGAAGTAGCCAAATAAAACCAATTTAAGACCAGTTTAGATCGGTTTTGAACCTATCTACCGCGGTGAATAGGTAATGTTTTGACCAGTACCTGGGCGTACGTGCTCAGGTTCCACCCATTAAAAAAGACCTTGCGTAACATCCCTCCCAAGTGGGGGAGAAGAGTAAATATCTCTCGGATAGCGGTCCAAAATGACCAATTAAAACCGAATAAGACCATTTTAGACCGGTTTTGAACCTGTCCACCGCGGTGGATAGTAATGGTTTGACCAGTACCCGGACGTAGGCGCTCAGGTTCCCCACATGAAAAAAAAAGACCTTGTGTCACATCTCTGTCAAGTCAGGGAGAAGAGTAAATATCTCTCGGCTCGGGAAGCAGCTGTCCGAAATAGCCAAATAAGACCAGTTTAAACCGGTTCTGAACCTATCCACCGCAGTGGATTAGTAATGTTTTGACCAGTATCTGGGTGTACGTGCTCGGGTTTCCCACATTAAAAAAGACCTTGTGTCACATCTCTCTCAAGTGGGGGAGAAGAGTAAATAACTTTCTGCTTGAAAGGCTTCGGCCTTCCGGCTGGGTCCAAAATGACCGAATAAGACCACTTTAGTCCGGTTTTTAACCTATCCACCGCGGTGGATAAGTAATGTTTTGACCAGTATCTGGGCGTACGCGCTCAGTTTCCCCATATTAAAAAAAGAGCTTGTGTCACATCTCTCTCAAGTAGGGGGAGAAGAGTAAATATCTCTCGGCCCGCAAGGCTTCGGCCTTCCGGGTCCGAAATGACCGAATACGACCATTTTAAGATCGGTTTAGATCGGTTCTGAACCTATCCACCGCGGTGGATAGGTAATGATTTGACCAGTACCTTGGCATACGCGCTCAGGTTCCCCCACATTAAAAAACACTTTGTCTCACATCTCTCTAAAGTGGGGGAGAAGTGTAAATAACTTTCAACCTGAAAGGCTTCGGCCTTCCGGCTGGGTCCGAAATAGCCAAATTAAACACTGCTTATTGCACCCTGGAGTAGGTGCCTCTTCGAAATTATTAAAGTCAATATATTCTTGGTCTGAAATGAACAAATCTATAAAGAAATTCTGCGCAGAATGCGTGATTTGTCAACAATCCAAGATTCACAGACACACCAAGTCTGCTGTGTAGAATTTTGTATTACCTTCAGCAAAATTTCAAATTGTAAATATCGACATTGTTGAGCCGTTACCGCCAATACAAAAAAAATCAGAACAATATATCAGCCCTTATTGATATTTACTTACCTGTATAGATCGTACAACACGTTGAATTAAAGTCCAACCTATGATAGAAATCACTGCAAAGTCAGCTTATTGATGCATGGATATCACGAATCGGCATACCTCTATATGTTGTTATCTATCGTGGTCACCAATTTGAAATCGAATTATTCCAAGAATTTACAAAAGTAGTAGTGTTGTAACCTAAAAAGGTTACTGAATGAGAAATGACCAAAACGGAAGTTGGAAAATGAAATAGTAATCTTTAACGTAGTGTTATGGTGACTTACCCAGATTGAACTCTTTTGGGGTCATGCATTTCCATCTTTTATTGAACAATGACGTCTTTGGGCAGAATACTCCAGAAAGTAAAGTAAACGTTTCTTTAAATGTTAATCACTAGTCTGACTTTTTGTGATCAGACCAATTTGCGCAGGCAATTTTGTAAAGACGTTTGCATCTACGAAAATATGACAAAAATATTACCTCTTTTTTTCTGGTATATATTTAAATTCCGCAATTGCATTTACGATAGTTTCCTGTTAAAAAGCACTTAAATCTTTGTTCATGTTACTCGTTAACATTTTCCGTTGTTGTTCTAAGAACAATACTTAGAAATTTTCAAGTCTTTGTTCGTAATGTTTTTTGCTGTTCTTGTTGTTTTAATATTTCTAGTAAAACTGTTTTAAATTTCTCGATTTTGTACTTTTATGTGAACTAACCTTCACAAAAGTGCATATATATATATATATATATATATATATATATATATATATATATATATATATATTACACAACTGTCTCTCAAAAACACTTTAAAATCTTCCTACTAATTAACTTCCAACATAACACCTTTACACCAAGAAATACTCTCAACAATTTATGATTTTGCAAATTGAAAAATACCGTTTTCAATTTCACCTACTTTTTATTACGTTTCCAGTTTGTTCTAGTTGGAATAATATTCCGCATTTTTCTGAATGTTGTATTTCGAACAACTTGGTTAATATTCATGTAATCCTTAGAAAATCCTTGTAACCAAGAATGCTTTGTAGCTTTGGTAATTTCTTGAACTTCCTTCGCCAGTGGAACCTTCGTGAGTTTTTTACGCGAATTTTCCAAAACACTTGTTTGCAAAATATTGTATTGGTGAACTTTTTTTCGCGAGTTTTTCCGATATCTTCGTTCGTAGATTGTCGTATTCGTGAACGTTTTCTTCAGTTCAGCCAAATTCCTCGTCACCAAAATGTTGTAACCTAAAAAGGAGAAATAATCAAAATGGAGGTTAGAAAATGAAATAGTAATCTTCATAACATCAACAAAATACAATACTCGCCAGCTGTGGGAAGTAGATAGGCCCTGCTAGTGATGAACTGCTAGACTTCAATATCCCCCGCTTCATAATAGCGCGCAACGTATTTATAAGTACTGGGACATGCCCATTTCATAGGTGCGTATATAACAAGTAGGACTTTATAGATTAAGAACAACTGCATATCATCTACAATGTAATGGATTGATAGAAAGTGTGCGTTGTACACTAAAAACATCAATAATGGCTCGAAAGGAATCATGCTTAACAGCCATACCCATTTTACTTTCAGGCATCCGTAGTACTCCAAATGAATCCAATTTTGCACCATTCACGGCAATTACTGGAGCACCCATACTGATTCCTCAACAATTAGTTGACAATACAAATGTTAAATGACGACAGAAAACATCATATTACACGAGCAAACACTTTCCTACCAAATTCTTTGCATACTGGTGATAAAGTATGGCTTCAAGTAGATTGGGTACTGTTACGAGGATGCATTTATATAGAAAAAAAAAATAATAATGTCTAAAAAGTTGTAGTAAGGGACTCTTTTGAGTCCTACTTGTTATTACAAAAAGTTTTAATTCAGGAAGTAGTTGTTAAATAAAGAAATTAGAAATAGAACATTTTGGAAGATTGTAGAAAGTTCCAGTAGAGTTGAGAGAGTTCTAAAAGTTCTAGAAGTATGTAAATTAGGTGTTAGCCCCTATAAAAATAGATTTGGGGCATGGAGCAGTTAGATGATAGCAGGATGGGTTGACATCTACAGCTCCAGTTAAGATTCAGGGATGTATATCCAGCCAAAAGAATCTCTCTAAGTCAACAAAAAAAAACTAAAACTTGAAACAGTTGATAAAAGGATGTGCTGACCACATCAGCACCGGTTTCAATTCAAGGAATTATATCCATCCAAAAGAATCTCTCTTAGTCGATGACAAACTAAAACTTGAAAGAGTTGTTAAAAGGATTTACTGTCATCTCAACTCTGGTTAAGATTCAAGGATCTATATCCAGCTGAAAGAATCTCGCAGAAACATCTGAACAACTAAAACCTGAAAGAGAACCTCATGGAACTATCTGGGTAAATGCATATTTTTGCCTCTTTCATTGAGCAAGTCAATAAATAGTCTTTATATACGCATTTAAGGATTTCCAAAAAGTATAGCACTTAACTTCCCCGCCAAATTAACTGGGTAAAGATATTTGACACCTTCCCTCCCCTTCTCTTCCTTGTAACACTTCGCTGGGCAGTAGTAAGCTATACTTTTTCTATGTTTCTTGATTTGAATGCAAAACTGTATATTTGTAAATATTTTTAGCTAATGTTTTGTGAATTAAATATTTGTCTGTGAGTTATATCTGAGTTTTGGTCAATCTTTTTTTTTTCCTTTTGTTACACTTAACACATAACAGTACGAAAACCTTTGGAAGCACCTTATTCAGGCCCTTACAAAATTTTACAACGTTAACCAAAACATTATCTAATAGATTTAAAACATTATGTACATACACGAGTATCAATCGATAGATTAAAACTGTATATAGAACCATCTGTACAAGAAAATAAAAATAGTGCCAAATTACAGACAAAATCAAATGAATACCCAGACAGTAAAAAAAGACGTTACTACCAGTACGTCAGATGTAAATCTTACAAGCAGTAATGCCAAATCATTCTCATCTAGAGTAGGTAGACGTGTCACCTGGAAAAAGCAGAATGAGTAATATCGTTTTTATTAAAAACTTTTAAAAAAAGAAAAGTGTACTAATTTTAGTAGTAGTATAGAACTTAATCTGACCAAAATTTTATTTAATCCATAATCTGAAGGCGGGACTGTGTGGTGAGTATATAAGTAGTAGTTAAAGCAGATTAAAATATGCCTTTTCCTCTTTACTAATAGGGTGACTGAGAAATTCTCTTTCTCTCTCTTTTTCTCTCAACACATACATCTTTTCCTTCTTTCTATTCTTCCATATTTCTGGTGACTTAGATATAATCTGGACATAGCTTATTTGGTCGACTGGCATAATGCAAAGTCAACCAATGACTAATACTTCCACCAAAATCAAATCAGAAACGCATAGGCATTAAGTAAATTAAAAAAAAACAGTGAATACTTGCATAGCTGTTGGTCCAAAGTGCATATGGAGTTCAACTCAGCTGTTAGAGATTCAATCAACACACCAACCAGCCAAAAGAAGACTACATTCATGCAAATCAGAGATGTATTTAAATAATCTTCACAAAAAGAATATAAAAAAAACAGGGAATAAATTCAAGAGTACAAACCACACACTCAAATATCCAGAGCAAATACAACATAGCACAAACAGCAATCTGATTCTACATTCCACAGGACACACACATGGAGGAACAAATATGCATGCTATAGTTACATGAATATACATACATGAAAGAAAAACTCTTTATAAACTGAACACAACAATACATATATAATAATAAATGTTCATATGAATACCACAATGACTTATACAAGAAACAAATCAAAGATACAAAAAGGACAGAAACGATAATCATTCACATATAATAAAAGATGTAAACTTATGGAGTCAAAAAATGAAAATGGTGGTATAGTTAATAAAACCTGACCTTTACGCATTTATTATCTCAACCTCATCTATATCACATATTACTCATTCTTATTTCAAGGGAAAAAATAACAGCAACCTTGTATTTTGAAGAAACTGAGTATATGCACAAAAATTAAAAAAAAACATCCTAGACTTGGGAATATTGATGGCCAGGTTTTGCTGCATGACAATGCATAGTCACATGCTTCTCAATCAACTGTTCAAAAAGTTGCATAGCCTGAATTATGACATTTTGCCTCATCTTTCATATTCACCTGATATCTTTTCTACTGATTATCAATGCTTTAAGCATTGTGAGCTTTTCATATGCAATAAAACATTCTTTAAAAAGGAAGGGGTAATTGAAGCATTTGAACTGTTCATCACATCAAAGAATAAGAATTTTTTAAAGATGGGATCAAAAATTTAGAGGTATATTAGGGATTCTTATTTCAACTAAATAAATTAGTTATTTAACATTTCAGAAGTATTTTAATCATTTCTTATAAAATGCATCATTAAATGTGTTTATAACCTAATATTTCACTTTTAATTGTTAAAACATGATGGAAATTTCTTATTTATTTATTAAATGCAAATGAGTCACCAAAACAGTGCTCAAAATCTTCACTGCACCCTAAAAAGTTAATGGTAACTGTATGGTGGTCTTTCAAAGGGTTTATTAATAATTCATTCTTGCCTCAAGGAGAAACAATAGCATCAACCTCATATTTTGGAGAAACTGAGTATATGCACAAAAAATTGAAAAAGAAACATCCTAGACTTGGGAATATTGATGGCCAGGTTTTGCTGCATGACAATGCATAGTCACATGCTTCTCAATCAACTGTTCAAAAAGTTGCATAGCCTGAATTATGACATTTTGCCTCATCTTTCATATTCACCTGATATCTTTTCTACTGATTATCAATGCTTTAAGCATTGTGAGCTTTTCATATACAATAAAACATTCTTTAAAAAGGAAGGGGTAATCGAAGCATTTAACTGTTTATAACATCAAAGAATGATAATTTCTTTAAAGATGGAATAAAGAATTTAAAGATATATTGGAGAACGGTCATTCATCAACATGGTGCCTATTTCAACTAAATACTTATTTAACATTTCAGAAGTATTTTATTCATTTCCTATAAAGTGCATAATTTAATGTGTGACAACCTGATATATTTTAAAGAACATATACAAAATTAAAATTGTTTTGCTTATCTGGTTTAGTAGAAACATTTACTATCAGAGCTCCATCCTCAGACAGCTCTTTCATTTGGCTGTCAAAGATGAAGAAAGAGAAACTTTTATTTCTGTTTCATTTAGCAATAAAAATGCTTGTTCCCATGCAAGATAAGAGGTTTCATATTTCTTTAATAATTTTTTCTTTATTGCTAATGAGTGGGCTCAGGCCATCAAAAATGATGTCAAAATATTTATATTAATATACCATCTAAAATGATGGTAACATATATATTAATGTACTTACTATTGATTATCTTACATTAAGAAAAGAAAATCCAAACCCCTGAGCATGATAGGAGGGATATATATATATATATATATATATATATATATATATATAGGGCCGTAGCTGATGCTAAAAAAACACTGGGCACAGAGAAAATTGCCCGGATTTATTAGTTGACAATGTGATGACGTCATCAGTGTCATCCATTTCCAGAAACTATGTTTGTTGCGGATTTTTTTGGCTATTCCAATGGAAATTAGGCCCAGAACGTGAACGAAAGCAGGAAATCGGGTTCGGACTTTCTGAGTATAACCAGTCTTTTCTCCCAAAATTAATAAATAAACAGATTTTTACTGCGTTCATTTGAATGTTTTCTTCGTTTTTCTTTCTTTCTTTCTTCATGAATTGTTTAGTTTGATTTCTGACGAAGATATTTTTCCTTGCCCGGATTTTCACTATGATTGCACGGATCAGCCCAGACCCGTGCCCGGTGTGCCCGGTAGTCAGATATGGCCATGAATATATATATATATACATTCTTCACTAGTTGACAACATAATTATTGCAAAAAAATACAATAATAAGGCATAGTTAATAAGAAAACATGCAGCAAGAGTTTTCATAACTGGTAGTAAAGTTTAATAACTGGTAGAAAAGAGAATGAACTGAGTCAACACAGTCTTGCTATTGTCTCTCTAATGGACTGAGCTGATGCCAGCTTGCTATTGTCTCTCTCTTCATGAATGTAACACGAGGGAAATATATATATATATATATATATAGTAGAAAACAGCAGATCCATAAAGATGGATAATCCAAAAGATTTTATCCAATTAATTCAAATTATTAATTAAATAAAAATAGAGAGCTCGATGGATATTATGCAGGGCATTATAAAATATTGAGAAAAAATTCAATGCATATTTAGACGGTTATAAATTAAGACTTATTTCTACAGTGTAAATTTACTTACATTGTCTTGTTTAGACCATTGAAAAATAAATAAATTCACTCAGAATATTTTTTTAAAATTTTAACAGAGGAAATGAAGCTTGTATTATTTGAAGTGGAAATAAACTGAGAATAGATACATCAGAACACACATAATACAAACAAAGTAACACATATATTTACTCACGCATACATAAAAACAAATTTTATATAGAAAATTTATACATCCAAAAAATATTTTTGAATTAGACAGATGCAAAAAAGGGGACACAGACAGGATGTATATACTGAATCACACAATTATATCAAAATGTAAAGAATATATACTCACACAAAATAAATGAGAAAGATGTAACAGACAAAACCAACTCAAAAGAAACTCCTTTTGTTTTTTCTTTTTTGTTTTTTTCCCTCCTCTCCATCCACTTTTGTCCTTTTTATAGTGGAGAGGATCATCAACTGTATCACTTAAAATAATTTTATAACTTAACTTTTAATTTTTCTTTTATTATTAATTATTTGGGTTTCATACTACTACTTAGTGTAGGACTAAGAGTTAAAGATTATTTAGTGATTTATTTTTCATTATCACTACAGAGTCATTAAAATTTTTTTCAAAAGGATGCAGATTTCAGCTTATACTCTTTTCCTTTCATCCAAGGTTTGTTGCTAGACTGAAAGGGAAATTAGCCTTTATGACATTTCAGTTTCATTCAAATTATTTGTGCATGTATATTTGCATTTGCATATGTATATTTTAATTCAATTACATGCCTAAAAATTTTTCTATAAAATAAAATAAAAATTTACAAAATAATTCTACTGCTAGGAAAGTTGGGTCTCTGTGTCTGGCCGTAAATTTTTTCTCGTCAAAATTCATTATGCACATTTATAAATCTACCATTTGTCCATGCATTGAATGCAGTTGCCATATCTGGTTGGGTGCTCCTGCTATTCATCTCAAGGTTCTTAACAAAATCTAAAGAAAGATCTGCAATGTAATTGGTCCTGCCTTGGCATCTCAACTCTAGTCCCCTTCTCACTGACATGATGTGGCTTCCCAATATTCTGCAAATATTTTCATGACAAGTGCTCTGACCACATGAATTAAAGCGTGCTACTAGATTGGTATCTAGGTCCAAACTTTTTACCATTGAAATAGTTAATTGTAATCATCACTTCTACTCCAACAGTTTCTTTTTTCTCACACTTTCTGTCTGTGGAACTCACATCTATTTATTCATAGCTTCAATCTCCAAAAATTTAAATGCAATGTCAATTGCCATCTTCTATTTTTTTTTAATTCTGTTCATATTTTATCCTTTCTGTAATACCCTCTGTATCCAGCCTTTTCTTTCACTGTAACTCCCTGCACACCAGTGGCTGTCCCACCTTACTTAGGGTGAAATAATTAGCAAAAAAAAAAAAAATTCAATAAAATATTTGCAATTATCTCATTTTTTTAAAGTTTTAAAAAATTAGCTGTTTTTTTTTCTTGTCTCCAAATATATGAATGATTATATTGTCCACCCTATGGTTATGGTTGTCTAGACTGAATGGGAGAAGACTGTATTATACCAATGTTTTATTTCAAACTCAGTCAAACTCGGTGGGGGAGATTAAAGAGCACAAGAAGTGACTCACTCGTGCACAACACAGACATATGCTTATACATTATATACATTATACATTATATATATACATGCAAAGTCACATGCAGACAGCATGTGATGGACAGAGAATTAGCTCTTCTATTATAATACTGATTTTCTATTTTTATATTGGTCAAATCCACAAAGTTCTTAGAGAAAAAAAGTGAAAAGTGAGAGAAGAATGTGAAAAAGAGAAAACTGAAAGAAAGAGAAAAGTGGGAGTGAAAAAGAAAGATAAAATATAAAAGAAAGAAAGAAAGAAAGAAAGAAAGAAAGAAAGAAAGAAAGTGAGAGAACTGAAAGAGAGAGATAGAGGAGAAAAAGTGAAAGTAAGTGAAACAGAGAGAGTAAAAGAGAGAGTAAGAGAGAGGGAAATCATGTATTATGCTCTTGATTTATGGATTTAGTTGTAAAAAAGAAAGTGAAAATATGTGATTGGTTATTAAGTATGCATCTAACATCAGCAATCAAAAGAGCAGGATGAAATATTATCAAGATGAATTGATGGTCACAAGATGGTCGACCAGATATGGCAACAGTATTCAATGCATGAATGAATGGTAGATTTAGAAATATTCAAGATGGATTCTGGCAAGAAAAACTTTCTGGCTAGACACAGAGACCCAACTTTCCTAGCAGAAGAATTATTTTGTGATTTTTTATTTTTATTTTATAGAAATATTTTTAAGCCTGTTATTGAATCAAAATATACACATGCAAATGCAAATATACATGCACAAATAATTTGTATGAAATTGAAATGGACATTGATATTATAAAAGCTAATTTCCCTTTCAGTCTAGCAACAAACCTTGGCTGAAAGGAAAAGAGTATAAGCTGAAATCTGCATCCTTTTAAAGTAATTTTAATGACTCTGTGGTGATAATGAAAAATAAATCACTTGAAATAGTATCTACTAACTTTTACAAAGATAAGAAAGGACTTTAGTTGGTTTAGAACCAGAATTTCCATAAATATCTGTTATGTGCATGTATGATATAAATTTCAATGGAATCTTGCTCAAAATATAATCTATAAGCACTCCAGAAGAAAAGTTTAAGCATGCTTTAATGTTTCTTGAAAATTCTATTTTTAATATGCTGTTTTTAATGAGAGTACAGAAAGCAAAAGAAATGTGGTTCTACAAAAGGATGATGGGAATATGATCTATAGAGTGATGAAGCAATGAAGAAGTCTTAAAGAAAATAGCAAGATAAGGAATACTTATGTTCAGAATCAGAAAAAGAAAGTTAAAATTTATTGGATACATAATGAGGAAAGAGGAGCACTGTATGTAGCAGTTGTGTGTCTCAGTATCTAACCAAATATAACCCATTCCTCTTCCAGTTGATTCGTTTTAAATCAAAGTTATTCTGCTAGATTAGTTGCCCTAACAAGGTTAAAGAGCCCAGACTGTTCAGTTACAGGGTACTAAATTCAAAGCTTTCTTTCTCCTAGACAATCTGCCATACATTGCAAGAGAGACAATTTCAAAGGCATTACTATAAAGTGAACAAAACAGATTCAATCAGAATTTAAAGCTATTATACCAAATTTATCTCAGGTCAGACTATGAGTGCTTTCTTTTTCCTAGACTTTCTGTCACACATTGCAAGAGATACTATTTCAAAGGCATTTAAACCCAGTAAACCAAGTTTATATTAAGTTAATCTATTAGCACTATTGATATTGTGTAATCCAGTACTATTTGCCCCCTGGTAGCATAATTGATAATGAAACCAATTCTTCCTACCAGTCTTTTCTGGTGAGGTGAGTAGCAGCAGGATCAAAAACAAGATATGTGGCAGGATAAATAAACCTTCTTGTAGGTTCAGTGGCCAGCTAGCACAAGGTGTAGACTGGGTTCCATAACTATGCATGCAATCAGAGGGATGATAAAATGGCATTGCTGGGTGAAGGGCCTCCGAGACTGAAGTCAAGAGCTAGGGTTGCAGGTTCCCTCAATGAACTCAACAGTCAGGTATTGCTGCTGATGCAGGGGTATGTTATTATTGTTGTTGATGATGATTTCAATTTTTATTCCAATAATTTTTAAGCTACCTACACATAGAGTTTTTAATAACCAATGCTAGAAATACAATTATTTAATCTTTCTGACATTTTAAAGTTATGATAGAAGTCTGTTTCCATTCAGTTCCAAACCAGTTTTTTCTTGTTTATCATCATAAGCATCTTCATTATTGATGCCACGTCAAAGAGATTATTTGAAAGTATAACATTTGATTTGAAAATCTATAATTCTTAGCTGCATCAACAAAGACCAAAATGTTTAATTATTGGTTATATAATTGGTCAATAGTTAATTGTTTAGTAACTTTGTTACAATATTTAATATGGCATATGGATGAAAATGGTTAAAGAAAGCAATTTTTTTTTTGCAGAAAGGGATTCCTTTCTCAGGATATTGAGAACAGGTTAAAAAAAATACACACACACACACATTATACGATTGTTACTATTCAGCATAACACAGCTGGCAGATTTAGGGGTCAGAGGTTACAGTCATCTTCTGAAAGGTGTCAATGTCCATGTATTTGGAAAATTATCAGCCTAAATTTCTCTGAGAAAGAAGAAAAAAAAGGAAGACTGATACCATATAATGGCTCCTCCCAAAGGTGGGGGAATCTTCCAGAATTGGAAGTGTGAAACAAAGAACGAAAGAAGGGGACTGGTTGAATTTTAGAATATTTGCATAAACCCCTCTTATATGCCCTCACTATACCAGTAGAAAGAGACACCCATAAATACAAGTGCCCACAGGGGCTAAAGTACTTGGAGTTGAAGTTGTTGAGGGTGTGGTTTGGAGTTGCAGAGGCCATGTCAGGGAGTTAAGAGATTTTTTTTGCCATAACGCTGTTGTGCCAACCTGATGATAATAATAACAACAATAGTTATCTGCTGAAGAAGAAAAACTCCTTGTGCCATTTTTTGATGTACAAACAACAGTACTTGAAGTTAAATCCAGTTGCCAAGTCTGGCCACCCTTAGAGAAATTATCCAAAATTTTCATTCTGTAGCCAAATATTAGAAACGAGTTGGGAAAAGGAAAAAAAAGAACTATAGATTTTTTTTTTATTTTGATATAAATATCATCTAGTGACTTATTCAGGCATCATCTATTTTATTTTCAATTTTGTGTGCATGTATTCAACTCCTTCATTTAGTAGCTTTGTTGAGATACTCCAGTGATAATTCAGCTTAACTCTCTTAAGATTAAAAATCACAATGTGGGTAAGAGAGATTACAGTTGAAGAGTTCAACTTAAAGATCATTTGCTGTGTCAACACCACCAATGACCGACAAGTGTGGGCTGACGGATTGTTCTCGGACCAAGATCAATCCTAACCAGGGACAGCAGGACACAGTTCCTGCTATGCCACCACAACTTCAAGGACTTGTAGGTCTTTAAATGGTTTCAAGCAAATAAATCATTTAGATCTTAAAGAAGGTGATCTTTCATCCAAACAGAAAGACTGGTACTATGAAATCACAATCAAAGAGCTTTACCAAATAACAGAAACCACATCCCTTGAAACATTCCAACAGCAGCAACAACCAAAATGGATAGTACATGTAACTAGAGTAGAAAATAATGATATAATCAAAATGTTATCTGAAAACAAAAGGTTTGTAAGGAAACTTCCACTAATACCAAAAGAGCAATAACTGAAGTTGAATTTCCTGAAAAACAGTTTTAAGCAAAAGATTTTATAAATTTCAACCCCACACTAACTGCTTGGTCAATGAACATCAAATTTTTCCTCTATTACCATTACCATTTATTTAAACTATAGTGGTTTTATTATCTATTCTTTTCTGTTAGTAGTGGAGACTCCATTCTAGTGAAGGGTAGTTGTATAGTTGCAGGTTAACAGAATTTGGCCTTGTTGTAGATAGCCCACTATATGTCATAAAATGATTACAAATCAAGAAAGGCAATTTGAGAAGAAAAATAACATTTTATATATACACATATCAATTAATGTTTTTTACAATTGAAGTAATACATGAAGTATAGGTCCAACGGAGGTTAAAATGTTCATGGCAATAAAATGCTGAAAGAGAATTAATGCTTAGAAATTTGGGAGCGTGTAAGTAAGGAATGTCTTTGATGTATTCGCTCCTATATTTTCCAATCTGGGGGGGGGGAGTATTGTGCTGTTCCTTATTTTATTTTCCACACATACACAATAAAAATTAATTCACACCATGTGTATCTCAAAAAAATACAATTGCGCAGGAATTCACCCCTTACCATACCCTGTGGGGTCAAAAACAAGAACAGCGCACCCAAAAGCTCGGACATAGAAGAAAGCACACACCACATGGTCAAAAATATGATTTTTTGACCAATCAGGGCTCGACATAAGAAACACATTTCTTGATCTCCCTGGAGCCTCACCATCCAGATAAAAGGGAGGTAGAAACTCTCAACAGAGCAGAGGGCCAAGCAACCAGCTCACACCAAAAGGGCACGTGACAGCTTGGAGCACACACACACAGAGAATCCAACAGTTCACACAACAGGCAGTATTACGGATCAGCGAACATTCTTTCACCCTGTCTTTCTCTCATCTCGCTCACTACACATCATCCTACCTTTTCCTCTCACATTCCCAGTTCCTTTCTTTCTTCCTTTTTTACAGCTTTATGGACAACTTCATTTTTGTACCAAAAATAATTCTTTTATTTTTTTTACGAAAATAAACAAAAGTTTATTTTACTTTATTTGTAGGGCATTTTTCTTTTTGTTATTTGTTTGAGGTACTTCTTAGCCCCTCTACACTCCTTTGGTCAGTAAGTAGTTTTTGAGGCAGGGAAGAAGGAAAGAGGTAAGGGAGATGAGTGTAGTAAGCCGCTTGACTTAGGTCAAGGGGAGATACTAATTACTCTCTTCTTCTTGAGTCAGTTTGCCTGGCGATTCTTTCTGTATCCGCTTTTTATATTTTCTTTTTGGATCACAGCAGCTCATTTGGGATTTCACACTTGTATTTGGTTCTGGGCTTCCCATTGGCTGATAAATAAAATTCACGTAGGCTCGTGAACTGGAAATTTAATATTTATTAACTTTTACTTTTCAACCGAAACATCTGCACAGAGCCGGCAACGCAGCAACAACATTTGGTCATTTACTTTTTGGTCGTGAAAGCGCAAACATCCGGTCCATCGCTTTTGCTCAGTATCACCACAAAACTACTTTGGTACCTATCACTACACTGTCATCGAGATGATCAAATTTCAAATTTAAATTGTTTGTCTATTTAAAATACTACATTTATTAGAATATATTCCATTTAAAAATAGAAGGGTCATAAAATTACCTTAAAGTAACTTTCAATTAAAGGAACTTTCAATTTATGCAGTGAGTCACTTATAAATTCTACATGAAATAAATAGAAACATTCTACATTACACACACAAAAGAACCGTTTTCTTTTTCTTGTAATCTCTATTAAATTGTTAAAATGTTGTGCTTATTATAAACCTTGTTCATAATTATTTCTTAGTTCTTGTGGAGTTCTCTAATACTCAAAGTATTTATCAAATGATGAATCATTGCCTCAGATGTCTATTCCAATTTCATTCAAATTTTGTGTGCATGTACATTTACGTGTGGATATGTATATTTTAATTTAATGACAGACCTAAAACATTTCTATATAATTTACAAAAATAGTTTGATTTATTTATTGCCAAAAAGTTAAATAAAATTTATATAATTATTTGATTTTTTTTTAGTGTTTAAAAAATAAGGTCTGTTTCTTTTTCTTGTCTCTAAAGTTAAGATTTTATTGCTCAGACCAGTGTATGGTTTGTTCAGACTGAAGTAGAAGAGAATGTATTGTTATTGTTCCAGTGTTTTGTTTCAAGCTCAAAGTGTGTGTGTGTGTGTGTGTGTGTGTGTGTGTGTGTGTGTGTGTGTGTGTGCGCGTGTGTGTGTGCATGTGTGTGTGTGTGCGTGTGTGTGTGTGTGTGCGTGCGTGCGTGTGTGCACATTAAAGTGGCACAAGCATATGTAAGTCTTTCATGCACATGAATCCTTGTTGTTTTTTTTTTGGGGGGGGGGGTATTATTAATTTATCATTAGTATTTCATTTATCTTATTTCTGATGTTTTTACCATACTTTCTAGATCTTCATTCTATGCTCATTAGTAAATAGTAAAGAATGAAAGCATGTGAATATTAAAAGAAGTTTCAAACTTTGGGACTCCGAATTCGTTTTCCTTGCTTGTTGCTTGTAACTTTAACGTCATCTTGTTAAAGGGAGATAACTCAGAATGACTATACCGCCATATTAGATGTGGCATGAACGGGTATGGTTCGTTCTTGTTGTGCTCCTGGTTGTACTCAACGTGACACAGCGTCAGCCCGAAGAAATAATATTACATTTCATCGGTAAGTTCTTTACGCAAATTTGTGTTGCTTTTCGTTAGAATAGCTAAGAAATTAATTTTGTTTGATCAAACCAACAACTTTACAAGTCGATAAAACCAGGTAAAAAAATTTAAAAAAATAAAAGAACGTTTGAATTAAATTCATTTTATTATTAAAATTCGTTAAATCATAATTTCTCTTTATGATCAACTATCTGTAGTACCATTAATACAATTCGTAATCAATAAGACTAAGAGTTTTGTTGCGTTTGTTTGTCTTCCATTTTAAATAGTTCGTGGCTAGTTAACAAGCCGAAAACAACGTGGAACTTTTCAAAACAAAAAAAGTAATTCATTACGTTGCTTTTTTTTGTCTTTCCAGTTTATATTAAGTTTAAGAAAATCCATGTATCTTCCTGTTCTTATTTAAACGCAAAACTGTCAGAAGGATATTTGGTTAAATCAAACTTGACTCAAGCGAGAAGCGGCAATAAGTTTTTAAGATTAAAAATAAATACTACACAGAGGATTCTGACCAAAAAATGACTAATCGTCAGAATTTCAGTGAACTTTTCAGTTCAGTACCTTCTCGTTTAAAAATGCAATGATGAATGTTAAAGAAGCTTAAAAATGGAACTTTATTAAAGAATATCTTTTAAAAATTTTAAAAGATATTCTTTAATAAAGTTTCAAAATTTTTTTTTTATTTTTTATTTTTTGCAATGGAACGCTGAGTGTGGTCCTACTGAAAATTCAATTTCAATATTTTTTTTTATCATCATGTTTCGAGTTTAAGTCAGGAGTTTGATTTTTCATCTTCAGAAACTTTGTAAATATCTTTTTTTATCAGTCATCTCCAAATTTCACTATCTTGAAAAATATGGAAGTGCTGCAAGTCTTCAAAGTTCTTCAATCAATGTTTTTATTTTTTGTGATGGAATTTTTTGTGATGGAATGAGTTTGCTTAATAAATTTCAATGCATCAGTACGTATTTCTGTAGGCTTTTTTTTAATCGTTTCCCCCCAAGCAATGAGGTAATGCCACTAATGCGCAGGGGGCTATATAAAAGATTAAAAGTTTAGGCAGGAGGAGAGTGAAGAGAAAGACGAACCATTTACAGGGGGTGGCAGAGAAAGTGCAAGAGAAGGATGGGAACACAGGAGTGAAGACAGTTGCGAAGGTAGAGAGAAAGGAAAAGAACAAGATACACGAGGCGATGTAGAAAGGACTAAAGTCAAGTGGATAAGAGATGAGAATTGATATTGCATTTAAATTCATGGTGGTTGTAGCTGTCAGGAAAGTAAGTATATGGAACTGAGTACTACAGGCGGGAAGTGCGAGAAAAGAAGCTGATGGAGTAGAATTGTTGGCTGCATTTGGTTGATTTAACTGTAAAAGGGTGGGACCTTGTTGCCAGTTTGGTTGCAAGAGTAAATTCTTGTGGAGGGAGCACTAGTGACCTAAGTTCATCAAAGCAGAAGCCATGAAAATATTTGTAGAAGAGACAGAGGGAAGCCACATCCCGCCAGTGAAAAAGTGGCTGGAATTGAGCTGATTCTCCTTTGGATCCTGTCGAGAAAACTGAGATGAACAACAGGGGTGCCTGACCAGATATGACAACAGTATTCCATGCATGGTCAGATGGTTGATTTGTATATGTGCATGATGGATTTAGGCAGAAAAAACTTCCTGGCCCAACACAATGACCCAACCTTCCTAGCAGTGGATTTAGCTATTGATTCAATGTAATGATTCCACTTCAGGTCAGAAGATAGGGTAAGGCTGAGGAGGCACAGTATATTGCTTTCAGGGAGACTTGGTCCATGCTTATAGGGGGCAGGAGAGTTTGTCTGTGATGGTTGAAAGATAGTTTTGTTTTAGAAGCATAGGAATTTACAAGCCACTTCTTATCCCAGTCCACCACTGAATGGAGGTCCTTCTCAAGATCAGCAGTGAGGCTATGTTTGTCTGTCTCACCAGATTTCTTACTGATGCAAGAGTAAATGGTGGTGTCATCTGCGTAGATGCCTACTTGGGATTTGAAATGTATACAAACAATGTTTTTGAAAGGATTAGAAGTTTTGAGTCCAAGCAAATGTTGGATAAATATAAAAAAAATGGCTTTTTTTCTTTTTTTTTTTTTTTTTAAAATTATACAGCTCAAATCACAAAAATTTAAATATCTAGAAAGTGTTCTAACAGAAGACGGAAAGTGCGACACAGATCCGAAGGCAAATTGCATGGCGAAGGAAGCATTCCAGAAGTTGAGTAAAGTATTAAGAAACAGGACAATTTCGCTAGAAACAAGGAAGAGAGTACTGAATTGCTATGTTCTGTCCGTTCTTCAATATGGCAGTGAATGTTAAACAATATCTTCAAAGATGAAGGTAAAACTTGAAGCAGCTGAAATGTGGTTCTACAGAAGGATGCTGTGGATATCATGGACCAAGCATGTGAGCAATGGTGAGGTTTTGGAAAGGATGGAAACGAAAAGGAAATTAATACTGAGCATCAGGAAAAGACAACTAAAGTTCCTGGGGCATGCAATAAGGAAGGAGGGCTTGGAGAACCTGATACTAACAGGCCAGATAGAGGGAAAAAGAGACAGGGGAAAGCAGCGGATAACATATTTGAAGGACCTGATCAGGTGGATGATGGAGCGAGTGTTGCATGGTGCAACATGGAGAAAGTGTGCTAAGAGCCACCAGGGAGAGAGAGAGATATGCGGAAAGCCATGATTGCCTATGTCCTGAAAAGACATGGTACATAAAAGAAGTTCAAATCAAGATTCTCAATTTTAAATGATTTGTTTAATCAAGATCGTTCAAAATAATTCTGGCTTTTTTTTTTTTACAATCAGAAATAGGGAAAAATGTATATGTACAGTTATTTGTCTTGGATTGTATTTTTGTGTTCATTGAAAGTTTTCTTGTTTGTTTTTTTATATTGAAAATTGTTTTGATGCAAGTCTTTGCTGTGCATTATTCAAAAGATTTGTTCGCTGAGGTAGAAGTTTGATAATATGTTGTTAATCAACCTATAAACTCTAGTCAATTTTCGCTGACTGAGATACAAAAGGGTTGTACAATAAGTGGTACTTTCTAGGTTAGAATAGGATAAAGGGTTCAAAGTGCCTGCTCATTTGTTTTTGGAATTCTCACTAAAAGTTTTGTCTTGCACCACAGAACTTAGTCATGTGATCGGTTTGTCGTGATCTTCTCTACATGGATGTGCAAAGGAAAGGATGAAAAGAAATATCTTCATTATTACATATTGACCAATCAGAAAACGTTTTTGACAAGTGAGCCACCTTTAATGGTCTAACAGAAAACATATTGCTGTGATCCACTTTTAATGGGTTTATATTTGTCATATTTCTTAACAATTATTACTTGCAATGGATAAATTGTCATTTCGACCACGATGTAAAAATTGTTGTTTTACTTTTACACCTTTAAGTACTCCACAAACATTTAGTACTAATTTTTTGTATACTTATTCTTGATTAGGATTCTAAAAATCTACTGATTTATTGTACAAAATGTACGAATATGGCACATGGCCAAAATGGGGAAGGCTGGTCTTCATCTGTCTTAATTAAACTTAGTTAATCACTGAACTGAACCAAACATTCTGCAATAACACTTAAACAAAAACAACACATTCTCACTTGCCATTCTCACTACAACCGTCATAATACTTCAGAGACTCTATGAAGTCCTAACTAGACCCCATACAGAATTCACTTATTGTTAAATTTTATTTATCTATTTTAAGATTTATACCTTCAGTCTTAATATTTCTTGCTATTCGTCTTGAGTTGCAAAACTGATATTCTGTCTGACCCTTTCCAAGGTCTATGGAAGTTGTTCTTCCATTTGGTATTGATAGCAAAACCATTTTTATAATATTTACGAAATTTTTTCCAAAACTATTAATGTGTGCTGTCCAACAACTTCTTTGGTTTTGGTTTCTTGGAAATGACATTAACATTATAATTATCAAAATTCATCTGAAAAACATTTCAAAGTGGTGAGTTCTACACTTCCACCAGCTAGAAACACAGACAATGAGAGGAACCCAATGATATTTCACTGGGGGCTCTAAAAAAAACCCATTTTGGGAGAATACCCAGACAACCAGTTAAGAAAGTTAAGTGAAAGGGCAGAATAATCCCTGTAAGGCAAGATGGTATTCTACCCAGTGAATACCTTTGTCACTTATCGCTTGCTCATTACCATTAAATTATAAAAAAATAAAAATTTTCTTTCAAAGTTGGGAAGATGTTTTATGAGAACTTTTTGTTGGACACTGCTTACATTGACTAAATGTTTCACTTGATATAGGAGTGTGTAATATAGTAGAACTGTTGGGGTGACCAGTATGGTTTTGTTGCAAATTGTGATCATAAATGAGAGAAGGCCAAGTTTTATTAAGTATACCATAATTTTTATTTTTGTTGTTGACTATATTAATTTACAAATTTTGTTATATGTGAATATTCATAATTTTATGTGTATTTTGGTGTTAAGGTTATCAAGAATTTCACGTGAATGCATCACATTTGGTTTTATGTATGTGCCTGGTGTAATGTAGTAGCAAGTTGTTGTTGGTGTATGTTATGTTATAATTTGTTCTGGTATTTGAGTGTGTGGATTGTCTCTTGAATTAATTCTTGGTTTTCAGTATATCTTTTTCTTGTGTGAATATTATTTCAGCACATCTTCCTTTAGCTGGTTGGTATTCATTGAATCTCCGACAGCAATATCGCGAGCTCTTTCCACACACACACACACACACACACACGTGTGCCACTTAAGAGCAAGACAAAGAAGGAAGAGAACTATGCATGTGTTCATTGTTCTTTTATATTTTCTTAATGCTTTCAGGTTTCTGCTTTAACTTTGGTAGGAGCATTCGTGATTGGCTGGCTTTCATATGACATCACTTGACCAAGTAAGCTATGTCCAGATTATAGAAAAGAACGAAAGGATGTATATGTAAAAGGAAAGAGTATATTTCAATACGTTTTACTACTAATCACCACAAGTGTAGGCAGTTTGAAATAAAGTGGACTACTGTGACAATATACAAGTCTTGTCATGTCGCTTAGTGTTGGTGGCCATAGGCAAAGAATAATCAAGGAAAACTCTCTTTGCCTGACTTTCCACTTAGAACTGAATCTTTACTGTGTGATATGAATATAACTCTGTCCATGTTTTTTGTTATCATCTCTAAACTAGATCCCCAACGTTGACTTGATGATATCCTTGTAACTGTGCTTAAGAAATGTACTCTTGAAATGACTCCTGTTCTCGCTAAACTCTACAGTAAATGCTTTGCTACTTTTACTTTCCTGTTTGTTGGAAATCCGCTTTTGTAGTTCCAGTCTTTAAGAATTCATGTAAATTGTCTGTTTTTTTCTATTTTCCCTCTAACTCTTTTTGCATAAGTACAAGAGGTTCTAATTAACTCCAAATTGGTTAAACATCACATCTCACGGGTTCTTCTTTCAAACAAGCAATATGGCTTTTTCTTCTCTAGATCAACTGCTAATGTGTTAACAGTTATTGGTAAAAGAGTCTATGAAGCTTTAGATGAAAATGGTGAAGTTTGGGCTCTTGCTTTGGATATCTCAAAGGTGTTTAACAGGATTTGGCATACTGGTCTACTTCACAAGTTGGTATTATTGTAAACTATGGCAAGGGTGTATTGAGGTTGGGTAAAGCAACTAAATGTTAGCTCTGCCAGCTTGTATGGGGATAATAGGCAGATGAAGGAAATGAGACGGGAGGTAATAAAATAACACTACCTCAAAACTTTAGGAACAAAAAGCCCATGTAGCCAAATTCACAAGACACCAGTCTTGCCAACCCCTGGTCGATGGTTTTCTCGTCACTTTTATTTACAGAAGCCACTGGCAAAAACCTGAATTTAGACAAGTTGAAAAGAGGCCTGTATCTGAAAAAGTCATGCTGTTCCACTGCTAACGGGGAAAAACCAGGATGTATTGGCAGACATATCTGCAGGTAATCAGGGCCTCTTTTGCAACTATACTGATGTATATTTGCCACAGGTATTTCTGGACAATTTTTTTTTTTGTTTGATGCAGTCTTTCTTATTAAATTGTGAAATGAAAGTTAGCTTGAACAGCCACTCTTCTTGGTCTTTTCATATTAATATGAGTGTGCTCAAGGGCGCTATTCTTGGACCTACATTGCTCCTAATTTTCATCAATAATCTTCATGATGTCATCGGTTCTCAGGAGCAGAAGCCGTGAAAGTATTTATAGAAGAGCCATAAGGAAGCCACGTCGCACCGGTGAGACAGCGACTGCAGCCAAGCCAAGCTGCCAAGTTGGTATTGATCATATTACAGAGTCTCTGTTGGATTATGTCAAGAACCCTGAGGTGAATAGCAGAGGCACCCGACCAGATGTGGCAGCAGTATTCAATACACAGGTGGATGGTAGATGTAACATTATGAAGACAAGGGAATGAGATTAAAGCCAATAAATACATTGAACAGTACAATTTCTATTGGAGACATGGCAAATGTCTTCAATTCTTATTCATTTGCCCAACCTGTTGACATTTTTAAAAATCAGGAAACTTAAGTTGTTCAGATACTACAGAAAATGCTGTTTTATTTAGTTAATTTTAAGATATAATCTTTTATTTATTTTAGCTTTCCTTTGAAGAATTCTGTAAAGTTAGAAAAATGGTTGCAAGCTGTCCACCGTCAGGATTATAAAAATGGTGTACCATGGACACCAAATGGAAATAGCTGTTTGTGCTCCGGCCACTTCACACATGATTGCTTTGACCGCACAGGCCAGACTGTTCGTCTTCGGGACCATGCTGTTCCCTCTGTGTTTTCAAATGGATCCCAGGTATGACTCTAACCCATCCATGGTATTTAACTGTATTTAATTATCTCTGATAATCATTTCATTATAATTAATTTTTGGAGTCCATGGTCTTTTAGGACCCTACTCTCAGACAAGTGAAAATCACTTTTTGGGGTAAATATCATTAGGTTTATGAATAGCAAATGCGACAATTGAATAATCGCACATAATGTTTCCAAAGCTTTTGAACAAACTAAACACAAAGCTGAGTTCAAATTCCAGTTGAATTCATTGCATTCACTTATGTGCAAATACTCTTGAGAAAGGTATTAATTTGTCTCTTCCCTCTACTTACGGGTTAAATAACAGGACAGTTTGGGTTCTATAGCCTTGGCTGGCAACCAGTCTACTGCAGAAAGTAATGTGGGAGAATCTTCTTCCCAGTCATTCATGTCTTGAAAGAGACATGATCGCCCAAGCATGTATCACATATGGCACTTAACTGATTAAAATACAAAGAGAATCCAAGAACTAATTTAGAAATAACCAGCATTGATTGGTTGATATATCAAAATATTTCAAAAACACCTATGCACACGTATTTAAGTCTCATATTGTGCCAAATTCTGTAGAGCTTGTCACATGACTAGAAAGTGTATAAATTCCTTAGCACAAAGCTAATTCTTCAGTTAGAGACGAGGAATATCCATGCCAGTCATGATGTAGAAGTAAATAGTCAAGCCGAATCCACGACGAGACACATTTGTACACTCTCAACTTATCTAGTCCTGATTTCTTTATCTTTCCTTTTCACTGTCAGTATAATGAAAGAAAGGAACAAGCTCAGCACGTGAATCCCCAATGACATACATTCACACTCTTTCTTTTTCACCTAATTGCAGTCAATACAATGAAAAACAAGGAAGAAACTCTTCACGCAAATCTCTTATAAAAATCAACTTCTTAGCCTAAAATTAATATTTTATTAACACCAATTCAGCTTTAGAAACAATCTCTTGTCAGCATCTTTAATGACATTTACATCATAATATCAAATTATTAACCAAAATGAGATACCAAAACTCAAGAAAATTCTTCCTAAATATTTCTTCAGTGATTAATGTATATTTGTATATCAGTCAGTTAAGTACTATGTGTGATACATGTTTAGGCAATCATGTCATGTTAAAGAGACATGATCGCCTAAACACTGGGCAAAAATTTTCCCACAGTAGGTTGCCATTATTTTCTGTAACAGACTGGTTGCCAACCAAGGCTATAGAACCCAATCTGTTCTGCTATTTAACCCATAGCTGAAGGAAGAAGTGATGGATTAACACCTTTCCCAATGGTATTTGTGAGTTAGCAAATGCAACGAATCCAACTGGAATTTAAACTCGGCTCTCCAATTTCTGGTTTGAGCCAATATCCACTGCACCACAAAAATTTCTTGTTATTGTATTAAAGAATCTTCTTTTCATTTATGTTTTTTGTTGCAATCCATGTCCTCGGCCTTACAACAAAATTTAAATATTGTTGGAGTTATTTTTCATGCAGCCATAAGTAAAATTTCCTTCTGATAAAATGTAAACTTAACATAAATATTCCTAACCCTGAACAGTCTCATCTTTGTTAGTTTTCAAGAGATAATATAAATGAACCTCCTTACTACTTTATAATTTGCAACAATCACTGCTGGAAGTTTTAAAAATTTAAACATTATGAAATATATTTTCTAAAACCTATTTTGATGGATTTCAGTATAAACTAACCCCAAACCAAACTCAGGCTAAATTTTAATTTATATTTTCACAGATGATAATAAATGGAATTTAAGAGGTTACATGGCTATATATTGTAAGTGTGCATGCATTCATATGTAAACAATATAAAAGCAACAAAAACTTCAATTTTTACCACACACCATTTATTATTTTCTTATATATATAAACTGTAATGGAACAAAATTATCATTGTCTCTTGGGTATGTCTATTTTCTTTATGGTCCAGGAGTTAGGTAAGTAAATATAAGCATCATATTAATGGTTCAGCTCAAGTCAGCCCTGTGCAGTGTTGGTACAACCAAAAAAAACGTTTGTACTTTAACTTTTCATCCTGTGTATGATGATAAACTACATCTGGGTAGAAAGGTCTCTGATCAAGAAGTTTTGAGAAGCATGGAACCACCTCTTAATTGCTGTTGCACCCAGGTCCACCATGATCCAGGGTGATAGCAGCTGGTAGGGTCCCAGCTATGGGTAAATAGTTAACCTCCAAACTAAGGTCAAAATACTATGAAAGTATAAAAATACATTTTTATAGTAAAATTATTAGAAATAAAAGGAATTATGCTCTCAAGAAAATTAAGACATTAAATGACCCATAAGGAGTTGATATGCTGCTAAACAAACCAACTAATCAACTCTACTTCAACACAGGAAGGTTTGAAAAAGTTTATGGTGTGTCTTTTCCTCAGTCCAGGATTTAGGGTATGTAAGAATAATCATTGTTATAATGGTTGCAATTAAGTCAGCCTTGCACTGAGTTGAAACAACCAAAGAAAGATTGTTTTACTCCAAAATAAATCAGTCTTTCATTATTTGTTCCAAAGATGTTGTTCCAATCTTTCTATGGTTGTCTTCCAAAACTCCCACCATGTGTTAGAAAGTTAAAAGAGAGTTCACTCATCAGCAGACTGGGGAAACTAACGTTCCCAGCCAGAACATAATTACCTCGTGCTGTTACATCATTAGAGCAAGAAGCAGAAAGAGAGTGATAAGGAAAATGTTTGCCTTTTTAGATATTTGAACAGTATTGCCAAATGACATTTGATGCAGTCAAGTGGTGTAATCATATTTCCAGTTCCTTTACTACTAGCATCATGGGAAAATGTATTTCTTTTTTTCTCGTTTGTTTTTAGCATTATTTTATTTAATTTTCTCCACAGTTTTATTTTATTTATTTATTTTTTAATCATATTTCCCCAAGCAAGGCAGTTTACTGCCACTGTTTTGCAGGGGGTTACATAGGAGAAAAGTTATGAGAAAGAGTGACAGATTATAGGGGGTGTCAGGAAGTGGATAAGAGAAGGATGAGAATACTGATGAGAGTGGAGTGGGTGGAGAAAGGAGCATGAGAGAGAGGATGCAAGTTAGTGAGATAGATGACTATTGACTATACATTTAAATTCTTGGAGATTGTAGCTGTCGGGGAAGCAAATGGAAGGGAATTCCACAGATGGAAGTGCATGAAAAGAAGCTGATGAAGTAGAATTTGTGTTTACAATTTATCAGTTTCACAGTAAATGAGTGGGACCTAGTTGCTAATCTTGTGGCTTGAGTAAATTCATATATAGGGGGCACCAGTGAGCTGAGTTCATTGGAGCAGAAGCCATGAAAATATTTGTAGAAGAGACACAGGAAAGCCATATTGCGCCGGTGAGAAAGTGACTGTATCTGAGCTGCCAAGTCGCGATCTATCACATTACAGATTCTCTGTTGGAGTTTGTCAAGACACCTAGGTGGATAGCAGGAGCACCCGACCAGATATGGTAGCAGTATTCAATGCACGGGCGGATGGTAGATTTATATATGTGCAGGATTGTTTCAAGCAGAAAAAAACTTCATAGCTCTACACGGAGAACCGACTTTCTTAGCAGTGGATTCAGCTACGGATTTTATATAGTTGTTCCACTTGAGGTCTGTTGTGAGAGTTAAGCCGAGGAGGCGCAGTGTTTTACTTTCAGGGAGACTAGCCTGAAAGTTACAGATGAATTCGTTTATAGTTCTGTTATTATAGTTTTTACTCATTCTGATTTAGAATATGAAAACGTAGTACTTGTTTTATACCAGAAATCTAGTGCATCTGATTCTTCATCTAAAGAATGGATTACTTCTAAATAGTATTTGAAATACCAGCATGTTTGTTGACTGTTATAAATGGAGATAAAGCTTGATGTCTATTGCCATATATTCTTTTCTGTGGTTGCCATTTTTTTAGATGATGTTAGTAAAATCATGTTTGTTCTTCTCTGGAAGTCCAATCATTTTCAGAAGATTTTGCCAGTCAAAGATCACCAGGATGTAGATGACTGGTAAGATACTAGAGTGACTAATTACTCACTCCTGTGATATGAATATGTTTTACCTGGGTGCATAAAAGAATGATTTCCTACCTAAGGTGAAGGGAGTTCAATGCACTTCATAACAAAGAAATAATACAAACTAGATAATAATCACAAAAGGTGGGAATGTGTTTAATGTCAAAAATAATAAAAAAAAGTTGTTTTTATTTGGGAATGCATCTGTTTATTGGCTTTTCAGGGAAAAAAAAACACCCACTTTTCGTATAAAGTGCCGGCCTTTCAATTATAAACAAAATGGTTCTATTTCTTAACTTGCAATTTCTTTGGATTGTCCAAATCAACACATCCTTATCTAATCTGTTGTACAGTGTGATTAAATAAAGAATATGATAATGAAGAAGTCTATAACAATTTAGAATATAAATTGGCATATAGTTGTGTTGGTGTTGTTGAGTTAATTCCCATTGGCAAAAATAGCAGTTTGGAAAAGGTAGATCTACACAGGTGGCACTGCTAAGTTATTTGAATGGGAATAGTTATAAGATAATTATTGGCCAATCAATGAGATAGCCTCATGTGTTTGTTTTTATATATATATATATATATATATATATATATATATATATATATATGGAGTGATCTGCTCAAATCACTGTCATTTCTCTTTTACAGATTAATCTCGGTGGATTGTCCCCTTTTTTTATACACTGTAAGAGGCATGGTTTATCCGAATATGTGGGGAAGATAATGGTTAACTCTAGATTTGAACAGGTTAAAATTTTAGTGATTGGGGAAACATCCTCTTGGGAGTTTCTTGTTCCATGGGGAAGAGGTTTGCTGGAAGATGCTGTTTGAGTGGAATTTACTTCTCACTAATAGAATACAGAAGGAATGTGGATGGTTTGCTACTGTGTAAGTAGCATGGCGGGTCCTAGCCATGAAGGTTGGACCTGGTGGAACCAATGGATTGAACTTTGAAGAGGTCATGTTTAGTGTGTTCAGGGAATCATCCACATGGAGTCTGTTCCATAAAGATGAAAGAAAATAGCAATAAAAGAAAATTAGAAGTTAAAAAAACTGTCAAACAAAATTTACAGTCATGCCTGTAATAATCTGTGAAAATGTGATCATGCCGAAAATAGTAATGGTGAAATTGGAAAAGATGAAAAATTTAGGAAGGATTGAGACTATCCAGAGAAGGGCTGCATTTGCTTTGACAAGGATACAAAAGAGTGTTGGTGATTTAGTTAAACTATCATTTAATCTCCAATGGTGACCATTAGGCATCTTCATCTGAATCATCAATTAATGCCAAAAATATTAATAAAAGAACTTACACTTTTATTTGTGAATATATCTGGTTTCTTCTTTTTTTTTCCCCCCCCCAGAAAAAGAACCAAGCTTTTCATATAAAGTACATATCTTCATCTTATCAAGAAAATGGCTCAATTTCTCAATCTGCCATTTCTTTGGACTGTCCATCAAGTCAACGCAGCACAACATACCTTCAGGTAAGATCAATTATATTATTATTTTCTCTAGAGTTCAGGCATAAAAGATATAATACTTTTGAAAAATGGAACTTTAATTTGTCATCAGGATGCCATTGTTGAAATGACTGATTCCTGGAGATAAGTTCTGAATAAAGAAACATTTCAATACTTCCATTTTCTAATATAAAAAGAATAAATAAAATGATGATAAAGTTAGCACAACAAGCAAGAAAACCTAATAATTTTACATTTCACCAGGCACAAAACAGATTTCTGTAGATGGAGTCCTGGTTTTTATGTTTGGCAATGGTTTCTCATTTTGTGATGATCACTGTCTTTTTTGTTTTCTGTTGACATTGCCCATAACAGTGCGATGAAAAATTAAATGGTTGGTTTTCCTGATTAAAGGACTATTGCAGATGGTTGAACATTGTGTTCAGTTTACAAGCAAAAGCTCATCATTGAACCCAAATTTCCTCTTTGCATGTCTTCTCAAACTTGTTAATGCATTATAAAACAAAAAAAACACCCAGTCAGATAGAAGGAACAATAAACTAATTCTAGGTGCAGTTTCCTACCATACAACCTTGTTTCTGTATTGGCTGATTAGTTGATTTATAGGTCATAGGAGTGAAATACATAATTACTTTCCAAACACCCTAATATGCTGTAATCCCTGGATTAGTGCAACTAGTGTGTACATCAGTAACTATAAAAAAAATTTCTATTTTTCAATTACTATGGTTAAACTGAAGAACGTTCCCCTGCACTAACTGAGTTTTGGTATATAAATTTTAGTGCAGTAATCGAGGGATCCCTGTAGAGTCGAATTAAAGAAGAGAGCATTTAGGTATTACTAGCCTCATCTTTTCTAAACCATAATTTAAATGAAGTTTGGGTAAAAAAATTGGCAAATTTGTGCCTGCTGAAAAAAATGGTGCATCAAAAGGTGGTTTTTCCTTTGAAACTACTATTATTTTAACGTCATTTACTCCTTGGCAATGTTTATTGTTTTAAAAAGCGATGGTTACAATGTTGATAAAACCTAAGCATATGAAAGTGAATTGATACATTTTCTTTGTTCTTGAGAATCTACAAAAAAATAATAAACACTTTATTTATTTGATTATTAACACAATTGTTTATTGAATAGTTGGCAAAATGTCAGCTAATTGCCAATCAATTCAAACTTTACAAAATAAGAATTTTCTTATAGTTGGTTCACATATTTCAGTGAATTAGTAAATGTTTATAAATTTATGAACAAAAATTTTATTCATATTTCTTTATAATTAGTAAATGATAATTATTACATTGTATTACATTCTATTACATTTTTAGAATTCTGTAAATATAAAATAATTGTTGTAGAGATACAATCTAATATCTAGTGTTTAATATTTTCTAGAAAAAAATTGTATAAATTCACTCGCATCATATGTTTAGGCTTTATTCTAATTCTAAGCTTTGCTTTTTAAAAGAATAAACATTGCCGAGAAGTGAAGGTAGTTATTATAATAGTGGTATCAAGTGAAAAAAACCACCCTTTTGACATACCATTTTTTTTTTCAGTCATGAAGTTAAAAATTGCTGGAAAATTTAACTAATTCTGAATTTTGTTAAAGACAGCTAAAGTAACAATCTTTTGTGTTTTTGAATGAAGTCAATGATAACTGATATCATAAAGCCTTGATGTTTCAGTATCCTTGAAAATTGTACTGTTCTTTATTTTATAAGGATGTTTATTTTAATATCACATTCTAAATCCTATATGAATACTATGAAAATTCTTAAAAGATCACATTTAATGGTATGAATGTAAGACTCATTCTTCATTTCAGCAGAGAATATCAATAAAAAAATTGTTCAATGGTACTTTAGATGTTACTGAAATTTTATCCATAATCCTTATTTGCTCAAGTTTAAAACAGATTTCTTTTTATGCATTTCTGAAATTCTAATAATTTTTTGGAGCAAGTGGATCTTTACATTTCACGCTACTTCAAACAAAAGATTAGGAAAGAAGCCCCCATCAATACTAGAAAGAGTGATAACAGTACTAGACTTCAGTAAACTTATTTTCCTGAAAAATTGTTTTAAGAGAAAGATTTTATGAATTTCAATCCTGAAAAATTGCTTTAATATAAAGATTTTATGAATTTCAACTAAAAGCATTATTGTCTATTCAGGTAATGAATTCAAAATGTTTCCTTGTAGGGAAACAGCTAATATTATATCATTAGCATTACCATCTAGAAAGGTTGGGTCTCTGTGTTGAGCCAGAAAGTTTTTCTCATCAAAATCCATTTCGCACATTTATAAATCTACCATCTGTCTGTGCATTGAATGCTGTTGCCATATCTGGTCTGGGACTCCTGCTTTACATCTTGAAGTTCCTCACGAAATCCAAAGAAGGATCTGCAATGTAGCTGGTACTGCCTTGGCATCTCGACTCCAGTCACTTTCTCACTGTTGTGATGTAGCTTCCCTCTGTCTTTTCTAGAGATATTTTCGTGGCAACTGCTGTGATGAACTTTTTTTTCCTGGTACCCTGACCACATGAATTTAAGCGCACTACTAGCTTGGCATCTAGACCCCCACCATTTTACCATTTAAATAGTTAAATGTAACTGTCACTTCTACTCCAACAGTTTCTTTTCTCACACTTCCCACCTGTGGAACTCCCTTCCATTTACTTGCTTCCCTGATAGCTACAATCTTCAAAAATTTAAATGCAATGCCAATTACCATCTTGTATCTTCTTGAATCCTGTTCTTCTTTTATTCTTTCTTCAATACCTGCTATATCCAGTCTTTTCTCTCACTGTAACCCCCTGCACATTAGTGGCCTTGCTTAGGGTGAAATGATTAAAATTTTTTTTAAAATATAGTATATGAAGTGCTATCCTAAAGTTTAAATAATATGAATGAGACATTAGACTCTGATATTAGCCTTTGTCAGCTGGCTAAGCAACTACTTAAATTAACTGGTCCACTCATAAAAAATAGGAAAACTTTTGTTTTTTTAACAATTTTTGTAGATTAACATTCATTAGACTTTTGCACATTTATCAACATTCATTAGACTTTTGTCTAATTCACATTCATTAACATTTTGTCTACCCACAACATTTTTTAGAATCTAAAAATATTAATTTTTATTTTATCATTTTAGAAATTGGTGGGGGGGGGGGGCTTCTGCTCATAATATAACTTGATAATGTCATGCAATTAAAAAGTGAAAAGAGGGATAATGCAGTAATCAATGATAAAAGCACAACTTCACACTTGACATTTGTAAATAATAATAAAAAAGAAATAACTCTTTATGAAGTAAGTCATCAATTTGACACTGTATTTTTATTATATTATATAATATTATTTTATTATTGTTGGTATTGTTATTATAAATGGGGCCCTCCATCTTCTAAATGGATAAAAGACCAATATTTTTGGATTCTGACAAATGCTGTGGGATAAGTAATGTCTAATGTCTATAAAAATTATTCTTTCCCCACCTCTAATTTTTCCACGTTTTTTGCAAATGGACCACTTAATTTAAGTAGTACCCTGGCTCATAAGTGAACTTCTTTAAAGGAATTAGTAAAAGATGACTTTCAGAATAAATTGTATTACTTATTTTTATTTTTAAATGGTCAAATTCTCAAAATTTTGGAGGATCACCTTCCTTGATCAATAATGACATGCACAAAGCTAAAAGTATGGGGCACCCAGTGAGAATTAAATTCTTTTTTAAGTTGTAAGTGATTTAGTGAGACAAGCTTATTCACCATTACACCATGTCAAAATGCCTTGATCAATAATGATTATGATTTTAAAAAAAATTAAATAAAAAGAATCTCAGTTTTCAAATTTTGATTTCAGTCACTTGCATCATGGGTAAGAAATCAACTGGAATCATTTCTCTTTTATTGTTCACAGGATCACCTTTACCATCTCCCCTCCAATTCCATGGAGAGAAAAAACAATGAAAATTCTGGGATGTTAGATTACTCAAGAGCTGATGAATTGGAAATGCCACTGACATTATCAACTGCTGAAGAATACCATACTTGTAAGGAATGTTTTTTGTTTTTTCCAAAGACAGTCAATATATATATATACATATTTCTGTATACTCTATTTCTCTATTCTATATTCGTTCTGGGTATGCCAATGAACTACATCCAGGTCTTTGGTATGACGATAAACTGCATCCAGCAGCAAGACGTCTGATTGGGAGGTTTTGAGGAGCACAGAACCACCTCTTAATTGCTGTTGTTCCCAAGTTCACCCTGACCTGGAGTAGTAGCATCTGTTTGGTTCCCAGCTATGGGAAAATAGTTACCCTACCCCCACCCCCAAACTGGGGTCAAAACACTATGAAAGTATGAAAATATACATTTAGTAAAAATTTCAGCTATACTTTTTGGACAAGAAAATATCACATGCAACACATTTGGAAGAAAATTGAAGGAAAACTATTACCAGCAATTTTTTTTTTTTTAAATGATGCCAGCAATACATCTGACTCTTGACAAAAGCTCTTTACAAAAATATGTCAATGAAATTTGATTTATAAACTGCATTTCAAAAATACAAAACCAGAAGACATCTTCAGTTTGTTAAAAAAAAAAAAGAATTTTTTTTTTTTCATCAAAATCTGACTAAATCAACCTTCTCACTATAACCAAACATTTAAAAAAAATGTACCCTAAAAACCCACCTTTTTGGCATTAAATAATCTACAGAGGTTGATATGCCGTTAAACAAAACTCAAACTCTATTCTATATACTTTCTCTATTCTATATGCATCTCAGAAATATATTGTATTGTAGATTTCAAGATATATATCAGGGGCATCAGACCAAACATGGCAGAAAATATTAATTGCACCAAGAAATGGTAGATTTATAAATGTGAAAGGAGGAGTCTGACAAGAAGAATTGTTTGGCACAACACAATGAACTACCTTTTCTAGCAGCAGACTTAGCAATTGATTCAATATAATTTCACTTCAGGTACAACAGGAAACAAAGAAAAAGCAAAGAACTGCTCTTCTGGAGGTTAGCATCAGCCATGTTGATGGAAGGCAAAAATAGTTCTCTATAATAACTAAAAGATAGTTTCATTTTGGCAGTGTTAAAATTTACAGTCCATTTCTTGCCTCAGTTAACAACTGATTGGTAATTATTTTCAAGATCAGCTGCCAGTCTTACTGTATCAGACTTCCTATTAAGACCGTAAATATTTGTGTCATCGGAATAAATCCAAGTTGGGAAATAATGTTGCCTGGAAGGTTGTTGATGATAATAAGAAATAACATAAGCTCAAGGATCTAGAAGTATAAAGAGTTTGATGTTTACTTTTAAGACACAGATTGTATTTTAAAAAGTACAAAAATATCAGTCAGTTAAGTGCCATTTTTGATACATGCTTGGGTAGTCATATTTTGAAAAAGACATGACTGACTGGGCAAAAGATTTTCCAACATTAGGTTGTCATTTATTTCTGTAGTAGACTGGTAGCCAACCAAGGCTATAGAAACCAACCTGCCCTGCTATTTATCCCATAGCTGAAGGGAGAAGAGATAGATTAATACCTTTCCCAAGGGTATGTAAGTGAATGCAACGAATTCAACTGAAATTCAAACTCAGCTCTCCAATTTCTCATTCTGAGCTAATATCCACTGCACCACAACACACATACATATACATGTTTATAATATAATTCCTGAGTTTCTAGAATGGAGAGTTATCATTATTTATATTTAGACTAATGTCCTCATCTTTGTTATTATCACAGTATTTCGGTCATTGTGTTCTGCAGCCTTCTTCAGGTGTCTGTTGATCTAGGTAAACTTCAGGGAATTTCAAACTGAACCCTTCATTCAATCTATGGGGTAGATTGTTCTCATTCCACTGTTTGAGTCTACAAATATCTTGTCTTGGTTAATTGTCTTCTTATTACTGCTCAGTTATTTTTAAAGCTGTTTCCAATGAGCCTAAGTATCTATACTGGCCAGCTGAGAGATTAAACCCACAATTACTATGCTACCAAATTTAATAATCTAACCATGGGACAATCTTAAAGCTAGATTTTGAAGCCTTAGACCTCTGTATACTGAATAAATGGTTTAGTTTTAAAATTCTCTGAATGTTACTTGGATCAACAGAAATGTATGAAGAAGGCTGGATTTCACAAAGTCTGTCAAATGTTGTGGTCGTAACAACAAAGATAAGAACATTCCTAACTGCACAAATGTGTGTGTGTGTGTATATATAGGTATATATATATATATATATATATATATATATATAAACTTATTTATAAAAGGAACTTTGTGTGTGTGTGTGTCCATTACCTATAGACTCCGAAATGGCTGAACTGATTTTCTTGAAAATTTACACAGTTGTACTATAACCGTCTGCGAGTGTTCTTAGCTAGGTTTTGTGTTGAGGTACCCTTGATAAATATCGATAATCGAAAAAATCGGGTTATGGAAGAAGTGGTCCAATTTTAATCAAATTTGATACACTCATAGACAAAGACATAAGAAACGATATTCTGAAATTTCAAGGTTGCAGTTCTTACAATAGTGCAGAAAATCGATTATATATAAAAGGCAAGATGTTTGTGTGTGTGTGTCTGTTTGTCTGTATATCCTTTATACAAATCCACAATTTTTATCCGATTCTCACCAAACTTCACACAAATATTCTTTAGGCTAAGTCTGAGCTCCAGTACCATGGATTAGTTTTAAAGCTTTCATTACACCCGAGCAATGCCAAGCTATACTACTAGTATATATATATATATATATATACACACACACATTTGTAATTTATATAATGCATTATAGATTACCTGTATCATACAAACATGAAATTATATTTATCTTATTGCAGTTAGAAATGTTCTTATCTTTGTTATGACCACAACATTTGACAGACTTTTGTGAAATGGAAGTAGTTTTCTTTTTGAAATTGCTAAACTCGCTGATTTTAGTACCATATTTAACTGTCCATCATCATGATGTAATACTCTTTATTAAAAAAAATCTTTCAAAAATAAAATATACTTTTCTGAAACTTTATATTAGCTGATTTAAATTTTTATTTAATCTGATTTGAAACAAATATTACAATATCGCAGAAATGCATTTTTATGAAAGCAATAGCTGTTTATTTAAAGTGTTAACAACTTGACGGACTAATTTTCTCTGTGGTGGATATATCTATAAAAATTGAGGAATATAGCATCTTTTTATATATATTTATATATATATTTTTTAATATAATTTTTAACTACCCAGTAATTTTAAAAATATAGGAAAATATTCTCCATAATCTAATGTTATTAGTTTTAGGTAAGTTGGCTTTAAATTTACTGTAGTTATTGCTCTTGTTTTCTGATAATATTGTGTATAGACATCCATATTTACAAAAAAAAGCACCTAACAACATTCAAAATTCTTTTTAAGATACCAGATGTCAATGAATCATAGTAAGCTTTCCCATTTATGATAAGTAAATATAATTTTTACTTAATAACAATATCAGCTAACCACTTCAAATTAATAAGGAAGTTGTTTTAAATTTAAGACTTTGTAAATTATTCTAATTAAAATTTTAAAAACATGAAAACAATTTTTTCAAAAATTATTCATCAAAAAGTTTTTTCTTAAGACAATAGTTTCCATAATATATCTTGTGCATAAAAGCGATTAAAAGCTTTTCTCATTAAAAAAAAAACATCTTGGTTTTATCGCATTTTTTATTTTATGATTCAGAGCAGATTTTCAGTAACTTGGGGTCCTATTTTACAAAAAAAGAAATTAATGATTTAAATTCTCCGGGTAGTTCTGCATATAACTAATATAAACATTAAACACTACAAAATTTAATTTCTCAAATTTTTATAAAATTAAATAAGATTTTCTAAAGAAGAATTATTCTTAATTTCATTAATTTGTGAATAAATTCTGAAAGTTTTATTAAACTCTGACAATTATTTGATTTTTGCATGTTCTAAAACAAAAGATCAAAAATATAATTCAGTATAAAAAGACCCTTTGATTGTTCATCTTATTAATAAAATAAAGATTTTGAGGATAAAATTTTGCTTTTATTAAATTTGGGGTATTTTTTTAGCATGTTATGCTAAGTTTTTAGGAAGTCAGTGGAGGTATCTATACAATAATGATTAAAATAACAGCTAAACTGGTTTATTGGATCTCTTTCATCAGAGGCTTACGACCTCATCACATTGAAACACCATTTCCTGCACGATCACTGAAGTTAAGTAATATCAAACCTGTCAATACCTAGATAGGTGCCCACTTGAGAATATCAGGTGCTGTAAGCTTAGATGTGAAGGCAGAGTAATGGATATGGCTTGGTATTACCAAGTTACAATTCCAATTGGGTTTGTTATATTCATTTATGCACAAATACCCTTGGGAAAGGTATGAATCCACCTCTTCTCTCCTCTAGCTATGGGTTAATTAGTAAGATGTCTCACTAAATGATTATCATCTCAAAAAAAGAATTCTTAGATTTCTTAAAATTTTTTGGCATTAAATAACCTGTAAAAGGTTGATAAGCCATAGAAAATGAATCAATCAATCTCTCATCAAAGCAAAAATCATGGCACAAAAAAATGTGCAGTGTCTAAAAAATTATACAACCCCAGACTAATGTTATATACAGAAAAAGAATTTAAGATTAAAGGCTAATTACCTTTAAGCCCACCAACCATTCCTTCTTACAGAGAGATGGCTGGTAGGACTTAATGTGCACTGATTCCAAAACATTCAATTTAATTGGTCTTCCTTTTTCAGAACAAAAATTGAGGATAAAAAATATGTAGAGTAACTAAAAAATGATAGAATCTCAGAATAATGTTATATGCAAAAAAAAAACCTTATTAGGTCATTTGCTGCCAGTATAAGTTCAGGATTATTCTAATATCTTTTCAAATAAATCAAGCTTATCTAGTAGTTTGAAAAGTTCTTTGTGTCTAAACACTGAAGTGCTATAACGATTTTTTCTTTCTTTCTGTTTTACTTTTCACAAAAAAAATCATTGTTGTTCTATATTAACATTGAAAAAAGATGTTTTTCTTTGTTTGAAGCTTCAAGATTTCCTGAATTAACACCAGGGAAGCTTCGATTATATTGCCACAAACTTTGTCCATTTTCACACCGCACAAGACTGATAATGGAACACAAAAGAATCAGGTGAGCTGTTTCAGTTGCAAAATCTATTTATCAATTGATAGGTATCACTTGCAGAGTTCAACAATTTTCACAGATTTTACAAGTAAGCAGGTACAATACCTTAATTGCTTAATTATCATTGGTTTGGTTACTCCAAGATTAATTCATTGAATGATTTATTTTTTATGTGTTGCCAAAATTTTGCAGATTATTTAAAGGAATTTTTGAAGATAATAGTGAGTTACTGATACAGGTCTTACTAATTAGTAAGACCTGTATCAGTAACTCACTATTATCTTCAAAAATAGTTCAGTGGAGAAGAGTTGGATTCATACCTTTATTTGTATGTAAGTGAATATAATGAACCCAACTGAAATTGGAACTTGGCTCACTGATTTCCAATTCAAAGCCTCTATCCATTACATTAGCCATACATTTAAACTTAAAGTACCTTGTATTCCCAAGAGGTCACTCATCTAGGTACTTCAGTGATCAAGAACTAGTGTTTCAAATTTCAACATGATATTGGCATTAGCCTTCCGAAACATTTTGTTACAATTATGTATATTGATAAGTCAACTGAATGGCAGACATTGAGAGAAGTGATTTTAAACATTTAAAACATGAATGCAATCACTTAAAATATATATATATATATATATATATATTTTTAATTTTGTGCATGTGCATTGTTTATTTTTGATTTTGTCAATTGCACAGTATAGTAGGATCAGTTGGGTACTGTCTGAGAAAGAGAGCACCATGATGCAATTCACTCCACCAGAAATTTGGAAACAGCACGCTGTACTGGTTGGCATTCACACTAGAAGTTCTAATACGAATATTTCAGAGTGTATGGGTGTCAATCTGAGAACAATGCAGACAATTCAGAAAGAGTTGGATGAGTCTAATGGTGATTACAAAGGTACAACAACTTGGAAAACTCACTCTGATCATTCTGATAAGAAAATAACTTCCAAATTTGTTAGTGAGGGTATCATACTCCACACAGTGGCCTACATCAAATGCTTTGAAGAGATAGCACTGTCCTGCATCAAGAGGGTGGCTGCTGGAAGAACCTATGTCTGGTAGCAGAACGCAGTCATGGGTATCAAACAATTTTTATGTCAACATCATCTCTTGCACCTGGCCACCTAACTCCCAGACCCCAACCCTCTTGATTATTATGTGTGGGTTGCAATTGCATGAAAAACCATCAAAACTTCTTATTCGACCAAAGATGAACTGAAGGCAAGGATTATGGCAGTATTCACTAACTTAAACAAGGAGATTGTCTAGAAGTATTGCAGGAAATTCCAAAGTCTTCTGGAGGTAGTACAATGGTGATTTTATTGAATAAATTTACTCTTTTGTACTTCAAAATATTTTTGTGTAATTTTGATAAATATATCTGTTAAAATAAGTGATAGTGGTATTCTCTTTTTTCTCTTTTTTTGCGCAACTTAGACGACAATTTATCTATCGCACCTTTGTGTGTGTGTGTGTGTGTGTGTGTACATAGTTTTTTTTTATAATCATATCACCCCAAGCGAGGCAGTCTACTGCCAATGGTGCGCAGAGGGTTACATAGGAGGAAAGTTATGAGAAAGAGTGACAGGTTACAGGGAGTGTCAAGAAGTGGGTAAGAGAAGGATGAGAATACTGATGAGATTGGAGTGAATGGTAAAAGGAGCATGAGAGAGAGGATGCAAGTTAGTGAGAAAAGAGATGACTATTGACTATACATTTAAATTCTTGGAGATTATATATATATATATATAAAAGTGGACATTGAAGTCTGCACCCAGAGGTGACAGTCTGTTTTATGTTTATACACAATTGTCAGGCCATAAAAATGATTTACTGATACAAGTCCTACTAATTAACCTATAGCTTGGTGGAGAAGTGGATTCATGCCTTTCCCAAGGACATTTGAATGTAAGTGAATATAATGAACCCAACTGGGATTGGAACTCAGATCTCTGGTTTCCAATTTGAAGCCATTATCCATTTACATTACTTATTCAAGCTTACACCATTTTGTATTCCCAAGCAGTTGGGCATGAAACAGACTGTCGTCAATAGGGATTAACTTCAATGTTCACTTTTATATTTGCATATGCACTATCTCTGATATAAATATACCATACCTTAAAACTATATTTTATCAAATATATATTTGATAAAATATAGTTTCAAGGTATGGTGTATGTGTGTGTGTGTGTGTGTATATATATATATATATATATATATATATAATGTGTGTGTGTGCGTTGAGAAATCCTACACTTAATAACATCAATTATGAACATGGTAACAATGTGCTTACTGTATTCGGGACTTAACATACACAAGACTCTATATACATAAACTTTACACATGTTTATTTACAAGTAAAACAAAATTAATTCTTGACAATGGTTAAAAGTATAGCCAAAAGCGCTCGAAAGTACAAAACCTTTGGACAATTCTTATATAATTTGAGTTCTGAAAAGAAAAAAAATTATACTAACACATGAAAAATTATATAAAAAAAACTTAATGATAATACCTTGTCTGTCATTTTTAATGAAACATGTACAAAAGAGATTGTTGCCCAAATACACAATATATATATATATATTAGATTAAAATGGTAAGTCTTTTTCATGCTTGAACACAATCTTCAGGCTATGTGTGTTGGATAGTAGTTTGACTATATGTGTTGTTCATTGGGGCATTATGGGTAGCAAGATCAGTTATTTCTGGTTTATTATGTTATTCTAAGGATTATTGAATAGATAGGACACAGGTTCAAATCCTGCCAGAAGGAGCATATTTTTCTTTAATAAGATTTCTGAAATATTCAAAAATATAACAAACAGAGCATCTATTTACATATGGGTATACACTAAAAATAAGATTTAAACATCCAGCAACAACAATCTGTCTCATGCTTAAATGCAATCCTCAGACTTGAAGATTAAACACAATTTTCAGGCCTGAACATTGCATTTAAGCATGAAACATCACCACTGGGGGTCACCTCAATGTCCACTTTTATATATTTCAAATTGCCTGAAGACACCACATAGTAGAAACCTAGATTGCACAACTTGTTTACAAATGAAGGTACGCATTGCTCATTCAGTAAAATGAATTAGAGCGCTCTAGCTATTGGGCGCATATAATGATATGCACTAAAAAGTCTGCCTACTTCCACTGAACGCCCATAGCCCAGGGGTAGAGTCGCCGACTGACGCCATTTCGGTCTGGTTTCAATCCTGGGTATACAGCGAAACAGATCTGTCTGCGGATGACAATATATATATATATATATATATATATATATATATATAGTGAGATTGTAAAAATTATACTTGTGTCGAAAAACCTCCCTCAAAAACTATTGAAAGAAGGAAAAAAATGTTTTTTAAAAAAGAAAGAGTTTAGTACATGAACATCAGTCAAAAGAGTTCAAACCGAGATCAGCACAAAGCCCAAAGAAAAAAACCTTGATACGAGTAATCAACTAATAAAAAGCGCTCAATACAGGGGTAGAGCGAAATAAATAAATAAGCACCTAATGAGCCAGACAGACCTACCTAGGTTTCACCTAAACGGATTGTCAGGGAAAGCTGGTTAACAAGGAAACGAAAAAACAACATATAAGAAGGAAATTAAGACAACCCACATGACCATAAAAGGTGACACCAAACACAAGGAGAGGTAGTAACAACTTTATTGCAAAAATAAATTTTTAATTTTTTAATTATTAATAGAGGGGTGAAAGGCAAAGACGAAAACAAAAAGATACAAACCCACGATAAAGAAACTTAATCCAACAACCAGGGCTTTCTTTGCCTACATTTATTTAATATTTCAGTCTTGAGATTCAATAGATTATTAGTTTGCTTATATAAAGCTATAGCTAGTTTTTTTGTCTATACATAGCCTACAAAATTGCTGGCCTGCTTTATATTTAGCACATCTCTTCAATATCTCCCATTTCAAGATAGGGTCTTTATTAAGTTCTTGTTTAATGGTCCATACATGAGTGGATAAAGTAGTGCTATGTTTATACTTTTCATTGTTAAAGCTACTAGTATGATTGCAATATCATTTTTAAAATTATCTTGAGTAGCTCCTATGTATACTTTGGGGTCATTGTCCTCAGAGTTCTTATAAATTTTAACTCAATAAGCTACACATTCTTGCTGGCATTTACCCTGTAAGGGACAACTATTCTTAATCCTACAATTACAACTTCTTGTGTCAGAATGTGTATCGTCCCTAACTTTCTTCTTCTTAAGTTCACTAATGATTTTCTTCAAATTCTGCATATAACAATAACTAAGTTTAACATTGTTTTTGTTAAATAGTTTATACAACTTATTATCTTTGCCAAAATTTTGCTCTAATAGATTAAAAAACATTTTGCCGATTTTGTTTTTTATCACTAAATTGAACGGAGGATTAAACCATAAAATGTTCCTACCTCTATTTTTCCGTTTACTTCTCTTAGTGTCCATATATACTAATTTATCTCTGTATCCACTCCTAGTTAGGGCATCTTGTTATACTTTTTTATGAACATCGAAAATATTTTTACTAGATGAATTGTTTGATAGTCTATGAGAAATACTTTTAACAATACCCCTCACAATGTGGGCGTGGTGGTTAGATTTAGTGTTTACATATTGGGGGTCTTGATTTTCTTTCATGTATGGGGATACAGGAAAATCTCAATAGAAACGAAGAAAAGAGTTCTAGACTGCTACGTGATGTCAGTTCTTCAATACGGCTGTGAATGCTGGACAATATCATCAAAAATGAGGACAAAACTGGAAGCGGCCGAAATGTGGTTCTACAGAAGGATGCTACGGATATCGTGGACTGAGCATACAAGCAATGACGAGGTGTTAGAAAGAATGGCAACAAAAAGGAAATTGATGCTGAGCATCAGGAAGAGACAACTGAAGTTCCTGGGACATGCAATGAGGAAGGAGAGCCTGGAGAACCTGATACTGACTGGACAGATAGAAGGAAGGAGAGACAGAGGAAGGCAGCGGATAACATATTTGCAGGGACTGATCAGGTGGATGACGGAACGGGGGTTGCCTGGAGCAACAGGAGCAAACATACTAAGAGCCACAAGGAATAGGGAGACGTGGAGAGCCATGATCGCCTACGTCCTGAAGGGACAGGGCACATAGAAGAAGAAGATGGGGATACGGTTCCATTCAGTAAATTTAGCTTAATATCTAAATAATTAACCACTTTTAAATTAATTTCCACATACAAATTAAATCCATACTTCTTAAAAACCAATACAGTTTTTTGCGTATAGTGTCACACTTTAGGGGATTACTGTTTTCAACTATGATTAAGCCACCATCACGGTGGAAACTGTGGTTGTTAAAATCTATGTACTCATTAAGCCTATAAAGCAATAAGCACCCTATTAATTCTGATACATCTACACCATCATACGCTCCCATGGGGTTATCAAAACTATTTATATCATTTTTTTATCCATAAAATATTGTTATGGTATAATAAAGTTTTCTGGCAATACCTAATAATGCCTATTTCTTGATCTGAAATTTCACTAAATTTCTTAACAAAACTAATATCTTCGTTAAAAGTTTTTTTCAGAGATAGATGGGTAATACTCTTTAATATCATATTTAATAAATGAGCAATTCTTATTTTTGTCATAATTTTTAAACCATTCAATACAATCATTAATAAATTGTCACTGGTTTATATTTGTAAAGATCCTTAACGACTTGCATACCTTCTGTAAGATAACTTTGCTTATCCTACCTAACTCTGTTTTAGTAGGATTCAGTAGCCTATATTCCGGGTTGTTAGGAAAGTTGCTCATATGATCTTTTACTGTTATAAACATGGTTTCAAATTTAATTTTTTCGACTCTATTGTATAATTCAAATTTACCGACTAGGATACTAGCTTTTTCGTTAATTTTAGTCTCTATGTCAATTGGGGCTTTTTTTATAGTGTTTAATCACTTCCTTATGTAATGCTTTTTTTATATTTATTAGGACTCATTTTATCTGGATTTGTTGGTTTTAACATTGATTTTTTTGTTAGCCAGCTTTCCCTGATGATCCGTTTAGGTGAAACCTATATAGGTCTGTCTGGCTCATTAGGTGTTTATATATATATATATATATATATATATATATATATATATATATATCACTCTTCAGCAATTAATTGCATTCTTTCGGTGACTGGCGTATGTATACACTGCTTGTATATAATGCGCTAAAATTTCTCTTCTCTGATTCCATGCATTTATGGTTTAAGTATTAGCAACTCCGACTGACACCAAATCAGTCGAGTTTCGATCCCAGTTAGAAGCAAGTCTAGCCACACTGATGAGCTGTGATACACTGAAACAGGCTTGTATGTAGATGACTAATATATATATATATATATATATATATATATATAAATGATCAGTTTATTTATTCATATGTACAGAATCAATCTATTCCTGCATTATTACGCATACACATGCAGTAAGATGCTTACAGGAAAACACCTGCAAAACCAAATTGCAATAGCCATCCATCCATTCCCCAATGTCTGTCAGTATACAAAGCTAATAACTTTCTTCTTTCTTGATTAGGTTTGAGGAGGTTAACATCAAACTCCATTCCAAACCTGATTGGTTCTTACAAAAAAATCCTTTGGGCCTGGTGCCTGTCTTGGAACAAGATGACAAAATCATTTATGAGTCATTAGTATGCAATGATTATTTGGATGAGGTATACCATGATCCTCCCCTGCAACCAACTGATCCCTATCTCAGAGCTAAGGACAAAATGTTGATTGGGCAGTTTGATAAGGTAAGAGATAATTTGTTTTATATAAAATAGATATATTGTTGTTCAAAACTGACAAGTTACATTTGTTTTGTTTTCTTATGTTTTTCTTGTATGCATACAAGTGGCTTCTTTTCTGGAGTTAATGAATGTAAAAATTTTACTTGATTCTGAAAACATTCAGTTAAACTATTAGCGATTTTTTTTTTTTTTTTTTTTTTTTTCTAAGGATTTTTTTTTTTTGTTACATTACTATACAAAATGGTTTGTGAGTAGTATTGTAGACTAAATATATTGCTGAAAGTAGATATATTCTTAATTTTCAAACACAACAATATAAACATATATATCTACCACTACAAAAGATGTTTAAAAGTTATGGATGTTCTTTATATAAAAAAACATGAAATCAGTACTTAATAACACTAATTATGAACATGGCTATAATGTCCTGGCCCTATTTGGAAATTAATGTCTACTTTCAGCAACTTTTATGCCATCTACAACACATACACACCATTTATTAGCATAGCATAACAAAAATAATCCTTGAAAATAGGAAACAGTTTAACCAAAAGCACTCTACACCAACAAGCTTTAGGGCAATTTCTACATTCAAGAAGAAGAGATTGAAGCAACAGAAATGTAGCTCTACAGAAGGATACTGAGAATACCATAAGTGGAATATGTAAAGAATAAAGTTTTAGAGCAAATGGAAACAAAAAGAACTCTTAATAATCAGATCAGAAAGAGAAAAGTTAAAATTTATAAAACGGAAGAAAAGAGGGCTTGGAGTAAGGACAGGAAATTGTGGAGAGCCATGATCACCAACATCCCAGAGGAACATGACACATAGTAAAAGAACAGAAAAGAAGACACCTTTATAAAAAATACTTAACAAAAGTCAGTCTTGTTCGAGTGGGATTTTTTATTGATTGATTTATTTTCAATAGCTTATAAAACTTTTGCAGGTTATTTAAAGCCGGAAAATACTTTTAGATTGTATGAATTTTTAATATTAATGATTTAGTCGTACAAGTCTTATTAATAGCTGGGGATAGAAGAGGTGGATTCATACTGTCCTCAAGGGTATTTGCACATAAGTGCATATAACAAACTCGACTGGGATTGAAACTCAATTCTCTGATTAACAATTTTGAGCCATTATTTATCACACTACCTGCACATCCAAGCTTAGAGCACCTGGTATTCCCAAGTGATCACTCATCTAGGTACTGACAGTCTTGGCATATATTAATTTATATAAAAAAATGCAGCTTTTATTATCTATTATTTTTTCTGGATTTATCTGCACCATGCTGTAATTATTAAATAAGCTTAATTTGTGTTTTAAACATCCAATGAAAACTGAACTCACTTCACAGTACAGACTAGCTCATAAAGAATTACTTTAAAGCTTCATTACTGCTGGTTAGACATATTTTAAAAGAGTGCTTTACTAAGACATCTTTGAAATTATTGTTTTCTAGGACATAAGAATTGCTCTTCATTTGATCTTTAATGGCTGTCAGAAAGCAGACATCAATCAGAAACTTATTTACCATTTGCAGACGTTAGAAAAAGAATTAGCGACGAGAGGTGACTATTTTGGAGGTAAGTTCTTTGATCTCCCATTCTTTTATGCCAGGAATATCAGAAGGTTTTAATGTAATTATATCAGAAGGCTTTTTTCAAAATGTTCTTTTATATTGTGCATTCTGGTATTTTATATAAGAAAAATTGCAATAATTATAAAACTAATGGTTGAACAATCATAAAATCTTTTGCCCAATGTAAGATTTATTTATTTATTTATTTTTTTTTGTGTTTGTGAAATATCTGAAAATCTTAGCTTTTAGCATAAAATAGAATTGAGTTTATGCTTGACTATATAAGAAATTCAGTCAAGCATAAACTAAATTCTTTTTCATCCTAAACGCTAAGATTTATGGATATTTCAGACACACAAAAGAATTATGTTTGGCAAAAGATTTTATGACCTTTCAAGCTTTAGTTTTAAATGGTTTTGACTATATAAGAAATTGTAGGGTGTACATTGTGGTGTAATGGATATCAGCTTAGAATGAGAAATTGGAAAGCCTATTTTGAATTCCAGTCAAATTCATTTCATTCACTTATGCCCAAATACCCTTAGGAAAGGTATGAATCCATCTCTTCTCCCAACTATGGTTTATATAGCAGTACAGATTTGGTTTTAAAGCTTTGGTTGGCAACCAGTGCAGTGCAGAAAGAAATAGAAATCTACTGTGGGAAAATCTTTTGCCTAATCAGTCATGTCTCAAAAGAGACAAACTCACCCAAGCATGTATCACATATGGCACTTAACTAAGAATGGTCACTAAGAATATGTTGTTTTGGTATAAGGATTATTATGGTATACTTGGTTTAGTTCAATGATTGTGGTTAGCTAAGTTTAATTATAAGACATGATCACCCAAGTGTGTATCATGTATGGCAATTAACTGACTGATATAAGAAATTACTTTTATTTATTCAGTCATCAAAAAATATCAATTTGTAGGTATGTAAGGATAAAAAAAAAGTTAATGATTAACTCAACAATAATTTATTCAAAGAAATGTTTTATAGAAATATTCATAATAAGCCAGGTGTAATAGCAAAGATGTATTATTATTTTTTAATATAATTTCTATTTTGTTTAATGACTTGAAGCATCCTACTGTCAGCAGTATTTGAGAATTGCTTCAGGGTAATGACTTCACAAATATATAAAATTGTGTTCCTAAATTTATTTTTTGTTACAAACTACTTTCCACCTTCATAAACACTCCTCTTGACAATGCTCAAAAAAGTTTTTTATGGGGGTTTACTTCCAAGAATATGGCAGCTACACTAGTTTACCTAAATATTTATTATTTGTCCTTGTAGCATGAATTGGAGTATTTTACCTTATGAAAATGGCTTTTCATAAGCTTTCTCTCTCTCTCTCTCCACACACACACACACACACACACACACACACATATATATATATATATATATATATATATATAGAATTTAGTGTATCAAGGCAACATAATTTTCTAAACATATATTGTTAAATATAAGAGACAATGAATGTCTATTATGTTTAATCATGAGCCGTTCTAAACATAGTATTATAGCTTTAATTTTAGGTGAAAATAACACCAAAAATTCTCTAACATTTGGATATTTTTTTATTATGTTGGTTCTAAACCTTCAGCTCACATGAGCCATCTTCAGAGAGGTTACAGGGACGTTAACATAAAAACATCCATCATCAATGATGATTTTATTAACTTTACTAAGCAACAATAACGGTTACCAAATAGCAAATGCAGTTCGTAAATTTGTAATGCAGTTCTATGAAGTCGCATCGCATGAGAGCTCGAAATGTTTAGAGGTTCTTGATAAAGTCCAAAGAGGAATCTGCAATATCAAACTGGCCTTTAGTCACTTTCCAACTACTGTACTGTTGCTACCTTGTGACTTTTCTATAAATACTTTCATGGTAATTTATTCTGATAAACTCTCCTCAGTGGCGCCTAGACTCTATGAATTCAAGTGCAGTACTAGATTGGCAGCAAGATCCCATCATTTTACAGTTGCAATGGCTGGATGTAACCATAAGTTCCATGCTAACAGTTCCTTCTATGACACTTCTCACTTGTAGAACTCTCTTTTGAATTCTTGCTAACCTGCCAATTTTGATCTTCAAAAATTTAAATGCAATATCAATCATTATCTTCTGTCTTCTTAATTCCTGTTCTTTTATTGTTCTTGCTCCCTAATACTTTTCTCATATTCTCTAACACCATCTTAGTGGCTTTATTGTCTTTGGGAAATGATTAAAAGGAAAAGATTTTTTTCTTTTTCTCATGTTGCCATATCACCTGGAAGAAATTTCATCAGCTGCTGCCTATTCTCACAGCCCACTGCATCTTGGCTAAGATCAAATGTCATGTGTAGAACTGCAATTGCATCATAATGATGCATGCTAGTGAGACATGGACCCTGCTGATGATGGAATGACTGGGCCATGATATGCTGGATTTGTGGGGTGTATACTAGGTCAGGCTCTCTTCTAGGCCTTGACAACCTTGAGTCACTGCTGCACAGCTGTAGACTGCCTTAGGCTAGCCATCTTATGTGTAGCAGAGGGGAAGGAGCTATCAAACAGATCCATGAGGTGATGGTTGAGGGCAGAAGAGGATGGCTGAAGATGACATGGGAGGATGTTTTTAAGAACAGGGGAAAAAAACTGTGCATAGTATTACACTTTATTCAACTTTGCATTACATCAGTTACTGTTGGCCTGTGGATGTATGGATTTGGGGTTTTCTCTCAACGTGGATTTTACATTCCCACCAGGATGTAAGAGTCTCTTTTCTTTTGGATGAGTGTTTATATATCTACATTTCATGAAGTTTATCCCATGTTTGTAAATCCTAGATGCAACTGAGTCAATCACTGATATCTGTACCTCGTAACTAGAAGAATATCTCTCAGGTCAACCCTTCAATTCAGTAGGATATTTTGACAACAACTGGGGTGAGTCAAATACTACACCACTCAAGGTAAAGAGAATGAGTTATGGAATATGAATGAAGCGAATGTGAGTTATGGTATAATGAATGTCGGCTTGAAACGAGAAATCGAAAAGCCAACTTTGAATTCCTGTTAAATTTGTTGCATTCACTTATGGGCAAATATTCTTGGAAAAGGTATGAATCCGTTGCTTCTCTCTTCAGCTATGGGTTAACTAGCAGGACAGATTGGGTTCTATAGCCTTGGTTGGCAACCAGTCTACTTCAGAATGTAATGGCAACCTACTGCAAAAAAATCTTCTACCCAGTCAGTCATGTCTCTTTCGAAATATGATCACCCAAGCATAAGTATGTATCATGGATGGCACTTAATTGACTGACTGATATGAATTAAATAAGAGGTGGTAAGAAGTAAAGATTATGAACATAAGGAGAAAAGATAACAATTGTCTTGTAGAGCTTACTCATCTAATGTTTAGGGAAATATTAATATGGAGGTCTATTCCACCAAATTGCAGTTGTTGAGAAAATGCTGAGATCCTCTATCAGGCAAGACTCACCTTACTTTGTGCAAGATTAATCCCAGTCCTGCTCCAACAAAAAAAAATGTCTGTTGATGATGATGATTTTAGTGTTTAAAATAAACAAAAAAGATTTTCTATAACTCTGAGATAAGCCATTCCCCTTCTTCTATGTGCCATGTCCCTTTAAAATGTTAGTGTTCATGGCTCTTCATAAATTTTGTCTTTTTGCTATTTCTCCTAAACTTTGCACTACTGTTCATTTACTCAAGCTTGCTAGGTAGGTTATGTATTGTTTTCTTTCATCATTCTTGCCTTTAATTTGCCCTGTGAGCATCAAGTTTTCCAAACCCTCTTTTGTCATTATGTTCTAGTAATTTCAACTCTCTTTTCTAATGTTAAGTACAAACATTAGCATCTTGTTTGCTTCCATTTTTTCTAAAATTTCATCATTACTCATATGATGTTAAAACTAAGAAGCCATTTCTTACATATTTGTAACCATTTTTGTTTTTGTCCCCATTTTTTGAAAAATTAGATTTTTTTTTTTTCATTTTATAAATAACTAGCAGTATAGCCCGGCGTTGCTCGGGAGTATTGAAAGCTTTAAAACTAATCCATGGTCCTGGAGATCAGACTCTTTGGATGTTGGCACGAAAAACTAAAAAGCAATCGTTGTTTCCAGTTAAAGCAAAACCATAGACTGAAAGAAAAATGAATGGATGTAAGTCAAATTTTGATTTCCTGGTATCGATATCAAATAAGATTTTTTCTTCGTAAACTGAATTTTGAAGGCTAAATAAGTCCTCTGAGTAAATGGTATCATGGCTGAGACTAAGAACTACAATTATACCTACTTAGAGACAAACCCGAAGCAAAAACTAAAATAAAAGGGCTGAAAAAATACAAACATACAGGCAGATAAACAGACACACACACAAACATCTTGCCTTTTATATATATATATATATATTATCGATTTTCTGCACTATTGTAAGAACTGCAACCTTGAAACTTCTGAATATCGTTTCTTATGTCTTTGTCTATGAGTGTATCAAATTTGATTAAAATTGGACCACTCCTTCTATAACCCGATTTTTTAAATATTTTTCGATTATCGATTTTCGATATTTATTGGGGGTACCTCGACACAAAACCTAGCTAAGAACACTCGCAGACGCTTATATACAACTGTGTAAATTTTCAAGAAAATCAGTTTAGCCATTTCGGAGTCTATAGGTAACGGACACACACACACACACAAAGTTCCATTTATAAATAAGTTTAGATCAAAAGAGATGTTTGATTTTTTTTTGAAGAGAACTTGGAAAGAAAGAATTTTTTCTTTCTTATCTGTCAACATTTTGTTAGTTTTACTTGATTATCACTTAGCCCATTCAAATTCTTTTCTTTTACTTTTAGGTGTGCAAGTAGGCATGCTAGATTTCAACTTATGGCCATGGTTTGAACGCTTAGGAGCCTTTGAAACCCTCGGTGGCTGCCTGAAGGGGTTTCTCGGTAATTTACCAACAAAATTATCTGTATGGAAAAACAGAATGTTTCAGGAACCAGCCGTCCAAGCTACAATGTTCAATTTGCAGCAACATGTCAAATTCCTTAAGAGTCTTTTCACAGAAAATGAAATTTTGGTATAAACAATATGGATTAAATTCCAAGCCAACCTTATTCATGTGATGTATTTCAAATCAAATATTTGCATTCGATTTTCTTTAACTTCACATTCAATAAATTTAATTTATTAATTATAATGAATAAATAAATTATTATTTATTATATTACAAATTAAATTAATATATTATAAATTTTAATATTTTATATTATGAATTATTATTATTATAATAATCAATTATACTGAGACTATTGACCTCACCATTTTTTACATTTTCATGACATTTTAACCAGTGTATCTACTGACTTTCATCATGTACTTGTTGATCCAGGTAAGCTTTAGGGAATTTCTGTTTGCAATTCCTTCAAAATTAATAAGGGAAGAATAAAACTTCTTTTTGAAATTATAGGCTTTTTTAAAAGTGCCTATCAGCTATTGCTGCTGTTACTATGTCTGTTCTCTACAGCCAAGTATCTCTGTTTTGGCCTAAACTCATGGCAACAGCATCTGTACTGACTCCTGCACCAAAGAACTGTTTGCTGTTCATGTTTTCATTTTTTAATGAATCTAATCAGACCAGCAGCTACAGTGAAACCTCAATTTTTTTTCAATTATCATAGAACTAAGCCTTAAAGCACATTTGAGATATTCACTTAAAAGAAAATGTCTATTTGTAACAATAAAATTAATAAATTTTAAATTATTGTAAACAATTTTGTTGTGATTTCTTTAAAATCATTCCTTTGTTATAAACTTTGTCTTCCTTGAGAGTTTGTGTTGGATGTAAATATTTTTTCATGGCCATTGAAGTTTCATCAACTTTCTACCCAATCACTGGTCCTTTGTAGGGCTGGGATCAGTCTTGGTCTTGTCTTTGAGCAAGACAAAAATGATGCTGATGTGCCTTGTCTCTGGAGACTCCAGCTCTGGAACAGCACCTCCCCAATACACTAACAGGAACGATTGTACCTTACTCTGACATACTTGTGATACAGATGGTGGGGTAAGGCAATTTTTGCCTTTACTGTCATTTTAATGGATTAGGCTGACACATGAAATTTGACTCTACTTCATATTGGTCCTCATGGATAAGCAAACAAATAACATTTTCTCAGTCATTATTACTGATTTTTCTCAATAAGACGAAATTGGATTTATTTCTGGAAAAGTTCCCCTATGAAAAAGTTTTGAAGAATTTCATTATAAAATACAAAATTCATAATTTTATGACTCCAGTTAAAAAAAAATACATAGTTTTAAAATTTTTAATGAAATTTCTAAAATGAATTTTATTTGATGTTTTCTTTATAACATCAGTTTACAAGTATAGAGAACAGGGCTGTCAGGTTACTTTTGAAAGAGTCATACTTACAAATTCGGATGATAATGATGTTAAATTTTACTTTCGAAGTACTTCTAACAGGTGAAAGATAAGATTTAACAACCACGTATTGTCTTTAAACAACAGTAAGAACCCAGTTATTACCTGGAATATCGTAGTTAAATCCAAACATTACAATGGAAAAGGAGATAAATGTAATCTATGCCTTTTAGAAAAACTTGTCATCATAAACCATATCAATAATCTAAATTTGCTTAATAAAAACAGTGATTTAATGACCACATGCTGTTATAGAAAAAAATACTTATTGAAATTTTTAGACCCAGATTGATATAGATTCCTCTTTATGTTTGTTTGTCTATTTCTTTCTTTCTTTCTTTCTTTCTTTCCGCTGCAATATTACTTTTAACAATTAAATTAAATCCCTTTTATTTTTGCTCCTTACATTGTTTAATTTTTAATTCTACTTCTTAATTTTCTTTCCATTTTTATTTTATCATTTTATTTAAAATTTTAATTTTTCCTACATTTTTTATGTACATTTGAATATTTAAATTTTTAAGATTCATGATTTACACCCCTTTGATTTCTTCTCCCTGCGTTTTATTGTTTTTTATTTTTATTTAAATTTTAAATTTAAATTTTAAATTTAAATTTAAAACTTTTATCCAAATGTAACTGTAGAATATTTAAATTTTTAATCTTGTTATTAAAAAAGCAGTAACTTAACTTTATAAGATTTAATTCCTATGAACATTGAGTGAACTTAAATTCATATCTATTAAACTGTTAGTTTGAAATATGCACCTGATGATTGCATAATGCATGAAACTCTGAGTTATGCCATAGACATAGGATTATATATATATATATATATATATATATATATATATATATATACACACACAGACAGAAAATCTAAGCAAGAGCCAACAACCGACCACGGTTTTGCTCAATTTCCCTGACAAGCCGTTGGGTGAAATCGTGGTCGGTTGTTGGCTCTTGCTTAGATTTTCTGTCTTTGTTTGCTCTACTTTCATTTTGAGCGCTTTAGTGTTGGGTTTTTCGTCTTGGGGTTTTTTTTTTCTTTCTTACGAGTGCTTGACTTTTTGTTCATGTACTTCATTTGTTTCTTTTTTTGCTTCCCCTTATTTTCCCTCCGAGTTTGTTCTCGGTGGGTTATACAAGATGATTTAAATTATAGCTTGATTAATACTAATTTTGGTAGAGTTAGCTTTCTTACTTTTGGTATTGTTGTTGCTATAGCTAATATTATTATTATATATATATATATATATATATATATATATATATATATATCTTAGAAGTAGTACAAACTAATGGGTTGTCAGTCCACTCTTTGTAGTGATTTACTTTATTAAGAGTGCTCAATACTTAGTAAAGCATATTTTATATATATATATATATATATATATATTTTTATTTCCCTCCTGTCATGCTCATGGAGGGAGAAGCAATAGCGAGGCAGTGTCAGCTCAGTTCATTCACTTTACTACCAGTTATGAAAGTTTTTACTGCATGTTTGCCTCTTAACAGTCCCTTATTATTATTTTTTTTTTCTTTGCAATAATTATGTTGTCAAGTTGTGATGGATATGTATATCCTCTTTATTATAATAAAGACCATTATATATTTGTGTACACACACACACACACACACACACACACACACACACACACACATAATTATATAGTTATGAATTAATTGTACATTGTGACATGAAAATTTCTATGTTTTGAGATAAATTCTCTTCATAAGGCAATGTTTGATGTTGGTTGTACAGATGATTTACATTTAAAAAACAAAAATTCTGTATGGATGTGGGAAGATATAAAATTTACATGTGTTTCTTTTAACTAATCAGAGTGAAGATTCATTTTGGGATTTGCCCCCGAAGAATATATACTGACCAACTTTGTCTCTTTTTTTCTCCTTTTTCCTTTCCCTTATCTTACTTTTCTCTTTTCCCTCCTTAACGGTCAAGATGTCAACTTGCCTTTAAACTAATCTTATCATTTTCCTTCTTTTTTTTTCTCTGATGTGATATGTCCATTTAGTACCAAGGCTGTCTTTTTCACTTTCTTATCATTTTTGGTCTCCTAGTTGTAATTTTCTCAGAATCTTTGATTTATAAATAACATTTTTGTTCTTTCTTTTTTCTGATTTACTTCCTGCTATCCTTATACCATCTTTCTAATATTTATTTATTTGTTGTAAAATAATTACTGACAACTATCAAAATAAAGTAAATTGAAACATAAAATTATTTATATAAAAATTTTTTTTCTTTTTATAAAATAAAAATAAAAATTTTTTATATAAATAATTTTATGTTTCAATTTACTTTATTTTGATAGTTGTCAGTAATTATTTTCCTTAAGCACTTTTTGGTTATATGCATGTTGTTTCATTTAGATTTTACCAATTTTCTAATGTGAACATTTTACAATGTCTACATATGATATTTATCTCATTGTGTTTATTTAATAGATTTTTATTCTTAAGTGATTTAATAATATATAGTTTTTTGTATAAACATAATGAACCTGGTTCATTTAAGGACTTACATGTTTTAGCTTCTTTTAGAATTTTCCACTTTATTGTGGGTGCTTTTTTTTTTTTTGTTTCCTTTAGATACCTATGATAGTTCAATAGGGATGTTCTATTTTTGTACTTGCTATTAAATGAAGAGGTGTGCTGGCAAATCCGCCGTTTAAGAGTATTTTTAGTACTCCCTATATAAATTTTTATATTATTTGGGTTTTCTTTTGAAGATATTTCACATTGATAGATGAATCAATATATATATATATATAGTCATCCGCAGATAGATCTGTTTCGCTGTATCACAGCTCATCAGTACGGTTAGACTCCAATTGCTTTTAACCCAGGATTGAAACCTGATCTTGGCTGGGCTATGGGTGTTATATATCTGTCTGCGGATGACTATATATATAATTTTGTTTTTTGTTTTTTTTTTTTCTCGTTTGAAAATGAGTTATTTTCGGGACCTAGGTTTCAGCCCCTTGGTATCTGGTCTAATTTAGTTATGATCAAAAACTGACTAATTAATATATATATATATATATATATATATATTTTTCCCTCCTGTCATGCTCCGGGGGTTTGGAGTTTTTTTTTTTTTTTCTCTTATGGCTTAATAATGTAAGATACTTAATAGGTACATTGTTATATAAGTGTCTTTTAGAGGTAGAAGCGTTATGTATTACTACATAAACCCAGTGTCACTAAATGTTTGATTTTGTTACTTACAATTTTGAGGGAATCTTTTGAAATTGACTATTAAGTTATTGGATAAATTAATTTTTTTTTCCATTTATTTTATTCCTATTATTCATCAACAATTTTAACAAATCCTTCAAGAAGATTGTTGATAATATAATATTAGGTTGACCAGAAAGTCTTGACTCAACTCAAAATTTGATAGAGCAACACCAACATTTATTCTTCAAAATAAAGGCCATCATTCTTGATGATCTTCTGCCAATGATCAACCAGCATCTGAATCTGTCCCAGAAATAAGAAAACTGTAAACAAGCTTCCTTCACTTCATCAAAAGTGTTGAATCGTTAGTTGCAAAGGAAGTGTTCCATCGAGTCACTCAGAGCAACATCAGGACTGAATGGTGAATGTAGAAGAAACTTGACACCATCCATCTGTTTGAACTTCTCCTTAGTCAACCTGACAGTATGTGGCCTCACATTGTCTTGCTGAAACAGCCTGATCTCTATTGACCAATGCAGGATACTCCTTCTTTAGTTTGTTATACGCATGCTGACAATACACTTTAGTATTGATGATGCAACCATATGGAGCAAACTCAAAATGCAGTACTCCTTGGAAAATTCTACCAGACGAAGATCAAGGTTTGTTGTTTTTTCCTGCTTACTAAGTGAGTCACAACTTTCTGGCCAACTTAGTTTTTAAATTATTGTTGTAACCCTAAAAAGTTACTGCATGAATAATCACCAGAATAGAGGTTGGGAATAATAAATATCAACAAGTACAAGACTCGCACGCTGCGTGAAGTAGATACACTGCTAGCAAACTGCTTGTCAGTATAATCACTATTTTACTGCTACACTTTAATAGTATCCACATATTTATAAGGATAGAAACATCCCACTCCTGTATACAGGTAGGTAAACAAGTTATCAATAATATTTATATTAACAATAATATAATATTTATATTGTATTATTACAGTATCAATAATTTTTGTATTATTGATACAATAAACAAAAGTTGTGGAGGAAGAACAGTGTTCTAAAAAAAATTATGAAACATTACAATAATTAGATTTTGTATGTTAATTCAAAAAAACTTTAGAAAAAAACAATTGAATCTGTTTGACAACCCAATAGATTAATTTAGACTGTTAATCACAAGAAAATCAAAAAACTCGTAGCACTGAGTTTTGAGACATAGCCTGTTTCACTATTTGTAGTGCAGTCTGGCAACTCTGGGAACAAACATCGCAATGAATCCAATGTGAAAAGACGTTTGTAGTCACTGGATAATATCTCAGCATAGCATAAAGGAACAAAAAAGTGAACTCACTTAACCACATGATCAGTGAAGAAAGATAAACGCTAAGAAGAGGATGTTGGTGTTGTGCTGAGCTGACATCTGATGAAATCAATTGATATTTCAGTGATTGCTGTGTATTTTGGAAAACTTTCCTCAAGAAAGGAGGAAGTGCCTGCAGGTCTTGCTTGGTTGGTGGTATCAATTTTCAATTTGTAAATTTTCAGTTGCTAATTCTTCTAGGTTGATTCACAAGTGTCAAACTAGACATTGTTTCCTCAACAGAATCTATCTTATGTATTTATAAGACTACCATTTGTCCATATTTTGAAAATTGGCGCCACATATGGTTTGGTCCTCCTGCTATATATTTAGAAATTTTTGATATAATCCAAAGAAAAATCTGCAATGTTATTTGCTCTGACCTGGCATCTTGGCTTTAATCACTTTCCCACCACCATAATATAGCTACCCCGTGCCTTTTGAATTCCAGTTGAATTCATTGCATTCACTTACATGCAAAAGGTATGAATCCATCTCTTCTCCCTCCAGTTATGCGTTGAATAGCAAGACAGATTGGGTTCTATAGCCTTGGTTGTCAACCAGCCTACCTCAAAAAGTAATAGCAACCTACTATGTGAAAATCTTCTGCCTAGTTGTCTCAAAAGAGCCATGATCACCCAAACATGTCTCATGTATGGCAATTAACTGACTGGCAAGAAGGTCTCATCATTTTACAGTTGAAATAGCTAGATATAACTATAAGTTCTATGCTGGCAGTTTCTTCTCTTGTACTTTGCACTTGTGGAACTTTCTTCCGGCTTCTTGATTTCCAGTCAACTTTGATCTTCAAAAATTTGACTGCAATATCAATTGTTATCTTCTGTCTTTTTTAATTTCTGTTCTTTTATTGTCTTCTCTTCTTTCTCATATTCTCTAACCCTCAATAACTCCTTGCATCTTAGTGGCTTTATTGCCTTGCTTGGGTGAAATGATTAAAATAATGTATGTTGAAAATATGGATTAATGAATCCAACAGAATGATTGCATAAAGAACTAGTAAGAAATCTTTATAAATTATGTGTTCAGCTTTGTCAGAATTGAGTGAAATGACTTGAAATTATATTTAACTCTTTAAATTCTCTATTGAATTTTTGATTGGTTGCATAGATGTCATGTAGTATGGTTACAGATACTACTGGCTCAACCAAAATTTCCCAATCTATATGATGGGTTGTCATGATTTGTAGCCGTAAAAGAATATAAAATAAATTTCAACATGGAGATATTTTCATGTATTTTTTATATAATAACTTATCAACAAAAGAGAGAAAATATATGAGTGTGTACAAGGCTAAAAAGAAAAGAAAAAATGACAATCTTTAACCTTTGTGCCCATGAATGAATGTAGTGTCAAAAAGGATGGTTTTAGCTTGACTCCACTATTATTATTTTAACTGCCTTTACTTCTCAGAAATGCTGTTGTAAAATGTGATGATTAGTATTTTAATAAACCCAAGCATATGAAAGTGAATTTATGCATTTTCTTTGTTCTTTGAAAATTTACAACTATAATATTAAATACTTTTTATTTATTAGATTGTTTGTTTACAGTAATTTATATTTACATTAAAAAAAAAAATGTGAACTGATATAATGCAATAGTTATCATTTATCGATTCTTAAAGAAATTAATTTTTTTTTTTTTAGAACTTGTTGATATTATTATGAATAAAAAATTTATTTCCATAGCTATTCACAAAATGGTAAATAATAAATATAAATCAGAGAGCCAAGTTCGAATTTGGTAAATTTTTATTTTGTTCTCCGAAAGACTTTACCCCTTCAAATCTTTCCAAGACACCCTTATTTCTGTGCAAAATAAATGCTGAACTCAAATCAATAATTGTTTATTGACGAAACCTACCTTTTTTTCAATTTTACAACCAGAAAAATATCGAACTTCTTTTCGCTGTTTATCTCACCTCGTAACCACGGTTCAAAACATGTGATTCACTGCAGAATGACTTCACGCGTAGTTTGCCGATTTTTCGACCAATTTACTTCACTTTGGCTATTCATGTGTGGAAATTGAGTTCTGAACCTAACCAAATCATTGGACTAATTGCTCAAAGGAAGTAAACGGGCCGTAATAAGTATCCTACGCCACAAGTCATTCAGAGTTGAATCAGATATGAAAACAGTGGTAAGGGGTGAGTTATAGTCCAAATTTTTTGTGGACTATATCTCACTATTTTTGTGGACATGAACATGACAATGAAGACGTGTGTGTGTGTGTGTGTGTGTGTGTGTATATATTTCACACACACATATATGCACATACACAACAGACTTCATTATAGTACAGAGGATTAAAAATGTAAAAACTTGCCAGAATGTTCTGTCAGTAGCATGCTAGAAATTTTTATAGAGAAAAAAGAGTGGGTGAGTTAGTATGAAGGTAAGTCGCTTACCTATAACTAGTGTACAATGCAGTCATTAAAAATAAATTATCTCTATTAACCTTGACAGAATCCAGTCAAATTGACAGTCCTTTTTTTTTTTAAATAAAATTTAAAAATCCGACAAGTGGACAAGTGAGAGAAAGGCTCAGAATTCACTGGGATCTATTCATTTTTTTTTTTTTTTTTTTTTTCCAGCTCTGCAGCTAAGCTTAATATTATTTTAGTACGGAGGAAAGTTAAGAACTTATGCTAAAAAAATTAATCTTCTATGAGACAATAAGAATTTATTTTATGATCACTGTGAGTTGTCTCCCTTGAAATGCCTGTGTTTCAAAAGAAAAAAAGAAAGATAAAAAGGTGGACAAAGTTTTGTTTTCATTTTGTTAAGCATGAATCTTGCATCGGGCTTAGGATTTTTCGGTCGTCGTCTTACAGTGAAAAATTTCTTTTTAAAAGGAGAGAATTCATCTGTTAGATTTTACTGTAAAAATACAACGAAAGATATGCATTTAGGAGAATTGTCATACGCCAACGGTAAGTAAAAACAAAAAAATGTCAAAACTTTACAATTTAAAGTAAACAAAACAAACAGTAAATTGGTATATTTTTTTGATAACACAAATATTATTTTTAAATGATTTAAAATTATTTAGGTTGTCAAGAAAATTTTGATTTTCAACCGACATGAACAAATAAGAAAATTTTTAAACGTTTTTTAGAACTTCCTCAAGCCGAATTGAATTAAATTTTTAATTAGAAAAAGAACTGTTTTTTAGTGAAGTCACTTAGTGTTTTTTTTATGTTATTGTCTTCTAGTCTGTGACGAAGAAATAAACTGTTTGTAGTACTGAGTAGTTGCTCAACTGAACTCTAGGGCAAGTCCATCTTTTCACCTATGTCACTACAAAAATATTGATATTTTTTTGTCCATTTGAACTTTTGAAGTGAATCCTGTTTGATCTAAAGAAGACAGTGTCAAATCGATCCCTGACTTTTAAAAGAATTCTACTTTGTATTTAAATGAAATGTTCTACGTCATTGATATATTTTTATTTGTTTTTGTTAATTTATGGTTTTACAAATTAACAAGACTACAAGAGTATATTTATAAATCATTGTTATTTAATTTAAAATGTGGTACGACTAAAATAAAAATGTTTTTACAATACATCTGTACTACTGTTTTACTGTTTTTAGTGTTTAAATGACAAAAAATCTTTTTGTTAAAAAATGAAAAAAATTCTATTTCGCCACACAATTATTGGTTGTTTAAATTAAATATTTTCCTAAACTAAAGTCAAACAAAAATGTTTGAAAGTTTAGTTAAACCGATAAAAATTTAAAAGAAATCTTTGCAAAATCAAATTAGAAAACACTTGTTTCCATGCATAAACAATGTTAAACTCAAACTGTTTTTTTTATAGTGTTTCTGTGTAGTGTTTACTAAACAGTTTCAAACTTGATATTTGTAAACAAACAGTTGTCTAATAAATAAATTTGTAAAAGTCTTAGATCGATTTGAGTTGACACATCTTGGTGGTGTTATTCCTCTTTTTAGTCTTTTTTGTCTTATTGGCAATTAGTTCTTTCGTCTAACTTTCTTTTATTACCTCCAGTTCGTAGTTAGCCTCTTGTACTCTTCCTCGTGTTGACAACCATACCTTCTGTCTTCTTACAATTGATAGTAAGTCTTTTTTTTTTTTTCGCTTTCTTTCCTCCAATTCATATTTTATTTTGCGTCTTCTATTCCTTTTGCTGACTACTATGCATTTTTTTCTTCACACAGTTTATAATTAGTCCTTCCTTCTCACTTTCTTTCACTACAATCAAGTCATAGTTTACACATTTTGGGCTGTTCCTCTCCATACATTCTGTCTTCTGACAATTCATGATGGTTAGTCCTTTCGGTAAATTTTTGATTTATTCCCCGAAGGCCTTTTTTACCCCTTCAAATTTTTCCAAAACATCCTTATTTCTGTGCAAATGTATATGCTGAACTTAAATCAATAATTGTTTATTGAAGAAACCTACCTTTATTGATGTTAACGACCAGAAAAATGTCGAACTTTATCTCACCCCTAATCACCATTCTCATATCCGATTAAGTGCTGAATGACTTTAGGCGTAGGATGCTTATTTCGGCCTATTTCCTTTGTGCAATTACTACGCGATTTGTTTTGTTTCAGAACTCAATTTCTGCTGAAAGTTGCATGGATTTGCGTTTTTTTTTTCTCCTTTTTTTGGTGGGGGCTGTAGAATTTTTTTTTAAGAAAGTTAACTTTCAAATAGAAATTTAGGGTTAGGGTTATTGCATGTTTTTTTTTTTTTGTTTTTTTTTTCTTGGTAATGAATTTAAGAAAGTTGCGTGTACTTAATTTGAGAAGAAAGTTAACTTTCAAATATAGGAAAATAAGTGATAATTGTGTTAGGGTTAGGGGTTGGATTAGGGTTAGGAGTTATTGCGTGTATTTTTTCCCTTTTTTGTGTTACTTATATATTTGAAGGTTAATTAAACTACACTCATCACTTATTTTCATATATTTGAAAGTTAACTTTCATCGGAAAAAATTAAGTAAAACTACAATTATCACTTATTTTCATAAAAAAAGGGGAAAAAAATGCAAATATATTTTCATATATTTTGAAAGTTAACTTTCTTCTGAAATATAAAAAAAAAAGAAAAAACACGCAAATACATGCAATGCATTTGAAGGTTAATTAAACTACACTTATTTTCATACATTTATAAAAAAATTTCTATTTGAAAGTTAACTTTCTTAAAAAAAAATTCTATAACCCCCAAAAAAAAGGAGAGAAAAAAAACAGGCAAATACACGCAACTTTCAGCAGAAATTGAGTAATTGAGTTCCGAAACAGAACAAAGCGCGTAGTAATTGCACAAAGGAAGTAAGTAGGCCTAAAATTAGCTTACTACACCTAACGTCATTCTGCAGTAAATGACATATTTCAACGGTGGTTGAGGGGTGAAATGAAGAGCTAGAAGTTCGTTTTTTTGTGTTTTTTTTTTTGGTCGTTAACATCAATAAAGGTAGGTTTCTTCAATAAACAATTATCGATTTGAGTTCAGCATATACATTTGCATGGAAATAAGGATGTTTTGGAAAGATTTGAAGGGGTAAAGGCCTTTGGGGAATAAATAAAAAATTTACCGTTCTTTCTTCCCACTTTGATACATTGTTTCATATTTTTTATTGGAAAAATTCATAGAATCAATTTTTTTTCAATATTAGCAATATAAAAATATTATTAATGTCAACCATTTTTTTTAAAATATAAATTGTTTTTTTAAATATCTATTAGTTGTTTATTTTTAAAGCATTATTTTAAAGAATATAATTTGATTAATAACAGCTATCTTGTTTGTATTTCTTTTTCTTTTTTTTTTTTTTTTCAATAAAATTGTTTTATTCATTTCTAGGTAGTACTTTTCCACCTCTGAATGCAAGTACATTACGGTTATACAGCATGCGTTTCTGTCCATATGCACAGAGAACAAGACTGGTGTTAGAGCACAAGAACATTAGGTTTGCTTGCTTCTTTGTTTTTTGGTTGATTTTTTGTTAATTCAAGGACATATTTTTTTCAAACTGATATGCTTAATTTGAAAAAAATAATAGTCCAGTTTCAAAGATAAACTCTTGAAAAAGACAAGATGGAATCATGAGCTCGATTAAAAACAGTTTAATTTTTATGATACTTAAATATTATTATACCGTGTAGCTGAATGTTGCTAAAATATTTTAAAGTGCAGTGGCCTTCTGGGATGTGCAGGTAATGTAACTGTTATTGATATGCAAAGTGGAATTGGTGAGCAGAGTTCAAATTCCAAGGTAATCAGTTATATTCACTTTTATACAAATGCCTTTGAGAAAGGCATGAATCTGTCTCTTCTTCCTTCACTAAGCTAGAGATTAAATCTAAATCTAAATCTAAACTTATTTATAAATGGAACTTTATCTGTGTGTGTGTGTCTATTACCTATAGACTCTGAAACGGCTGAACCAATTTTCTTGAAAATTTACACAGTTGTACTATAAGTGTCTGCGAGTGTTCTTAGCTAGGTTTTGTGTCGAGGTACCCCTGATAAATATCGAAAATCGAAAAAAATATGGTTATAGAAGGAGTGGTCCAATTTTAATCAAATTTGATACACTCATAAACAAAGACATAAACAATATTCAGAAGTTACAAGGTTGCAGTTCTTACAATAGTGCAGAAAATCGATTATATATATATATATATATATAAGGCAAGATGTTTGTATGTGTCTGTTTATCTGCCTGTATGTCTATTTTTTTCAGCCCTTTCATTTTAGTTTTTGCTTTGGGTTTGGCTCTAAGTAGGTATAATTGTAGTTCTTAGTCTCAGACATGATACCATTTACTCAGAGGACTTATTTAACCTTAAAAATTTAGTTTACAATGAAAAAAACTTATTTGATATCAATATCAGGAAACCAAAATTTGACTTACATCCATTCATTTTTCTTTCAGTCTATGGTTTGCTTTAACTGGAAACAACTATTGGTTTTTTTAGTCTTTCATGCCAACGTCCAAAGAGTCTGAGCTCCAGGACCATGGATTAGTTTTAAAGCTTTCATTACACCCGAGCAACGCCAGGCTATACTGCTAGTAAGAAGGTAGATTGGGCTTTATAGTTTTGGGTGGCAACCATTCTAAGAGAAGAGGGAAACCTCTGAATTGTAAACCATGTAAATCTGTTTTTTTTTTTTTTTTAATTTTTTTATAATAATTTCACCCCAAGCAAGGCAGGAATGCCACTGGTGTGCAGGGAGTTACAGTGAGAGAATAAAAAAGGTACAGGGGATGTCAAAGAAAGGATGAGAAATGGATGGGAATCAAGTAGACAAAAAGATGGCAATTGATGTTGCAGTTAATGTTTTAGAGATTGTACCTATCAGGGAAGTAAGCGAATGAAAGGGAGTTCCACAAAGAAAAGGCAGTTCCATTTAATTATCTCTATGGTAAAAGATGAATAATATTTGGGCAACCTGAGCATTCAGCATCATTTGTGTCTGTTGTTCCAAGAAATAAGAGTACTCTACATCATCATTGCTTCTTATTTAAAATTTCTTTTCTTGTGCCCAATAAACCTCTTCTTTTATGTGCCATGTCCCTTCAGAACATTGACAATCATGGCTCTTCACAATTTCCTGTCTTTGTAGCTCTTAGTAAATTTAATCTTTTTACTATTTTTCCCAATCTGTGCTACCAACCATTTACACAAGCTGATTAGGTAGGTTATGCACTATTTTCCTTTGTCCCTTTTGCTTTCAATATATTCTGTGAGTGTCAAATTTTCTAAGCACTCTTTCCTCGTTATCCTACACTAGTCATTTCAACTATCTCTATGTAACCAAAATATTTTCTCATGCAGTTTGCAAATTAAAATACTAATAAAACATGCATTTTTCTTTTTTCTTGATCAGATATGAAACAGTTAACATCAACCTCCAGTCCAAACCTGATTGGTTCTTACAAAGAAATCCTTTTGGTCTGGTGCCAGTTTTGGAACAAGATGACAAAATAATCTATGAGTCGTTAGTATGCAATGATTACTTGGATGAAGCTTACCCTGACTTTGCCCTGCAACCAACTGACCCTTACCTCAGAGCTAAACACAAAATGTTGATTGGGCAGTTTGATAAGGTAAGAAATTATTTCCTTCTTTTTTTGTTGTTGTTGTTGTTGATAACAACAGTACTTGTCTGTTGAAGATTTTATAAGCACAGGGTATTTTTTTCAAAAATTTCATATATATATATATATATATATATATATATATATGGAGAGAGAGAGATGTCAAGCCTTTAAATGGTGAGGATAATCCAATAAGATCTATTTGATATAAAATATTAAGCAATAGATCTTGGAAGTTCATAGGAGTTCTTTAGACTTCTATTAGAGTTCAGTAGAACTACTAGGCAGTTGATATTAGTCGGCAGTTAGCCGACTACTAAGGAGTCAGCTTTCAGTGGAAGATTACCAAGTTCCTAACATTTTGGGTGCGTTAAGTTAATTAGCAACAGACATAGTACGATTATAACCTTCAGTGCAGAAATCTGCTCTATGTCTATAAGGTTCAAGTATGTTTTGTTCTGTCCTTCATAGACTGAAAAAAAACTGATTGATATAGTTGAAATGTGCATGATTAACATACTGATAGAAATGTACTTCTTTGAACTACAGAACTATAGAATTTCTAGTGAGTCAAAATGTAGCACATTCTGAAAAATATATCAATAGTGCTGTTTACATTGTAAAACAAGATAGAGAAAAAAAGCAGCTGTTGATATGCCTGTTAAAAATGTGGTCAATTTTTAGTGCTTCATATTGAATTTATTTTTGTTTAAAAGACCTGTTTGTTTTGTTTTGTTTTGCATAGATTATCACAAAATTTATAAAAGTGCATGGCCAAGTGGTGAGAATGTTTGATTTTTCACCACAGTTGATTTGTCAGGAAGGTGACTTCTTGATGTTATCAGTCTGAAAGGTGGTGATCCCACTTTGGAAAGTGCCTGAAAACCATATCAGAGGTTGACCCAAGCCTTGTGAGAGAAATTGGGTAGATGGAAACTCTTTAGGAGCCATTGATGGTTGTGCTAGCATGAAGTTACAAGTCAGCATGACCGAGGGTTTGAGCATCCTAACCTTGTTCAGACTGTTGTTAACACTAGATAGCATGCTCTCTCTCTCTCCCAGAAACTGTAACTAATATCCATTCAGTATAGTTGCAGTATAAACCACAGGTGGGCTCTCTGGATGTTGGACAAACACAAATGTGCCTAAGCAGTCTGTTGCAACAGGGATTAGCTAGCCACCCAAGTAAACAGGGATTCTTGGATACAAGTGGCCAGCAGTATCAAAACATGTTTTGTCAGAACTTTTGAAGATATCTGGTGTTATTGTTGATTTTTCTTTGAGGTAAAACTGTTTCTGGCATTAATAAATCATAATTGCAGATGTCTTCATCATTCTTGTTAATCTCTGAATCTTCTGTTAAGCCTGATAGAGACTGCCATTGTGGTGCAGTGGATATCAGCTCAGAATGAGAAATCAGAGCACCGAGTTCAAATTCCAGCTAAATTCGTTGCATTCACTTACACACAAATACTCTGTCGCTTCTTCCTTCAACTACAAGTTAAAAAGAAGGACAGATTGGATTCTAGCCTTGGTTGGCAATCGGTCTACTGCAGACAGTAATAGCAACCTGTTGTGGGAAAATCTTCTGCCCAGTCAGTCCTATCCCTTTTGAGATATTATCGCTCAAGCATGTATCATGTTTAGTACTTAATTGACTGAATATGAGAAAGGAGTTGACTTATTTTTTATTTGGGTGGTTTGTGTACTTCAAACTTGTAAGACGAAAGTCCTGTATTTCATCCGGTGAAAAGTTTCCATGTAGTACATCAAGTTAGGTTTAAATATTGTAGTGGTATGTTTGATGAAAATTTCCATGTGATCCTTCCAGGTGTGTTTAAATTTTTTTATGTCTGTTGGTGGTAGGAGAAATCAGATGTGACTGTGCCTTAGAGGAAGAAAGGGTTAAGCAAAGACAGTCGAGATTAAAACAGTGTTGCTAGCTTGATGACTGTAGTAATCATTGTAATGTCTATTAGAAACTTTTTTGTACATGTTAAAAATTAGAAAAAAATTTGGTTGACTTGAAGGCCTTCTTATTCTGGTAGTTGCTATGATGTGGAGATGTTTTTGGGTAGTTTGAAATTTTCTATTTTGCTCTTTATATTAGGTTTAATCACAAATTTGTAGAAAGAATAAATTTTTATGCTCATGTGGTATGGTGGATAGAAAAGTTTGTCAAAATTTTTCTTCGCTGGTTCTCAGTTTTAAAAAGTATTTAAATAATACATAGTTGAGTTTTCTTATAGTTTTGTGTTTTTGTATCCAGGTTAAAATATTGCATTGTGGTCAGCATTTCGTTGCTGAATTTTATGCCATTTAAACAGAAATAAGTCACCATTATGTTGCAAGGATCACCTCTTTGGTCATGATGTGTGTAGACATTTTATATTATTTATGGGCTCCTGGAACATTTATCCTGCAACAAGCTTCCAAATCATTTTTGAATATGCAGAAAAGCTATTCTCAAATTATCTTTATGGCAATTTTAAGATTAATCAATTCATAAGAACACAGCTAACATTTTTTTTTTTGAGAAATCATCAAATATACAACATACATTTAGAAAAATTTAACATTATTTTGGTTTTGTCTTTTTAGCTACTGAAGCTTTTGCAAAAGACAGTGCATGGCAAGGCATTCGAAAGTAACCATTATCAAGCATGGGCATCAGAGTTCCAGATTCTTGAAGAGAATTTGGATGAGCAAGATCCTTTCTTTGGAGGTAACTGTTCTCAATAATACAGATTCAATACTGAAATGAAGAGGTTAGAATAAGTAAAAGCATATATAAGTGAGAATTAAACTCATCACCATCTTGTTTCCCTCCCACCCCCACAAGCATCAAACCCATAAAATCTACTCAAGTATGTGCACATATGTCAGATTAAATAAATTGCAAACATTGTGTCTGCTTATTTTTAATAAAATCTGTTCAATCTCGTTCCTAGATCATCTTCAGTGGTGTGAGTTATGATAACAAAAAATAACTGCAGAATTGTGTTGCTAGGTTATCATTAGTTATTTCAATCTGCCTTTTCACAAGGCTATGTTTAAATTGCCAGGTAATGTTGTTATGGGATGTGCATTGTAGTACAGTGGATATCAACTCGGAATGAGAAACCGGGGAGCCGAGTTCAAATTCCAGCTGAATCCATTGTATTCACTTACAAGCAAATACTCTTGGGAAAGGTATTAATCCGTCTATTCCTTCCAGTTATGGGTTAAATTACAAGACAGATTGGGTTCTATAGCCTTGGTCGGCAACCAGTCTACCGCAGAAAGCAATGGCAACCTACTGCGGGATAATCTTCTGCCCAGTCAGACATGTCTCTTTCGAGACATGATTGCCCAAGCGTGTATCATGTATGGCACTTAACTGACTGAATGTTGTTATGATGAGCTCCTGAATTATATAACTTAAAATTTGTGAAGATGATCTTGGAATGAGATTGAAAGTATTATCCGTGAGTATAAACGGATTTTATTAAAAATAAGCAGACACAATGTTTGCAATTTATTTAATCTGGCATGTCTAAAAGAAAACTTGCTGCCTAAATACACACACATATATATATATATATATATATATATATATATAGTGCAATGGATGAATTGTCTAAATTATGCAAAAATGAAAATAATACTGACATCTAATTTTAACACATCACTCAATAAGTCCCAGACCTGACATATAGATAGTGCCACTAATTAAAAAAAAACAATTTTTATACAGCAGTAATCTTCAAATAGCATGTGACAAAATTTGGGCCTAATTGGATTATTAGTTTACAAATTATAATTATTTGAGTGAAGCTACTGTTGCAAATTTTCAAAACAATGGAAAAGTCTGAATTTCGTGTGTTGATAAAGCATTGCTGATGGGAAAAAATACTGTTCAAGCAAAGCAATGGTTTGATAAGTGTTATTCAGATTCTGCTCTGTCAAAAACAACAGTTAAGAGGTAGTATGCTGACTTTAAACATAGCCGTACAGACACAAATGATGCTGAACACTCAAGTTGCCAAAATCAACAGTTGTCCGAGAAAATACAAAAAAATTCAAAGTGTTGTTTGCAACTGTTTCAATGCAACAAGAAGTTTTTGCATAAACATGTGACAATGATGAAACATGGATCCCCCAATTCACTCTGGAGTCAAATCGGCAGTCAGCTGAGTGGACAGCAGCAGGTAAAAGTCATCCAAAATGACCAAAGACGCAAACATCAGCAGGCAAGGTTTTGGCCTCCATATTTTGGAATGCGCAAGGTATTTTTTTTATCAATTACTTTGAGAAAGGAAGAACCATCAATAGTGAATATTATATAGCATTATTGGTGCATTTGAAAGAAGAAATCACTAAAAAACAGCCACAAATGAAAAAAAACAAACTGATTTTTCACTAAGACAATGCGCCATGTCACAAGACAATTGTAACAATGACAAAACTACATGAATTACACTTTGAACTGCTTCCGCATCCACCCTATTTTCCAGATCTGGCCCCCAGCAACTACTGGCTGTTTGCAGACCTCAAAAGAATGCTCCAGGAAAAGAGATTTGGCTCCAATGAAGAAGTGACATCGGAAACTGAGGCGTATTTTGAGGTCAAAAAAGAACTGTTCTACAAAAAAGGCGTCAAATTATTAAAGAAGCATTGGAATCAGTGTATCACCCAAGAAAGAGACTGTTGAAAAAAGTCAAATTTTGCCTAAAAGTTGTTGCTTTATTAGTTAGGCTTGGGATTTATTGAGCGATCTCTTATATTTACCAAAACTATGCAAAAATATATTCAAGCACTAAAGAGTAAATTTATTCAATAAAATCAATCTTGGTTTTAACCACGGCTTCCAGACAACTTCAGAATCTTCTGAAACTTTTCTGAACGGTTTCCTCATTTAAGTTGGTGAATGCTTCCATAAACCTTTGCCTTCAGTTCATCTTTGGTATTACAGGGAGTTTTGTTGGTCTCTCATTTACCTGCAACCTACACATAATAATCAATGGTGTTGCAGTCTGGGGAGTTAGGTGGCCAGATGTAAGGGGTGATGTGGCAACAAAAATTATCTGACAGCTACATTTGGGTTCTCCTGCTTGTACTGGATGGTGCAGTGTCCTGTTGTCAGACATAGGGTCTTCCAGCAACCACAGCCTCTTGACCCAGGGCAGCACTTAATATAGACCTCCATATTGAGTCTGAAGCCCTGTAGGAAGATGAGATCAGGCCAAACATCATGATATTGATTGGATATATCATTCGACTCTTTCCAAATCCTCTGCACTGAGGACAGTGCAGAGGATTCTGAAATGTTTGTATTAGAGCTTTCAGCACAAATGCCAAGCAATACAGCATTTTCTGGCAGAGTGTATTACCTAACAATGCTCTTTTTGGTGTCTAATTGACCCTATTGTGCTGTGCATTCAACAAAATCGAAAACAATACATGTACATAACTACAAAAAGGCAACAATTTACCTATTGCACACTGTGGGTGGGTGTATATATATATATATATATATATATATATATATATATATATATATATATATATATATAGTATTGTAATAGTTGTTACAATGGTTTATAAATTCATAGTTTCACTACACTAAAATTTTCGCGTTTCAAAGCTACTTTACGTGCTTCTCATCAGGTGACAAAGTTGGAATTATATAATTATGATTGAGCTCTCTAGAAAAGAAAATTTTAAAAACAGTTTCCACTTCTGCGATATATGCATTACTCTTCAGAAATTGAGTTCTTTCAGTGACTGGTGTGTGTGTGCGTGCTTACACTGCTTATATACAACACGTTTAAATTTCCCTTCTGATTCTGTGCGCCTATGGCTGACACCAAATCAGTTGAGTTTCGATCCCAGCCAGAAGCAAGTGGATGTGTCTAGCCACACTAATGAGCTGATACAGCAAAACAGGCTTGTATGCGGATGACATATATATATATATATCTCCCAAGCAATTTTAGTTTTTCCGTCTAACAAGGATTATATTATACACACACAACATTTTCAGGGAGCCTTAATGGGTGCCTATGTTCAGTTTAGTTAAAAAAAGAAAAAAAAATGGTTTGGTTTGTATGGAAAGGCGGGGGGGGATGCTAGATTAATATTCATTTTATAATGAGGATATGTATTTCTGGCATGTTAAACAAATAAAAAAAAAAAAAAAGATAAGATATTAGTATTCATTAGGCCTTCAAGCCATGACAAAGTTAAGTAAAGTTGGTTCCCGTTTACAATATGAATAGATGAATATCAAATCAATCCGACTTTTTACATACTAATTAGGACTGTTTTTGTTAGTTAATTTTTTTTATACTATTAATTTGTCAATTTTTGTTCCTTTATTAAAAAAAAAGACTATTTCACCAAACAATTGTTGTTGCTTCTTCATGATATTTAAAACTAAAACAAAAAAAAAAATATTTTATCAGTAAATCATTATGAACACGAACCTACTTAAAAAAAAACAAAAAAAACAACATGCACACACAAGTGGACCAGTCTAAATTAGTATTGTATTCATATTAGAAAACTTAAATTTCAAGTTATTTCCCCAACAAGCTCATTTAAATCTGAATGGGGTTTAAGTGAGGTGGGGTTATATGAAAAGTACAGGAAATGAAGATTGCATATTCTTTTGATAATTAGATTATACAAATGATTTTAATGTTTTATTTTCTGGTTTTCTCTCGCAGGTGAGCAAGTAGGTATGTTGGATTACAATTTATGGCCCTGGTTTGAACGATTTGAAGCACTTGAGAGCCTCAGTGAGAATGTAAGCTTAATTGAGAAACTGCCAAGAAAATTATCTGAATGGAGGAAAAGAATGTTTCATGAACCAGCTGTCCAAGCCACAATGTTTAATTCACAGCAACATTCACACTTTCTTAAGAGTCTTTTACAGAGCCAACCAGATTTTGATGCAGGACTAAAACAGTCAAAACTGTGACCAACTATTTCAGTAGGATATAGAATAATAGCTGCCATGGGAAATTTTTCAAAATGATTCATCAGCTTAAAAAAAAAAAAAAATTATATGTGATGATACTAGCCCTGATAATGGTACTCATCTTTATCCCAAAAGATGAACATTTGATTACATGGCTAACAAAAATTTGAATGTTTTAATTCCTAATTTGTTTTTACAGGTAAATGGTCAGAGAAAGAAAATATATCATCACTAAGTAAACTTCAAATTATGAACATTAAATTGTATTTTTATTAAATTTGAAAAGAAAACATTCTATAATTTTACAACAATGACAATTGCCTCAAAGAAATTTGATCAACATGTAATGTTACATTTAAATATTTGTTTATACTAACAAAATGTTTGAAATAAAATCACTTTTAAGATTTGCTTATATTCTAAAAAGGTAGTAAGCATTTAGTAGCTTTTTTCCTCATTTAACAGTGTTAATCTCATGAGGTACTTTGTTTCCCTCAAATTTAAAAAGTACCCGTAATTCTTAGTTTGCAACTTTTTTCTTTTGCTCTTTTCAACTACTGACTCCATGAGGGTGTGTAACACGAAACAAACATTGCTTTGTCTTCAGGGGTTTGCCTGCCACCCCACCTGACTAACAGAAGTTTTCAGGATATATTTTTAATTTATCTGTTTAAACATTGTTTAACAAATACTTGTATTTGACTACTGTTTATTTTTATGTAAAATTAATATAGTTTACATTGTGACAGAAATTTCAATGGCAATGTTAGCTCATTGTTGTGATAATGATTTTCATTTGAATATAAGAAAAAATACATTTGTTATTTATGGATGTGGGAAAACAAATTTCATGTGCGTGTTCAATTTATGTAATCAGAATATAGATCCACTTTAAATTTGAAAAAAAATTATATTTCTGTGGAATACATTTCTTCTTTCAATCTTAACGGTAAGAGTGTCAGTTGATCAAAACCCATCTAGATTGCATTTCTGTTGACGTATCCATTATTGTTACAAAATTATTCTTAGTTTTCTCTGTATCCCATCATTTTCTAAAACAAAAAAATATTTTTGATCTGATTTATAGGGACCTTTGAGTGTAATTATACTATTTTTATTTTGATTCAGAATGCATTTTACTCTAATTTTTCTTAAAGCTCTCAATTTGTAAATTTTTTTTAATATCTATTAAAATCCATTTTGTTATTTTCATAAAATCTATTATATTATAATACTAAACAAATTATTAGATATATGTAAGTTAATAAATATTTTTTTAATAATCTTTTTAACCATATTCTAAGGTGAACAACATGAAAGTATTGTTACTGCATTAGAATTTGCCACTGTTTATTCGGATTTATCAGGAGAGAAACATTAATGAATGCAAAAAATCTGTTCTCATTCATAAGTGGAGAAAAATTAATTACAAAGAAAATAACTTTGATATGACAATAAGATCTTCAAATCTGGTTGACTTATTTGTGCTTACAGCCTATAAGGATATAAATACTGAAGATATTGGATTATATATACAAGGATGATGGCCTTATGATAGTGAGGAATTACACAAATTTTTTAAAATAGATAAAATTAGAAAGATTATATATATATATTAGAAAGAGAGAGAGAATTTTATAACCTTAATTTAAAAGTGACTATGAATACAAATATAAAAAAAGTAGATTTTCGATGTAACTTTAGATTTAGAAAAGTATATATACCAACCATATATATATATATATATATATATATATATAAAGCAAATACAAATCCTTCATATATCCACCCAAAATCTAACCATCCTCCATACAATATAGAATTAGTAGAAATTCAGCAAAAGTAGTTTTTAATAAGCATAGTTATAAACAAAACAAACAAACAAAAATCTAAAAGCCCAAATATTAAAGATGTAAAAGAGAAGATCTACCCCCAAAGAAAAATAAGAATAGAAATATTATTTGGTATACACTCCCTTTCAATCAAATGGATAGCATTAAATTATGAAAAAATCCTCATTTTGATTAAGTAAGATTTTCAATAAAAATAATCTAAAATTAAGTTATACTTGTATGAATAATCTGGAAAAAAAAAAAATTTAAATAAAGATTTAAACCTAATTGAAAAAAATAATTATCCAATAACTGAAATTAACACTTATGACAATAATATATGTACTTGTAGAAACCCTATAGAGTGAAATTTTTGTTTTAGAAAATGATGAGATACAGAGGAAACTAAGACAATAATCTTGTAGCAATAATGGACACATCAATGGCAATGCAGTCTAGACAGGGGTTTTGATCAACTGACACTCTTACCATTAAGATTGAAAGAAGAAATCATGTATTTACCCCAAAAATATAACCTTTTTCAAATTTAAAGTGGATCTCTATTTTGATTAGTTAAATCGAACACACAAATTTTTGTTTTCCCCACATCCATAAATAACAAATGTATTCTTTCTTATATTAAAAATGAGCTAACATTGCCCAATGAGGAGGCAAAAAAAATCTCAAAACATAGAAATTTCTGTGTCGCAATGTAAACTAAATTAATTTTAAATAAATAAAAAAATAAATAAATTTAATTATGTTATGCTCTACAATATCTGTTGTATTGAGCACTTTTTTAAAAAAGTAAATGCTGGGAAACTAGGACTTATAAAACTGTTGGTTCTCTTCATCTGGATATATATGAATTGGAGTAGATAGACTTATTGGAGTAGATAGACTAAACTATCGCCCGGTTCACACTCCACCCACATCTATTGAACAGGTGAAGAGGCTCATCCCTTGTTTCCTGTTTAGGATGCGGTTTCCGGTTTTCTCTTTTCCAATCTTTTCACTCTTTTCCTTTATTATTTTATTTTTTTTTTTCAATTGGAGTAGATAGACTAAACTATCGCCCGGTTCACACTCCACCCACATCTATTGAACAGGTGAAGAGGCTCATCCCTTGTTTACTGTTTAGGATGCGGTTTCCGGTTTTCTCTTTTCCAATCTTTTCACTCTTTTCCTTTATTATTTTATTTTTTTTTTCAATTGGAGTAGATAGACTAAACTATCGCCCGGTTCACACTCCACCCACATCTATTGAACAGGTGAAGAGGCTCATCCCTTGTTTCCTGTTTAGGATGCGGTTTCCGGTTTTCTCTTTTCCAATCTTTTCACTCTTTTCCTTTATTATTTTATTTTTTTTTTCAATTGGAGTAGATAGACTAAACTATCGCCCGGTTCACACTCCACCCACATCTATTGAACAGGTGAAGAGGCTCATCCCTTGTTTCCTGTTTAGGATGCGGTTTTCGGCTTTCTCTTTTCCATTCTTTTTACCCTTACGTAGCCCCCTGCGCATCAGTGGCGTTACTGCCTTGCTCGGGGTGATATGATTAAAAAAAAAAAAAAAAAAAAAAAATATATATATTTTCCCAGTCTGAATATTCGAGAAATCTTGTTAGGAAAATATGCATTCTCTGGCAGGATTTGAACCTGCAACTTCTATAGACCTAGGAGAAGCTGTCTAATTATATGACACACACTTGGCTCTGTAAATAAATAATTTTATTTACATTGAGCCCTCTGGCTGGATTAGTTTTAATATTTATTTTCAACAATATTAATAGGATCTCCCTTGGGATTTTACCTACATGCCACTTTCTGTGTGTATGTAAATAAGTAACTATACATATACATGCAAGCACAAATATATTTCTGGTTTTAATAAAACAAATTTATTATATATATATATATATAGACAAATATGCATATAATTCTCCATTTATAGTACTTCATGTTGCACTATCAGTCTTGTAATTATGAGTTTATCTAATGTAATATCTATATTCAGGGATATATATTATGGCTACTTTTAATGAATAAAACCTTTTTGGTGTTTCATCTACAATTTACAACATTTGTGCAACAAATTTATTATAATTTTCATTTCAATGAATAATTATATATCTTCAGTTCAAATATGTACAATGTATATTGTAGCGGAGATTGCTGCTAATGTTATTTTTCTTTTCAGCAGTATGACTATTCTATATAATTGTAACACTAAGCAATTTTGTATTGGGCATGTAAACACCCCAGTAAACTATACATTTTTAGAAATCCCAGGTGACTAATGCAGGGTTAAAAGACAAACCAGAAACATGAAATTAATAGAACATGTGAAGATGGAATTTACTGTCAGTTCTGAACGTGTGACTTACATTTCCATCTAAATTCAACCGTTATGACAAATATAAAAATATATATATATAAAAAACCTTACTATAACTTCTGGGTGTCAATAATTTTCAGTAAATACTTGTTCTATGTTATGACAAAAAAGATTATTCAAACAAGAGAAAACTTGATTTTCTTCAATGTAACAAGGTGAAACTGAAAAATACATTTTTAATGAAAATAACATTCAAGCTTTACAAATCCTCATATATATATATATATATATATATATATATATATGTGTGTGTGTGTGTGAAGACAAATTTCAAGTCATTTTTTTCATTTCTAACAGCTATCTTATTAGACAGGTCACTTATGTTTGAATTAAAAATGTATTATCCAAATCAGTAATTGCATGTCTTCTCATCAAATAAGATTAAACAAGTGAGACTTCAATCTTTTTTAGGTGGCTAACATTTTGTTGATAAAATTATTTTGAATTTTTTTTTTCTGCCTTTTATGAAAGATGACATACTTATTGAGAATTGCATTGTTTTGTTACAGACTATGTCCTTCCCAGAGACGAGTTAGAATATCCAACATTGTTATATGCAATATTTTCTAGAGTAAGAAAGTTCTTTCCATAAATTCTTTGATGCCCTGTTATGTGTACAAACAAGCCAATGGATAATCTTATAGTTGAAAACTTTAAGCAATAAAAATAACAGATATTGATCCAAAGACTATTTTGGAATAAGATTTAAAAAAAGAAAAAAATACAAAATTTCAGTTCTTTCAAATTCAGAACTAAAAACTTTAGAATATCAAGAAAACTCCTTTGACATGTTCTATTGATAAATTTACATCAGAAAATTTTCACAACGCAATCTCCATTATCAAAAAACGTGGTTCATGTTAAATGTCTTTTACTTTATGTCATGGAAATTAGATTTCATTTCAAGTAGGATTTATTTTATTAAAGTTCGTTTTCCACATTGTTTCAGTACTAATTTAATAAGAGCAGGTGATAACTCAAATAGCCCAATTGTATATTATTTGTAGGGGGTTTGTAGATCATATCTTTCAATATGTCTGAGTAAATTATTTCAGCTTTTATTAATATGGCATTTTCCAGGTCAAAATTGTGATCAGGATTGTTCTAGTGATATACAAATGCACTTAATGTGTGGTTAAATTTTAAGGATTTTTCGCCAATGTATTTTTGGAGCATTGCTTACATTGTACTTGGTAGACTGTGGCTTTTGATATAAGTTAGTCACATTGATTGAATTTTTAACTGTTTTGAATTGTTTGATAATTTTCATATTGAGATTAGTAAATTTGAATGAAATTTATTAGTCATGGAAGAATGTGATAAAGACAAGGCTGTTTAATCCAGGTCAAAATTGTACAAATTAGTTATAACTTAATAATAATAAAAAAAAAAAAAAAAAAAAAAAAAAAAAAGCAGTAATAGTTCATGGCTAACGATGTTAAATAAACCACTGAATAAAAGTTTAACCAAGCCTTCAAAAACAGAAAATGAAATAAAATACACAAATTAAAGATGAAACCAAATGCTTTTATTCACAGTTTCCAGACGTGCCTAAGTATCACAGTCATACGTGGCTCTCCATGTAAAAAGCGGTAGACAAATACTGAAGACCTCAGAAAGCAGCATCTGCTGCAGCAAAAAGAGATGACTCTTAGGAAAAAGATAAGTTAAAAGCCATAAAATAAGGAGAGTGGGGGGAAAAAAAAAATATTCGAATTATATCACAAGTCAGTTCAGTAATGATGTATGTATTGAAGGTGAGGATAATGAATAAGTGAGAGAAGGCAATTTATTGCACTAACAGAAAAAGCATTAAACAAATTCATAGTCACATGAAAAGAATTAAAATTGCCAACTAAAAAAAAAAAAAAAAAAAAATCAGCTATTAAGAGAATGCACCACCAGTGGTGCAAGCAGATGATAGAATTAGTGAGAAATTTTCAAGAGTAAAAGAAGGCAATAAGTGAGGGCTTTCAGTTGTCCATATGAATGTGTGGATGATACAGCTGAAAAGAGACATTTAGAGAAAAAGAATATCAGAAAATGTTCAGAAGAGAGAAAAATGAAAAAAGATGAAGATCTCAAGTATGGACTTAGAGTCGGGGGTTCTTTTTATCGAGTATCGCTTTTCAGTGTCTTAAATGAAGCCTATATGTATTAGAGTTTCTTCTTGTTATTCTTTGCATAATGTTCATGAAGATATTTCTTGTAGGCTTCTTGATCTGCCCACAACTCAGCAGCATATGAATTCAATGGGCTGTCATTGTTAGGTTCTGAAAAAAGAAAAATTGAGTAAATTTACATATTAAAAAAGACAAAAAAAATCATCATACCAAATAGAAAAATTACATAATACATTATGTATTAATTTAACAATGAACAAAGCCCTGCATTCACCAACTCCCCTACTACTAAAACCAATATCTTTAATGCCAAGTTTTACTACTGCACTTGGGGATTTGGAAAAGGAGAAGAGGTCTAAAAAGGCACACATTGGTGCTAAGACTTACCTCCTAATAAACTCTGGATGGAGAGAAGAATTGTGCGAACATCATAAAGAGCCGACCACTTTTCTTTTAAGATATCAAGGCATATGTTTCCACGTTCATCTACATTGGGATGAAAACAACCTGTGTCAAACTTCACTGTTGGGGCCTGGTATGGATAACCACTAGGAAACTGTAGTACAAGCTTAAAACGCAAACCATCATAAACCTGAAAAATAGACACCAAAATCATTAACTACCTTATAGTTAGATTCAAATTTAACTTCATACATGTCTGTGGTAGAAATCAAACAAATATATCTTCGAACATTTTTTTTTTTTTAACGGTATTTATGTCTACCAGCCTGTGCACTCGAGAACACTTAAAATGATTGATTTTCTAATTTTCTCAAGCATACAGACTGATAGATATAACACACACGGTTTAAAATAAAAATGTCAGATTAAAAACAAATCCATTATATATATACATATATATATATATATATATATATATATATATATATATATATATATATATACACACATATACACAATTTAAAATCTAACCACCCCAAATGTCCCTGATATAGATAAAACAAGACATACAGATACTCTGGACAATGAAGGTGATAAATATCTTATTTTGATTTATGACTACTTATCCTCAAAAGACCCCAAGGCATTTTCCCCTCTCACATACAGTTTTGTCTTTCTTTCATTTTAAATATCATTATACAACCAAGAACCTATTATACATAAATTTTTTAGAAGTATTTTAAGATAGAAGTCTTTCATCTATTTATGTGAATAGCATTGATCAGAGAGAAAAATACGAAAGTTCCAGTTAAAACTCAAAAGTGGCATTTGATAAAAAGAACCTCCATCTTCGAGTCTATACTAGATCTTCATTTTTCTCTTAATAAAATTAAATTAGCCATCTTTGTTTGAATTAACGCTGGTTAGGTAATCCATTACTTTATGCAAATAAGCTGCTTGCAAGGGATCTACCAGCTGAAATTTCTCTAGCAGCCAACAAAAGGAGGTTCTAAAAGGAAACCTGAACATTTTCAGATGCTATTGTTTCCATGAACGTGCTGTGGACACAAAAGTAGCAAAGCCAAGACTTTTATTCATATTGTCAAAGGTTCTGACAGTTAAAAATTGTAACAAAAACACAAAGCATCCAATTACTTACTGTTCCAGGAGCACCTTCAATTGTTCCAATCCATCTGAAAAGATTATCTCCATCAGGAAAAGCTGATACACGGTTGTCCTGTGAGGACTGAAAGAAAAAAAAAAAAAAAAATAATGCTGACAAGATGTGGTTATGATTAACCAATGTTAGTTTTTGACTTTATTCTCATTTCTGTTGGTTTCCATCACAACTTCTCAAACCACCAGTCAACAATTGTTCAGATCAGAAATAAATGACCTTAATCAGCATGGTTTACTACTGGCCAAAGATTGATGGTATGAATAATTGTGAGAAAAATTAAATAATTCAGATTTTAATGAAACTGCCAGTACCTGGATATGATGATAAACTAAATCCAGGCATCTGATTGAGAGTTTGAAGGTTTAGAGGAGCATGGAACCATCTCTTAATTGATGATGCTTCTGACCCAGGGTGGTAGCTCCTGTTAGGGTCCCAGCTATAGGCAAATAGTTAATCCCCAAACTTGAATCATTTAAGAGAAAAAGAAAAAGTTAAGCTGGGTAAGAATCTTTAGCTTGGAATAGCAACTTATCTAAGAGAAGGAAATCTGATATAAAAATCTTTACACCTACTCTGTGTAGAATAGGGTAGACTGAACACTTTAACTTTAGTAGGTAATCATCCTTGAGATGGTGTCTTAATAAAAGTACTGAGTTTCCAGTTTCCTAAACTGGATGGTGTTAAAAAAAGGCATACAGCTGTAAAATTGGCAACAATATTTCATGATGGTTCCATTATGGAGCTATTAAGAAAATCCTGTCCAACTCATGCTAACGTGGAAACAAACGTTAAATGATGATATGATTCCAGGACTCATTCAAAAAATAATTTAATTTGTGAGTAATTTCTTTTTTAACATATATTACCCCGAACTACTTAATTTCTGGAAATTGAAAATTTTTAATTAGTTAAAAGCAGGACTCCTTGGTGAATGTAAATCATTCCCACCCCCCAAACTGCTCATTTCCTGAAAATCTGCTCTGAATCGTAAAATAAAAATGAAATAAAGCTGACATTATTTAATTAAGAAAACTTTTAATTGCATTTATAAATAAGATTTATTAAGGACACTATTGTCTCAAGAAAAAAAAACATTTTTTGATGAATAATGAATTTTTACAAGAATTGTTTACATTTTTTTTTTTTTAATTATAATTAAAAAATTTATTAAGTTTAAAATCTTAAAATTCTGCATTACTCTCATCAGTTTCGGTGATATTATTAAATGAAAACTACATTTACTAATCAAAAATTGCAAAGCTTAATACAAATCATTTTGCATCAAAATTATTTTTATTTTTTCTTATATATATAAAATATCATATATCATCCCAATTTTCGAAAACATGGTCAACATTATCAGAAAATAAAAGTGATGACTATAATAAATTTAAAGTCAATATTCCTAAAATTAGATTACTGAGAATATTTTTCTAACATTTTTAAGGTTACCAAGTACTAAAAAATTATATAAGGGGCTCACCCATCATTTTCATAAATTAGGTTTTAACAGATAAAGTCACTGTATAAATCTGTCAACACCTTTCCTTTCAGTACTTGCTATAAGTGATAAGATAAGTATGTAACCACTGCTCTGTTCATTTTAAAAATCCATTTCTCTTACTTTAAACTTTAAGTAAATATTTTTTTAAATCAGATTAATTATACTTTAAATCAGCTAATATTAATCAAATAAAGTTTCAGAAAGTATATTTTATTTTTGGAAGATTCTTAAAACCGAGAAATAACTTTTACAATGTGTGAAAAAAAAAAAAAAAAAGGCCAATTTCTACCTGGTGGAGTGACACTTGGATTTTGTATTGGGTAAATAAAACTTACCAGAAGAACCATTAATTCCTGCTGGAGTCTGTAAAGTAAAATGCAATAAATTAATCCAAGAAATAGTTTAGTTGTGTGATAACTGTGTAAAGAAAATAAAGTATCTTAGGATTCACATAACTGAATATGACTTTAAAAAGAAAGGTTTTTCTTTGTTTTTTACTGGAGAGAATGATTTACTTTTTTTTTTGCATCTTCAGTACTAACTGTAATAATCACTCGACTAAAGAGCCTCCAAGCCTTTTATGCAAGATGAAACAAAATCCATTGTAACGAAATATAGTTTGTTTTTTTAATTTATGGTTTAAGAGGACATTGTAGAACTGAAAATCTCTTGAAAGTTTCACCGATAATAAAGTGGCAGTATGAACAAGCAGCATAAAGAGTGACGGGAGTTTATCCATAAGCATTTCAATTTTAGCATTACTGCTTTTCCCTCCCTATTCTTCCCATTGTGAGCGATTTGCCAGCTTCATGAAATTGAAAACCCGCTCTTACGAAAACTCAAAATCTTGCCAACCAATAAGCTTAACGCTGGAGTCAGCTGTACACATGGCTTTTGTGTGTGTGTGTGTGTGTGTGTGTGTGTGTGTGTATTGTGGTCTAACACTCCCCTGACAAACTTCCTTTTTTCAAAATCAAACCAAGTTTGGCTTACACAGTAATCAATTTAAGAGGGGGCGACAGAGAAATTATAGATTTTTTAAAATTAATAATAACACACATGGCAGTCAACATCAACTACGAATGCAAAAGATGTTCTGGTTGAGTAAAAGAGAAATGAAATAAATTATTAAATATCAATTCATAATTTTAAATATTGGAGAAAAAGGATTAACTTTTAAAGAAATAATTCAAATTGTATCATCAATCAATATCCCCAAAACACTACGATACACACTTACACAGTGTATTCTAAAAAAAAAAAAAAAAGTTTTACTTTTTTTTTCTGATATTAAAAATTTCTTTCTTCATCATCTAACTAAAAAAAAAAACATGTTAAGAAATAGTTTTCAAATCTTGGATCGTTACTGTACTTACGCAAACTTCTAAATTAACAAAAAACAAAGAAATCGGAGAAATTGAAAATTGTTATTATAAAAAAAAAAGGTAAAAGAAACATGAATAAAGATTCCTGAAATACATCGTATTTATTTTCATTTTAGAAATACGGAGAATATCCAGTTAAAAAGTGAAAGAAATCCAAAGTCGACCGTTATTGTATTGTATAAGTTCCCTGAAATTTAAATTATTTTTTAGAATGTTAAGAAATTTATCGCAGAGATTGTTATACAAAATTAACTTTTATGGGGAAATTATTCCTTTTTAAGTAAAATTAGCGTAAATAAGAAAACGAATCGTTAAAAAGGGTAAGTGTCATTGTCAGATTCGTTTTTACAGTGGTACTTTTTAGCAAAATTCTACCTTTTTTTTTTAAATTTCTTAAAATGAGGTGTTATTTAGTTTTAACCAAAATTAAAAATGGGTCAATATATTAATTTTAAGGACAAAAATTCTTTAAAAGTCAATAAAAACAAAACAACAACAAAAAGATATAAGCAAAAATAAAACGAAGTTTATGGTCGGAAAAATAAAAGCTTTTTAAAAACTTTGTTTTTAGTAACATTAAAAAAAACTTCTCGGCGAGTTTTAAATTCAAATTAATACGTTGTCAATTTCGCTAAGGTAAAAAAATGTATTGTTTTATGTTTTTTCTTTCTTTTATAGCTAATTAAAACATTTAGAATTTATACTTTCTTTTAATTCAAAGGGAGCAAAAGCAAACAAAAAACATTGTTAAAAAAATTGACCTTTTACTGACGGAGTGGTTGTCTTTGGCCGTAGTACTGGTGGACTCCTTTCTTGTAGTGGCACTGGCAGTCGGATCACGATTTTGGGAAGCCATTAAACAATAACTTAATTCAACAAAACAATTAAAAAATATCTTTAAAAAATAATAACCGATTCAAACTCTGAGATGAGTAGTAGATCAAATAGAAGAAAGTGTTGTTATTCTTCTTTTTGTTTTTTGTTTTTTAACGAGAGTTGATAATCTGCTTGGACAAGTTTGAAAAATATGCTTGTCTGAAGAGTCAGCCAATCAAAGTAAAGCTCTTTTGTGATCTCCCAATCAACGACTGCGTAACAAACACGGTTATATTTTATCTAATCAAATTCAGGTTGACTTTGTTGGTTAGGATTCATTTCCGGTTCCTGTTAGTGACATCGTCAGTTCAAAATGTTTTATCAATGCTGTCGGACGTTATCTTATAAGCTGTTGAAAAGTACTCGATATATCCAGTCTTGTTTTCCCCAGGGACCAATTTCCAGCTTGCATAGTAAGCTGATTTATTTCTTCTGAACTTTTATTACAAGGTTTCGCGAAGCTGTAAATGTTCTTACTTTCTTCCTCAAGAAAAAAAAAACGCATACTGTTTATTTTTTTTTTACTTCTGATTGATTAAAGAAATGCTGTTATCGTGGTCAACACTTAAATTTGCCATCGTTTTCTTTTTTTATTTTAAAAACCTTCGTACTCTTCTTTCGTGTATCAGTAAGCAAAAAAAACAAAAAAACTAAAAATGAACAAAACCGGTATTTAGCCTAACATTTTTATTTTTTTTACTTTTCCTTGTAAAATAAAAAAAATACTTCTGAATCTGAAGTACCTAATCATTTAAATCAAATCTGTTCTGATGATAAACTAAGTCTTATTTTATTTTATTTATCAGGTCATATCAGAAATATTTTCAGAGCTGCAACAAACATCATCGCTACTAACCTAGGCCACACTAGCAATATCATTCATTCAATTGAATTGGTTGAATCATCAATCAATCAATATACCATGTGTACTTTTATACTTGCCACACCCGATTCTGGGATATTTATAGTTCTTTTTAAACTATCGTAATAATCAAGACAAGAGAATTACGTTGTGGCGGGGAGGGATTGGTAATCTTTGTGGTGTAGTTGGTAAAAAAAAAAACGAAAGTTAGGCCTGAAGTTAAAATTGTATAGCGCTATCCATCTCACAAAAATTAATCTAGAAAATATCACTTGCTTTTGCTTTGATAACTGTTTACTGTTTAGTGTTTATATTCGATTGTCTTAATGATAATGTTATGAAATATTATTGATTTTTTTTTTTTTTTTTTTTTTTTTTTTTTAAGTGTTTTTTGTTTTTTAAATGATGGATTGTTAAAAAAAAAATGTTAACTTCTACATTTCACACAAATTTTGCATCACAAAAATGACAAAATGTATTTATTTACCAAACTTCTTGAAGTATTCAATTCGGAGACTTTTTTTTTTCATTTTTTTTTTTTTTTTTTTTTTTTTTTTTAGAATTTGGATAGGGTTTACATAAAAATGCATTATTTATTAATGAAAAATTATAGGCATCTTTTAAAAACAACTATAATGTTCGAATGAAAATATGAGAAATCTTTAAGTTGTGTATGTAACAATACAATTATTTACAATATGACCTCAAAAAATAACTTTGTTTTTCATTATTACTATATTTTTAACAATGAATATAATTTTTTTTTTCTTTTAATTCAGTATCCTTTATTTTCAGATGGAATTTTTAGCGTTAACGTGAAAATTCAAAGTTTCACTAGTCGGTAATTTTTTCTTTTTGTACTCATTATGAATCAACTGAAACTGGCATCAAGTAGTCAGTTACGTGCCATACGTGATATACACCTAGGCAATGAAAAATGTATTTTAAATTTTAACTTTAAGAAATCACGTGGTATAAGCTAGGAATATTTTGTTTTGACATCCATAGGAGAATCAATGTGTAAGAATTGACATTGGATCTCCCTGTATCAAGCTTATTTAAAGCATATGAATAAAAAAAAACCCAAACTCAATAAAACGAACTTTTTCCATCAAAATGTTTAAAGAAGAGGAAAGATCAAAGTAATTTTTAATATTTTAAAAATATTTTAATACCTTCTAAGTTCTAACATGTTCGAAATTTTGGCAGAAAATCTTGTTTTGATTTGAATTTGAGTTGACTGAGTTAGCGGGTAACCAAAACGTTACGAGAGTTTACAATGGAAAATGTACATCACTCACTTTTTTTCCGGTGACAAACACATTAATTTGGAAATTCTCGCAAAAATCAAATATTTGTCGGATTTTAATTAAACTTTCAGTGCTAATTCACAAATGAATGCAATTATTTTTGAAATTATTATCTTGGTAAAAATATATATTTTTCTCTGTTACCTCATCTACACGAAAATCCATGAAATTTTAAAATTTTACTTTGTTGCGGTAAATCGTTTTATAAACCGAAACGGAGGACTCATTGGGGAATATAAATCATCTTTTTTTTTTTTTTTTTTCCTGTTTCCAAAAATCTGTTCCGAATAATAAAATAAAAATGCAATAAAACTCTGATATTATTTGATTTAATAAGCTTTTAATTGCTTGAATAAATAATAAAAATTTAAGGACATTAGTCTGAAGAAGAAAAAAATTCGATTTCTAATGAAATTGAAATTTTAAAAGAATAGTTTTTTGTTTTTTTTTTGATAAAGTTTAAAAAATATTTTTAAAATACTTCAAAGATTTGTTGCGGTTAGATTTTTAAGTTAATAATTGAAGATTATATTGCTTTAAGTTTAATACCGATCATTTTGCCTTTATATTTTTAAAATAATTTCATTTTTTTTGTGTGTGTGTATTTGAATTCTTTTTTTTTTTTTTTTTGTATAATTTCTATGTGCAAATTAAAAGGTCAGAGTTTCCTCCCCCTTACTCGAAAGAATTTGTACAAGTTTGTCTCTTGTGAACGCCATACCATCAATCTGTCAACACGTTTTGATATACGACTGAGAAGTCAAAAAGTTCAACTCTGTGATTAAGAAATAGTTTTATTTTAAATTTCACGCTATAAATAAGTAATACGTGTGTAAATCAGATTAATTTAACATAAAATTTGCTAACTTTCCAAAAATAATGTGTCAGAAATGAATATTTTATTTTTGCAAGATTTTTAAAACTGAGAATTAACTTTTGTTTACAAATGTGTTGATCACTTAAAAATAGCCGAAAAATTGAAGGATTAAAAGAAAGTTGAAAAATTTTAGATTCCAATCAAAATAATTTCTGTTTGAAATACACCAGAGTATTTTACTTACTGAAAATAGTAAATTTAATCATTCAGCTTTCAATTAAAACTAAAATAAAAGTTTCAAGAAACCTTTTTTATTTTTAAAAATTCAATTTAAAATTTAGATATTGAAAATGAGTGGAGGTTGAAAATTATTAGTTAAAAGAATAGTCAGTGAAAAGTCTTGGAATTCTATCATTGTTTTATCCAATTGATCTGACCTGGCATTTTGGCTTCAGTCACTTTCCCACCACTTTAACATAGCTTCTCTTTGCCTCTTTTATAAATATTTTCATGATGAGATTTCTCTGTTGGTACCTCAAATTCAAGCATGATACTATTAGGTACTAGCAGTATAGCCCGGCGTTGTTCGGGTATAATGAAAGCTTTAAAACTAATCCATGGTCCTGGAGCTCAGACTCAGCCTAAAGAATATTTGTGTGAAGTTTGGTGAGTATCGGATAAAAATTGTGGATTTGTATAAAGGATATACAGGCAGATAATCAGACACACGCACAAACATCTTGCCTTTTATATATATATATATATATTATTAAATTTCCTGCACTATTTTAAAAACTGCAATCTTGAAACTTCTGAATATCGTTTCTTATGTTTTTGTTTATGAGTGTATCAAATTTGATTAAAATCAGACCACTTCTTTTATAACCCGATTTTTTTCGATATTGATCGGGGGTAGCTCGACACAAAACCTAGCTAAGACAACTCGCAGAGGCTTATAGTACAACTGTGTAAATTTTCAAGAAAATCGGTTCAGCTGTTTCGGAGTCTACAGGTAACGGAGACACACAAAGTTCCATTTATAAATAAGTTTAGATTATAACTTCACTGTTGAAATTGCTAGTTGTAAAAATTTTCTGTGCTAATTGTTTCTTCTCTTAGACCTCTTGCTTCTGGAACTCACTTCCTGTTAAATGCTATCTTCAAAAAATTTAAATGCAATCTCAAGCAACATCTGTCTCTTTGAAGCTTGTTCTTTCATTTACGCACAAATATCCTTGGAAAGGTATTAATTCGTCTCTTCCTTCCAATTATGGGTTAAATAATAAGATAGATTGGCTGGCAACCTACTGCGAGATAATCTTCTGCCCAGTCAGTCAAGTCTCTTTTGAGACATGGTCGCCCAAAGCATGTATCACGTATGGCACTTAACTGACTGACTACTTATTTCACTCACAGTTACTGCTTCATCCTAGTGGATTTTTTGCCTTGGTTGGGGTGAAATGATTAAATTAAAAAAGATAAAATAGTAAGTTTCATAACATTGCATTAATAATTTTCAACCATTTAGAGTTCAGATTAAATTATTCTTGATAAAATTCATCCATTTTGTTACTATCAGATTCTTATGACTAAAATCAATTTCATTTAATATTCAATTGCATCTTTGTTTTCTTATGAGATCATGCTGTTCATATCATTAAGCTGAATACACTCATTTGTATTTTATACAACTTTAAGTGTTTTATTAAAGTTTAACTTTTATTTAGACAATATTCCTGTTGAAATTTCTCTCTATTAATCATCTGAATGACCCCTTTTGGTCTTCTGTCAGTATGGCTGATGCTAATCTCCAGGAAAGTGAATTGTTGCACTTTCTTGGGCTGACATTATGAAGTGGAATGATTATATTGAATCAATTGCTAGGTTAGCTGCTAGGAAAATTGGTTCACTGTGTCATGCTAAACAATTTTTCCCTCCAGAATCCATTTTACATATAAGTCTGCCATTCATTCATGCTTTGAATATTGCTGCCAACATTAGTCTGGTGCTCCTGCTACGTATTTAGATCGTTCTGTTGGCTGGTGCTTCAAAATATGCTGAGTACACCTCTGCAGAGGAGTAAGACCCCACCCCACCCCAATGGGGCCACCTGTTTGCCTTGGGTGGTGACCCATGATGTCTGGGAATGGGATCTTGGTGGTTGAGGGCTTTGGCAATTAGGGTTAGTACTTCCAGTTCCCAACATACCACTTTATATAAGCATGGCTGATTCCATCAGTCAGAAAGATTAGAAATGGCAATTTAATGGTGGACATTGTGACAAGAAAATGGGGAGTCTTTAATGAAAATGAAGATCTTCCACGATGTGAATATTAAAACTTTCTCTCATCCAAGACTGAATATATTGAAGGAAGTTATTAGAAGTAGAGAGCTCTCTCTGGCTGCACCAGAACAAATCTCAAATAGCTTGAGTAGCCAAGGAATCTCAGACTACCTAAGAATCATGATTAGAAGAAATGGTGAAAAAATATTTATAAATATATACATCCTCACGTTCAATTCACCAAAAATACCTTCTAAAATAAAGAGAGGCTATAATGTTGAGTCAATTGAGTTATATATCCCAGCTCCTCTGAGGTGTTTTAGTTGTCAGAAATTTGGACATCACAGAGATATCTGTAGAAGCCGCTGTACATGCACAAAATGTGGCCAAGATTTGTATTACAAAGAATTGGGACAGGCTGAACCTGGAAAAGGAAACTGGCAATAAGCGGATAACATCATCTCAGGCACAGACTTCTCCTCCCAAATAAGTTAAGCCATCTGCAGAACAAAGGTCACAGAGATCACCTATACGTCCACCAAAGTCCTTAAACTAGAATAAGTGTATCACCAAAGAAAATGGAAACGATCAAGCAAAAATTGCAAATCTGAATACTGAAAATTGGTTTGAAAATTTAGATGAGATGGAAGTAGATAGCTAAAACCCACAGACGGCTAAAATATCTAAACTTATTTATAAATGGAACTTTGTCTGTGTGTGTCTGTGTGTATCCATTACCTATAGACTCCGAAACAGCTGAACCGATTTTCTTGAAAATTTACACAGTTGTACTATAAGCGTCTGCGAGTGTTCTTAGCTAGGTTTTGTGTCGAGGTACCCCCGATAAATATCGATAATCGAAAAGAATCGGTTTATAGAAAGAGTGGTCTGATTTTAATCAAATTTGATATGACAAAGACATAAGAAACGATATTCAGAAGTTTCAAGGTTGCAGTTCTTACAATAGTGCAGAAAATTGATAATATATATATATATATATACACATATATATATATATATATATAAAAGGCAAGATGTTTGTGTGTGTGTGTCTGTTTATCTTCCTGCATGTCTGTATTTTTTTTTTCAGCCCTTTTATTTTAGTTTTTGTTTCGGGTTTGGCTCTAAGTAGGTATAATTGTAGTTCTTAGTCTCAGCCATGATACCATTTACTCAGAGGACTTATTTAGCCTTCAAAATTCAGTTTACGATGAAAAAAATTTATTTGATATCGATACCAGGAAATCAAAAGTTGACTTATATCCATTCATTTTTCTTTCAGTCTACGGTTTCGCTTTAACTGAAAACAACTATTGCTTTTTAGTCTTTCGTGCCAACATCCAAAGAGTCTGAGTTCCAGGACCATGGATTAGTTTTAAAGCTTTCATTACACCCCAGCAACGCCGGGCTATACTGCTAGTTTAAACTAAAACAAATAAAAAACAAGCAAGCATGTAATGGAACTACCATGGATTGAAGGCAAACATTAAAAAGTTGCTTCTGTTGATAACAGACTTGACTCTAGCAGTTATTTGCCTTCAGGAAACCTTCCTTAAGAGGGATGACAAAACAAATATAAGAGATTACCATTAATACACTTACATAAAAGACTGATCTTTGGGCATTACATGGCACATCCATCTTTGTCCGAAATGATCTTCCACAAAGTCAAATAAACTTGAGAATTAATTTACAGGCAACAGCTGTAAAAGTGATGCTGCACAGACCAATCAACATCTGCTCGGTGTACATTCTATCAAATGTAGAAATAAATGAAAATGAATTGCAGGAAATTATCAAGCAACTCCCTGCTCCCTAGGAGATTTTAACTGTCACACCACCTTATGAAAAGTACAAACCAGAAAGGAAAGAGTATAGAATCGGTTATAAATAACAGTGATTTGTGTATATATAACAAATCACCAATTTATACGTGTCCGTTTTCTGGCAGTTACTCTGCAATTGATTTATCTTTGCACAATCCATCTATCTTTATGGACTTTTTCTGGAAGGTACTGATGGACACATGTGGTAGAGATCATTTTCCAATTTGTTTTCAAAATTCAGAACAAAATGACAATAATTCAGAACAAAATGACAATAATTCCAATATTGGAAATTAAGTAAAGCAAACTGGGAGGAACTTCAAAAGCTATGCTCTGAAAGATTAGAAGGACTATACATCAAGGACATAACTCAGTTTACAGAAATACTGGTCTCTATTGAAAAGAAATGCATCCCTAAGTGTAACATTAAAAAAGGAAAACATAATAGACCTTGGTTTAATGATGAATGTATAAAGGCTATCAGGCTCAGAAGAAGGGTTTTTACAAAGATCCCACAGCAGATAATTTGCTGAAATTTAAACAACTTTGAGCAAAAGCTCGAAAAATAATGAAAGTTAACAAACAGGAATGCTGGAAAAATTGCATCAGGAAATTTGGTTCAGCAACAAAAACTAAATCTGTTTGGAATATGATAAAAAAAAATAGCTGGTAAATATCATACTAATGCAATAAAACACCTTTGCATAAATAACAAGCAAAAAGAATATCGATGATGAATTAACAACCACCATCTCAAAAAATTCATCAACCAAGAAAGCTATAACCTTCCATTTACAATAGAATTGAATGAATCTTAAAAAGAAAAAGCCCACAATATAGCTGTGGGATCAAACAATATTCATTATCAACTCCTAAAACAGCTGCCAAACAAATCATTGAAGCTGCTGCTAAAGCTGTTCAATAATATATGGACAAATGGCCACTTGCCAGATTTGTGGAGACATTCTTTTATCGTACCTTATCCAAAACCTGGGAAGGATGACTCAGAACCTGGAAATTACAGGCTGATAGCTTTAACCAGTTGTCTGTGTAAAACCATAGAAAGAATGTTCAACAATAGTCTGATTTAGGACTTTGAAAAAAAAAAACGGCTTAATCAGTGATTACCAATGTGCTTTCAGGAAGAAAGAAGTACCATGGAAGACTTAGTACGGCTGGAGACTTTTGTTAGGGAAGTATTTTTTTAGAAGAAACATCTCACAACAGTCTTTTTCAACTTAGAAAAAGCATGTGATATCACATGGTCAGCTACGTGCCATATGTGATACACACTTTGGGTGACCATGTCTCGAAAGAGACCTCAAGACATGGCTGACTGGGCAGAAGATTATCCCACAGTAGGTTGCTATTGCTTTCTGCAGTAGACTGGTTGTCAGTCAAAGCTATAGAACCCAATCTGTCCTGTTATTTAACCCATAACTAGAGGGAAGAGACAGATTAACACCTTTTCCAAGGGTATTTGTGCATAAATGAATGCAAAGAATTCAACTGGAATTTGAACTCAGCTCCCCAATTTGTCGTTCCAAGTCAATATTCATTGCACCACAATAGTTTGGCATATTAAAAGATTTGCATGATTTAGGCCTAAGAGGTAGAATGACAGAATTCATAGAGCATTTCTTAAAAAATCAAAATTTTTAAGTTCAAGTAGGAAGTACTGTTGAAAGTGCAAGGACAAGAGGAAGGAGTTCCACAAAGAAGCATTCTATCAGTGACACTTCTTTGTGTTAAAATCAACTCTATTGAGATAATCTCTAAGGCCAGGGGTTAAATGCTCCCTTTATGTGGATAATTTTTGTTTAATCATGTACAAATCTCTGCATATAAACCCAATAGAAAGGCAACTCCAACAATGCCTAAATAAAATACAGAAATGGGCCATGGAAAATGTGGATTTATGTTTTTTAAAACAAAAACCAAATGTATACAATTCTGAAAACTAAGAAAACTTCATAATAATCCATGCTTGAAATTTGATGAAGCAGAAATTCCAGTAGTTGAACAGCACAAGTTTCTAAGTGATTTTTGACAGGAAACTTTCATCCCTCATTTGAAGTATTTAAAAACAAAATGTAGCAAAGCCTTCTGTGTGTAGTGACTTATACTGAATGAGTAGCAGATCCATATACACTGACTAAACTATAAAGATCACTATTTCTGTTCCAAACTGGATTATGCTAGTTTTATATATAAGACAGCCAGAAAGTCATGCATAAAACTCCTCAACGCAACTTACCATTTTGTGGTACAGTGGATATCGGCTCGGAACGAGAAACCGGGGAGCCGAGTTCGAATTCCAGTGGAATCCATTGTATTCACTTACGCGCAAATACCCTTGGGAAAGGTATTAATCCGTCTATTCCTTCCAGTTATGGGTTAAATAACAGGACAGATTGGGTTCTATAGCTTTGGCCGGCAACCAGTCTACTGCAGAAAGCAATGGCAACCTACTGCAGGATAATCTTCTGCCCAGTCAGTCATGTCTCTTTCGAGACATGATCGCCCAAGCGTGTATCACATATGGCACTTAACTGACTGACAGGTGGAGAGTTCACATAGAAGCCAGTGAAATACCTCCATATCTACGGCATATTAAACTGGCATTATATAAAACTTAAATCATGCCCAACTAATCCATCTTATAGATCTACATTAACATTAGCAAATCGTCCATGCATAGAAAAACGGTCATTCATAGCAGGTGATCACTGGCGACGGGAGTCGCATACACCAGGTTCCACTGTATATATTACCAGAGAAACATTTTTGAGAGAAAAAAAATTACAGCAATACCTTTTTGAAGAAAAACATATATTACCAGCAAATGAAAGTCAAAACAAATATTACCTTTTTTTTGAAGAAAAACAAATATTACCAGCTAATGAAAGTCAAATATTACCAGCAATGCTGGTAATATTTGACTTTCATTAAAGCTCTCTTTACAAAAATGTGTTAGTATTTGTCTATATTTCTGAGATGAAGTATTATTTACAGTATTTACATTATTCAGACTATTGTCCTCATCTTTGTTACCATTTGTACAATGTTTCGGCTGTTGTATGCTCCAGCCTGCTTCAGGTGCTAACCAACATCTATATCCACTGTCTTTAAGGATACATGGCCCAGTGGATATAGATGTTGGTTAGTTCCTATGACTTGACCCAAAGACTTGTGAGTTCAATACTAGGCAGTGGTGAACAAGTAACTTACAGGATTAGAGGGAGATAACTCATGACTCCAGAAGAGGCTCTAGACAAGGAATGGAGTTCATATACCCCAGTGATTGTAACAGAGAGTTTGGTTCGAAATTCTTAGCACCTGAAGAAGGCCAGATTGTACAACGGCTGAAATGTTGTACAAATGGCAACAAAGATGAGAACAATAGGTTTGAATAATGTAAATACTGTAAAAGTGTGTTAATAAAATATGATCTAAAACTTGATTTACAAACTGATTTCTTACAAAGTATATATATATTCTATTCATACAAATCTATCATAAAACTCTTGTTGGCATTAAATAACCCATTGAGGTTGATATGCCGTAAAACAACCCAAACCATATTTAGAGATTCTTGATAAAATCTAAAGAAGAATCTGCAATGTTATCGATCCTTACCTGACAGTGCTATATACTACAAGGTCTCATTAATTTACAAGTTTTATGCTAACAGTTTCTTCTCTTGCACTTCTCACTTTATGGAACTCTCTTCCATCCCCATGCTTTCTAAACATCTTCAAAAATTTAAATGTGATATCAATCATTATCTACTGTCTTTTTTTTTATTGTTCTCTCTCATTAATAATGTTTTTTTTTTTTAATTCTTTCACACTTCAGTAATCCCTTGTGTCTTAGAGGCTTTACTGCCTTGCTTGGGATGAAATGATAAAAACAAGTTGTTAGAAATTAATTCAGAATTTCTTTTTTATGTGCCATGCCCCTTCAAAATGTGGGCAATCATGGCTCTCTACAACTTCCTATCCTTTGTAGCAATCAATGTTTTTACCTTTTCTATCCCTGCCATCCATTTGCACAAATTTGTTAGGTTCTGTTTTCCTTTCCTTTCTTCTTTTCTGTATGTCCTTTGAGTATCAAATTTTCCAAGTCTTCTTGTGTCATAAAAATTTCAACTGTTTCTTAAGTCCTTATATCTACTATATTTAACTTTTGCTTTTTGTTTATTTCCTTGTTTTCTCTCAATCAAATTCTTCTACATTACCACTGAGCAGAAACCCTTCAGAACAGTCAAATAACTCCGCACACGCATGTGCATACATGTAATACGAAAAGAAATTAACTGCTACCACTTCAGCGAAAATGAACTTTTCATATTTTAAGTGTCGTATAACAAAAAAAAATTATGAAAGCGAATTTCCTCATTACTTTTGTAATTAATCCAAAATAAAGTTTTTTTTATGATTGTACAATTTTCTTTTTGTTTAGTCACACAAAAATTTTATACTAGCAGTATAGCCCAGTGTTGCTTGGGTGTAATGAAAGCTTTAAAACTAATCCATAGTCCTGGAGCTGGTATCGATATCAAATAAGTTTTTTTCGTTGTAAACTGAATTTTGAAGGCTAAATAAGTCTTCCAAGTAAATGGTATCATGGCTGAGACTAAGAACTACAATTACACCTACTTAGAGCCAAACCCAAAACAAAAACTAAAATAAAAGGGCTGAAAAAAATACGGACATACAGGCAGATAAACAGACACACACACAAACATCTTGCCTTTTATATATACATATATATTATCGATTTTCTGTACTATTGTAAGAACTGTAACCTTGAAACTTCTGAATATCGTTTTTTATGTCTTTGTCGATGAGTGTATCAAATTTGATTAAAATCAGACCACTCCTTCTGTAACCCGATTTTTTCGATTATCGATTTTCAATATTTATCGGGTGTACCTTGACACAAAATCTAGCTAAGAACACTCGCAGACACTTATAGTACAACTGTGTAAATTTTCAAGAAAATCGGTTCAGCCATTTCGGAGTCTATAGGTAACACACACACACACACACATACACAGAGACAGTTTCATTTATAAATAAGTTTAGATATGAATTGATTTTCTGTTCTAAGCAAAAATCATTTGCATAACAACTGATTCAGAAAAAGCTTTTATCACACATCTATTATTTACACAAGTGTGTGATAGAACTTTTATCAATTTTGGATTTCAATACAAAGAAATATATGTAAATTGATTTTTTTTTAAAACATACAAACAAAACTACTTACAAAGCAGTTGGTTTATAAAAACTTTTGAATGTTTTGTTTAACAACGTTGTACTCGGAAATAAAACTTCTCAACAATTGAGATGAATGAAATTTCTCATGAACATACATGCTTTTGATGGCAGTGATTTGAAAAGTTACCTAAAGCAATGATTCAAATTTTAATTCTGCTAATTCTTTAAAAATCACTAGCTTAAAAGCCATGCTCTGTGTGGACTAGCTCTTCTAGAGAACTAATTGGGCCACTGGCCCAAAACTGAAGGGACCTCTGATCCAGTTTAAAAAATAGCAGTGATAATTTTGAAGAAACAACTTTGAAATAGACTAAACTATCGCCCGGTTCACACTCCACCCACGTCTATTGAACAGGTGAAGAGGCTCATCCCTTGTTCGCTGTTTAGGATGTGGTTTCCGGCTTTCTCTCTTCCAATCTTCTCACTTTTTTTTTTTTTCAATTGGAGTAGATAGATCTATCTATCGCCCGGTTCACACTCCATCCATGTCTATTGAACAGGTTAAGAGGCTCATCCCTTGTTCCCTGTTTAGGATGTGGTTTCCGGCTTTCTCTCTTCTAATTGTTCACTCTTACGTAGCCCCTGGCACATCAGTGGCATTACCGCCTTGCTCGGGGTGATATGATTAAAAAAAAAAATTCAACATTTTAATCCATGAAACTTCAAAACCACATTTTAACTCTAATTGAGGCTATAAGTCCAATTCTGGCCAAAAGATCGATTTGGTCCGAAATTCCAATTCTTCAAATCACAAACTCTGTGGAACTTTAGTTGAGTTGTGTTCTTCAAATCACAAATTCTTCTGAACTTCAAGACCTCATGTCAACTCTGATTTCTTGGCATTTTAAAGAAATAAAATTGACTTCCAGAATTCAAAGTTTTAGAGATTTGAAAATAAATTTAAAACAAAAATTTGTAAATTCACAAAGGTTTTGTGTTACATTAAACTCAATATAAATTTTAAAATTTCAAAATCTCTAATTTTTTTTTTTTTTTTTTTTTAGTTAAAAATTCGAATTTTTAACTGTTTCTCAATGCTGTTCAAGCACCAGATGAAGGGCAAATTTTTAATTCCAGTATCATTCTGATTCCAAAAAGGTGTATGTCTATGTAGAGCAAGTGTGACACATAGACGAACAGGCAGAATTTGCCATTTATTTATTTAGAAAATTAATAGGATTGGTTAAGCTAGCAGAAAAAATTGAAAATTATAATGCAAAAGTTAACTCCAAAATGAAAATGCCACAAAGCAAAAAATTCTAATGCAATTTTCAAATTAAAATTTTTCCCTAGTAAACTTTTGCACAATGTTTAATACTCCATTAAAGGACCATCAATCAGACGCTGAAATAGAAAATCAGCCTAATGAATATTTCAATTGAAATCAATCACCTGCCAGATCATGTTTTTGATGGTATCATAGCAAACAGATGTATTCCAGCCATCAACTTTCAGCAGCAAAGACTAGATGTCTTAATTGTATGTGAGGAATGAATGAAAGCAAATGTTCTAGTTGATCACTCATCTTGTTACCCCATTTTTTTATTACAGATAAGAACATGTTTGCAATTTTTCTTGGATACAGAAAAATATATAAGCATAATACTGCATCAGCAATGTACACTCAGGTGACTATACACTTTGAGGTAGAGAACAGTATTCAGATCGAAACATAAAATAATTTCTTGTACACTCAATTTAGGGATTCAATGAACATTCCTATATAGTGGAACCTCAGTTCACAAACTCAGTTCATTCCTGAAGGCCATTTGTAATCCAAAATGTTTTTAAACTGAAACTATTTTCTCCATAGGGATCAATATAAAATAGATTAATCTGTTCCTGGACGACCAGATGATTGCTTATTCAAAATTTGGTTCAGGTTAATCTTTCTCTGGTGTTTTTCTTTTTTCTTTCAGTAAAAACCTGTCCAATGTTTGATGCCTGTATAATAGAATTTTTCTAAAATTAGACATGACATTGTCATTGAAAAGTTTACTGCTTTATTCACTATCACTGTATCAGGGTGATATTTTTTCCACAAAACTTTGTACATCACCCCATTGAGCACAAATTTCTTTGATTAAAAAAACTTGGGACGTTCTTCTTTCCTATATTCTACTATTTTTGAGTGTCTTTGATCTTTGTTTGCTAATAACAGTCACTCCATTTGTTACATCAACTGCTTTTATCACAGTATTTACATTATTTGGACTATTCTTGCATTAGTACGACCTTTCGACTGTTGTACGCTCCGGCCTTCTTCAGGTGCTAGGAATTTTAAACCGAACCCTTTATTACAATCACTGGGGTATATGAACTCTATTCCTTGCCTAAAGCCTCTTCTGGTAGTCATGAGTTATCTCCCTCTAACCCTGTAAATTACTTGTTCACCACTGCTGTAGCCTGGTATTGAACTCACAACTCTTTGGGTCAATTCATAGGAACTAACCAATGTCTATATCCACATTGTGACCATAAAAGCAAGAAGAACTGAATTTTTGGGACTGATAAACCTAATGTCCAGTAACTCTTTTTTATCTTTTTTTGATGTTAATGGGTTTCTGTAGTATTTTTTTTTTTTTTACCAAAACTCATATTGCAATTTTTTTGACACTAATTGTTTTCTCTGGCACTCTGTATTACTAGTTCTCATATTGAGTTCATCTTTATGCTTGGTCTGCTTAGGAGATTTTTGAAGCTTAGCATATGTGCTGATTCCTTAATTTTACATAGTTTCCAGTGGCATTCTCTATGTTCAATACCAGACTATATCAGCGGTGAACAAGTAACATATGGTTAGAGGGAGATAACTCATGACTTCCAGAAGAGGCATTCGGCAAAAAACGGAGTTCATATACCACAGTGATTGTAATAAAGGGTTCGGTTTGAAATTCCTAGCACCTGAAGAAGGCTGGAGCGTACAACGGCCGAAACATCGTACAAATGGCAAGGAAGATGAGGACAATAGCCTGGATAATGTAAATACTACCTCATCTCAGAAATATAAACAAATGCTTTTATCACTTACTTATTTTTTAGAATAGTAGATATTGTCAATTTTTATATACTGTACTGCACAGCAAGATCTGACACATGAACACCATTTTCGTGTTTTGCAATAATTTCTTTTTTCATTAGAATTGTTTTTCTCTCAACTTTTGCTTTACCAGTATCACTGTTAGTTTTTTTTTTTAGAGCCATGACTAAGGAATAATGAAGGGAAAAAAAGGCACAGTACAGTGAAATTAGAAAAGAAAAGCCCAGCACAAGACAAAAATTTATACAACATGGCAGTCGACTCAGAAATGATTCTATTTGGGTTAACTCGGTTTAGCAATGTTGTTTGAAATTGAAATTTTGTTTGATAACCGAGGCATTTTCATATTGAATTTTCTGTTTGAAAACTGATTTGTTTGATATGTGAGACATTTGAGGACCGAGGTTGCTCTGTAGCTGTTTCTTATTACTGATCAGTCAGTTAAGTGCCATACGTGAAACATGCTTGGGCGATCATGTCTCGAAAGAGACATGACTGACTGGGCAGAAGATTATCTCGCAGTAGGTTGCCAGCCAAGGCTATAGAACCCAATCTGTCCTGTTATTTAACCCATAACTGGAAGGAAGAGACGGATTAATACCTTTCCCAAGAGTATTTGCACGTAAGTGAATGCAATGAATTACTGATTAGAAAACCCTAATAATTGGTGCTATTTCTCTGTCGCACTCTAATATTTCTGTTAAGGAGATAATTCACCTAATTGATATCACAAGACAACTTTCTGTAATTTCTGAGACAAGGAGGAGTCATTATTTTCACTATTTACATGTGGACTATTGTCCTCAGCTTTGTTGCTGTTATCTCAGTGTTTCATTTGTTGTGCCTTCTAGACTTAATTAAGTGCATGTTGACCCTATATTTCTTGTAGGTTATCTGAATCGACATACAATTGATGAAGGCCGAGGGGCACAATGTCTACAATATTGTAATAACAATGATGATGACAGTAGTTTGCATTTAAATAGTGTAAATGATAAATTTATCTTACTGAAATTGTTTTTTTATTATAACTTGACAACTGGAATCTGTTCTGCTGTCTCTAAAGACTCAGCCTATATCTAAAATCTTTTTCCCCACAGTTAACTGAATAAATTTTGCAGTGACAAGTACCAAGCCAGGTATTATTTTATTACATGCTGTCAATCTGTGTATGCAATACCTTGTAATTTAAATACTGCAGAGCTGAGTAAAACTTTAACCTCGTGTTGAGGTTGAAAATTATTCAACTTTTCAGAAATTTGTGCCATATTCACGTGTGGTACTTGTTTTAAAAAGTGACAATTAGAAACCCATGTGATTGCAGAACTTCAAATTTTGCTACTGTTATCTAGTTTGTCCCATTCATAATTTACCTGGTGCATGTAATTTTACTTGTATTCAAAGTCTTTTTCACCAGATAACTGTTGCAGAAGAAGATATATTGCAAAACTGCAGTGATCATTTCGTTAAATTTTTCAAATTTACTTACTTGCTCTTTGCAAAATGCTTTGCAAATTTTTCAGTGATTTATCAATAACGTATCACTCAATAAATCCTGGGCTTAACTAATAAAACAACAACTTTTAGACAAAATTCAACTTTATTCATCAACATAGTCTTCTTCTAGGTTGATACACTGATTCCAATGCTTCTCTAACAATTTGATGCTTTTTTGTAAAACGATTTGTCTTTGGCCTCAAAATGTGCCTCGGTTTCCGATATCATTTCTTCATTAAGGTCAAATCTCTTTCCCTGGAGCATTCTTTTGAGCTCTGCAAACATTCAGTAGTTGCTGGGGCCAGATCTGGAGAATAGGGTGGATACAGAAACAATTTGAAGTGCAATTCATGTAGTTTTGCCATCACTGATATCAACTGGTGACACGATGTGTTGTCTTGGTGAAAAATCACTTTCTTCTTCATTTGTAGCCATTTTTTGGCAATTTCTTCCTTCAAATGCACTAATAATGCTATATAATATTTGCTATTGATGGTTCTTCCTTTCTCAAAGTAGTTGATGAACAAAATACCTTGCACATCCCAAAATATGGAGGCCAAAACATTGCCTGCTGATGTTTGCATCTTTGGTCGCTTTTGACGGCTTTCACCTGCTGCTGTCCACACAGCTGACTGCTAATTTGACTTCGAAGTGAGTGGTGAATCCATGTTTTATCCATTGTCAAATATCTATGCAAAAACTCTTTTTTGTTGCATTGAAACAGTTGCAAACAATGTTCTAAATCCTCGACGCATTGTTTTTGATCGATTGTGAGCAAATGTGGCACCCACTTTGAACACAGCTTTCTTATTGACAAATGTTCATGCAAAATGGTGAATACACTACCTTCTAATATGTTCAACTCCTCTGCAATCTCACGCAACTTCAATTTACGGTTGTCCAAAATGATTTTGTGGATTTTTTTGGTGCTTTCTGAGACGACTGCCGATTTTGGGTGACTTGAGCATTCAGCATCATTTGTGTCTGTATGACCATGTTTAAAGTCAGCATACCACCTCTTAACCGTTGTTTTTGATGGAGCAGAGTCTTAATAACACTTAGTAAGCCATTGCTTTGCTTGAACAGTATTTTTTCCTATCAAAAAGCAATACTTTATCAACACACAAAATTCAGATTTTTCCATCATTTTGAAAATTTGCAAAAGTAGCTTTACTTAAATAACTGTAATTTGTAAACTGATAATCCAATTGAACCCAAATTTTGTCACATATCGTTTGAAGGTTAGTACTTCATAAAAATCATGGATTTTTTATTAGTGGCACCATCTATATGTCAGGCCCGGGACTTATTGAGTGATGTGTTATTTATCAGAATTACACAAACATAGCTCAAAATATTGAAGAGTAAATTTATTCAATAAAATTGCCATTGGCTTCAACTCCAGTTTCCAGATGACTTTAGAATCCCCTGCATCACTTCTGGATAGTTTCCTTGTTTAAGTTGGTGAGCGTTGCCTTCCGTTCGTCTTTGGTGATATAAGGTGTTTTGTTGGTCTCTTGATCAACTGTGCTCATGCACAATAATCAAGGGGGTTGCAGTCAGAGTAGTTAAGTGGCCAGATGTAAGGGGGATATGGTCACAGAAATTGTGACAGCTATGACTGGGTTCTCTATCTTGTGTGGCATGGTTCAGAGTCCTGTTGTCAGACATAAGATCTTCCAGCAGCTACCCTCTTGGGCCAGAGCAGCACTACCTCCTCAAGGCACCTGAAGTAGGCTTCTGTGTTCAATCTGAGGCCCTCAACAACATTCAGGAATTCTTTTCTTATCAGAATGATCAGAGTGAGCTTTCTGAGTTGCCATACTATTGTAATCACCATTAAACTCATCCAACTCTTTTCAAATCCTCTAAACTGTCCTCAGCTTGACACCCAAACACTCTGAAATGTTTGTATTGGATCTTTCAGTGCATGCTATTTCCAAATTTATGGCAGTGAATTGTGTAATGGTGCTTTTTTTCTCACAGGCAATGCCCAACAGACCCTACTATAATGTGCAACTGACAAAATCAAAAATGTAGAAGTCAAATAACTTACCTTTCAACATGGCACTATTTATTTTGTAAAATTACAAAATTGTGGCATAAAGCCAAAAAGGGGAGGAGGAGAGGTTGGTACGCACTGAACTATCCTATACCTAGCTAAACACTATCATGACCCATTCACTCATTACAATTTGCACAATCACTGCAAGAACCCATCCATCAACTCCCAATCCTTCATACACCACAATGCCACAAACTAACAAGGGGCACCTAAAAAAGTGGGGAAAATAACCCATGACAATAAAAATGTATTTATATACAATATAAAATAAATGTACAATATAATACATGTACAATAGTCAAACCTTTCAACATGGGTGTCTCCTTTTGTCTCCCTTCAGGAAGGTGCCTATTCACGAGTGTGAATATTGTGCTCAATATTTATGGAGCTCAATATACACACTGAAATTATCAGCCAATCAATGCTTATAGAATAGACTTGCCTGTAACAGAATGGAATCTCCCAGGTTATTATTTTTATTTATTTATTTATTTATTTTAATCATATCACAATATTTTAAGACATGATTCCATATTGTTTCTGCCGGCAGTTGAAGAAAATATTTTAACTTTTAGGCCTAGGGATGGGAGAGTCAAATAGACAGTGTGACCTGTACACTAGAATACAGCCAGCCAGCTTAAGAAAGAAAGAGAGAGAGAGAAAGAGACTCACGTAGTATGGAGAAAAATTAAAGACAAATTCCACCAGTCAGTGAAATTTTGGCTAGAAAAACAAAATCAATCCTTCAATTAAGCATGAAAACTTTTAAATTTAAGCAAAAGTTAAAAGAAAAATGGTTTACATTTAACAATATTTTAAGACATGATTCCATATTTAAACCACCTACCAATTTGCCCTGGTGGTTTTTTGGTCAGTTAGATTCAACTTCTACTCTAGTTGATTACTGGCTGAAGACTTTTACGAAAAACAACATGTATGCACGAAATTAAAAATATAAAATAACGACAATTTACTCATCGTATTTTGGATGTGTTGAATTCCTTTTCTTTTTAAGATTGTTACATGGTGAAATTTTGTGTCAAATTCTGTTACGGGGCTACAGTTAATTTAAGTAGGATTCCATGTAAGTATTAATCTTATGGTTCCCTACACATTCATAACTAAAAAAAAAAAAAGACAGTTTGAGACTTCACTAGACTAGTAATGCTCCATCTTCCCGTCTTCTTGATTAAAAGACTACTGCTCTTGTGGGTATGATTTTGCAAGTAAAATTAAAATCAAACTTATTTTCATTATTTGAATTGTTTGAACTCACTGTTTGAAGTCACTGGATATTTTATCCTCTGGGCTATGTTCTTGAGTACTATGGCCCAGTGGATAAAAGCATTGGTTAGATCTAGTGACTTGACCAAAGAGTTGTGCGTTCAATACAAGCAATGTTGAACAAATAACTTAGAGAGTTGAGTTAAAGGGAGATAACGTCTGGAAGTGGCATGGCTTATGGAACGAGAACTATATACCCCAGTGATCAAAATAAAGGGTTTGGTTTGAAATTCCAATCACCTGAAGAAGGGTGGATCGTACTACAGCCGAAACGTTGTGAATATGGCAATAAAGATAAAGACAACAGATCAAACAATGTAAATACTACCTCATCTCAGAAGTATAGACAAACACATTTATTTTGTTCTTCCATTTGAAACGACTCTTTTCTCAAAACAAAATACAGAACTTTTGGTTCTGACCTCTTAGCAATCCCTCTCTACCAAACATTTCCATAATTGATTAGTCAGTACATAATACAAATACTTATTGATGATAAATCTGTAACGTATGCATTTTATTAGAAATGTTCTCCAAGAGAAACATGTCAGCACAATGATATCTCCAGCTTTCAGTTGATGTTCAATACCTGACAGGAAATGTTACTGTGACATTTTTAGTTTTATTATTATTTTTTATTTTTTTAGTGCATGTATTTACAAGTGCACTTGAAAAATCCTTAGAGATTAATGTTCTTTTGGTACAAGGGAAATTGTAAATCCTCCTCCTTAAACATCTTTTAGAAAAGTTCTCTCTAAATTTCTCTGAGATCCATTTGTTCCAGGGCTGAAAAAAATTTTATGCAATACATTGAAAGGTTATCCCTGGCCCTATCTGCCACCAATGTACGAAACAAGTATTTCTACATTTTCATTCAGTGTCACATTCTGGAAACAAATATCATCAGTCACATGACTAAGTGTGGCCATAAGGTCCCTGTACAGCTGAGTATCTATCTCCCTTTATATGTCTAATTGTGTGCCAATGTCCTGTAAATGATCTTTCAATTCAATTTATTGTTGTCAGCCTATTTTTTTTTCTGTCTACCTCTTCTTTTTTACTAAGGTGGCACCTTGTAGCTTGGCTCTTGTCATGTAGCCATACTATTTCAACTTCTTGACTGTCAATATAAAGTCTTCTAACAGGCCTGTTTCCTGTTTGATGGTGTTCATTTGTGATGGAGTGTGCATAGTGGACTCCTAGGATGGTTCTGTGGCATTCCACTTCTTGAAGTCTTCACTGTAATTCTGCTTTTAATGTTCACTCGTATACAAAAAGATTCAAAAGGCCAGCACACACAACAGGCTGATCTTTGATTTAAGGCACATGTTCTTTCTTGCTTTTCCAAATGGTTCTTAGTTTTACAACAGCTGGTATTGTCTCTCTTGCTCTTGAAATAATTTCCATTTTGGATCCCTCTTCACCAATAATAGCAGAGTTCCAATTCCATTTTGGTTTCTTATATGCACTTACAGGCAAATACCCTTGAGAAAGGTATGACTCTACTTATTCTTCTCCAGCTATGGGTTAATTAGTAAGACTTGTATTACTAAATGATCCCCTCTTCCCCCACCAAAATATTTTTACAATTTAAAAATATTTTCTGGCTTTAAGTAGTCTGAAAAAAATTTGATAAGCTCAGATTCATTGATTTTACATTCAGTTGATGGAAAACTATATACACGCAGATTCTGGAGTTGGGTTGTCGAATATAACATCAATCAGCTAAGTGACAAATTTTATATTTGTATTAATTCTCTCTCTCTCTCTATCTATCTATCTATCTATATATATATATATATATATATACACACACACAACAAGAGAAAACCTTTCATACCAAAATGTTTTGTTTTTTGACAAATTTTATCATGGTAATTAAATATTAAACATAGAAATACAAGTGGGCCCATAAAAAATGGCATATAAAATGACAGCAACATATCTGTTGATATACCTACTATTGAATACTTTACATTAAGGCATAAAAACAATAATACTAACTCTAGTGTGACAGGAGGGAAATATATATACATACACACACACACACACACACACACAATGGTATTTATTATAAGAGAGAGGATATATATATATATATATATATATTCTTCACTACTGGATGACGTAATTTTTGCCAGAAAATTAAATAATACAGTACTGTTGAAGAGCAAACATGCAAGAGCTTTCATAACCGGTAGTCAAGAGAATGAACTGAATCAACACTGCCTTGCTATTGTCTCTCTCCATGAGTGTGACAGGATGGAAATAAAATATATATACACACACACACACACAATGGCCTTTATTATAATGGAGAGGATTATTTAGGAACTTATATATATGACAAAAAGAAAAGCTTTTTTTTACCGGCACATTTCAGCCTCTGATGGACCTTATAAATGTAAGGATTTTATTTTGTAACAAGTATTCATAAACAGAAGTAAAAATGCTGTCAGATTTTGAAAATCTTTAAATTTAATAACATTCGCAAATATTCTTTAGGCTAGCTAAGGAAAAGTTTTCCTCTTTGCTTATAGTATTTTCTTACAGATATATTTTTATATATATCTGATTTTTTACACACATACATATAAGAGAGAGAAAAATAAAGTCATTATGAAAACTTAAGATCTCCATTCTTTAGGGAAGAGGAAATTCCTGAATTTATTTCAAATGAAATATAAAATATTTAGATGTGGAATTTTTTTTTCAGCACAATGTCTGAAGCAAGTATTATTGAATAATTCTTGGTCCAACAAACCAAGGAATGACCTTGAATCATGAAATGTACATATTGTTCAACATGTCTGATCATTTAAAATGCTTGGTATATCACTTCCCAAGTTTCCTTGTTTTTCTCTCAAAATGGTGTGCAATCATTGCTGCAATCATGTTTAAATCACTCAGAAAGTTCCTCCTCATCAAACACCTTTTAAAATTTGGAAACAGGTGTGGAATTAGTAAATCACAACGAACTGTACTCAACTTTGGTGGAGGTTTATATAACAGCCTGGGAGATTCCATTCTACTATCCAGGCAAATCTATTCTGTAGGCTCTGATTGATTGGTTGATGATTCCAGTGTGGATATTGTGCTCAATAAATATCAGCACTATATCCACCCTATGACTACTCCACATAGGGACATGTATTGAGTTACAACCCTGTTTATTTTTGTCTGCCAACTGGACGCTAGTTGGAAATATCCTTGTGAAGGTGAGTTTTGCACTCTTAATTTTTCAACAGGAAATAGATGAATCAAGATTTGATGAGTCAGGTCGATAGTCGATGCATTGAAATCCAAAATCCTTAAAAATTGTCAGTCATCTTGCCTGTATTATCTTGCAAAAAAAAAACAAAAAGAAAAAATAACAACACTTTTCAGCAATTTCCCTTTCATCACTGCTTTTAATCAGTATAGCAAGTTAGAGGTATTCTGCATTGTTTGGCTCTTTTGAAAATCTTCAGTTATCAAAATACTTTTCTTATGTATAAGAAAAATAAAAAATGAAGCCATGACCTTTCCTGCTGACTTTTGGATCATGAATTTCTTCAGCCAGGGTGACACTGAAAACTAAAACTGCATAGATTGTTGTTTGGTCTGCAGATCATAATTTTATAACCATATTTCAATAAATGACATTCTTAACCATTATGACTAGACTGCTGAAAATGCTGCAAAATCCCTTAGTGGTGGCCTCTCAAAATAGTTTCTGGTCGGCATTCAAACATTTCAACATACACTTGGCTGGCAACTTCGATACATCAGGGTCCTCATGAATTATAAACCAAGCACATTCTCTGGACATCTCTAGTGTCTTGGCATTTTTGGTAGAGGTTTGTTGATCAATCAAAATTAGGTCAGGAACATGATCAATAATTTCAGGGGTAGCCTCAGAAACCATGCTGTATCTTGAATCTCAAAGTTTCTATTCTGGAAATTGGCATTTGATGAATATACACCCCCCCCCCCCCCCAATGTTTGCATCAGACTCTTATGGATTTTCTTTGGAGATCTCTTCTGCAGGAAAAGGAATTTTATAATGGCTTTAAGTTTATACTTAAAAATTACATACTTTCCCTGAGCCTGGTCAGTACTTAGATGGGTGGCCGCTTGGGAAAACCAGGTGCTGTAAGCGTTTAGTGACGGATGTGCGTTGTGGTGCAGTGGATATCGGCTCAGAAAGCGAAATTGGTGAGCCAAGTTCGTATTCCAGTTGAATACCCTGCATTCACTTAAGCACTGATACCCTTGGGAAAGGTATTAATCCATCCCTTCCCTCCAGTTATGGGCTAAATAACAGGGTAGAACTTGGGGACCTGCCCTTAAAAGACAAATCCCAATGAATCTTGATACTCGAAAAGGAAAAAAGTATTACTAGACACAAAAACTTATAAAAACAACAATAAATTGTTGAAAGAAAAAGGTATTACCAGCAATAAATAAATAAAATTTCGTTGGCATTAAATGACCCACCGAGGTTGATATGCCATAAAAAACAAAACAACCAACCAACATACTTTCCTTTGAAAGTGATTCAGTTAATGATCTAAAACTGAAATATAAATGCAAGGTTTCTGCAAATTGACACTTTTTTTTTTAAAAATCATATCACCCCGAGCAAGGCAGTAATGCCACTGATGTGCCGGGGGCTACGTAAGAGTGAAAAGATTAGAAGAGAGAAAGCTGGAAACCACATCCTAAACAGGGAACAAGGGATGAGCCTCTTAACCTGTTCAATAGATGTGGGTGGAGTATGAACCGGGCGATAGATCGATCTAACACTCCTTCCTATTCAGTCAGTTAAATGCCATATGTAATACACAATTGAACAATCAAATCTCTTTCAATCCATGATTGACTAGGCAGAAGATTTTCCTGCAGTAGTTTGCCATTTCTTTCTGTGGTAAACTGACTGCCAACCAAGGCTATAGAACCAATTCTGTTCTGCTATTCAACCCATAGCTGGAGGGAGAAGAGTTGGATTAATACTTTTTCCAATGAATTTAAGATTTTGAGAAAAGTTGGTTGGGTTGAAAACATTTTAGAATCCATTTGTGTGTGATATATAGGATTAGTACAAATAAAATTTGTCACTTACCTACAGCAGGGTGCCTCACAAAACATCAGGAAATTTTAGATTTACTACACGATGAAAAAAATTACATACTGTTACAATATTATAGAGTCGGACAAACTCCCAGTTTTGTTAAGTTGTAACAAAAGAAAAAAAAATGATTAACCAAAACACAGAGCCGACAAGTCACAGACAAATATTTAATTTATGATAACACAAAATAAAAATATTTACAAAATATACAACTTTTGCATTCCAAACAAGAAACATAGAGTTTACTGCTGGCAGGTGAAGTGTTATGAAGGGGGAAGGAAGGTGTCAAGTATCTTTACCCAGATAACCTAGCAAAGTAGTTTAAGTGCTATACTTGTTGGAAATCCTCAAATGTGTATATAAAGAATAATTTTTTGTTTGGTCAATGAAAGGGTGAAAAAAATTCTATTTACCCATTTAGTTCCATGAGGTTCTCTTTCAGGTTTTAGTTGGTCAGCAACTTTTAGTAGAGATACTTTCGGCTGGATATACACATCCTGAATCGGGCGGAGTTGATAATGTCAGCAAATCCTTTTAACAACTAACTACTCTCTTCCCATAATCTATTTTTATAGGGGCTAACACCCAATTTGCATATTTCCCAAATCATTTTGAATTCTCAAGATTTTACTGGAATATTCTAGAATCTTTCAAATGTCCTATTTCTAATTTCCCTATTTTTACGACTACTTCATGAATTAAAACTTTTTGTAATAACAAGTAGGACTCAATAGAATTCCTTACTATAACTTTTAGACATTATTAATATTATTTTTTATATATAAATGTATCCTCATAACAATATAAAAAAAGATTAAAATTATTAGTTTGAACACCACATTTAACATTTGTGTTTTTGTTCTGTTTTAAGCTACTAAATTTTTATCCTTTGTTTTTGTTTCAAATAACTGTAACAAAAATTCCACTAATTAAATAAAATGTACCAAATTACCTGTTTCTTTTTTTTTTTTTTTTTTGTGGGACATCTTGTATATATAAATATATATCTGGTCTAGAGTTCATCCTATTTAGAGATTCTTGATAAAATCTGAAGAATTGGCAATATTATTAGTCCTGATCCGATATCTCAGCTTCAATCACTTTCTTACTGCCGTAATGTAGCTCCCTATTTCTTTTCTATAAATATTTTCATGGTAATTGTTCTGATGAACTTTCCGCCAGGTTACTGTAACTTTATGAACTTAAGTGTAGTACTAAATTGGCAGCTACATCTAATCATTTTACAGTTGAAATGACAAGATGAAACTAAGTTCTATGCTAACAGTTTCCTCTATCATATTTCTCGCTTGTGGAACTCTCTTCTGGCTTCTTGGTTCCCAATCAATCAAAGATTTAAATGCAATACAGGCAACCCTCAGTTAATGCACATTCAATTAGTGAACTAAAATGTTTATACCAAAATTTGATTAGTGCATTAAAACATTCTTCAATTTAACCATAGTAGTTGAAAATAGATTTTTTTATCGTTACCGATGTGCACATTAGCTGCACTAATCAAGGAATTCCTTCATCAAACATTATTGTTCGTCTTCTTAATTCATGTTCTTTTGTTGTTCTTTCTTCTTAATAGTGTTTTTTTTTCTTTTTTTTCTTTTTTTCTCATATTCTCAACACTCAGTAACTCCTTGCATGGGGTGAAATTATTAAAAAAAAACAAAAAACAAACAGTTATTTAAATTTATGGTTGGTTTGTAAATTTATATTTGTTTTTCTGGTGATACCAGTTTGTTGGCAAAACTTGTCAAAATAGAAATTTTAAAAATTTTCTAGTATACTTTTCCATTGAATTCTCACTCAACTTTATCCACACACATACACATTTCATTTAAAATTAAGTTGAAATTTTTGCTTTGAAGTCATTTGCAAAGTCGTAAGGATGTTCTAAAATTGTGACATTAGAAAAAAAAAATTTGTCAGTTTTTAATGTCAGTCTTACTCCTTTCTCCTACCCACTTCCCACAAAAAAAGGTGGGGGGGGGCACGGAGGTTTGGAAGATAAGAGTGAAAGATTGCATTTGGAGCTGTTGTTAACCGTGAGCAAGCAAGTTAAATTTCGTGCTAGTACGAATAAACATAATTGTTCTATCCTTACGTAAATGTTTTTCTGAAGTTTCAACTGACAAATGATGGTTTCGTATTCTCTAGTATGTGAGAATATGACCACTTGATTGTATTGTATTGATTTCACATCCAGTTAAGTATAAATGTTTGTATGTTAAAGTAGATTGTTTTAGCTTCCTTTAAAAAAAATGTAGTGGTTTATCGCAAATAGATAAAAAGTTATGGAAGAGATAAAAAATAGATACAAGTCAAAAAAATTTAAACATGACTTTCTTGTTTTTTTTATTTTGTGGTGGAAAGTACCTTCTAATTTCAAACACCTAAATTGCTTTGTGGTGGAAAGTACCTTCTAATTTCAAACACCTAAATTGCTTTACTTTGTGATTGTTTCTTTACTTTGCCTTACTTTGTTTTTTTTACTTTCCTTGTATTATTTTGCTATTCTTATTTTGTCAATTTCCACTTAAAAATACCTGCTTATCCAAAAAAAAAAAAAAAGAATAAAGTACAACTTTTGGCATTTGCTTAAAATCACTATGCATCATCCAATTGGATCCATCTATGAAAAGGGGTCATCATTATCTTATAGAAAAACAAAGAAAAAACATTGTTGGACTGAAAGGTATTTGTCAATGACTGTAAAACATCTGCTGCTGAATAGAAAAGATTTTAACTTGTAAGGAAATGAATTTTATTTTTTTTTTTTTTTACAGAATGTCAAATTCGAAGAATGGGCTACCAGGCTCGAAACAGTGATTTATCTGCACCACGCATAACATTACATTGTGACACGCATGCAGTTAAGAGGTAAGTAGTTTTGAATTTTTAGAGGTGGTGGACTGTCAGACATATTAGATACAAGAATGCTCTGCATATTTTGTGCCCAGTGTATTTTGGTGATTAATTTAGCTGATCTAATTCAGCTTTTTATAGTTTTTGTTTGTTTTATATATATATATATATATATATATAACAAAAGAAAATGGTTGAATTCCCTTCATTTTAACATCTCGTGACTTTGCTCTACACATGAAGGAATTCTAAAACAAATATTCTGTTAATCTTTTTAAATGATTTGTGAGCATTTTTATAGTTGCCAACACTGTTTGTTTATAGATACGTAATTTAGAATAAAGCTCATTTCATCTTTTTGCCTTGATAAAGTCCATCGCAGGATGAAATGTGTAGGCGATTTAAATACAGTTTTCCTCTTGTCTTTATTTTATTTAACCATCCTGTCCTTAATTTCAGATCATAACTGAGTATATTTTTATACACACACACACACACACACACACACATATATATATATATATATATATTATGGAATTTAACAGAAATTTTGCTCTCCTCCTGCCTAATCTTTTACTTTCTTATGTATCCCCCTGTGCATCAGTGGCAGTAGTGCCTTGCTTGGGATGAAACGATTAAAAAGAAAAAATTAGCACATAAGTGAATGTAATGAACCCAGCTTTCTAATTATTCTATCAGAGAAACAATCCTTTACTCTACCATTCCTCCTAATAATCATATATGATTATAAGAAAGAAAGAAGAGATGGATTCATACCTTTTTCCTTGGGTATTAGAACATAAGTCAATGTAATGAGCTCAGCTTGCTGATTCCTCAGTCTGAGACACAATCTTTTACTCTACCATTCCTTCTAATAAGCAGACATAATCTATCTAAACTTATTTATAAATGGAACTTTGTCTGTGTGTGTGTGTGTGTGTGTGTGTGTGTGTGTGTGTGTCTGTTACCTATAAATTCGGAAATGGCTGAACCAACATAGTTGTACTATAAGTGTCTGCGAATGTTCTTAGCTAGGTTTTGTGTCGAGGTACCCCCGATAAAAATCGATAATCGAACAAATCCAGTTATAGAAGGAGTGGTCCGATTTTAATCAAATTTGATACACTCAAACAAAGACATAAAAAACGATATTCAGAAGTTTCAAGGTTGCAGTTCTTACAATAGTACAGAAAATCGATAATATATATATATATATAAAAGGCAAGATGTTTGTGTGTGTGTCTGTTTATCTGCCTATATGTCTGTATTTTTTTCAGCCCTTTTATTTTAGTTTTTGTTTTGGGTTTGGCTCTAAGTAGGTATAAAAGTAGTTCTTAGTCTCAGCCATGATACCATTTACTCAAAGAACTTATTTAACCTTCAAAATTCAGTGTACGACAAAAAACACTTATTTGATATCGCTACCAGGAAATCAAAATTTGACTTACATCCATTCATTTTTCTTTCAGTCTCTCTCTCTCTCTCTCTCTATATATATATATATATATATATATATTAGGTGCGATTGATAAATTTTATTATTTCAAATATTCTTTAGACTGAGTCTGAGCTCCAGGACCATGGATTAGTTTTAAAGCTTTCATTATACCCAAGCAACACCGGGCTATACTGCTAGTAAGTAAATGTAATGAACTCAGCTTACTGATTCCTCAGTCTGAGCCACAATCTGTTACTCTACCATTCCTTGTAATAAGCATACATATGACTAAGAAAGAAGAGATGGATTCATAGCATTCTCAAGGGTATTAGTATATAAGTGAATGTTTCACCCTATTTCCAGGTGACTGGTATTAATTTTTTATTTATTTTAAAAATGAGAAGAGATTTCTTTAAAATGGAAAATTACACTTACTTTTCTTGGGAAATGTAAACGAATTGATTGAATTTGTGTAGCTGGACAGAATAGACATAATATTGTAATCCTGTTTTGATAAATTATTTGGCCCCAGGTCAAATTTGACTGAAAATTTCTTGTCTCCAGCTACCTGAGCTTTTGGTACGTCAGATAAGCAGTAAGATAGAGAAAGAGCTCTCACCTCAGCAGTGAAAGAATGAAGACTCAGTGGAAATAGATAATTGATATTATTTCCATTTCAAGCTGTTAAGACTTATACAGGGAAGGAAATCGAATTCTCTATTTTGCCACCATGGTTTTGTGCCTTTTCAATAAAACCAAGGAGGAAAACGAAATTAGCAGAATTAGACCCATGATTTGAAGAAGATTGTTGATCTGGAATTGTTCTATTAGAGTTGACTGAGCAAGCTACCACCCCTGAGAACTTTGTTACTGTAATGTGATACTGAAATACCAGCCAATTGATTGTGCCCCACCTAACTTTGACTTGTTGATAATTGTCTATATAACTGATAGATAAATATATATATATAAATCTACACCCGTGATATTGCAGTATTGTAATGATTATATTCTGCTCACCAGCTGCCAGGGACCGGGCATTGCAGTATATGTAGTTTTAACTATATACTGTCCCCTCACATGTCCGGACTAACTGAGCAAGATGATAACAGGTAATCCTACTATGACCGGTCCTAGATCAAGCAAACTTGTGGGTAGATTGTTTGAGGTTCAGGAAGGATTGGTCCGGGTAGGCCTGGGGTCAGTCAGTTAAGTGCCATACGTGATACATGCTTTGGGTGATCATGTCTGGAAAGAGACATGACTAACTGGGCAGAAGATTATCCCGCAGTAGGTTCCCATTGCTTTCTGCTGTAGACTGGGTGCCGACCAAGGCTAGAGAATCCAATCTGTCCTGTTATTTAACCCATAACCGGAAGGAATAGACAGATTAATACCTTTCCTAAGGGTATTTGCACGTAAGTGAATGCAATGAATTCAGCTGAAATTCAAAAATGAATTTTGCTTTCTGATTCCTCAATCTGAGCCACAATACTTCACTCTACCGATCCATCAAATAAGCAGACTGTTCTGAGGACTCGAAAAGTTATGCCAGGATTCATCATCAGCAGTCACAATCTGAACAACATTAGATATGCGGTGCTGATAGCTGACATGGAAAGAAATTTACAAGACCCCCTAAAGAAGATAGATAAAGTAAGTTGAAAGAATGGACTACAAATAAACTACAAGAAAACCGAATGTATGCTCATCAGCAAACAGTCAGTTAAGTGCCATACGTGATACATGCTTTGGGTGATCATGTCTCAAAAGAGACATGACTGACTAGGTAGAAGTTTATCCCGCAGTAGGTTCCCATTGCTTTCTGCGGTAGACTGGTTGCCAGCCAAGGCTATAGAACCCAATCTGTCCTGTTATTTAACCCATAGCTGGAGGGAAGAGACAAATTAATACCTTTCCCAAAGGTATTTGCGCGTATATGATTGCAACGAATTCAACTGAAATTCGAACTCAGCTCTCATCAGCAAACAGAGGAGCCCAAAATGACAATTACAGATTGAGGATATTAAAATCAAGCGTGTACAAAAATTTAAGTATTTGGGAATTGTTCTAACAGAAGATGGAAAGTGCAACTCTGAGATCCAAAGGTAAATTGGCATGGTGAAGGACACATTCCAGATGCTGAGGAGGGTATTAAAAGAAAAATTTGTTAGAAACAAATAAGAGAGCACTGAATTGCTATGTGATGTCTCTTCTTCAATATGGCAGTGAAAGCAGGACAAGATCATCAAAGATGAAGGAAAAACTTGAAGCAACTGAAATGTGGTTCTACAGAAGGATGCTGTGGTTATCATGAATTGAGCATGTGAGCAATGATGAGGTTTTGGAAAGGATAGAAACAAAAAGGAAATTAGTACTGAGCATCAGGAAAAGACATCTAAAGTTCCTGAGACATGTGATGAGGAAGAAAGGCTTGGAGAATTTGATACTCATGGGTCAGGTAGAGGGAAAGAGAGATCGGGGGAAAGCAGCAGATGACATTTGATGGGGCCGAGCAGGTGGATCACAGAGCAGGGTTTGGGTGTGGTAACAGGAAAAAGTGTGCTAAGAGCCACCAACAATAGAGAGACGTGGAATGCCATAATCGCCCACGTCCTGAAGGGACATGGCAAATAGAAGAAGAATAAAAAGAAAGAAAGGACAGATGGATTCATGCCTTTCCCAAGGATATCAGCACATAAGTAAATATAATGAACTCAGCTTATTGATTTCTCCATCTGAGCAACATTCCTTCACCCTATCATACCTCAAAATAAGCATACGTAATAAAAAGAAAGAAAAAAGAGATGTTTTCATGCCTTTCCCAATGGTATTAGCACCTAGGTGAATGTAATGAACTCAGCTTTCTAATTCCTCAATCTGAGACACAATCCTTTACTCAGCCATTCCTCTAATAAGCTTATATAATAATAAGAAATTAGAGCCACCAACAATAGAGAGACGTGGAATGCCATGATCGCTCACGTCCTGAAGGGACATGGCAAATAGAAGAAGAATAAAAAGAAATAAAAAACTGATGGATTCATGCCTTTCCCAATGGTATTAGCACCTAGGTGAATGTAATGAACTCAGCTTTCTAATTCCTCAATCTGAGACACAATCCTTTACTCAGCCATTCCTCTAATAAGCTTACATAATAATAAGAAATTAGAGCCACCTGCGGTAGAGATGTAGAATGCCATGATCGCTCACGTCCTGAAGTGACATGGCAAATAGAAGAAGAATAAAAAGAAATAAAAAACTGATGGATTCATGCCTTTCCCAATGGTATTAGCACCTAGGTGAATGTAATGAACTCAGCTTTCTAATTCCTCAATCTGAGACACAATCCTTTACTCAGCCATTCCTCTAATAAGCTTACATAATAATAAGAAATTAGAGCCACCTGCGGTAGAGATGTAGAATGCCATGATCGCTCACGTCCTGAAGTGACATGGCAAATAGAAGAAGAATAAAAAGAAATAAAAAACTGATGGATTCATGCCTTTCCCAATGGTATTAGCACCTAGGTGAATGTAATGAACTCAGCTTTCTAATTCCTCAATCTGAGACACAATCCTTTACTCAGCCATTCCTCTAATAAGCTTACATAATAATAAGAAATTAGAGCCACCTGCGGTAGAGATGTAGAATGCCATGATCGCTCACGTCCTGAAGTGACATGGCAAATAGAAGAAGAATAAAAAGAAATAAAAAACTGATGGATTCATGCCTTTCCCAATGGTATTAGCACCTAGGTGAATGTAATGAACTCAGCTTTCTAATTCCTCAATCTGAGACACAATCCTTTACTCAGCCATTCCTCTAATAAGCTTACATAATAATAAGAAATTAGAGCCACCTGCGGTAGAGATGTAGAATGCCATGATCGCTCACGTCCTGAAGTGACATGGCAAATAGAAGAAGAATAAAAAGAAATAAAAAACTGATGGATTCATGCCTTTCCCAATGGTATTAGCACCTAGGTGAATGTAATGAACTCAGCTTTCTAATTCCTCAATCTGAGACACAATCCTTTACTCAGCCATTCCTCTAATAAGCTTACATAATAATAAGAAATTAGAGCCACCTGTGGTAGAGATGTGGAATGCCTTTCCCAATGGTATTAGCACATAAATGAATGTAATGAACCCAGCTTTCTGATTCTTCTATCAGACACAATCCTTTACTCTACCATTCCTCCTAATATGCATGCATAATAATATGAAAGAAAGAAGAGATGGATTCATACTTTCCCAAGAATATTAGCTCATAAGTGAAAGTAATGAATACAGGTTGCTGATTCCTCAGTCTGAGCAAAATCTTTTACACTACCATTTCTGCTAATAAGCATACCTAATAATAAGAAAGAAAAAAGAGATGGATTCATACCTTTTCTCAGGTGATTAGCACATAAGTGAATGTAATAAACTCAGCTTTCTGATTCCTCAATCTGGGCCACACTTTTATTCTAGTATTCTTTCTCATAAGCATACATAATAATAATAATAATAAAGAAAAAAGAGATGGGGTCCGAGTTTCCCAAGGGTATTAGCATATAAGCAAAAGTAATGAACTAAGCTTTTTGATTGACCAATCTGAGCCACAAATTTTTGCTCTACCATTCCTACTAATCAGCATACATAATAAGAAAACAAGAGATGGATTCATATTTTACTACAGGTATTAGCATATAAGCGAATGTATTGAACTCAGCTTTCTGATTCCTCAATCTGAGCCACAATCCTTTACTTGGACCATTTCTCCTAATAAACATACATAATAAGAAGAAAGATAGAAGTGATGGATTTGTACTTCTCTCAAGAGTATCTAAACTTATTTATAATTGGAACTTTGTCTGTGTGTGTGTATGTGTTTGTCTGTTACCTATAGACTCTGAAACAGCTGAACCGATTTTCTTGAAAATTTACACAGTTGTACTATAAGCGTCTGCGAGTGTTCTTAGCTAGGTTTTGTGTCGAGGTACCCGCAATAAATATTGAAAATCAATAATCGAAAAAATCGGGTTATAGAAGGAGTGGTCCGATTTTAATCAAATTTGATACTCATAGACAAAGACATAAGAAACAATATTCAAGTTTCAAAGTTGCAGTTTTTACAATAGTGCAGAAAATTGATAATATATATATATATATATATATATATATATATATATATAAAAGGCAAGATGTTTGTGTGTGTGTGTCTGTTTATCTCCCAGTATGTCTGTATTTTTTCAGCCCTTTTATTTTAGTTTTTGCTTTGGATTTGGCTCTAAGTAGGTATTAATGTAGTTCTTAGTCTCAGCCATGATATCATATACTCAGAGAACTTATTTAGCCTTCAAAATTCAGTGTACAATGAAAAACACTTATTTGATATCGATACCAGGAAATCAAAATTTGACTTACATTCATTCATTTTTCTTTCAGTCTACAGTTTCAGTTTAACTGGAAACAACTATTGCTTTTTAGTCTTTCGTGCCAACATCCAAAGAGTCTGAGCTCCAGAATCATGGATTAGTTTTAAAGCTTTCATTACACCCAAGCAACGCCAGGCTATACTGCTAGTTAGCACATAAATTAGTGTAATGAACACAGCTTTCTGATTCCTCAATCTGAGCCACAATTGTTTACTCTGCCATTCCTGCTAAGAATCAAACATAATAATGAGAAAGAAAGAAGAGATGGATTCACACTTTTCCCCAGGCTACTAGCATATAAGTGAATGCAATGAACTCACCTGTCCAATTCCTTAATCCATGCCACTGTCACATTTGTAACTCAGACCGTTCGTCTTCAAGGACTAATTAATTCAGACACTGTTTTTATGTTTGTTTACCTTTTACTTCTCGTCTCACTGAGGCATCTTTCATGTTACTGTTTTTTATTCTATTTTATTTTGTTTTTCCCTTCTATTTCATTATTGTGCTTTCTAGCATAGACTATGCTTCCTTTTTTTTTAATTTCCTGTCCTTTATCATGCCTTACCGTGTTTTACCCACTCTCGGCAACGTGATAAGGCCACGTGAGCGAGACTGTCCTTTGGCGGGATCTTCAGATTTCTCCATGTTGGTCCTTTATCCACATGCACTGTTTCACCTCTCCGCCGTTTCATTGAACTTTGGTATGTTATTTCATTCTTCTTTAATCCTTTCATCTCCTCTGTATTTAAAAACGCTTTTACCGCTATATCAGGCCTCCTGGTAGGAGTGGTCGCTTTCCTTTCCTTCTTTGTTCTCGCTTGCTCCCTTCCCTGTTTCTAGCCTTTTTTTTTTCTCTCTTTTATTTCTGTCTTCTTCATCGCAGTGGACTCATCTTTGTTTTGTTCATTTTTCTTTCAGATTTTTTACCTAATTCAAGGAATAAAATCTTTCGTTTTTCTATGAAATTTGTCTATGTGTTCTTACAAATTTGAGTTAAACTGGCTGTCCAAGCAGGATGCTTTTCGACATTTTGTCCAGGGCAGCACAGCCACAATCCTTTACTTTACTGTACTTCCTATAAATATAATGTAATTGCACTTTATTTTTAAATGATAAAGTTGACAAATAAAAATGGAAATTATTTATGACTCAACAATTTTCTGTCATTAGTGTAAATTAAAAGCATTTAATTGTAATTAGATATTAAAAAAATGTCTTTTGACTAGTGTTAGGGTTGTTAATTGATGTTGACAGGGATTAAATCAATTTTCCATTCGTGCTTTGAAAGTCATTTGCATTTGTCTAATGATGCTAATCACTTTGTTGTTTTGCTTTCACATAAATTAATATAAAAGTTCTATAGTACATATGATTCACCAAACATCATGAAAATGTTTTATTTTTTTTTAAATATATTGACATCAGCAATGAAAAGTGGTTACTTGACAACAATGTGAAATACAAGTGATCATGATGCAAGCAAGTGCTGTTTTCAATTTGTCTCTTTAGGTGCAATGCTTGTTCAAATCCTTTGTTTGGTTCTTCTGAAGAATCTGAGGAGAGAAAAAAATTCCGATGCCCTCATACACTCCTGATCAAAAGTTTAAGACCACTTAAAAATCTTTAAAAATAATTTTTTTTTACAGATAGATTTTAAACTCCTACCACTTAAGGTTACCAATACTACAATCTAAAAGGTTATAGAAACAAAAAGCTACATTCGAAACATTTTATTTAGAAATTTACATCAATCTTTTTTTGCATGTTTAATGCAAGCTAAAAGAAAAAACAAAATAAATATTTTAGGTAATCCAATATTCTATAATCTTTTTCTGACTTTTTTGGGACAAGAGATCGAAGAGTCAAGTTTGAATTCCAGTTGAATCCATTGCATGCACTTATGTGCAAATACCCTTGGGAAAGGTATTAATTTATTTCTTTTCTCCAGCTGTGGGTCAAATAACAGGACAGATTGGGTTCTATAGCCTTGGTTGGCAACCAGTCTACCACAAAAAGTAATGGCAACCTACTACTTTCAAGACATGATTGCACAAGCGTGTATCACATATGACACTTAACTGACTGGATGTTAAGGATCAAATTCTTTAAGTAAGATTTTAATTTTGATCAGTGAAAAATCAATTTTTTTCTCAGAAAAAATAATTTAATTATTTTAATTTTATTTCCTTATAAATTTTGTGTCTTCAAGGTTTTACACAAGAACAAGCTGAAGGAATTACTGAAGCTTTGGTTGAAATTGTGAACAACACATTGGAACAGCAGTCAAAAAGCATGGTCACCAAATATCAACAGGTAAATTAATATCTACAAATGTCACATGAGTTTTCAATAAAGTTTGGTTGTCCTTTTTCACTTTATTACTATGAGCCAAATAAACATACAAAAATAAAACCTTTTCAACTCTGACCTCATTTGCAAGATTTTTATTTCAGCATCTGTTGAACAAATTACAATTTGCAGTTATCTTCTCAAAGAAACTTGTCTTCTGCTAAATTCTAAAGTACATTCATACCTTAGTATTGTGGACCTCTTTAATGGATATCGGAGGCAACAGCTAAAATCTGGACCAGCTGACTCCGTTTGTAAGTCCTGCATGCTACAGATGGAGTTGTGGCTACACTGGATACAAGCTGCTGTTTTGCGAGCTGACTGCTACTTGGCTGCCCACACGTGTAATTTAATGCTCCATGTGTTTTCCCCTTTTTTATATACCAGTTTGTTTAAGTAGTTTTATATTTGTCATTTTTTATAACCATGTTTTTTGTAGAAATAGTTGAAAAGGGTGAAATTTTAACAGTAACACAAAAGCTTGAGTTGACTTGGTACCTATAGACAATTGGCATTATTAGATCAATGTTCCCTAACTATTTATCCATTAAAACAAGTTATCAGTGTATTTATATTGTCATCATAAGAATAATTATCTATCCTGGACAGATTAGATTATTAGCTAGTTTTATGATACCCATATAGCATAACTATTATTGGCATGGAAAGTGTAATTAACAAGAGTTCAATTTTACACAAATGAAAATATTTTTTATGGGTTAAATGGTATGGTAGACTGGTCTCTTTAGCCTTGGGCGGTAGCCAGCAAGAGAAAGAAAAAACCTTGAATTCAAAATCAATGGAGAAGATAATGGAGAACCACTCCACACACTTTCCCCAGAAAATATATGATCACATACATCTTGAAGATAGCAATAAAAACAAAACACTGGTTCTTGTCCGATCTCTGAAGTTAATCAATGCTGAAACTGGTCAGTATTCTTGATGGGTGATCACTTAAGAATACCAAGTGCTGTAAGTTTAAATGCACGGGTGGTGTGATGGATAATGACAATGAGAAATTGGAGACCTGAGTTCAATTTTCCAGTAAAGTTCATTGCATTCTCTTAGGCACAAATACTCTTCTCTCTCTCTCCCAGCTGTTGGCAACCAATCTACTGCAGAAAGTAATGGCAATCTACTGCAGGAAAATCCTCTACCTAGTCAGTTATGTCTTGAAAGAGATATGATTGCCCAAGCATGTATTATGTATGGCAATTAACTGACTGACTGCTTAACATTATCAGCCAGTTACTGTGGCATGTACTTTGCACTTATACTATTGAGAAAGACATTAATTTGTTTCTAAATAGCAATTTTGACAAAGCTCTCTATCTAGCCTTGGCTGTCAGGGGGAATAAAACCCAAATTTAAAACCCTGGGAAGGCTACAGAACACTACTCCACTATTTTTCCTAAGAAGTCCTGACTAATCATAAAGGAAAGGAATCTGGAGAGTGAAGATCCAGCTCCTAACTTGACATGGTATTTAATAATAAAAAAAAACTTATCTTAAAGCCACTGTTCTGTCATGGCTTCTTTTCTCTCTTTCATATAATTTTTTGTTATTTTTGCTTTTGCGTAAGTGTTAGCTTGAAAAAAAAAATTATCCACTTGTCCCTTCTGGGATTTGGACTCACTCTAGTATAATATAATATTCATTATATAGAATAATATAATATATATGATCTAATTTTTATCACAGTTCTGCTTGTTGTGTGTGTTGTGATATACTTCAAGATTTAAAACATTTATGAACTTAAGTGTTCAGTGAATAAATCATACAACCAAAGCCATTTCAGATATAGCATAGGTGGGGATTTGATGTCTACCATTTCTCTAGCACAAGTTTTACATTTATGGATTCAACCAGCAATGAACCAAAAGTATTTGGAAACGAGTTCCCAAGTCTAAAGCTTAAATTTGTCATGCACTGAACCCTATGCTGAATCAACACAAATGTAATGATGTGTAAACATGAAGAAGAGATTAGAAGAAAAATAATAATTCTCTCTATTATAATAAATAAAGACTGTTGTGTATTTGTTTAAGTGTGTATGTGTGTAAATATATATATATATATCTGTAAAGATTAAGACAGACATGTTATTCCATGGTTAAGCAGAAGTATAGGCCTATTTCAGGTGAACCATCATCAGCTTCCATCTTTATTGTACAGAACTTCTGTACAATAAAGACGGAAGCTGACAATGGTTCGCCTGAAATAGGCCTATACTTCTGCTTAACCATGGAATAACGTGTCTGTCTTAATCTTTGCATATATTTGCTCTATATGTATTTATATACATATATATTTAGAGCTCTTCTAGAGAGTTATCCTATCACTTTATGTACAGGATACTCCTTTGGATTCTTCTATTTCCACACTACATACACACACACACACACATATATATATATATATATATATATATATATATATCCCTCTTGTGACACTCATCGAGAGAGACAATAGCAACACAGTGTCAGCTTAATTCATTCTTTTAACTACCAATTATGAAAGCTCTTGCCGCATGTTGGCTCTTTAATGGTGCCTTATTATTTTATTTTTTGGCAATAATTATGTTGTCAAGTAGTGAAGAATATATATATATATATATATCTCCTCTCTGTTATTATAAAGACCATTGTGTATTTATTTGTATGCATATATATTTCCCTTTTATCACACTCAATGGTTTAGATTATTGTGTTTATTTTTTCTTATGTTTTTATATAAGATACTCAATGGTAGTTACATCAATATATATGTTGCTGTCATTTTAGATGGCATATCGAGGTAAATATTTTGCTGTCATTTTTGACAGCACGGGCCTACTCATAATGAAGCTGTTAACTTTCCACACTACCTTAAACAAAAGGTTATGAAGGAAATTCCCATCATTACTAGAAAGTGTTATAACAGCGGACTTATAGCGGGTATCTCTTCTCTTATTTCATTTGTAGTGAGGGGTAGTAGGATTCAGTAGCATGTTAACGGAATTTGGCCTTGTGGAAAGATAGCCCACTAAAATTCAAAAAAGATTATAAATTCAAGAAAGGCAATTTTGAGTGAAAAATAACATTTATACATATATACATTTCAATTAATGTTTTACAAAATAAGTAATGCTTAGCTTGAAATAAAAGAATGTTCAAGGAAGATATAACGCTGAAAGGTAAAAGCTTGGTAGTATGATTAATGTTCATTATCAAGTTGCAGTTTCTAAGGTCAGTAGGTCAGCAAGTTGGTTTGTGGAATGTCTTAGAAAAGGTCAGTTTGTACTTTGAGAACAGGGGAGGAAGAAAGAAGCAACATAGTAGCCGCTGGTCGGTTTTGAATTTCATCCTTGTATTTGGTTCCGGGCTCCCTATTGGCTGGTAAATAAAAAAATGGTAACTTGATATTTGATTAATTTTTATTTTTCAACCGGAACATCTGTGCGAATCCACTTGCACCTTGCGCGGAAATGATTTTTATTCATTCGCTTTCTGAGAGCCAACATCCGGTTTGCTCGCTTTTGCTTGGTCGGTGGTATCACCGCAGACTTAAAAGGTCTAATTTCCTGAAAAATTGTTAAAAAAATACCACTGACTGTTTAATCAATGAATAGTAAATATTTTCTGTATGAAAATGATTAATTTCGCCATTACCCTTACCATGTTACTCTGCAACTTTTTACCATTTTACAGATCCTCAATTTGTCTCCTGCATTCATTTGAACTTTTTCTGTTTTGTATCTGTGTTTTTTGCATGTTTTTTATGGATCTTTGTTATTATTTTTTTTCTTTGAAATTTGGAATAGAATTTTTTAAAAAGCAATCTTCTTTAAACACAAATTACTTTATTTAAATCCAATAATTTCTTGGGTTATTAGTGAAGATGAGGAGTGGGGGTAATGCAGATTATTAGAATTTATAATTTTGAGGGTTATTGGTGAAGAGTGAGGGCAAAAAAAATTTCTAATGCAAATTTATCAGTTTTTTTTTTTTTTTTTTTTTTTTTAAAACAAGAAAACAAATTTACCCACTATGTCTTTTCATAACCATCTCTGCTTTTATAAAATGTCCATAAATAGTTTTTATATTCAAATTATTTTCAGCCTTTATTTTAATGACAGATTTTGATTTGTAATTCACTATTTTTATGATAAAAATTTGTTTTAATCAAATGATGTTGGTAAAACTTTCAGGATATGCTTAAATTTATATGTGCAATGCATCATGTGAGTTTCACCACTCATTTTATATAAGAGACTTCCGATCCTTGTATCCATGTGTTATATATCGCCATTGGAAAACAATGAGAAACATATATATATGAATATAATCTTATATTTTTATTCTTTGTCGAGGATGCTTGTTTGGAGTAGGAGAGCAGTCAGAGAGAATTTAAGCATATGAATGGGTCATCGGGAGCCAGTGGGAGTTTTCTCTGCCTTTTCAGCCAAAAATTCTAGATTTTATATGGTCTTAAAACTCCCACACATTTTCGTTTTTTTTTGGGTTGTCGCTTTGTTGACATTATCTATGGCCGGATGTATCTGTCAGTAACATCTGTCGACTTTTATCTATGGCCAGATGTATCTGTCAACCATATTATTGTCGAACCATCACTTTCAAGTCAGTTGTCACTTTTTGTTGACTTTACCTACGGCCAGATGTACCTCTCAGTTACTTCTGCTTTTTAAGGTCATATATTACACATGGAGATTTCAGGAACTAATCTCTCTCCCCGGCCCCATCTGTACAAAGGTTGAAATTATTTCTGTAAATACCTGAAAATAAATAACAGCATTAGAAGAAATGGGATTGTGATAATTATTTCTTTATTTTATTTACAAGTCCCTCATCAAATAATATTGATCAAGATGTTTGTTACTTTACCTATCAAGTGTACGATAACAAAAATCTTTTTCACAATTTCCAACATTTTGTTCCCATGATACAGTATCTTGTTTCTTTTTTAAAGTTATATCTTTCTCTTGACCCATAACAATTTTTCTGTGTTGGAATTTAAAAGATATCAATGTCTATACTATTGTATATATTTATTTATAATATGGTTTGTGCTACTTTATATTTTTATTTAATTTTTTTAGTCATTTCACTCCAAGAAAATCAATAAAACTACTAAGATGCAAGGGGTTACTCAATGTGAAAAATTGTGAAATTTTCCACCCTTTTAAACAACATTATTCCCAAACTCAACAACATCTATGAAATATAAGATTACAATTATGTCCACTTTGTTTTGATTGCAGACAAAGAAAAAGGATGAACATATTTAAAAATAGAAAAAAAAAGAAACCTTTTTAGAAAATAACTGTTTTTAGTATAAAATGTTATATATTAACATATATAGGCATTATGAAAAAAATCCCTTAACTGTAACCACAAAGTAAATATCCAGTGTATTACTTAACCATTAAGGGAATATTGGTAAAAATAGTAGAATTAAAATGAAAGAGGAAAAAAAAATGGTACAACTAATTGTGTATGCTATTTCATTATACTAATTCACTTAAATGCACTCCTCTCAAAAGTTAAAAAATAAACTTGCCACCTGCCCTCTAAGTCTAACAATGCAAACAATATTTGACTTGTAAAATTAAATCTCAAACTACCAAATGTGTTATCTTACATGTTTCTGATCAGAACAGATATTATAACCTGAAATTCAGATGGCATGTTTCTCATAGATATAAGTATACCCTGAAAAACTTTATCAACATATAAATTTTGTGAAAACTAATTTGAATAGATGTGCATTGTGGTACAGTGGATATCAGCTCGGAACGAGAAACTGGGTAGCCGAGTTCGAATTCCAGTTGAATCCATTGTATTCACTTATGCGCAAATACCCTTAGGAAAGGTATTAATCTGTCTCTTCCTTCCAGTTATGGGTTAAATAGCAGGACAGAGTGGGTTCTATAGCCTTGGTCGGCAACCAGTCTACCGCAGAAAGCAATGGCAACCTACTGCAGGATAATCTTCTGTCCAGTCAGTCATGTCTCTTTCGAGACATGATCGCCCAAGCGTGTATCACGTATGGCACGTAACTGACTGAGTTTGAATAATAAAATCTGTCATAATAAGTATAATACTCATTAATCTCTTTTATGACAGTAAAGAATATTTCCTTGGATTTCCTTATTTTTCTTTTTTTTTTTTTTCGGTTCAAAAAAAGTAGGGACAGATTCAAGAGAAGCAATTTTTAGTTGATTATTTCAAACATTAGACACCCCCTCCTCCTAATACCATCTCCACATTAGAGAATTTTAGAAAATGCATTCCTTTAAGCACAAGGAATTGCTTTTAAGATTAAGATTCTCAAGTATGTCTTTGATCTCAAGACATTTTTAAGATTAAGAGACTCAAGTGTGTTTTCTGGATACTTTTCTCTGTTAACAGGAGATTTTGTTACAACAACTGATGGCCGAAATAGCTGCTCTTAAAAAAGACATGATTATTTTTGAAAAAAGTGAATTTTCCAACCTTCGTCATATTACAGAGGTAAGTCTTTTGCTTTGTGCAGTCATAGGTGCTTAATAGGGGGACGGAAAGGGGATTCTTATTCATGAGGAAACTTTTCAACCCACACTGCAGAAGCTTATTAAGACTATCCTGTTTATTAATTTCATAATTTATTCCAAAGCTTGTGCGAACTTCAAAGAAACACATAGATAAATAAATATACATTTTTAAATTCCCTCGACAACTACAATTTCATCAAGTCAAAAAATAAACACTTAAGACTTGGTGTCACCCTATACAAACGAACGTAGTCGTAATCACATCAGATGACCTTTTTCAACTTGTGAAAACACAACAGAAAAGTATTAAATCTTAAGCACCCAAATATGGGCACAGTACCAACAGCAAGCACCCAAACACTTAGAGAAAGCACCTAGATAGACACAAAGAGTACCCTGAGTAAGCACACACCTACACAGTAACACATGAAAGCCTTCTAATTTGGGCACTTGTGCCATACATAAAAAACAAAGCAAGCAAGATAAAATATTTGCTCCTAAAACAACTATATTGACTGCAGAAAAGAAAAGTTCAAAGTGAGATACTTATATCCATAAATATATATTCTGTAACAAAAAAAAAAATGATTGACCAAAACTCAGAGTTAAATCACAGACAAATATTTAATTTACCAAAACATTAAATAAAAATATTTACAAATATACAGTTTTTGCATTCAAAAAGAAAAACTGAGTTTATTAATGGCAGGCAAAGTGTTATGAAGGGGAAGGAAGGTGTCAAATATCTGTACCCATTTAAGATAGCAAAAAAGTTTAAGTGCTATACTTTTTGGAAATCCTCAAATGTGTATATAAAGAATAATTATTTGTTTGGTTAATGAAAGAGTCAAAAATATTTATTTACCCATATAGTTCCATGAGGTTCTCTTTCAGGTTTTAGTTGGTCAGCAACTTTTCTTAGAGATTCTTTCAGCTGGATGCACAGATCCACAAATCAGGCCGGAGTTGATAATGTCAGCAAATCCTGTTAACAACTGACTACTCTTTCCAAAACCTATTTTTATAGGAGCTAATACCTAATTTGCATATTCTAGAATCCTTTAGATTTTACTCGAATTTTTTTGGACATTCTAGCATTTTCCAAACGTTCTATTTCTAATTTCCTTATTTTTACAACTACTTCATGAATTAAAACTTTTTTGTAATAACAAGTAGGACTCAATAGAATTCCTTACTACAACTTTTAGACATTATTAATATTATTTTTATATATAAGTACATCCTCATAACAATGCACGCACACACACACACATCACACACATATTACACGGATATCTGTTTTTCCTAAATTTATTTTTCTACGAGTTTACAAACTTTCTTTAACTCTTTTGCCTTTTATCTTTTTCGCGTAATTATCCCCATTGTTGTGATTAAATTGTAGTCAAATTTATTTGACAATGTTGTTTTATTCCTCATTTTGTGAATGCAAAGTTTTGTTGGCACTGTCTCATTCTCCTGGTGCTTGACAAAACACCACTTCCTCTTTACCCCTAATGCAGTAGCTGTAAACTCCTTTACTCCACCATTAAAACAAAGCCAATCACAATCAGTAGCAGAAACTTTATGAAGCAATTCAAATACTGTACATATGTGAGATTTGGCCATCACTTTTTATAGTAGAATAAAGCAACAGAAATGTCATTCTACAGAAGGATGCTGAGGATACCATGGACCAAATGTGTGCAACAACAAATTTTAGAGAAAATGAAAAGGAAACTTCTGCTTAATATCAGAAAGTGACAATTGAAATTTCTAGGGCACATAATGAGGAAAGCCAGACCACTTCCAAGACACAACCCAGATCTTCTTGTCCTGGTCATACTCCAAATGGAAGTCATACTCGTTGATGGTGATGGCTGCACACAAAGGTCAGTCAAGTTGAGGAAAGTTTATTCGGAGGATAAAGAAAATTTCTCTTAGTGTGTTCTCTTATGATCTATAATAGCAATTAGAAGATTTTCCGGTTATGATTATTAATTAATTAATAAAATTAATTATCGCCATTCTAAAATATTGTTATACAGAGTCATCAAACTTGGGAATGAGTTTGAGGTCAAATTTCTCCTCCATCATTTTAGCTAAAATAGCTTGTAGTTCATGAAAAAAAATAACTGACCCAAGTAATTGTTTTCTCAACTGACAAAGTCTTTTCATATATGCCATACCACCTTTGCTAGCATCTCTGCCAACTAACAAAGTCCTTTTTGTGTACACAGTACCACATTCACCAGCATCTCTTGCTTTTTTTTCTCTCTCTCCCCAATTCTCCTAGCTGTGTCTTTCTTAAATTGAAGTGTTAGGGTGACCATATTTCATTTTTCCTTTACTCGTTTTGAATGCCAGACATATACGTGCTCACTTTGCTACATGGGATAAATTATCTTCTCGACTATGACATGGTTAACATTTATGGTGAAATAAGCAACCACAGTAAATCCTTGAAGCACTGTTCAGCTAAATATTTTCTAATTGAATATGAATAAACTTTACAATGCATTTAGACTTTATGAATCTGTTTTTAGTACAAAAAACAAAACCAACTGGTTGTATTCTTCATATTGATAAGAATTAAAATGAAAAAAATATGAGAAGGTAATGAAAAGTTCTCAGCCCAGCCCAGCCCACTGCACCAAATCTGGCTAAAAGTACAAAAATCAGAAATTTTTTTTGGAATATTTCTTTATTAGGTAGAAAACTTTTCAGCATTTTCACATATGCATAAAATGGTTAACAATGCTTTAAAAAAAATAATCAATAAAAAAAAAAATAAAGACATCTTTTAGACATTTCCAATCCCAAAAGATACATAAAAACAAGAACCACATTTTTATTTATTTAAAAAAAAAGGAAAGTTTCTACTGCATATTCAGTATCTAATTTTCTGTAAAAAAGGTGCTGGAAACTTTTACACATACTTAATCTATAAAAACTCAAGTGTTAAAGTAGAATGTTGCTTTTTTTTTTTATTTGTGATATCTTATTTTGGTTTTACTTTTTTTGTTGTAGAAACAAAGTCGAGAGATTATCCATTTGAAAGAGCAAATAAATGATGAGGTTACCAAGCTGCAAGGGAAGATAACTCTTGATATTAATCTGGAAAAAAGTCACTCAAAAGAACTGGTGAGTTTTGAAATTTACATATTCTTTTTTTTTTTTTCGTTTTAATTCTGACATTGTACAAAATCTATTTAATTCACTCACAGTAAAAACTGTTTAAAACTACTGGGTTATTTGTCTTAAAAACAAATTTTAAAGTCATCCCCCTACTCACACTTTATTTATTTACTTTTTTAATAATTTTAAGTTTTTTTTTAATAGCCCTGTGTACATATTATGGAATTCATGAAAAGATTCTAAACAGATTTTTTTTCTTTTTTTAATCATTTTATTCCGAGCAAAGTGGGAATACTACTAATATGCAGAGAGTTACAGAGAGTGAAAGTGAGAATATAGGGAGGATTGAGAAAAAGACAAAAGATGAATGGGATTTAAGAAGATAGAAGATGGTGATTGACATTGCATTTAAATTTTTGAAGATCGTACTTATCAGGGAAGCAACTAAACAGGAGGAAGTTTCACAAGTTGGAAGTACAAGAACAGAATCTGTTGGAGTAGAAGTGGCAGTTACATTTTGCTATTTCAACAGTAAACGGGTGGGACCTAGATGCCAGTCTAGTAGCATGCTTAAATTCATATAGTCAGGGCACCAGGGGAAAAACATTGTTAGAGCAGTTGCCATGAAAATATTTGTAGAAAAGACAAAGGGAAGTCATGTCTGTGAGAAAGTGACTGAAATCAAGATTCCAAGTCAGGATCAATTACATTACAGATCCTTTGTTGGATTTTATCAAGAACCTCAAGATGAATAACAGGAGCACCATGTAGAGGATTTTTAGGTCCTGTATGAGCTATATTATGATTCGTCCAACATACGATTCAAGAAAAATAGACAACAACTCCAATTTGTAACCAATAAATAACAGTATATATTCGAATAAATACAGCATTACAAAGCATGTAATAGTAGTATACATAAAGTAAAAGGAAAAAGTTGTTCCCCTTTAACTGTTTGTCGACCAAAGTAAAGTCAATTAAATGAAGAAAGTTTTTTCTTGCGCTGAAAAGGTTTATAATTGTTAGAAAGATTTTCATGTAAGAATAAATAACAATTATTTTGAATGTAATTGTAAGTAACACAAATTTTGGTCAAGAGTTCAAAAGTTCTTGGTGAAAATGTTCAGACAGAAGACAAAGTTCTGTGTCTGTGTGTGCATTAGGGAAGATTTGAGTAGAGAGACTTACATGGAGTCAGTCGTGGAGTCGTTTAGCCAGTTCGTCTACTGCTTAACTTGCAAAATGTAGCCAAATATATATTGGTATGGCAGCTCCAGAACAAAGCGCAGGGAAAACTGGGTTTACATTAAAAAAAAAATATGTGATTGGCTAAAAATTAACCAATCACCACACACATATGAAAGAGCTGCTTCAGAGCCAAAAGATTCAAAGGCGACTGCGATTGCTAAATTGTCCTCTACAAGAACAGTAGTGATTTATTACCCAATTGCAGACAAGTAAATGACATGGACCGAATGTGGGTAAGAAAAACGTAGCAACTGCTATAACCAGACCAAATATAGCAGCAGTATTCATTGCACGGCTGGGCTAAAAGGTGTTTTTTTGATTCTTCATTATCAAGATTCAGATAAACTGATCTTTTTGCTCTATTTGTCAACATGAGTTTGACCAATGATAATTTTCTTTGGCATATAAACATTTATTCTAACAGGTTTGAGTATCTGCAAAAATAAAACAAACAGGCTTATCTAAATAATGAATACTTTTCATTGAAAAGTAATGGTGCAGCTGATATAAACAAAGCATTTGTGTTGAAGTTTTAAATTTCTTATCTTCAGTCTCTTTAGGTCTTGTCCATCTAAACCTGGAGCACCATCACCGGATTTCATGGTCCGCTGCTGCTGCTGCTGCATGTTATCTGCTGTTTTGCCACTGCCATTTCCGCTGCTGCTGCTGCTGCTGCTGCTAAAGCCACCACCGCTGAAATGAGATGACAACAACTGCGACTACGATGATGCCTCTGCCGCCACAAAGCAGAGTCAAAAACAACAATATAGAGGATGTGCGTAGTGGTGTAGTGGATATTGGCGCAGAACGAGAAATCAGGGAGCCGAGTTCGAATTCCAGTTGAATTCCTTGCATTCACTTACATGCATATACCCTTGGGAAAGGTATTAATCCATCCTTTCCCTCCAGTTATGGGGTAAATAATAGGACAGATTGGGTTCTATGGCCTTGGCTGGCAACCAGTCTACCGCAGAAAGCAATGGCAACCTACTGCGGGATAATCTTCTGCCCAGTCAATCATGTCTCTTTCAAGACATAATCGCCCAAGCGTGTATTACGTATGGCACTTAACTGACTGATTATGGAATATTGTAGTTTTAAAATTTATCAAATTGATGACAATGAATCTTTAATACAAGTTGTATCTCATTACATATCTTTGTAAGTGGGAGGATTTATGCTGGTAGCAAACTCTAAACAGATATGAACACATGAACAACAAAAGTGCCGCTGCTTGGCACTCAAATGAAAGAGATTATATAAGCATTTGAGATGTCCATGATTAGTTGTAGTGTTCTATATGAAAGAGCTAGAAACAAGGGTCTGTTTTTTTTGTTTTTTTTTGTTTGCAGAGAATACATTGTAGTGCGACGAATATCGGTTCAGAATGAGAAATCAGAAATCTTAGTTTGAATTCCAGTTCAATTCATTGCATTCACTTATGCGCATATACCCTCGGGAAAGGTATGAATCCATCTCTTTGCCCTCCAGCTATGAGTTGACTGGCAAGACAAATTAGGTTCGCTAGCCTTGGTTGGCAACCAGTCTACTGCAGAAAGAAATGGCAACCTACTATAAGAAAATTTTCTGTCGAGTCAGTCATGTCTCTTTTGAGACATGATCGCTCAAGTGTGTATCACATATGGCACTTGACTGACTGACTACCAACCATTGGCGTTCTGTTTGATGAGGTAACTACTTTCATTGCCACAGCTTCATAATATTTGGCCTATTCTGATTCTATGTGGCTTTGAAATTGAAAACTACTGCACTTAAATAAATTTCCTAAAGTGTATTTTCAGTACTTCCATTCCTATTTATAAATTTATTTATGCTATCATTGCAATGGCAATTAATAAAAAAAATGATTGTAGTGTCTTTTCAGTTTATTTGTATTGTTCTCATGTTAGTGAGTTTGGATAAATATCCTGTGGTGTCTTATAAATTATGATAATGTATTTTCGTTAGTCTTTCTTAAACAGTTTTTTTTTTTATGATTAGTTTGCTGAACAAGAAACCCATATCAGCAATCTTCATAACAAAATTGAGACAAAAATTGCAGACATGAGAACCACATTTGAACAACATCGAAATGATGTCTTGAAATTTGCCGGAGGTAAGGTGGCCCAAACAGTTGATAAATTATGTTATGTAACCTCTTGATTGGGTAAACACACATACACACATTCATATATAACTAACAGCTAAGTGTTTAAATTTTTATAACTTTTTTTTTTTTTTTGGTTAATAAATGTATTTGGTTTAATATAGTGTTATTCTTACTCTGACTTGGTTGTCATTTCTCAAGAAAAAAGAAAATGTATACTTTTTCATATGTTTAGGTTTTACTTAATTCTAATCATTGCTTTTTAAAACAATAAATGTTGCCAGGAGTGAAGGTAGTTAAAATCATTGTGGTGTCAAAGGAAAAACCTTTCTTTTAACACTCCATATTTTTGCAGGCATGAAGGTCCAAGTTTGTCAAATTATCTTTTAGATCACTTGCAATTTTGAAAAATTTTATTAAAATCTCATGTATTTCTTACTAAGTACACTAATTTAAAGGCAGATTTAACTTTCTTTTGTTTAAGCAGGAATGTATTTATAGATATGGCAGGTAGATTAATGTATAACAATCGTCTTGAATTATGATTTTTTTGTGGCTTTTAAAGGTTTAGAAAAAATAAATTTGTTGTAATTTTATGATTTTAGAATCTTTTTTAAAAATTCAATATTTTGCCTTTGCAATATTGGATGCATATCTTTCTTCTATTTGTAATACTAGCAGTATAGCCCGACGTTGCTTGGGTGTAATGAAAGCTTTAAAACTAATCCATGGTCCTGGAGCTCAGACTCTTTGGACGTTGGCATGAAAGACTAAAAAGCAATAGTTGTTTCCAGTTAAAGTGAAACCGTAGACTGAAAGAAAAATGAATGGATGTAAGTCAAATTTTGATTTCCTGGTATCTATATCAAATAAGTTTTTTCGTCGTAAACTGAATTTTGAAGGCTAAATAAGTCCTCTGAATAAATGGTATCATGGCTGAGACTAAGAACTACAATTATACCTACTTAGAGCCAAGCTCGAAGCAAAAACTAAAATAAAAGGGCTGAAAAAAATACAGACATACCGGGAGATAAACAGACACACACACACACACAAACATCTTGCCTTTTATATATATATATATATATATATAATCAATTTTATGCACTATTGTAATAACTACAACCTTGAAACTTCTGAATATCGTTTCGTATATCATTGTCTATGAGTGTATCAAATTTGATTAAAATTGGACCACTCCTTCTATAACTCGATTTTTTCGATTATCGATATTTATCGGGGGTACCTTGACACAAAACCTAGTTAAGAACACTCTCAGATGCTTATAGTACAACTGTGTAAATTTTCAAGAAAATTGGTTCAGCTGTTTCGGAGTCTATAGGTAACGGACAGACACATACACACAGACAAAGTTCCATTTATAAATAAGTTTAGATTAGATTAGATTTCAGCAACAAATTCATGAACAATTCCAAAATATTGATTTTTTTTTTTTTTTTAAATTTCAATAACAAAAATAATAATTCAGATTCTATATAAAATCACAAAAGCATGTTAAGAAAATTACAGGGGGCAGCAGAAATACCTCCCACATAATGGTAAAACATTTGTTAGATGAAAACATCATTGCCATTAATGGAGGTACTTCAAACTTTTTCACTAAAATACAGCACAGCATGATGAAAAAAAGGGTCCCAAACTTAATGAAAACAAAGTTTTATCATCAAAATGTTTGTTATTGTTAAGAGGAAAGATCAAAGTATTTTTTAAATTTTTTTATCCTTTCTGGCCTGTTCAAAATTTTGGTTAAAAATCTTTTTTATCAGCATGGGACCAGAATTTGCTATGGAAATTTTAGTGCCTTTGTTTCTGTTAAACAACACATTAATTTGGAAATTCTTGTAAAAATCAAATAATAATCGGATTTTATTAAAACTTTCAGGACTTATTCACAAATGAATCAGTTTATTTATGAAATTATCATTTTTATAAAATCTTGATAAAAATATCTTTTTTTTTTACATCTGTTAAACCAAACTTAATTTCATGAAATTTTTAGAAATTAAATTCTGTTCACAAACTTTTGTTTTATTTTTTAAACATAGGACTCCTCATTTCTTTTTTTTTTCAAACAGTTGCTCCATTTTTGAAAATCTGCTTTGAATAGTAAAATAAAAAAATGCAATAAAACCATTACATTATTTAATTAGATAAGCTTTTAATTGCTTTTATAAATGGTAAAGAACATTATTACCTGAAGAAAAAAAATTATGCAATTAATAATGAATTTTTATAAAAATTGTTTTTATTTTTTAAATTATAATAATTTATAGTTTCAAAATTTAAAAAAAAAATTTGTCTGCATTAGGTTATTAAATTATTAAGTGAAGACTATATTTACAAAGCAAAAATTGAAAAGCTTAATACAAATCACACTCTAATATTTTTTAAATAAGTTTTAATATTTTCATATGGATAAAATGTGTCCATTTTGAAAGTATAGATGACATTATCAGAAAATTGATGACTATAATAAATTTAAAATCAACTTTCCTAAAATTAGGTTACAGAAAATATTTCCAACATTCTGAAGATTACTGAGTATTTAAAATTATATAAAAAAAACGCTTTCACCTGTCATTTTCTTCAATTATTTTTTGACAGATAAAGTCTATGTAGGAGTAATAAACATGTGAATAGTTTGTCAGGTGTTGAAAGATACATAGATTACTACTACTGTTTGTTTTAAAATCTATTTTTTTTTACCTTAAAGTAAATATTACTTGTTTCAAATCAGATTAATTATACTTTAAATCAGCTAATATTCTACAAATACAGTATCAGAAAAGTATAATTTATTTTTGGAAGATTTTTTTTATAAAGAAAATTACATTGCGATCAAAGATGGCTAAAAAGGCCACTAATCAGCTATTTTAGAAAAAAAATGAAATAAATTCCAATCAATATAATTTCTGTCTGAAAAATACACTACAGAGGATTTTGCTTACTGGAAATAGTAAATTTAATCTTTTAGCTTTCAATTAAGGCTAAAATGAAAGCTTTAGGAAGGTTCTTTCATTAAAACTTAGGTATTGTGAAAAAAAGTGAAGGTAACAACAGTAATATCTCACTATTATGTGGGTGGTATTTCTGCTGCACCCTGTATAACGGAAAGTGAAAGTAAATTGCCTAAACACAATGAAACTTACTAAATAAAGAAGCGAAATGGTATATACCTTTGCTTATTATTTGAATGTGCTGAAGTTCCTCCATCTTATTATAATTCTTTTTTCTTTCATTTTGCAGGAACCATCTTCTCATGTCTTACCATTTCTCTTGGATTCTATCGTTTATGGTCCTGACAGCTTAGATGTATTCTTCACTAAGGAAATAGACTGCTGACATAAGATTCCAGATTAAATATTTTTATTTTATTTTTGTTTAAATATTTTATGTTTTATAATACGTTTAGATTACTGTAAATGAAAAAAGAACTGAGTTTATATTAATGTTTATTTGCTGCTATTGTTTTAAAAAGAAAAAAGAAAAAAATCTTTTTTTTTTTTTTTTTTTGTTGGTCTTCCCTCCATCTGCCAATCATTTATGCTGTTTCCTTTTCTGTAAATAATGACAAAAGATCTCTGGCCATTTCTTCTCTTCAATATTTTAAAGGTTGTAAATAACAATATCAATCAACTGAACTGACTCAAACTGATAAGAATTAATAAGTTAAAATAGAATCTTTTTTATTTTCTTCTGTGTTCCTTGGTTTTTAGAGTGAACTAGAGTGCAATTTTTGTTTTTATACAATAACATTTTTTGCCTCACGTATTCATTGCAACATTAAAAAGAAAACAATTTTGTGTGTGTATGTGATGAAAATATGGATTAAGTCCAACAGAATTATTGGATAAGTAACAATTAGGATATCTTTTTTCTTTTTTAATCATATCACCCCGAGCAAGGTGGTAACACCACTGATGTGCAGGGGGCTTCGTAAGAGTGAAAAGATTGGAAAAGAGAAAGCCGGAAACCACATCCTAAACAGGGAACAAGGGATGAGCCTCTATACCTGTTCAATAGACGTGGGTGGAGTGTGAACCGGGTGATAAAAGTTGGCTGACTTGAATGGTATCTATACTGAGATATTGAAATGTAGAAGTGAAAATCTGGTTCAACTTCTAATTTAATACAAAATACTTGAATAGAAGAGTGTGTACGCGATAACTGGAAAGAGGCATTGATGGTTCTAAAAAGAGATTACAAGCATTTCCTATAGAAGTATGACTGCAAGAATTTGCCGTGAGATATCTCTTCTCTCTGTTGTCAGCAAGTTGTTATCTATGATCCTGCTGGACAGACTTCTCAACAACATCACTGATAAAGTCCTTCCTGAATCAGAGTGTGGTTTCAGACATGACAGGGAGATAGCAAACATGATATTTTCTGTAAAGCAATTACAGGAGAAATGCATTGAGCAAAAGATGGACCCATATCAAGTCTTTGTTGGTCTAATAAAGGCTTGAAATTGTGAATAGAAATGCTTTATGGAAGATTCTGAAGAACCTTGTATGTCCTGATAAAATTATCTCTGTCCTTAGAGGCTTCCATGAAGGAATGAAAGAATGTGTGAATATAGCTTCTTAATCTAAATTTGGTTGAAAATATCTTTATAAATTTATAAATATTTTGCTATTTAATTTCTCTAAAGTGCTGTGAGTGATATGTCCTAGTCTTGGGTTTGTTCAAACCAGTGTATTAAGCCTGAGGAGTTCATCGTTTTATGTCACAAAGTAGAGCCAGTTTCTTTTTTCAGAATGACATGCAAGGTGGATTTTAACCCCTCAGGTTTTGAATTCTGTTGTCCTCTGTCTAGACTGATTTCCATCGAAGGCTATAGGACCTAGTCTGTTCTACCATTTAACCCATAACTGGGAGGAGAAGACAAGGGTATTATCACATAAAATGATGTAATGAACTCGATTGGACTTTAAACTTAGCTCTCTGATCACTCAATCTTAGCCACTATCCATCTTACCATACATTCGAACTACATCAAAAATATCAAAGAGAAATGATTTGGAGTTAAACTTCCATTTTTTTATTAAATAAAAAGCATATAATTAAAAAACTGAAACATAACTCTGAATCATCTCACTCCAAAATTTCTAAAACTAAATAAAGACCAAAAGATCTTAAAGTTCTGATGATTTTCTATTTGTTCCTTATTCAATAATAATACAGAGCGTCCCCAAAAAATTGACATAATTTAAAATGTGAGTATCTGAGTAACTACATGTACAGGGCAAACAAAATTAAATCGGCTTTGTATTGAACAATAAAAGTTTTACACATCAAAATTTGAACAAGATATTCAAGGGGATATAGATTTTATAACCAATTTGACAAAGCTTCACAAATGTTCAATATGCGTACCACCTGTGATATGGTATACATCAAGTTAGTTGTCCAACTCTTGCCAAACAATACAATAGGAGCTTTTTTTGTTACCACAGTGTTCTTCATTCATTCTGTAGTCTTCCATAGATGCAGGTGTACTTTTTTGCAGCAAATACAAGTGCTATTTGGAATTATAATGCCGGTGGAAATTTCTCAACTTATAAAATAAGTGCTGGCTCAAAAAATGTTTAACCAAGGTCGGAGCATATATTTTTTGAATACTCCAAGATGAGTTTTCTTAGTTTCATTAAAAGTTTCAAGTTTTCAACATCGGACTTTTTTCATCAGGAATCTTTATACAAGTTTAATAGTGATTCACTCATTCAAGTCCTGAAAACTAATTGTGGAGGTTGTGGCCACAGCTTCAACATGTTAGGTGTTGTTGTGATTTCCGTAGCAAGTAGTTTTTCATGAGATGCTGTTGCTAGCCCCATGTTCAACCAGTTCTTAATTCAGAGTTTTCCTTCTTGCAGACTGTGTTCCAGCCAAGGCTGAAGAGTCCAGTTTGCATTACTATTTAATCCATACCTGGGGATAGAAGAGATGGATTCATACCTTTCCCTAGAGTATTTGCATTAAAGTGAACATAACAGACCTGACTCGAATTTGAACATGGTTTACTGATTTCTCTTTCTAAGCCACTAACCCTTACACCACCTGCACATCCACAAGTTTAATAACTGTGGAACAGAGATTTATACCACAAAGAAAATTATTAGAAAAAAAACAACAAAAAAAACAATATGCATACGATGCGGGGTGGGGTGGGGTGGGGGCAATTTTTAATCATGATGGCATTTCTATTTGGTGCAGCAGAGTACAATCCATAAAAAGAAAGAGTGGGATCTTTTCGCCAGAAAATAGTACAGACCCTTCTCTTCTTGGATTGCACAGCTGAAGAAGGCTGAAACATTGTGGTAACAACATCAAGAATGTGTTCAACAAACTCTTACATTGATAACAAACCATTTTTTTAAATTATAGAAATCATGTTTTTGTCTTTTTTATTTATTAACTAATGTTAATTAGTTAATAAATATAATGAATCTGAAAAATGTTGATTATTGAAACCGGTTCTTATCATTGTTTTGTTTATTATACAATTTTTAAAAAAATGGAATATTATATCAAGAATATAAAAGATTCTTTATTATTCTTTGTTTTATTTATTTTTTTGAGAAAATAAAAAAAAATACCTTTTCCATTTTTGTAAATTGCCAATCATGTTTCAATCTCCCCTGTTCCTATTCTTGTTAAGCTCTCTTTAGACTATTTTGGCTTCATGCAATGTACAAGATCTGTTGAAAAAGTATCAGGACTGTTGTTATGGTAACAGAGCTAAAATACAAAAGTGAAGCTGTTTGAACCCTGTCATGCATACTCACTAAATTATAACATTCTCACTCACTTTCATTGTTTGTAGCAGTACTTGGAAGGAAAGTGTGTAGAGTGTGGTTGTATTACCACATCACAGAGGTTCCATCAGTAACCATGACTTGTGCAGCGTTTTTTTTGTGAAGAACAACATTCTCAAGTTCTGATTACCACCATATTCCCCAGATTTCACCCCTTGTGACATTTCTTCTTTAAAAATCAAATCCTACTTAAAAGTAACAAGGTTTCAATACATGACGGAATCTAAGAGAATGTGACCAGGTAGTTACTTGCTATCCCAAAAAAGAGTTCCAGGAATGCTTCCATCCATGGAATTGATATACGTTGTAGTTTTCTTTTGGTAGCACCAGTCCTGATATTTTTTTTATCGTACAGCATCTGTTCTATACCACACTCCTTAACATTTCTTATATCAATTGTTATTACAAATGGACTTCTGGCATATACATAATATTTTCATTTTCCATCTGGTATCATCAAAACAATTTTCAATTGTTAACCAGTCGTTCATTGTTCATAATTGACAGAAAGAGAAAAAAAAATTCACTCATCAAAATTTGTCATCTTTGTATGTTTAAACAAATATTTAATTCAAATTATTTTCTATTAAATATTTGATTTTTATGTCTGTTATAATAATTTGTTATTTTGATCAAGCAACGTTCAAAATGTAAGTAAAGAACTATTTTTAAGCTTGTTTTGATTTTAAATCTCTACAATAAAGAGTCTTATCAACCTGCAATGGATTTTTTATACTTTTTTTTACCATTGGTTTTAGGTTTATGTACATGTGCTATTCCGAGATTTGTGATTTAACTCAACACTACAATAAAGATTTCTAGGCATCTTCTAATCATTAAGTATTGTTACGTGTTAAGTGTAACAAAAGAAAAAAAAAATGATTGACCAAAACTCAGAGATAAATTACAGACAAATATTTAATTTACAATAAACACAAAATGATATGTATATAAAGTTTAGAGAGTTTACTACTGGTAGACAAAATGTTACGAAGGGGAAGGAAATGTCAGCATCTGTACCCAATTAAGATAGCAAAGAAGTTTAAGTGCTATACCTTTTCGGAAATCCTCAAATGTGTATATAAAGAATTAATTTTTAAGTTGGTCAATGAAAGAGTCAAAAATATCTATTTACCCATATAGTTCCATGAGGTTCTCTTTCAGGTTTTAGTTGGTTGGCAACTTGTCTTAGAGATTCTTTCGGATGGATAGAAATCCTTGACTCAAAGCTGGAGTTGATAATGCCTGCATATCCTGTTAACAACTAACTACTCTCTTCCCAAAACCTCTTTATAGGGGCTAACGCCTAATTTGCATATTGTAGAATTCTATATATATATGTAATTATTATAATATATATAATATATGAATAAACATATATAGATAATCCCCGCTTAGCAATTTTTTAACACTTACTTTTTAACACCAATTTTGCTATAAATATGGCGGACTATCACCCAAGAACTTCAGTCATCAACCTGATGAGGGCATAGAGTGCCAAAAATTAATTCACAACTTCACTGACAGCTAAGGGCTAGACAACAATTGACAAATAACCAAATAAAAATCATATATAAATGAATAAGCAATCTATCAGTCATCGTCATATATAACCAGTGGTGGCATCCTGCTGCATTGCATGAACAGATTCTTAAAATTATAAAAGCTTAGTGGACTGCCTTAGTCTACATTTCTGAGATGAGGTAGTATTTACATTATTCGGACTATTATCCTCATCTTTTTTTGCCATTTGTATGATATTTCAGCCATCGTACGCTCTGGCCTTTTTCAGGTGCTAAGAATTTCGAACAGAACTCTTTATTACAATCACTGGGGTATATCATCTCCATCCCTTGCATAGCACCTCTTCTGGTCATCATGAGTTATCTCCCTCTAACCCTGTAAGTTACTTGTTCACCACTGCTGTAGCCTGGTATTGAACTCACAACACTTTGGGTCAAATCACAAGAACTAACCAATATCTATATCCACTGGGCCAGGCTACATTATATTGCAAATCCTTCTTTGGATTTTGTTGAGAAACTCAAGATGAATAGCAGGAGCAGCTGACCAGATATGGCAACAGAATTTCAATTTAGTAACAAAAGTGATAAAAACATAAGCCAAAAGGAATTAAATAAAATCGGATAGATTATAAACCTAAACATATTTTAAGGAAAAAAAAAAAAAATTAAATTTTTAAGTTTAAAATTTCAGCATTCCCTCTCCTTCATGTGCTTATATAAACACATCAACATAAACATTACTTTAGTTTGATGAAGCCCAAAAGGACAAACGCATAATATATACATGAAAATATTTTTTCCACTTTGTCATAGATTTTCCTAAAACTATATCTGTTATATAAATTCATAAGACACTTCTAGATGACTAATTTATATATTAATCTTTTTAAAAAAATTTTTAATAAATGTTTATTTATTCATTTCCAGTTTGGATTTTTGTGATCTTGCTAAATAAGTGATTTTTTATTGATGGCTTTTAGACACTACTTAAATATATTGGTCCACTGATAAAAAAATTGGAAAAATGTTTTTGGAAACAATTTTTGTAGATTAGCATTCTTTAGACTTTCTTTAGATTGAAACATTTATCAGAATCAGAAAATAATTTTTTTTTTATTATTTTAAAAGGGTGGTCCTGTTAATAATATCGATAGAGAGTAAATTCTGTCTCTAAATTTTACAGAGTTATTGGACTTTTAAAACTGTTATTAACAAATGTTAAATTTGAAAGTGTGATAGTATCATTGATATTTTTTTTTTAATTTTCTGAATTTTTTAACTTTTATTTTTTTTAAAGCTTTTCAATTTTTTAAAAACTTTTTGCAGGGAAATTTTTTTAGAAGCACACACACACACACAAACATTTCAGATTAATAATCTTAAATAATGGATATATTCTTTTATTAATTAATGTCAATTTTTATTCTTTAATTACAAATGTATATATATATGTTTGGCGTTTTTACTTAAAAATCTTTTTGTAAACCCCAATAAAAAAAATGTTTGCTTTTGTTTGCAAAACAGTCAAGTGCAAATAACTCTGTAAAAGTCATGGATTGATTTGACTTCAAAAAAAAAAAAAATCAATATTTTTTAATTCAGACAAATTTTGTGGCCTAAGAAATATTTAACGAAAACTAATCACTAAAAAAAATATTTCTTACGAAAATGTTTTCCTACTTTTATGAGTATTTAAGTAGAACCGTTTTGTTTTTTCTTGGTGGTTAAATTTAAATAGCTTATTTATTTCAATAAAGCCATGTCAGTCCAGTGGAAGTGGGGAAAACATTTGCATTTCGATTTTGGCTTATGGATCAAGGGAAGTAAGCAAGGTTAACATTTTCGAAAATTAATTAATTTATAAATCATGCTGTATATGAAATAAATTACGCAAAGATTTAAAGCATTCGAACTCTTTAAATAACAAAAACAATTTTGCTATTATTAACTTTTTCTGACCTATACTGATCTCTCAAAGAAATATTGCATAGCACATCAGAAGAAAGGAAAGGGATTTGGTCTACACACAGCCATATAATCAGTCAAGTGATTTTTTTTTGTAATGCTCTGCTGAGGATTACTTCCCTTGTACTCGCAATTTATTTACCGTATATATCAGTGCCATACGTGATACACTCATGTCTCGAAAGAGACATGACTGACTGGGCAGAAGATTTTCCCGCAGTAGATTGTCATTACTTTCTGCGGTAGACTGGTTGCCAACCAAGGCTATCGAACCAAATCTGTCGTACTATTTAACCCATAGTTTGAAGGAGAAGAGACGGATTAATATCTTTCCCAAGGATATTTGTGTGTAAGTGAATGCAACTAATTCAACTGGAATTCGAACTCGGCTCTCTGATTTCTCATTCTGTGCCGATATCCAGTGCACCACAATGCATACCCATTTGTATACTAGCATATAAACCGAGTGCATGTATAATGCAACACCTGAATTTTTCAAATTAATTTTAACTCTTCCAGAATAAACTTACCTGTATATAGTGTATAGGATACAAATCCTTTATCATCTAACAATGAATTCAAAAGAAAAAAGTAAAATTGCACACCTGCAAAATTGGATCAAAACAACTAAAAACATTTTGGAAAAACCCAGACCAAGGCTGACACCAAGTCAGTGTGAAAAGTAACATTCTGGATCCTGATTGGATAGGAAATAGCAAATTGATCTATGACCCTGGTTAATTTTTTAACACCTAGAAAATGGGTATGACCGGTCAAGTCAGTAAATCTGAGGGACCTCGACACAATGTAAGGAATAAATTTCAAGAAGCTGGGCTGGACATAAGGGTGCATCACACATTCGTTCTACCTGTCCTACCAATTTTCCTTTCTTCATCTTCTCCTGCACACTGTCAAAGAAAACAAGAACACCAAGATACTTCAACTGACTTCAATAAGTACAATCTCCTTTATTGCCTAACTTTCCTTTTCACTTTTTCTCCGGCCATAAAAAGGAAAAGAACACAGACTTTTATTAGCAACCTTTGTAATCTTTTTACATACACACATTCTGCTACTATCAACTATGAATTCTGAATTTCTGTGGGACATTTAAATACTTACATTTCTCTTTGAACAATTAACTACATGCATTTTCTCTATGAACATTTTATTTTTCTTCTTACAATTTTATTATTCTGTTAATAAAAATTTTACTTTAATGTACAAATGAAATATTTTTCACATATTCAAGCCGTTTGTGTTTAGCTACTGGCATTTCTTTATGTTGTGTATATAACACGCTAAAATCTGCCTTCTTTTGGCATGCACTGATAGCTTAGAGGTTGAATCTCTGACTGATGCCAAATGAGTTGGGTTTCAATCCTGGCTGGAAGTAATCTGATGTCTAACTGTACTGATGAGCTGTGATACAGCCAAACAGGACTGTCTGTGGATGACTATATATATATATATATATATATATATATATATATATATAGATAGATGATAGAATAAATAAAGAACAAAGTAGTAGCCATGTCTCAATCTAACATGTTTCCCTTTTATTAAAGCTTCTTCAGAGATCAGGTTAAACAAGAGATATGAAAAATTTTTTAAACAAAGAGACAGTATACTGGAATTTTGTTTGGGGTTTGATTCTTATTGGTCAGATATGTGTCACATGTAATAAAGCAATAGATGATTATTTTTAAATGTATGTATGTATGCAGAAAATTTTTCTCCCTTCTGCTATGGTTAAATAGCAGGATTAGATTCTATAGCCTTGGTTGGCAACCAATCTATGGCAGAAAGAAATGGCAAACTATTGCAGGGAAATTTTGTATAGTTAGTCATGATCAAAAGAGACATGATCACCTAAGCATGTATCACATATGGCATTTAACTGACTGAATACATAGGATATTATGTATATAGAGAATATTATCATATGAATTATTTATTTAGAATAATATTTGAAAGTATTTTATATTGTTTTTTTATGTATTGGATGTAATAAATATTGCAGTTGGAATCTTTTATTGAATTTATTTGTATGTATTATTACTAATTTTGACGTATTCTTTAGAAACATTATTTATTATTTTTTATCAAAATGTTATATTTATGTAATATTTATTTAGAATTTAGAATTTAAATATATTATAATATTACTACAAAAGTAGCCATTTTTTTCAGACACCATCTGTGTCTTATCACGTGATAAGACACAGATAGTGTTGAAACAAAATGGCTACTTTCACCTTAAAAGGTTATGTTCTTTTTTAATTAAACTGACATTAGAGAAATTAAAGTTACGTCCTATGTCATTTCAATGTAATACAAGAGAGTTAAAACGTTTGTTCAAAGTTTAAGTCACTTTTATGTTTGTAGATCCAGGTTTTTAGATCACGTGATGTATCTCCTACATACATGTTTTTGCATTGTAGACACTTTTGATTTCTCTAATATATACGAGGCCTTCAGTTCAAGAAGACACTTTCTGCCATGTATGTGAAAATCAGTTAAGTGTAAGTGACTGTATGTTAAAGTAGATGCTTTTAGCTCCCTTTAAAAAAAAATTGAGTGGTTTATCTCAAATAGATCAAAAGTTATGGCATTTTGAAAATTGACAAACTTTAAACATGATTTTCACATTTTTTATTTTGTGGCAGAAAGTACCTTCTAATTCCAAATGCCTCATATATATATATATATGTGTGATTGTTTAATACTTAGTTTTTGGTCATAATAGGGTTAAACCAGTGCACATTTGTATTAAAAACTGTTCAGTACAATTATATTGTAGAACTTATGAATATTTTCCATTTGTAAACAAGTTATTACACGACCTAGGTTTCTACCATGAGTGGTGTCTTCAGGCGAGTTTTAATAACTGATTTTACTGTTTACCATTTTTCTTTTTAAGAACACTCACGTAACAGTGGTTTTTTTAATGCTCATGTGGCAGGGAATTTTTGAACATGCAATTTTAAAAATTAAAACGCATTATGACGTTTTTATCCATGGTTGGCTAGCCACATGTGGAAATTAAAATCAAAATATGTAAAAGACCCAGACATAACATGGAGTATTGTAAAAACAGCCAAGCCTTACAACAGTAGCAAAATATGTAGACTATGACAAGAAGAAAAGTTAGAGATTATGCTATTCTGAAACTAAAACAAATTGTTGAATGAAAGAATGGAAATTATGACTAAGTGTAATAATACTAAGAAATACCTCTTAGATTCATACAACGATGGATGAAAACGCCATAATTCGTTTTAATTTTAAAAATTGGGTGTTCAAAAATTTCCTGCCACGTGAGCATTAAAAAAAAAAACACTGTTATGTTAGTGTTGTTAAAAAAAAAAAAAGAAGGTAAATGGTAAAATCAGTTATTAAAAATTGGCTGAAGACACCACTCATGGTAGAAACCTAGGTCGCGTAATAATTCGTTTACAAATGGAATATATATATATATATATATATATATATATATATATATATATATGACAAAATGGAAAACGTTTCATTGAAAGTAGATTTGATTATGCATTTTACTTTTTTCAAATGTATCAGATCTGAAAACAGAAGTGTGTGTGTGTGTGTGTGTGTGTGTGTATATATATATATATATATATATATATATATATATATGCGTAAATAATGAGTCATTTTGGAGTTATATTGGGCTATCCCAGTGCATGGCACCTTTAGAAAGTTCCTGAAAACCATATCATAGGTTAAGCCAAGCCTTATGAATGAATTTGAGTAGACGGAACCATTCGAAAGCCATCCATGGTTTGGCTAGAACAAATTCACTAGTCATTTTGAGCGAGTGTTTGAGTGTGCTGAACGTGTTAAAAAAATAAAACCGAGTACAACAGATTATGTTGTCTCGTTGAGAAATTGTAACTATGGTCTGCTCAGCACAGTTGCAATATAAAACAAACACAAGTGAACTCTGTGGGTTGAGTGGGCATCTGTAACGGGCATTTGCTAACTTCTCTGATAGGCAGGTGTGCTCAAAAACTAGCAGCAGGCCTTATTATATATTTATGTATATTGCCAAGCATGTATATATATATATATATATATATGTAATATTCTCTATATAATGTAGAGAAACTGATCATTTAGCTGAGTGGTGTTATTTCAGTCATGTCATATTCATAGTTTTATGAGGGCATTTTATATATATATATATATATATATATATATATATATATATATAGACAGAAAATCTGAGCAAGAGCCAGATTTTCTGTCTTTGTTTGCTATACTTTCATATTGAGCGCTTTAGTGTTAGGGTTTTCATCTTGTTTTTTTTTTTCTTTCTTACGAGTGCTTGACTTTTTGTTCATGTACTTCGTTTGTTTCTTTTTTTACTTCCCCTTCTTTTCCCTCCGAGTTCGTTCTCGGTGGGTTGTTCAAGACGATTTAAATTATAGCTTAATTAATACTAGTTTCAGCAGAGTTAGTTCGGTTACTATTGGTATTGTTGTTGCTATAGTTAATACTATTATTAATATATATATATATATATATGAATGATAATGCTGGGGGTGCTTTTCATATTGTGATCAATGAGAGTTTAAATTAAAACCAAAATGGGAAGTTAAAGGAACCTTGTTTATTTAGGCAGGCCAGTACAGAGAAGAATGGAGTTCCCATTGATAGGGACAGAGTCATCTCTATCAGAACTAAATGTGCAATCCATGCAATTTCTTCCTCTTCACCTTCACATGGTTTTGTGTTTTTAAGAGAAAACATCCCTCTTGGAAGACAGAAAGAATAAATGAAAAGTTTTTCTCTACATGTTTACCTTGTGGAGAAGATGGATTATATCCGTGAGCCGCACATTGTTTTGTCCACAGTTCAGTGTTCCTGTATCCAACCAAAAGCGACAACAGTATTCAGCACCCAAATTTATCTAATGATATTTGTTTTTACTGCTTACAAGGGTAAATATGACACAAGATCATTTTTAGATTGGGGTCCTGCATAAAGGCTTTAACAAGATAAAACTATATAGTTTATTTAATTGTGCCTTTTCATACACCACAGCTGTGAAGGAATAACCCAAGCCCTACTCTTCTTAATGAAATGGGGAGGTACTGTCTGAGAATGGAACTACTGAAAAGTTGAGTGACAGGAAAATACTGATAGTGCAATAACATTTTAAAAAAGTGGGGAGGATATATTGTTTTGCCCAGCACTAAATAGTCAGCTAAAAATCACAAAACTGCTTTATATCAATTATTACCAATATGGATATTTTTGCTTTTGCCCATCCAAACTATCTGGTGTAAATTTTGCACTGTTGGTCACAGCATTCAGCTATTTTAGTCATTAAACATTGTCACCCGGCTGGATGGGCTATTGCACTGGTTTGTGAGTTTTGAATTTATAATTTTCTCTTTCCTAGAATTACAACCAATGCTAGAAAACCCAGTTTACACTGCTAATTCACCTATTGCAGTAGGAGAAGAGATGGATTAATGCCTTTCCCAGAGATATTCATGTGAAAGTGATGATGATATTAAGTGCAGGCAAGCTGCTTTGCCTTGGAGTAGCAGTTAGCAATCTAGATCATTACTGTTCTAGTAAAGTGCATTGTGGTGCAGTGGATATTGGCTAGGAACGAGAAATCAAAGGACCAAGTTCAAACTCCAGTTAAATTCATTGCATCCACTTACGCACAAGATAAAGAAAAGGTATTAATCCATCTCTTCTCCCTCCAGCTATGAGTTAAATAGCAGGACAGATTGGATTCTATAGCCTTGGTTAGTAACCAGCTTACTGCAGAAAGTAATGGCAACCTACTATGTGCGTTGTGGTACAGTGGATATCGGCTTGGAACGAGAAATCGGGGCGCCAAGTTCGAATTCCAGTTGAATTCATTGCATTCACTTACGCACAAATACTCTTGGGAAAAGTATTAATCCGTTTCTTCCTTCTAGTTATGAGTTAAATAACAGGACAGATTGGGTTCTATTGCCTTGGCTGGCAACCAGTCTACCACAGAAAGCAATGGCAACCTACTGCGGGATAATTTTCTGCCCAGTCAGTCATGTCTCTTTCGAGACATGATCGCCCAAGCGTGTTTCACGTATGGTACTTAACTGACTATGAGAAAATCCTCTGCCCAGTCAGTCATGTCTTTTTTGAGACATGATTGCCCAATCATATATCACGTATGGCACTTAACTGACTGTTCTAAAGAGCTCAGTCCTAACTGGCTACATGCTAGACTACAATGAGCTTTTTAGTATAAATCTAAACAGGCAATTAAATAAGCAAATTCAACTGGACATTTAATGCTAAATTTATCTTTGGAAATTTGCATTTCTTGCTTTATTTTACTGTTGAAAAAAAAGTTAACTCGTTATGCACTGTAGTAGTGGTGAGGGGGGAATGTTGTATTTCCCCACTCTGCAGCTTCTTTCCTCATCGACGTAAAGTTGCAAACTTATGATGACTCTATTGTTGTTTCCTTAACAAATGTTCGGATGAGCTTTGCTCTTTTATTTCCACTAGTTCAGATCTTTACAGCTAAGACTCACCATGCTACATCCATAAAGTCTAATAGCCCATATTTCCTCTATATTTCGTTTTTAAGAAATAAGTTCAGAATTGTTGATTTATTTTCTGTTGTCATAAAATAATTCTACACCAACTGGATTTGGATTGTAAGCTCATGAGTTAAAACATTTTCTGATTTTTTTAATGTGAAACTAGCAGTATAGCCCAGCGTTGCTGAGGTGTAATGAAAGCTTTTAAACTAATCCATGGTCCTGGAGCTCAGACTAAGCCTAAAGAATATTTGTGTGAAGTTTGGTGAGAATTGGATAAAAATTGTGGATTTGTATAAAGGACATACAAACAGATAAACAGACACACACACAAACATCTTGCCTTTTATATATATATATATATATATATATAATCAATTTTCTGCACTATTGTAAGAACTGCAACCTTGAAACTTCTGAATAGCGTTTCTTATGTTTTTGTCTATGAGTGTATCAAATTTGATTAAAATCGGACCACTCCTTTTATAACCCGATTTTATCGATATTTATCGGGGGTATCTCGACACAAAACCTAGCTAAGAACACGCGCAGAGGCTTATAGTACAACTGTGTACATTTTCAAGAAAATCGGTTCAGCCGTTTTGGAGTCTATAGATAACGGACACACACACACAGACAAAGTTCCATTTATAAATAAGTTTAGATTAAATTTAGATGTTACACATTATTTAATAACTTGTAAGGAATATTAAAAACTGCTGTCATCCCATTCTCAAAAGAATTTTGAGAAAAATGTCAAAAAAAAAAAAAAGTGCTTTGTTACAACTTAGTTTTAACTAAAAAAAACAAAAACATATGAAAGCAAGTGTAGTAAACAATACACAGATGATAAAATAATATCTTATTTGGTAGATACAATAGTCCGTAGTAGATTGCAACAATATGGGTGGTTGAATTAGCAAGTAACACGCAGGTTAACAGTAGCCCTCAGCTCACACTAATGTCCTCCTTCAACCGACTCTTCCTATATTTAAGTGAACCCAGTTACGTGATCGAACCACGTCACATGTAGAATACCATGTTTAGCAGCCCATTTCACAGACTAAGAGTAAAGTGCAAGAGTTAAAACAAAGTTTTCTTCACTCTTTAGTTAACATTAGTTCGAACTTTTACAGCTATGACTCACCATGGTATGTCTATGAATTTTAATTACCCGTATTTCCTCTTTATTCTATTTGTAAAGAGGAACTTCTGACAGAATTTTCTTGAGAACTGCTACTTTGTTGGACAAACTCCCACATGGATGCTTTTTTCAAACTTTTTTCAAAGAGATTATGTTTATAAACATAATCTCTTCCAGTCAAGGGTCATTTGCTAAATAACCTCCTTATACTCACTCTCTTTTATCTCCACTTGCTTACGGCCAATCTAAGTGTACTTTTTCTAAATTTTATAAAAACTCATTTCCAAATTTACTTTAGGAAATTTGAGCAATGCTTACATTGCAAATAAATTTTGATGAAATCAGTTTTACAAGAGAATGGAAGAGAAAAAACAGGAAAACAAAACAAAGTCAAATAGAAGAAAAATAACAACAAAATCATTTTATCTTTTTTGTCAAGGTATATTTTTTCCTTTTCTTTTTTTCTTTCTTTAAACATCCATCTGCAATTGTCCCATTGGGGCATAAATACCAATGGTATTTGTTAAAAAAAAAATTTAAGTCTTTTTTTTTTAAGTTTGAAAAAAAAAAAAAAAAAAACTGTGCATCTCCATTTTATACCAAAATATTTGGCATAGAACAACAAAATAGAAATAAAAAAAAAAGTAAAAAGTGTATTGTCAAGTCATAGATTTATAGAAGAAACTATCTGATTGCTGACATTGCAATTCCAGACAGATTTATCACAGACGATTTTGTACTTTTTGGAACATGATGGCAAAATAGAAAAGAATAGTCAGTAGCAGAGATAATCTCACAAAAAAAAAAAAAAAAAAAAAAAAAAAAATTCCTCAGCAGTTTCTTACGGAAAGGATTCAAATTTACACTTCAGTACAGAGGGATAAAGAAAAGATTAAAAGAACTGCTTCATCTGTACAAGATTTTTAAAACCATTTTTTTCTGCTAAGTGGAATATACATAAGATTTTCATAGATCAAGAGTTAATGCTTTTTAATCTTACTTCATATTCTGAATATTCCCTTTTGAAAACTTAACATCAGAGATCATTTTGAAGCTATGAATAACAAATATCAGACATTTTCCAGGTAGAAAATAAAAAAAAATATATATAGTAATAAATAGTTACAATCTATGGATGAGGATGACTTTTTACAAGTGCATGACTGAAAACTTGCTTCAAGGTGATAAAGATTCATATAAGTAGATTGCTTAGGATAAAACACTATGGTACACTGCCACCTGCTCATTTCTGCAAACCTTCAAATCTCCACCCCACCTAGACAAAGAGTGAACATTTTTCTTAAACTGATTTCCTCATAATTATCTAAGACTTATATTGACATTATTGAAAGACTTTTTCAAGCAAGTGTGTCTAAAATATTGATTTACATTAAAAATAACCTAAAAAGTATCTGCAGAATTTGTACACTAATGATATAGGCAGTTTACAAAAAGATCTATTTGTAATTATTTAAAAAAAGATAAATAAATAAAAAATAAGGAATCTAATTATCTGATAAAGAGAAAATTTTCTTTTAATTTATTTGCTTTTGCATTTATTCATAAGTTTAGAGATTTCAGCACCACCCAGCAAGAGAATTTAATGAGTTCTTTACCACAATTAATATTGGGTTTTTAGGGTCCTCTTCAAAAGTGACAATTAAATGCAGTAGGCATTAGAAAATTATCTGTTTGCATTTTTTCAGGGGGTGATAAAAGGTGCAATCTAAGTATGAAATTACAAAAAAAAAAAAAAAAAAACCCAAAAAGAACAATAAGTTTATTTATCTTGCGAGTTGTGACACAAGATCGTTTTTTTTAAGGTGGGCACCTGAGTATGTACACATGGGCAAGGAATAAAAATTGCCCAGTCTCGTTGGTTGTGCTGATCTCGGTTGCAATCACTGATCCACCCCTCAAGCGCAATGGGGTGGTGTGCAGCATCCATTTCCTGAGACTGCCTGTCCTGTGCTAGGTTTAATAGAGGAATGTATCTGGGGAAATGAAATTTGTAATCATTCCCACTGCTCTTAACATCATTGCTGAAATTTTTTTCCTGAACAGATAATTATCATCCATTTTCTGTAATTGCACATGCGTGTGTGCATATGATCATACATTATTTTGCATATACACACGGGCATAAAAAATGAAGATCTCATTAGTAGTAATATATTCTACCTTAAATAATAAAAAGTAACTAATCTTGAGTTAATTTGGAGAGGGTCCCGCCATCTGCCTTTGGTACTGGGCTACTGAACATTTACCAGTTGCTTTCTCAATTTGATAATTATCTTAGTATTTACTCAGCTTAGTTTAATATAGCAAAAAAGTAAAATTCGGATAAATGTGGTGGTAGGGAGTAAGAAGACTATGCTGCACCAATCTTTCAACTGAACTGAGGATAGAAATTAGAAAAAACTTGGACCTTCTTATCTGTAAAAAAAAAAAAAAAAAAAAAATGGAGTGTCAATAGGATGGTTTTTCCCTTGACACTGCTATTATTTTAATGGTCTTCACTCCTCAGCAATATTTATTTGTTGAAGAAGCAATGATTAGAACTGTAATAAAATCTAAACATATGATGAAAGTGAATTTATACATTTTTTGTTCTTGAGAATTTACAACAAAAATATTAAACACTTTATTAGATTATTTACATTCTAAAAGCTAATACAGTTAAAACTAATACAATATTTATTATTTACCAATTTATAAAGAAATAAATATGAAAATTCTTTATTCGTAAATTTATAAACATTTACTAAATTATTAAAATGCGAACAAACTATAAGAAAATTCTTGTTATTTACCATTTTATAAAGTTTGAATCAATTGGTAATTAGATGATATTTTGTTAATCATTCCAATAAACAATAAATAAATAGTGTAAATAAACAACAAAGTTTATTATGTTTGTTATCAATTCTGAAGAACAAAGAAAATGTATAAATCCACTTTCATTATATGCTTTGATTTTATTACAATTCTAATCATTTCTTTTTTTTTAAAGTGTAAACATTGCCAAAGAGTCAAGGTAGTTAAAATAATAACCGTGTCAAGGGGAAACTGTCCTTTTGACATTCTGCTCTTTATGGGCATGAAGAGTCAAGTTTGCCGAAATTAGCACCTGAAATCTGGTATTTATCTGACATCAGTGGGAAATACACAAATATCACAACCATGAAGCAAGGTCTCTAATATGATTTCTTTTTTTAATGTTTTTTTATTTATTACTTACCTATTTTTAATGAACTAATGTGACAGAGATAACAGATTCATCTAGATATTGTGAAATATGAACGTATACTAATGTGAAATTAAGATTAAGTTCTTATCTTTAATTTATTACAAATATTTAGGATAACTTATGGTATTAATCAGATATGTTACTGTGTCATATATCTTTTGGATTTATATATATAAAATTTATAATGTACTTAGTTTGCATATTAAAATTTGACAAACCCTAAAACAAGTTATCAACATTTTAAATAAGTGCTAACAGTTTTCTATAAAAGCAAAAAAAGTTAATTAGGCTTCATGTGAAAGCATAGCATTACTATATTTGAATTAATTTTCTTGTTAGTAGTGCAAGTTCATCCAGCTTATTTAAAAAGTAGCTCCCAAAAATCAATAGTGAAATTCAAAATTTAGTAGCACTGGTCTTTTATAAAATAGTCCAATCTGGTAACTACACAATGAAGCAGGAAATTCTATTGTGGCAAAAACATTGAACTTCTAAAGCAAAACTCCCGCTCTGGTTTGGTGTTTTTCCTTAAATTCTAGATGAATGAATAAAACAAAATTAATTAAGAAAGATTAATGCTAACAGCTATTTTTCTAGTAACATAATGGGGTATATATAAGTGAACATTGAGGTCAACACCCAGTGGTAAGTGTTTTATGCTTATGTCACAATCTTCAGTCCATGCATTTAAGCATGAAACAGACTGTCATTGCTGAGTGTTGACTTCAATGTCCACTTTTTTTTTACATATGCTCTAAACCTGATATTGAGCATCTTAACCCATAAATGTAGCATACCTTAAAACTATGTTTTTATCATATATTTTCCCACCAGCTTTGCTGCTACTACTACGAAACATATAGGCACAAATAATTTGCAGCAAATTTATAGATAAAAATATGTTTGTCTGCATGGATAGATAGAGATATGAAATCCATTAACTGAAGTTCATTAGAGATGACTTAGTGACGCAAATCCCATTCATGAGAAGCTTTCTGAAATAATCAAAATGCCAAGAGAAAGACTTCAAAGATGAAAAGATCAATACAGTTTTAAATCCCGCCATCAAAGGTACATTACATTAACATAAAAAAAAAAATGGAATTATAGAAAAATTAACAAAAGCATTTTGCCCTCATGAGATAGCATATTATTAATAAACAGATTGTCAGCATTTGAAAAAAAAAATATAAATAACAATCAGGTTTGCCTTATGTTGTTAAAAAATAATAAGAATAAGATTGATTTGTGAACTGGATCTTCGAAGTACAAGTTTTTGTTTTCGCTGGCAAAAAAAAAAAAAAAAAAAAGTAAAAGAAAAAGCTAGTACATTTTTATAAAGTTTCCTGACCAATTTGAACACTCATATTCTCATCTTACTAATTATTATCTTTGTTATTTACTGAAAAAATTACTTCAACTAGAGACTGCATATTACCTCAGTCTAGATAACATCATGTTTTAATAGCAAAACACATCTGATAAAAAAATAACAAATTGAAAAATTAATAATGTTAATATGGCCCTACATAATTACGGTTGTTAGTTTGGTGGCTGGTTTATATATGAACAAATAAAATCTGTTTAAAAAAAAATGAAGCAAATCATAAGTAGTAATAGAAAAGTTTGAGTTTTTTTTAAATGGTATAATTTGGAAAACTAAAAATTTCTAGGGGAGATAATCAAGGTAATACGTGACTTTACTCTCTCAACTGAATTTCAGTATGACTGAATTTAAGATAATGAATCTTGATTTTTATAAGAATTGTATTATTACTTTTTTTCTTAATTTATACCTTAATCACTTTCAAATGAAGCACACAGTACAGTTAGCCCCTTATACGCTTATTTGCTAGGAATAGTGTCTTTGTTGTTATAGTCAAAATATTTCCAGCTGTTTCCTATTTTCATCAGAAGTTGTTATGGTAACCTTCCAGAAAATTTTTAACTGAACCTTGATTCAATCCAAAAATAAGACATAAACAATTAATTATCTTTTAATTATTAATTAATTATCTTTTAGCATGTTCTATTCCAAAAGAACTTCTTTTTAGCTCCTTTAAAAAAAAACAAATAGCTACTTATTTAAACTAATTAGCACGGATTAATTTTATTTCTGATAGCAGCTTAAATCCACATTCCAGGAAGGTTTTTTACTTTTTGATAATGACGATTCTAGCACTTGAGAAGTGCTTCATCATCCAACAACCTAATTTTACAGACCATTATTTTTATATAGCAAACTTTATTCTTTTTGAACAGTCCTCACTTGTAGACTTATTCCATATTAATCTAAACTTAGTAAATACCAGGATGCCTAAGAGTGTGATGGTTGGCAGACCAGTGGAGTGAGTTCAATTCTCAGTGGGTGACTTATAATTGTAACCATGTGTAAATAACTATAGCATTAGAACATTACATATTTTTAAATATGCATAGACTGATCACTATGAACAGACTTTGAACTGAGATGAATATTTGAAATATCATACACAAGACAGGGTTAGCCATCTAAAGAATCTATGCTTTAACCTAGACTTATATTTTGTTAACTGGGGCTATTCAATTTGGTTTGCTCAATTTTCTCATTATCCTTAAATAACAAAGTTGAAAATTAAAAGTGAAGGCAAAATAATGTCCTTGTTTTCTCCTTTGAAACAGTGATATCTTTTAATATCAAAACTGGTAGTTGGCTTCCCAGAGAATGCGTAAAGTTGCAATATATGCAGTTCTTTCATTTCTCTCTGAAAAAAGACCCACAGATTTCAACAGGCAAATGTGTCTGAAGTGCAGATAAAGAAACTTATCGAAAATAGGAAACAGACAAAAATAAATATGATAACTATTTTGAAAAACATTTTGACTAAGTGATTAACACAATCCTACCAATAAAAGGCCATTTTAAAAAGTAATCCAAAATTCTCATCATTTAAAAAAAAGATTTCAATTAAAAATGATTAAGAAAAACAAATACTTAGCTGATACATGTAATGAACATATTGTGAACACAAATTAGTATGTGCATCAATTCCTGAAGCTTAAAAGGCCTATTAAAGCAGTTAATGAATTGTTATTCTGCCCAGGTAATGTTATCATAATAATATGGGTATTATAACTTCATGGCATCAGTTGTCTGAAGCAATAACAACTTTAGTAGATCAGAAAAGTGCTTACATACATACAAATACAACCTGATCAATTTGAATAAAAATAGAAAACCACTTTGAAAAAGTCTTGCAGTTAGCCAAAAATATCTACTGTTGTTAGAATTGGAACTATTTGAGAATTTGAAACTGTTATCTTTTGTCAAAATTAAGTGCTACCCTCCCCATACTCCTTTGTTTATTTCTTAGTTTTTTTTTTGTTTGTTTTTTAGAGAATTTAAGACAATGAAATATAACTTTTAGGATTAGTTACCAGTCAAATATGAAAGGCATTTTTGAATGATGTTATTATTAATATATAAATCTTAGAATCTTAAGCTCTCAAACTGTCATACACAAAACATTAACCTGTTTGTTAATGTTAATTTATCTATAAATATTGTAACTAACACTTTTAAAGAATAAAAACAAGTCTTAAAAATAAGTAAGATATGTTTGATATGATCGATTTTAGTTTATGTTCATTTATAATAGCTTTCTAAACGAAATAACTGAAATAAATTTGAAAAAAAAAAAAAGAAAAGAAAAAAAAACATCTTTCCAATTCTTAAAAATAACAGGCCTAACACAAAACATTTGGGGAGTTTGCCAAGTTATGTTTTTTTCATTTTTCTGAAAACAACAAAAACAGGATTTGTGCGAAAAATTCCCTAAAACGTATGATGTCCTAATTTTTACTTTAAACAAGGCATTTTGAAGATAAAAATACTTACAAAAAATAAAAATAAAAAAGGCGGAGTTAGCACTGCGACCAGAAATTGTACAACTCTACTATTGAAATAATAATAAAAAAAAAATAAATAAAGTCTGTGTTTTTTTTTTTTTTTGGCTTTACACATATTGAAAAGTGGGATAACTAATTTCTGTGTAACCATCACTGTTGACACGGGTTATTGCAATAGGTACAGGGATATTATCTGCAGAAGCGATAACGATTTGTGTAGTTGTGCCTGGGATAGTAGCAGTAGCACCTTCCGTAGCAACTGTCGCTGTTATTTCTCTCAAAGTGCTATCATCTGCTTCCTCGGTCGACTCTTGCACAAGCTTTTCACTGGGCACCTGATAATCCAAAATCCTATGTTTCTTGTTTGGCTTCTCCCCAATGTTATGTTGTTTAAGAAGGTGTCCTTTCAATTTGTCATAGCGAGTTGACGTAAAAGAGCAGTGGTCACATTTGTAGGGTCGGTTGTTGGTGTGCAATAACATGTGACGTTTGAGATTCTTGATCAGGGAGAAACTTTGGCTGCAGACAGGGCACACGTGAGGTTTCTCGTGCGTGTGGGTTAGCATGTGGTACTTGAGGTTCTGTTGTTTAAGGGCCTGGAAGGTACAGCCCTGCATGGAGCACTTGAAGGTCTCTCCGGTGTGGATCAGGCGATGAGCTTTCAGCTGGCTCTTGTGGGCTGTCGCATAGCCACAGATGTCACACAAATGATCCTTGGTGTCACTATGGACCACCATGTGGCTTTTGAGAGCATGCTTCCACTTAAACCCCGCGAAGCACTTAGTACAGACAAATGGTTTCTCCTCGGAATGCTTTGGCATGTGCTGGTTGAGCTGTGTTCTGGTTTTAAATTTCATGTCACATAAATAACAGAAATACGGGTGTTCTCCGCTGTGGCGAGACAAGTGTAACGTTAACTCCTCGGCATTAGTTGCTTTGTACTCACAGTAGCTACATTGAAGGTCAGCGTGTAAGTGGATTCGCTTATGGTCATTTAGTGTTTTCAGCCGGTTCGCTTTATAATCGCACTTATTACAACTATATTTACCGTCCTGGTGAATTTTTTGATGTCGCTTGAAGTGGTTATAGTTATATGTGCTGTACAAACATTCGTCACATATATAAACTTCAATCGTGACGTTGTTATTTGTAGAGGTACCATTACTTTGCGTCTGGCCGTTGTTGTTGTTGTTACAGGTCGCGGTAACTCTAGATTTTACCTTACCTTTTTTTCTGTGGTAAGGGCGACCCCTTGTGTGTTTCTTACCCAGGCGAATACGTAGACTAGAGCGGACTGCCCCAGAACATTGACCAGACGCTTTAGCAAGATCACTTTCTCCTGTCGCATCAGGGTCCACTTTCTCTTCAGTCTCCATTGCTTCCTCTTCTTCGGTGATTGTCTCAGATACAGTCGCAACTGTCGTCGTCTTTTGTACAGGTGATGATATCAAAGCTTCTGGATCTGCAAGTGTAACAGAGTCTGCGGCCACTTCGGTTAGTAATTCTGTGGTCGTGTTTGTTTCTGGGGCTTCTTCGTTTAATAGTGAATCGATCGACTCGGCTGTTTGTTCATTTTTAGCATCATCTTCTTCCTCGTCTTTCACAACAGAAGCTTCAGCAAGCGCTACGTTCGAGTCGCATCCTTCAGTTGCTAAGCTTTCTATTGAGTTAGCACTGGTAAAGAAGTTGGTTTGGGTCATCTGGTCCTTGCTTACATTCATAGCCGATGACTCAGAAGGGAAGGCACTGTCATCATCAAGACCATAGGTGTGGTCTTCGGATTTCATACCGGTCGTATCTTCTCCAGTTGAAAGCTCCTCAGCGTTCTCTGGTGGTTTAGACTGGTCATTTTGAAAGCTCTCACAGTATTCTAATATCGTGTTCAGTTGCATGATTTTAGCAATCTCTACAACTTGGGTTAATACGCTGGGTGAGATTTCTATGTAGCTCGTGTACATGAAGTCCACTAGCTTACGGACAGCTAGGCCGTAACCGATCTTCGACTCGTTCGAACCCTCAATGTGGATCTCGATGATCTGGGGTAACTTTTGAGAAAAGGCGCGGGGAAGATCCTGCAGAGTGCCGAGAAAAGAGGCAAAATATGGACTGGCAGCTGCTAATACATTACTGTGAGCAAAGATCTCTTCTCCGCACACTTTGAGAACAACGTCACAGAAACGGCAGACCTTCCTTTGTTCTTGAAGGGCCTTCATAACATTATTTATCAGTTGCCCATCAGTGAACTTTGTTGTCGGCTCCTCTTCCGACGCCATGTTGGGAAGGGAGGACGTTAATTATATTCTCATACGATTGTCTGGTAATTTCGGCTTCTGTTATGCATTCAAGGTCAGTTTTCTTGATGTCAGGATTGTGTTAATGTAAACAAACATCATTTGCCGGTTGTTGGATCATTGGTTTACTTTTTTTTGTGTACTCAAGACAGAATAATGAAGGGTCCCCAAAAACTTAGCTTAGGACTTCCGTTCATAACAAGGATAATATCAGGGGAAGTAATTCTGTTTACTTTTAGATCGACTCAAGAAGAGTTCCACATTGATTACATTCGTTTGTTTATGTTGTAAACGTTTTGTTTTTCAGTAAGCGTTTTTCTAATTTTTTTTCTCAAAAAGTTTTACTGAATGGACAAGATATTTGTGGTTAAGAGATATACAATTCAATCCAAAATTACGAACTATAGTGTCTAAAGAAAAAAATGAAATTGTAAAAAATGCTGTTCTTCATGTACGCAGCTTCTGAATTAAAAAAAAAAAAACTCGTTTTAAAAAAGCGAAGTTTAGACTCTGTCTAAAGGTCAGTAAAGTTGGATATTCATGAAGATTAAACTAATTTTAGTCAAGTAGTCTGTGAAAAAATTTTACAAACCATATCGTCATGACATGATGTATTTGGATTCCTTTCCTACTAAGCAACATTGCAATTTGAATGAAAAACTTAAAAATGTGACAAGAAATCCTTCTCTGCTTTTACACTACAGATAATGAAAAAAAAAAGTAGTTTCTTGACTTCATCAAATAAAATCTGTTTTTAAAAACTAAAAATCACTATTCTTTTTTGGTAGTTCAAAATAGGAAGTAAACTTTTTTTTCTTTTTTTTTTTCCGGTCATCAGAAAAAAGTAAACTTTTAGAAAACGTCAGCACTATTTTTAACATTTATTTTTCCTCACAAAAATAAAACTATCACTTTTTAAGCGTATCTTAGCTAACGCAAGTCTGAATCACCATGTAAGGATCGAACTCAGCGCTCAGTCGTAATTGCTCGAGCAAAAAAAAAAAAACAGACTTGCAAGCTATTTTTACGTCAAAGTGACCATCATAAAAAAAATTGGCACTTAAAAATAGACTTTCCACCCAATGAAAAATAGGGAAACAATTCTGGGTGGGGGCAATGTTTGCAGGTTTCTATTTACTCTTCTTCACAACTCTTGCCAGATTCGAAAATTATTGAATGCTATCGATTTAGAAACAAGTCCGGCTTTTTTTTTTTACACATATTATCAAATCGATCCTTGACTTTTTTTTGGCCTGAGGCTAAGTTACTTAATTGTTATTTACAAATGTAAAGTTTGAAAATGTGCTAATAGCTACGAATCAATACGATTCATTCATATCTTTTTTTTTTTAATTTTAATATTTTTTTAAGACTTTTCCTATTGTTAAAAAAACTATGTGATTTTTTTTTTCGGAAGTATATGAACAAAAAACATTATTTTATTTATCTTTTACATTGAAAATAATAAGCAAACAATTTTATTTTATTTTTTTTTCTGTTTTTTGTTCTTTAAAAATAAACATGTTTGTTCGTTAAAGAAATAGTATATTTTCGTATACAGATCAAAGTCCAACAACTCTGTAAAAAAGAAGTGATACGTTGGACTCGCCCCCACCTGCTAAATAAATAACCAACCAACCACCCATTTATTTTTTGATTCTGATGACAAATATTGCAACCTGAGAAAAGTCTAAAGATTGCTTATTATTTCCTAATAAATTTCAAAGTTTTTTACGAGTAAACCAGTCTATTTAAGTTGTGTTGAAAAATAAAATTGTCATTGCAAAAGCCAAAGAAGCAATAACTCAGAAAATAGAACTTATAATAAGTTATTAATAATAAATAAATAAAGTTTCAAATTTATAAATAACCAAAACAGTACATATTTCACTGGGTGGTATATTTAGTAATTCACACCTTGTATCCCATAAATCAAAAAAAAAAATTGAAGAAAGTAAAAATAGAGAAATAAAAATGCAAAGGGTATTTATATTGTGAAATCATGTGTCTTTTCCATACAGTTCATCCACGGCTGCACTCATTTATTGTACCTACACACGTAACAATCATGTGATAATCTTGCTTTCCCGCGTTTTTCCGGGATGTATAAATAGCAAAGACCCATGTGCCACACACAGCAGTTCCAGTTCGAATACCAAGCAAGGCAGTTGGTAATTTCAACTGCCCGCGATAGCACCATGCTATCGCGAGATCACATTCTTCAATCTCATCTAATTCTCTCACACACCCACACTAATCGCAGGACACAATTAGACGCCTTTTATTTCTTTAATTAGCATGTACACAAATTATAGTTGGCACTGACATTTTCTAAACACACATCATGTCAAAACTCAACAAGACTAAAAGTCCAACTCACTCTGATATTTAAATTCTATCTTTTGCACAACTACACCATAAACATTATTCATGAACTCTCAGATCTGAACAATTCTTTTTAGCAACATTTTCTTACATAATTTTCTTTACACATTGAGAATTCTTTCAACAGACTTACGTTAAAATCCATGACAGTATTTCTCACACAGTCTATGGGAGACAATTTCAAATAACCAAATTTCACATATTATTCAACACCTATGTATATTATATATTCTTGTTAAATATTTGTTAATACACAGTATCATTGCAAATTAATGTCTTGCCAACTTCCTTTCACTTTCTCTTTGCTTGTTTAATGATGGATTTTCAATGCTTATAAAAATAATAGTGGTTTGTAAGGATTTGGGTAGGAAGTTTCTTTTGGAAGTGGCCTTGTGCCAATTGAAATCCAATAGAGAAATTATTCCAAAGTAACCTTGCAGCATGAAGCCCCCACAATATCTATGTGTTATAGATTATGAAAAAGCATTTCACAAGGTATATCATAAAGAATTGTTTGAACTGCTAGATGAGCTTGTTTTATTTAAGCAGGATATTAGAATAATCCAGAACTTAAGCTGGGAGTAAATTCACCTGCATACAGAAAGAAAATGAATTCAGTAAATATACAAAAATGAAGACATAAGATAAGAATCTATCTTCTTACCAGATTTATCAAAAATGTTTTTAAAGGTAGAGTTGTACAGTTTCTGGTCACAGTGCCAACTCTACCATTTTTAAGTATTTTTATCTTCAAAATGCCTTGTGTAAAGTAAAAATTAGAACATTATACATTTTAGGGAGTTTTCACACAAATCCTCTTTTTGTTCACAGAAAAAATGAAAAAAAAAGTTTAACTTAGCAAGCTCCCCAAATGTTTCGTGTTAGTACTCTTTTTAAGAATTGGAAATTAGCTTTTTTTTTTCAAATTTTATTATGACTTTTAGTCATTGCATTCATAAAGCTATTACAAATGAACATAAACTAAAATCAACCAAAGATTTCTTATTTGTTTTTTTAAACTTACCTTCATTCTTTAAAGGTGTTAGTTACATCTATGGATAAAGTAACTGGTTAATGATACATTTAAAAAAAAAAAAACGCAGTGAAGCAATCCTGAGAAAATTAGAAGTTCTACTAGGATTTATTACTGATGACCACAATCTTAAAAACACAAGATATGCAGATGACACAGTGTTGATAGCAGACACAGAAATTAAACTACAGGAACTCTTGCAGAAGGTGGCAAAGGAAAGCAAGAAGAACTAAATATCAACTGTAAGAAAACAAAATGTATGGTTGTCAGCAAAAGAAACAGCCCAACATATGCATTACAAATTGGAGATATCAAAATTAAACAAGTGCAAAAATTTAAACATCTAGTTAGTGTTTTAATAGGATGGAAAAGTTCACACGAAAATCTGAAGATGCATTGGGATAATGATGGTTGTTTTCTAAAAGTTAAGCATATTTATTAAGAAACAAAGAAAAGAATATTGAACTGTTATGTATTACATGTGCTCCTATGTGCTAATGAATGCTGGACCATCTCCTCACAGATAGAGAAGGGACTTGAAACAACAGAAATATAGTTCTACAGAAGGATGCTGAGAATAACATGGACTGAACATGTTAGCAACAACAAAGTTTTAGAGCAAATGGAAACAAAATGGACACTTATACTTTGCATCAGAAAAAGGTGAAATTTCTAGGGCACATAATAAGGAAAAATTTGACACAGAATATACAGAATAAGGGCAGAAAAAGTAGGGATTAGGAGATATAGCAAAAAGACAAACCTTACTAACAGCTACAAAGAATAGAAAGTTGTGGAGAACCATGACCTATGTCTTGAAGGAAAATGGCACATAGAAAAAAAAGTAAAATATTTGTAATTCATTAAATGCAAACCTGACACTAAGTAGGGATTAGGAGATATAGCAAAAAGACAAACCTTACTAACTGCTACAAAGAATAGAAAGTTGTGGAGAACCATGATCTATGTCTTGAAGGAAAATGGCACATAGAAAAAAAAGTAAAATATTTGTAATTCATTAAATGCAAACCTGACACTAAGTAGGGATTAGGAGATATAGCAAAAAGACAAACCTTACTAACTGCTACAAAGAATAGAAAGTTGTGGAGAACCATGATCTCTATGTCTTGAAGGAAAATGGCACATAGAAAAAAAGTAAAATATTTGTAATTCATTAAATGCAAACCTGACACTCCCTTTATTTACCACAGGCAAGTGGTTAGAATATTAATGTTTCAACCATGAGACAGAAATTTCAATCTCACCATGATAATATTGTTCTGGGGAGATTTTTTTTTTTTTTTAATCATATCACCTTGAGCAAGGTGGTAACGCCACTGATGCGCAGGGGGCTATGTAAGAAGGAAAAGATTGGAAAAGAGAAAGCTGGAAACCATATCCTAAACAGGGAACAAGGGATGAGCCTCTTCACCTGTTCAATAGATGTGGGTGGAGTGTGAACTGGGCGATAGTTTAGTCTATCTACTCCAATCAGATGATCCCAGAGTGAGAAGTGCCTGAAATCCATACCATAGGTTGGGCCAAGATTGTGTGCTCTCTCAGAAACTGTAACTAAGATTCATTCAGCATAGTTGCAGTACAAATTACAGGTTTGTTCTGTTTGTGTTAAGAAACAAAAATGTACCTGAGAAGGCATCTGCAACAGAGATTAGCTTGTATCAGATAAGAAATTAAGTAAAATCAACCTTCTTCACTTTTACAAAAATTCACAATGATGTGTGAAATCATAGTTTTCCTAAATAGAAAAAGGATTGACCATGTGCTTAACAAAGTAAAGTCGAAACCAGATTTCGAAAGTAGGTGTTAAAATGATTTTTGACCAATGGGAGTGACTTGTAAGACCAAAAGGACTTCGTGAGTAAGTGTGAAAAATCTAGATTACAATAAAAGGACTTCATCAACATCAGTCAGAGTCACAGATGGGAGCTGAGAGACAAACAGCTAAAACTTCAACTTCAAGTGACTCGACTCGGACATGGCTTCTGCTCGGACAAACTTAAGTCACTGGTGCCTCCTCAACAGGTGTTTACTCATGCAACCAGACTGGCAACTGGATCCCACCCATTCACAGTCAGGTTAGCCAAATGCAGACAACAATTCTACTCCTGCAGCTTCTTCTCTCGCACTTCCCGCCTGTGGAACTTGCTCCCGTATTCTTGCTTTCCTGACGGCTACAACCTCCAGAAGTTTAAATGCAGATTGAATCCATAGCAAAATCTACTGCTAAGAAGATTGGGTCACTATGTCGATCCAGGATGTTTTTATAACCTGAATCCATCCTGCATATATACAAGTCAACCATCCGTCCGTGCATGGAGTACTGCTGCCATTTATGGTCAGGCGCCCCTGCCGTTCTCCTCAATGTTCTTGACAAGCTCCAAAGGAGAGTCTGTAATGTGATAGGTACCGATCTGGCGACTCGACTGCAGCCACTTTCCCATCGTCGAAATGTGGCCTCCCTCTGTCTCTTCTATAAATACTTTCATGGCTTCTGCTCGGATGAGCTTAAGTCACTGATGCCTCCTCGACAGGTGTTTACCCGTGCAACCAGACTGGCAACTGGGTCCCACCCATTCACAGTCAGGTTAGCCAAATGCAGACGACAATTCTACTCCTGCAGCTTCCTCTCTCACACTTCCCGCCTGTGGAACTTACTCCCGTATTCTTGCTTTCCTGACGGCTACGACCTCCAGAAATTTAAATGCAAAGTTAATACTCATCTACTAACCACTGGACTCTAGCTCTCTCCCCTCCCCTGTATAATCTTCACTTTCTCTCCACCCATGTATCTGTCATTGCACCTGCTTTCTCAGCTTTCTATTGTTCCTTTCTAACTAGCTTGTACTCCTCACTCTTTTCTAATTAATCTTTTTACATTTATGTAGTTCCCTGCACATCAGTGGCGTTTCTGCCTTGCTCGGGGTGAAATGATTAAAAAAAAAAGTCAATATCTACTAACCACTGACTAGCTCTCTCCCCACCCCCCATATAACCTTCCCTTCTCTCCACCTATGTATCTGTCATCGCACCTGCTTTCTCAGCTTTCTATTGCTCCTTTCTAACTAGTTTGTACTCCTCACTCTTTTCTAATTAATCTTTTTACAGTTATGTAGCCCCCTGCACATCAGTGGCATTTCCGCCTTGCTCGGGGTGAAATGATTAAAAAAAAAAAAAATTGTCCTCTTTCTCTTTCTTCTTATCTCTTTCAACAATTACTACTACGAACATTTTGTACGAACTCTACCCTTAACTTCTTAATAATGTTTCTAATTACCCATTAACTTCTATAACTTGTGTTATTCTTTCCTTATAATAAATTTCTATTTTAAAATGCAAAATGTATATTTTATTCTTACACTATTCCACACAATTCCATACATTCCAACTGACAACCAACCTTCTGATGATGAAAAACCTTCTGATGATAATTCTGCATAAAACTTGTAAGTTGTGGGAAGTTTGGTTAAGTAAGACACAAGGCCGAACCAAGAAAAATTAACCAGCTCCCTACGGCAACAAGCTGATTATGTTTACTCCATAGACTCTTAAAATTATCCACAATATCAAAACATCAGATTAAAAATAAATAACTGATTACCTATTTTCAAAATACTTTGAAAAATGTTTGTCAATACAAGCTTCATCTTTTAGTGCTGTGTCCTTTCAGGACCTGGGCGAATCATGGCTCTCCACAACTTCCTATTCTTTGTAGCTCTTAGTAAGGTTTATCTTTTACCAATCTCTCCTAATCCCTGTTCTTTCAACCATTTACACAAGAACATTAGGTTGGTTATTCACTGCTTTCCTCTGTACCTCTTGCCTTCAATATGTCTTGTGAGTGTTGAATTTTTAAGCTCTCTTTCCTCATTATGTGCCATAAAAATTTAAACTAACTCTTTTTGATTCTAAGTGTCCTCTTTCACTAAAACTTTGTCATAACTCACATGTTCAGCCCATGGTATTCACAGTATCCTTCTGTAGAGACAGATTTCTGTTGTTTCAACTCCCTTCATCTGTGAAGAGATTGTCCAGCATTCACTGCCATATAGAAGGACCAATATTAAATAAAAGTTCAATACTATTTTGTTGTTTCTAGCAAAATTTTCCTGTTACTTAATACTTTGCTTAGCTTTTGGAAGGCATATTTCACTATTCCAATGCATCTTCAGATTTTGGTTGTGCATTTTTCATCTCAGATATTTAACTTGTACTTCTCTTTTTTTTTAATCATTTCACCCCAAGCAAGGTGAGACTGCCACTAGTGAGCAGAGGGGGGAGGGCTTACAATGAGAGAAAAGACTGGGAGCAGGGAGCATTGAGGAAAGGATAAAAGATGAACAGGATTCAAGAAGATAGAAAATGGCAATTGATATTGCATTTAAATTTTAGAGATTATAACTATCAGGGAAGCAAATAAATGGAAGAGAGTTCCACAGATGGGAAGTGTGAGAAAAGAAACTGTTGGAGTAGAAGTGAGAGTTACAATTAACTATTTCAATTTCACAAAGATTTTTTTTCATCCTCTATTAGTCACTTGTGCTTAGTTTAATTTCTAACATACACACACACACACATATATATATCTATATCTAATCTATCTAATCTAAACTTATTTATAAATGGAACTTTGTGTGTGTGTCTGTGTCCATTACCTAGAGACTCCGAAATGGCTGAACCGAGTGTTCTTAGATAGGTTTTGTGTCGAGGTACCCCCAATAAATATCGATAATCGAAAAAAATTGGTTTATAGGAGTGGTCCGATTTTAATCAAATTTGATACACTCATAGACAAAGACATAAGAAACGATATCCAGAAATTTCAAGGTTGCAGTTCTTACAATAGTGCAGAAAATCGATTATATATAAAAGGCAAGATGTTTGTGTGTGTGTCTGTTTATATGTCCTTTATACGAATCCGCATTTTTATCTGATTTTCACCAAACTTCACACAAATATTCTTTCGGCTGAGTCTGAGCTCCAGGACCATGGATTAGTTTTAAAGCTTTCATCACACCCGAGCAACGCCGGGCTATACTGCTAGTACAGCAATAAAGACAAAATAAAAATATTGTAAACTTTAAAATTTATCTCCATTAAACTTCCACAGTTACCTAAAAAGTTTTCTGAAAACATAGCTTTTTTGATTTAGCAGGAGATTTAATCATCAAGAATATTTGCTATATTTAGCAAATTGCCTAAATACTCAACCTGCAATTTCTGGCCATGCACATAAATGCTTGCTTCATGATGGGCTTCATACAGAGCAGATTGGCAAATTAAGGTAATCTTTTTCAAGTTAATCATTAGACCATTATATGCTGTATACCATTGTATCAGATGTTACATGACACAAAACCTAGCTAAGAACACTCGCAGACGCTTATAGTACAAATGTGTAAATTTTCAAAAAAATCGGTTCAGCAGTTTTGGAGTCTATAGGTAACGGGTACACACACACACACAGACACAAAGTTCCATTTATGAATAAGTTTAGATGCATGTGAGACTTGGATCACTTATTAGGGACACTTGAAATGTCTCTTACATATTTGGTATCCAGTGGCAAATGTATCTGAATGACATTGATATCCTCAAATGTAGTCAGTTTACTTGTATAGTTTCTAGTACTTCAATGCCAGTTACAATGGAGTGGCCATGTAGTCAGGATGAACAAGAATAAGATTCCAAATCAGTTTATGTGTGATAAATTGACTGAAAAAAAAAAAAGAAAAAGAAAAAAAAGTGCATTAATCAAAATTAAGGTATAAAGATTGTGTGACACGATAACTAGGCGTATATTAAGGTGGATTTATAAAATATGTATTTTATTATAATAGACTAGCAGTATAGCCCGGTGTTGCTCGGCTGTAATGAAAGCTTTAAAACTAATCCACGGTCCTGGAGCTCACACTCAGCCTAAAGAATATTTAAGTGAAGTTTGGTGAGAATTGGATAAAAATTGTGGATTTGTATAAAGGACATACAGACAGATAAACAGACACACACAAACACCTTGCCTTTTTTTTATATATATATATATATTATCAATTTTCTGCACTATTGTAAGAACTGCAACCTTGAAATTGCCAAATATCGTTTCTCATGTCTTTGTCTATGAATGTATCAAATTTGATTAAAATCGGACCACTCCTTCTATAACCTGATTTTTTCGATATTTATCAGGGGCATCTCAACACAAAACCTAGCTAAGAACACTCGCAGACGCTTATAGTACAACTGTGTAAATTTTCAAGAAAATCGGTTCAGCCGTTTCAGAGTCTATAGGTAACAGATATACACACACAAAGTTCCATTTATAAATAAGTTTAGATAGATTTAGATTAAGAATAGAAAATGGTTAAGAATAGAAAAATAGTTTAAAAACATGTGTTTCGTTTAACAAAAGTACTAAGTGAAAAAGAAAAGGAAAAAAAAAAAACGTTTTTTCTTTTATAAGTAAATTTAAAATATTTGACTAAGTGATTTGATGTGATAGGTGACCAGGTCAAAAACTGTCTTGACTGTATCTTGATCACACATTAAGAAAATAAAGAAAAGATAATAGAATTTTCCCTTTCTCCAGGCAATAAAAAAAACACCTGGTTACGGGTAAAGTGTCAGGGTTATAAAAACATCTGACGGCCTTTACATGAAGCTTTATTAAAATAAAAAGATAAAAAAAATCCTGGAAAATACATCGTTGGAGGCTGAGTGTAGACGGGATGTCTGCAAGATGTTTACACATCAAAGGAAGCAAAATTTAAGTACCTTGAAATTTTGGACTTACAGTCACCAATGCTTATCTTTTGTTTTAAGCCGATCGTCTAGTGGACTTCCGATTATTTTAATATAAATACAAGCTTTTTTAATAAAACAATTGGCTCACTGAAATTTACTATGCGTGGACGTTTTTGAAAGCAAAATTGATACAATCTCTCATTTATTAACTAATCAAGAGCAAGGAAAAATTCTTAGAAGTTGATCCAATTCTGTTTTCCAAAAACATATAAATACACATGATTTTTGCCTTTTGGAGTAGAGGGCCACAAGTCATCCATCAGACACCAGTCTGGGAGAGCTACATTTTCTTACCCTCTTACCTTCTCTTTTGCGCTGCATTTATTCTCTTTTTACCTCATGTAATGACAGCAAAGAAAGAAAGAAAGAAAAAACATTACAGAGAGTTATAAGTTGTCTGACTAGTCATCAAGTCCACCAGACAACATGCATTTTCTCTCTCTCTCACTCTCTTTCACACTGCATTCATTGATTCTCCTCTTTCCTCATTTACTTGTCAGCAACAAAAAATGCAAGAGAAACCAGATATCATTTCACCTACTAAAATTGTACACACAGCAAAAATTAAAACTGAACTCTAAAATGCACATATTCAAGGAAAGCTTCATAAAGAACTTTCAAACAAACATTACTTCATAAATAACAAAAATTGGTGTTAATTCTCGTTAAATAAATCTTATACTTATTAATAAAAACAACTCTTTTATCCTTATTTTAAATGTTTGTTCAATCTTTTAGTTCTTTCACATGTGGCGGACTCTGTTATGTTAGGCACAAAGCCATTTTGCAAACATAGCCAATGCTCCTTACAATGTCACACACACAAAGTCAATCATTACATGTTATGTGCGATTTATGTAACAACTACTGCCAATGACACCTGAAGTTGTCACTTCAACACAATATAAGAGCCTCACAGAACAAGTAACATCAGTGCTGCTTGCCCAAATTTGAGAATCGATCAATGACATTACTCCAAAACCAAAACTGAGTTACTGCCATCATCAGTAGCATATTTCTAAAAAACTAATGGGTTTATTTTTAATTTGTTTGTGGTTTCTCTTTGTAGGAGGATGCATATTCTATTAGTGCTGTAGAAGACATTTTCTTTAAGATTTTTCAAATATGCAGGCCGATAGACATACATACACACAGAAGAATAAAAAATAGGGCGTTTATTTCAAATATGAATATCCACTAGTAGATATTCATATTTGAAATATATAGGCTTATAGAACTTGTATAAGTACAAGAGTTTGCTCATAATTGAGTATTTGCTGACGAATTTTAAAATAAATTTCATTTTTTAGATTGTTCACTGTAAAGTGTAAAAACTAAAACAATGAGAACTCTCTGGGAACATACCTTTAAAGTTTACATATTTTTGTAATTCAGAAAGTTGGAGTTGCTACCACTTATTGTTGGAATTTTATCTGCGTAAAAAGAAAAGATTATCTGGTCTTGTTTTAATTAATCAGTCTTTGGATGCATAAGAAAAGAGTACTTAAGGATTCTAATACTTACAGAGGGGCTCAACACAAAACTGTTCCATTATCTTTAAGAAGGCATGGCAATTTTTATTTACACGTCAGGAAAAAAACTAAAAGGCTGTAATGTAGTGTGTGAAAATCTTTACTTTAAGCCCGAAAAAACTCTGTGTCAAAATAAATATTTATTAAATTGTTTATTGGAACTGTTGGTTGGCCAAACATTAATTGCCAATCAATTCAAACTTTAAAATGGTAAATTAATTTCCTTAAATAATCGGCTCACATATTTTAATAATTTAATAGTTGTAAATTAAATGTTTTAAACTGTTTATATAAATTTATGGATAAAAATTGTTTTAATTTTCATATTTTGCTTTATGATAAATATTGCATTGCCTTAGTTTTATAGATTTATATAAAAATTATTTAAACAATCTAATAATGTGAATCTTTAAATTTAATATTTTTTTGTTGTAAACTCTTTCAAAGAAAAAAAAGAAAATGTATAAAATTCACATTCATATGTTTCCGTTTTATTAAAATTCTAATCATAGTTTTTTTAAAACAATAATAAACACTACCGAAGTGTAAAAAAAAGTAGTTAAAATAATAACGGTAAGGGAAAATCCGTCGTTTTGAGTTTTTGACACACCGTTTATTCGGGTACAAAGGTTACAGATTGCTCATTCTAGGTAATTTCAAGGCATCAAGCAAAACGGTGCGGTTTTCACTTTTTGTTAACGGTTTACTTTAGTTTAATTTCCTTGTATTTGTTTTACCCAACAACCCTTTAAACCACATACACACAAAAAACAATAGTAAAATTTAAAAAGAAAATTCAAGGCGATATCGACTTATTCAAAATTGGAGTTTGCAAAGTTTCAAAAACAAGTGAAAAGTGGTGTGATTGAAGGTTTTGAAATAAACTATACTTTTTTAAACGTGTTTGGTTTGCGTTTTTTGAGTAACATAAAAAGTACAAGTAACAAACCTATGGAAAATTGGAGCTTGCATCTCATTCTCAATCATCAGGTTTAAAGTTATAAGTCTTTAAAGTTGATTTACTAAGCGCCGCTTAGATGTGACACAAGGCCGAAAGTATGGGCTACCCAGTGAGGATCGAACTCACTATCCAGTTGTAACAGGTTCTAACGAGACAACCTGGTTAACCATTGCACCACGTCGGGGTGCCCATGCTAGTCTTAAGATGGCATTAAAAAAAAACATTTCTTTGGATACTTAGACTAAGTGGAATCATCATTGAAGCAAAAAAGAAATATTATAAAAAGTGAAAAATCCACAATTTTTAAATAAACAATTAGATTCGTTATTTGTTTTCTGAAACTGTCAGGAAGTGTTTAAACATTTTATCGTAAATATGATTTGTAATAAAAATTGAGTTTTAGTTGATTAACGAGTGAATTTTGACTTTGGATCGAAATCTTTGTTTACGTTCCAAACGCACGTGGAATTACCGGAAGAGCGGAATGTTGGGTAACGTGACGTCAGTGAGTTGTCAAAATGGCGAGCACTAATTAAGAAAGTTTCGAAAAACTTTTAAGAAAGTTTGGATAAAACCTATTTAGGCTATAAAAATATTTTTGTTAAGGAAAAATGGCCTATTTAGATATCGGAAGTTAAATATCTAGTTAAAAATATGTCGTATGCAACTTTTCTGACAGTATACGCAAAGACCTGAAAAGAAAAAAAAACGCTTTGGACTGGTGGTGTGTTTCCAAATTTTAATTATTTTTAATTTAATTTCTGTTTATAATTTTAAATTTATTTGAGCTGAAAATTTTCTACGAAATTATTTTTTCGCTCTTTTTTTATATGTAGCATTAACTTTTTACATTATTTCCACGAATTTTTTTCACTGCTGTGTTGTTATTTTTAATTTTTTTTATTTCAAAATTAATTTTTTGGGTAATTTTATTTTTCAATCACTACCCACTTTTTAAATATTTAATTTCATATTTTAAAAAAAATAAATTCGTGAATTATTACTACAAAAATACTTACTTGTTACTGAACAGAACGGGAACAAAAACAAATCTAACCATTTTTTTTCTTTTTTCTTTAAAAGTAATACTAGGTAGGCAAATGGTTACTTTTGTTATGACGATGGCCAGGTGTGGAAGAAAACTGACAACATGGACCGATTTCGTCAGTTGTTGAATGCTTGCGAGAATGGAGAAACCCACGTCGTCCAGAACCTGTTGGAACAGGGCGTTGTTCAGGTTGACGATGTGGATGAGGATGAGACCACTGCACTTCAAATGGCGGCCGCAAACGGCCAGGAGCAGGTCGTTCGGTTACTTTTGATGAAAGGGGCTGCCCTGGACAAAGCTAACATGGCTGGTTGGACACCGTTGATGCAATCCTGTCGGCATGGACATACTAACGTTGTGGCCCTATTGCTGCAAAACAAGGCTGACATTAATGCCCTCAACCGGTTGGGAGCTTCTGCTTTGACAATCGCATCCCGAGGTGGACATCTACAGATTGTCCGCCTTTTGTTGGATTCAGGAGCCGAATCCAACCGACAAGGTAAACAAATTTATTTTTGGTGTTTGTTAAATTATTTTAAAACTTCCAATAGATAAAAATAAAATGTATTTTTTATTTTTTAGTCAACCTTGGCAATCAGATCAGAAGTTTTTGTTTGATTTAAGCGCATGATTAGTATTAATTGAATTTGAATTGAATTGAATTGAATCATCCTACGTTGAGAAACTAAATATCAATGGGGCTCATTATTTACCTAAAAAAATGTGTTGTCTTGACTGTACAAAAAGTGGGCCCGTGTGCTCTTATACAGGTGAACACGTTTTGAAAAAACTTTTTTTTAACCTTCCACAATGGTCAAAGTCACTATAAAGTTAGGGGCGGTCGGCCATGTGTGGTACAAAGTCAATCCACAAACATAACCGACAATCTCCACAACTTAAGGATTATCAGAAGGTGGGAAGAATGGATAATATTTCGTTTGTCTGTTTAAAGTACAATTTTATTAACAGAACAGAATAACATCAACTTGTAGGAGTTAAATGTTCAAAGTGAAAATAAACGTAATTAAGCGAATCCAGAGTTCTAGTTGTAAGTAGCAGAATGTGTCTATGTAGAATAACAGAATTAACATTAATAAAGTCTGTGTTCCTTTCCTTTTTTTATGGCCATCGAGAAAGTGAAAAGGAAGGTAAAGCAATAAAGGAAGATTGTACTTATCGAAATTAATTTTTAAGAGTCAGTTGAAGTATCTTGTTGCTGTAAGAAAAGGAAGAATGACTGTGTAGCAGGGCGTTATATCTGGGTTAGTGGTTTAAAGTTTCTTTTGTCACATCTTGGCGATGTCGTCTCTAATTTCTGCTTCTATCTGACTGACTGATTTTACTTTTTCTTTTATAACGAGTTACTTTTTCACATAGGCTTGTTAGCTTCTCTCTGAGTTTTGCAAATCACTTCCTTTCATTGGTCAGAAAATTAATTTAACATAGCAGTGTGAATTTGGCTTCGTCTTTTTCTTTCGGTATTGGGTCAATCCTTTTTCTTATTTGTCAAGATTAAATTTTGCGTAGGATTGTGAATTTTTGTAAAAACTGAAGAGAATAGTTACTTTTAATTCACCACAACTACTTAGTTTAGACTGATCCATTCGTTAAAAAAGGATTTGTTATTTTTTATTAAATAATTTATTTCATTCTTGAGACAGTGTAAAACAAAGCAAGGTGATCTTTATACGGATTGCCTTGAAACAAAGACTTATAACAGGTAAAGTCAGGGATCAATTACACTTATAACAGGTAAAGTGAACTAGAAGAATAAAAATATAGAAATAAATTAAGTCTTTATTGATATTGATTAATTCAAAATCTAGTGCAGTAGTGCTTTTTGGACTATATTTAAGTTGGGTAACTAAGAACAATAACAACTTTAAAAATACAACTCTCACTACATATTATTGAATATCTACTCATTGGTTTAATTTTACATAAAATACTTAACAGAAATATTTGTCATTTGTGAAAAACTTCCTGTGTTCATAAAATAGCAGACTTCCAAAATTTTTAGACTAGGTTTTCTGTACTTGGGCTGGTTTTTGACTTGAAATTTGCATGCATAGCAATGATAAAAATACTGCTCATTTTTATATTTCAAGTTATTAAAGGGATGTTGTCAGAAGCAAATTAAAAATGGAAAAGGACATAGAAGTTTTCGCTATCTTTGAAAAGAAAAATTAATCAGGTTTGCATTTGCAAAAACCTGTGGTGACTATTAGATTCAAACAAGATTAATTCAATATGTTCAGATCACATTAAAATGTTATCAAAAGTTGGTTATAAGCAACTTAACATTCAAATAGTTGTGGGTAACTTTGACAATAGAGAAAATATAAAATCTATGTAGTCTGTAATCCAATCAAAAGTTATTATTCCCTAAAAGATAGGGAATAATAAAAATGCAACTGCAGGTAGGGTATTGTAGAAATGAAAAAGGACAACCATAGGATGTATTGTGTTTCTTCTTTTTGTTTGTTTGTAGCCAAATAGTTACAGTTTTAGCATTCCAACCATTGAAATGAAGGTTTGAATCTCAGTTGATAAGTCAAAGAATTGACTTCTTAGTAATATCAGCTTGGTAGAGACAATTCCTGGATGTGGTGCCATTAGGAAGTGCTTGGAAACCATATCATTGTTTGATCCAAGCCTCATGTAAGAAATTGGGCAAAAAACTGTTCTGAAGCAGTTAATGGTTGTTCTAGGACACTGTACTATATCTGTTGCAGCATTCCTCTAGTCAGTTGAGTTGACTCTGTCAAATAAATTTGCCACACATGAACAAAAGTTGATCGAGTATAGCAAAGGTCATATTCACTTGGATGTGCAAATCCATAGTAGGAATTTCAGTGTGAATTTGGATTCACAAGTGGTCCCCAGCTGCATTTTTTTTTTTTAATCATTTCACTACAAGCAAGGCATTCCACTGTCACTATTGCGCATGGGGCTACATAGAGGAAGGTAAAGAGAAGGAGTGGTTAGATATAGGAGATGTCAGAAGGAAGGTGATAGATGGGTAAGGATACCGAGGATGAGGGTTGGGCAGATGGGAAGAGTGTTTGAAAGAATGGGAGTGAGTTAGTGTGTTAGGAGGTGACCTTACATTTAAACTCCTGGAGATTGTAGCCATCAGGGAAGCAATCATGTGGAAGGGAATTCCACAGTCTGGAAGTGCGAGAAAAGAAACTGTTGGAGTAGAAGTTGCGGTTGCATTTTATCAGTTTCACTGTAAAAGGGTGGGATCTAGTTGCTAATCTAGTATCTTGTGCAAATTCATATCTAGGGGGCAGCAGTGATCTAAGTTCATCGGAGCAGAAGCTGTGAAAGTATTTATAGAAGAGACACAGGGAAGCCACGTCGCGCCGGTGACAGAGAGATTGCAGGTGGTCTGCCAAGTCGGTATCAATCACATTACAGAATCTCCACTGTATCTTGTCGAGAAGCCCGAGGAGAGTAGCAGGGGCACCCGACCAGATATGGCAGCAGTATTCAATACACGGGCAGATGGTAGATTTATATATGTGCAGGATAGATTCAGACGGAAAAAACTTTCGGGCCCTGCACAGAGAACTGACTTTCATAGCAGCGGATTTAGCAATGGATTCGATATAGTCATTCCACTTGAGGTCCGCTGAAAGTGTGAGACCAAGGAGGCTTTTTTTTATATACACTTTTTTGATACTCCAATTTGGTTTGAATTCAGAGATTCTTTCTCCTACAGGACCCAGTCTGTCTTGCTATATTATCCATAACTGAAGTGAGAAGAGATATACCTTTCTCAAGGGTATAAGCATATAAGTGAATGTAATGAACTTGACTGGAATTTGAACACTGCTCTTCAGTTCCTTAATCCAAGTTTCTAGCCATTACTTCACTGGGCCTCCTGGGACATTGTCACAATTCCTCAAGTAATAGATATAAACAAGCTTTTTAGCCTTTTCTTTTTTATTTAGAAAACATGTCTCAATAAAAATGTCTATTCTCCAGCAGCCTGCCCATTTGTGGCAATATATTTTTTAAAAAAATTAAAAAATGGTCACATGATTTTGCAATCTGCTGCAGCTAGAAATCACAATCTGTTGACCTGCACATCAGCCCTAAATCTTAAGAGTATTGGGTTATAAAAACACTTTATTATACAAGTACCTAAACCTAAAATAAGAATTAACTGTTCTGACTTAACGCTTGGAAATTATGATAGGCCTGTCACCAAATTCATAAACCAATCCACTAAGCTGTGTGACAATCCTGAAAGAAGACCTAATCTTGCTATTTGTCATGCTTGACTGTACTCACCAAAATTCCTTGAAGGTTACTCAGATTGACAAGCATCTGTTGAAGGCCAGAAGTTATGACAACCTAAACATGCTAGCAACAACAAAAATAAGGAAAATGGTCTTCATGTAACTCCTTGTCTAATTGGCACTTGCTTCTGAAAGTTTTCATTCATTTATTTATTTCCTTTTGGTCAGTGAAAATCTTGCTTTGTAGATTTTACTGCAGATCATAAAAATGCCTGATCCTTCAAACTCAGATAAAATCATTTCGTGTCCACTTTCATGTGAGTGACCTGGTCCAATTGTATTGGGGGATTTGTTGTGTCACATACTTGTAAACAATAGTATTGTCTGCATAAATGTTTACTAATGATCTGATGATGTTATTAGTCAGTCAGTTAAGTGCCATACGTGATACACGCTTGGGCAATCATGTCTCGAAAGAGACATGACTGACTGGGCAGAAGATTATCTCGCAGTAGGTTGCCATTGCTTTCTGCAGTAGACTGGTTGCCGACCAAGGCTATAGAACCCAATCTGTCCTGTAATTTAACCCATAACTGGAAGGAATAGACGGATTAATACCTTTCCTAAGGGTATTTGCGCGTAAGTAAATGCAATGAATTCGGCTGGAATTCAAACTTGGTTCCCCGATTTCTCATTCCGAGCCGATATCCAATGCACCACAATGCACACAGGTCATTAATGAAATACAAAAAACACATAGGACCAAGGTACAGAAATTGTACAAATATTTATAACTTGAATTCTGTTCACTAATTATTTTTTCCTGATAATTATTAAAATAATTCACACCTTCTGACAAAAAATGTTTAAATTCATTATTACTTGGTGAAGGATTGATTGCTAATGAAGTTTTACTCGCTTTCATTTCAGGTAAAGACTGTGAAATTACCCCTTTGATGTCTGCTGCTCAAAATGGACATGATTCTGTTTTGCGTCTTCTTCTCGACAGAGGGTATGAAGTAAATTACCAAACCCCATCCAGTGGGCTTACTCCACTTATGGCTGCAGCCCAAAATGGACACATGACAACAGCTCAGGTACTTATTGAAAGGGGAGGGGACCCAAACTTGACTGACATCAACAACAGGACAGCTCTAGAGATAGCCACAATTCGAGGAAAGCGTGAGGTGCGTGGCTACCTTGACAGAAAGACCACAAACAAACCAAAAGTCTGTAAGTTGTTGGTTTTCTAAAAATACATTATTCTGAATTAAATTCCCTTTTTATGTTTGTTTTGATTTTAATGTTTTTTTTTTTATTCTATATTCTTTCAGGATAACTATGGTTTTGCTTAAATTAGGTGTAAGTCAAACTAAAATTTTTACATAATACTGTGTTTGTGTGTGTGCATATATATATTGTCATGTTTCTTACACCTTCCTGTTTAAATGGATGTTGACTGCTCGACAATCAAAGTAGAATAATAAATTTGAGTTCTGTGCATGGGATCATCACATATCTTCTGATAAAAAAAGAAATTATTTACTGACTGAAGAGACAACCAGTGAAAGAAGAGAAACTGAGAAAAGTTACAAGTCTATGCAAACTTTAGTCTTGTTATAAAAAAAAAAACCACATGAATCAAACATCAGACTGAGGGGAGAGACAGTCGTGCAGAGACATAGCTTCGGGGTTGAGCAATGAGCTTCCCCTTACCATCAGTGTCACTGTTGACCCAGGACTAAAACTGACAGCAACCAACCCTCTTTTGCCCTCTCTTTCTCTTTCCTTTCTTCCTCTCCCTTCACAGCAGCACCGAATAGCAGTTTATGTTTTGTACATGTAAATAAATTATATGTTTATTTATCCAGAGTCACATGTATTCTTTTTTTCCTGAATTTGTAATTGCTGAGGCAAAGAAGTGATTAACAACAGCTACAGTTATGCCTTCCAGGTCACACATTCCTGCCCTTCTGTAACTATATATACATACACAGATATGCATATATGTATATATAAAAATAATACAGAATAGTAAATAAAACAAGACAAATTATAAAATGACCAAGTGATTTAACCACTCAAAAAATGACAGAGAAAGTCATCAACATTAAATAGGCAAAGAGAGACCACAGAAATTGCTAAGCCAATTTTCATTGGCTGAAAACCAAAAAGAATCCGACCAATAAGTGGCCCAGCCCAAGATTTGCGAATTCAGTTCAGTAGACAGGAAGCTCGCTGGATCACCTGGGAAAGGGGTCTGATGTTGCTGAAGAACAAAACCTTCAATGACACCAGGAATAACCATCACTGATGAAGCTTTGTGGCACACTACAAGAATGTTTGGAATATGGTTTCAGGACAGTTTGGCAATGTTTTTCTATGGATTCCTTTTCTTTATTATCTGCGAATTGCCATAATTTCTTGGGAAAGACAATGGAGTGGTTTACATGGTTTTGAATGCGGAGTAGTCTTTCCTAAGTTTTTCCACCTAAGGCTAGAGATCCCAGTTTACTCTGTGAGAGAAGAAATTTATGCTTTTTCCCCAAGGGCATTAGTCTGAAAATGAATACTGCAGATTAGGTTGAAATTTGGACCCAACTTGCCAATTCCACCTTCTGTGTCTCCTTTTAAAGATTAAAAGAAAAAAAAAAATTTTTGTTTTGTCAAGAATCTAAAGAAATTTATCGCTTGAGAAAGTCTAAGATTTTGTGGAGTGTATGCAGTTCAACTTATGATGACTTAATATGAGGAGAACTGAGGATAGGAAGCAAGAATGCCCATTTTGCTACCTTGAAAATCAGCATTTAATGTTTTAGCTTTCACTTGGGTTTGAACACCAATCTCTGGTACCAGCGCTAATGTAAAAAAATAAATGAATGACTATAAAAGTGGACATTGACATCAAAACCGTCATGCTATGACTGCATTCAGCATGAAACAGACAGGTGGGTCTGTCCGAGAACTATTTAGCATTGTAGCATAGGGGAGCTGGTTAATGTTTCTTTGATTCAGCCTTGTCAGACATAACCGAACTCCCTACAGCTTACAGGATTTATGCAGAATCATCATCAGAAGGTTAGTTGTCAGCTGGTTGGAATGTGTGGAAGAGTGGAATAATAAAATATATATTTTGAATGTTAAAATAGAAATTTACTAAAAAAAGGAATAACAAGAATTTGTAGAAATGTTCATATTAGTAATTGTTGAAAGGGAGAAAGAGAACAAAGTGTGATTGAGTTGCTTGAAGTTGAAGTTACATTTTTAGATGTTTTGCCTGCTCACGTTAGTCAAAAATCATTTTAACACTTACTTGTGAAATCTGGTTTGACTTTTTCGTTAAGCACGTGATCAACCCTTTTTCTATTTGGGAAAAACCAGGATTTCACACATCATTGTGAATTTTTGTAAAAAATTTTAATTCATTTCTACAGCATTTCCCTCATCAATTTAAGTTTAAAGTCAAACAGCTTTATAGAAGATGATAATCTGAACTTATTTATAAATGGAACTTTGTGTGTGTGTCCATTACCTATAGACTCCGAAACGGCTGAACCGATTTTCTTGAAAATTTACACAGTTGTACTGAAAGCATCTGCGAGTGTTCTTAGCTAGGTTTTGTGTCGAGGTACCCCCAATAAATATCAAAAATCAATAATCGAAAAAATCTGATTATAAAAGAAGTGGTTTAATTTTAATCAAATTTGATACACTTATAGACAAAGACATGAAAAATGGTATCCAGAAGTTTCATGGTTGCAGTTCTTACAATAGTGCAGAAAATCGATTATATATACATATATATATAAAAGGCAAGATGTTTGTGTATGTGTCCGTTTATCTGCCTGTATTTTTTTTTTTTTTTTTTCAGCCCTTTTATTTTAGTTTTTGCTTCGGGTTTGGCTCTAAGTAGTTATAATTGTAGTTCTTAGTCTCAGCCATGATACCATTTACTCAGAGGACTTATTTAGCCTTCAAAATTCAGTTTACGATGAAAAAAACTATTTGATATCGATACCAGGAAATCAAAATTTGACTTACATCCATTCATTTATCTTTCAGTCTACGGTTTAGCTTTAACTGGAAACAACTATTGCTTTTTCGTCTTTCGTGCCAACATTCAAAGAGTCTGAGCTCCAGGACCATAGATTAGTTTTAAAGCTTTCATTACACCCAAGCAACGCCGGGCTATACTGCTAGTTACTTATAATACAAATAATGACAACAGTAATGGTGGTAAGACAAGATAAAAAATAGACTGAATTTTTTTTCTTACCAAAGTAAAGTATATTTGTTAGCAGCATTAGATGCCAGATTTGAATTTTTTAGTTGAAACAGTGTCAATTAATTTTTGACTAGTATTTCTTTCATCTTAATTTCAGTTGCTTTTTATCACAATTTTCAGATTATCATTCTACAAAGTAGAAATAAAAAATAAGGTTTTAATGTTGATACTTGAACCTGCATTCCTTATCCTTGTGGGAAACTGCCTTTCTGTGGCAGGTACCTTACTGATTAGGCCATAAAGACTAACTCTAGCGAAATCTAGTAATGTAACCAGGTATGGCATCATTTTTATTTATATACACAAATAGTTTTAGCAACTGAATGTAAAATGAAAGAAATACAAATTAATATTAAATTACATTCAGGTTTGAAAGATGAAATGAAATGTTCAACCACAGTAAAAATATAGTTAAACCTTTAGGTTTTAATCAAATAACTTAATGTTCTTTTTCAGCAATAAAAAAATACAGTATATTTTAAAGTTTGCTTTTTCTTTATCAGAAGATATATACTGAAGATTAAAGCAAGAATTTCATGATAGACAAAATATCTTCACAAAAATGTAATGTAATTTCATTAAAAAAATGATATTCACAAACCTTTTGAAAAGGCTTATACTTTAAATAATGCTTTAAAAACATGGTTTAGCAGACTACCACTATGTTTAATTTGTTGTTTTTTCATTTTTTTCAGCGCAGTTCTATCGATTGTTACTTAAACTTTCCGATCATCAAAAAAATTATGAAAAATTACAATATTTAAACAAATTTGGGGGGGGGGTCAATTTCTCATACAATGTTAAAGTAAATTGATCCTCCATTTTCAATCCACTATAAGGTTGTCTGAGAAACTGGTCCCCTCACCAAGATTGTTTAAATGTTGAAATTTTTGCCAATTTTTTTGTCATTCATAAAGTTTAAGGTGTAAAAGATAATATTGCACTGACAAAAGTCTAAAAAATTTGATAATGAACAAATTTACAGGTGGCAGTAATGTCATACCGGTGACTGGTTTCAAAATGGAGGCTCGATTTACTATAATATATGAGAAACTGATCTCCCCAGAAAATGTTTCAATTTTGAAATGTAAAAAAATCTTTTTGTCAATCGTAAACTAAGGGGGTAATCGATAGGACTACACTGAAAAAAGTTTAAAAAAAAATGAAAAACAACAAAAACAACGTGGTGGTAGTCTGCTTCAGGTCCGCCAAACATTTTTATATGAAATTGAAAAATGTGTATTTAATAAATTAACCAAATAGCTGACTTGCAAACAGAAAATGGTTAAAAGTTATCTTCTCTCTCTCTCAAATTTCTGTATAAACATTTTCAGTAAGACATCTATTTTATAAATTTCTTTTTGTCATTATATTTAGTATACTTGAATTTTCTACTGTGGACATAGCTACATAGAGAAACATTTGAATAATATTCTAATGCTTACATTAATAAAAATGAATTCAGCAAATTTAATATTTTTTCAGTTGTTTAAATAATATGGTGCAGTTTTAAGAAAATCTAATTAAACACATATTTTGACTTAGACAATTTCATAAATTTCTTTTTCATCTCCATGACTATTTTGTAGTCATATGAAACAACAGGCAACAATAATCATTATGAATGCAGTAGGTTTTCTAACTTATGACAAGGCAAATATAAATTCCTTCTATACACTCAAAATTAATTTAAAAATGAAACTTTATCAAAAGTAACATTGCTTATATATGGCAATTTTTAAAATATGAATTAAAAAATAAACACACAAGAAATATTTATTAAAACATGCTTTTAAAAAATTGATATGTAAATTAAATATTACGACCATTTTTTTTAATAAAAAAGGCTGGTAGACCTTGTGTATTACAATCTATTTATATTTGGTTATATACAGATTTATAAAAGATAAAGTTAAAAAAAAATTAATTCAAAAAATTTCAATAAATCAAATTTTGGCCAGACCCATCTTACAATTTGTGACCAAAAATCAGTCAGAATTTTCTTTGTCAGCACCCACCCTCCCCATTGTAAACTTAATTTGATTCATTTCTTCTTTATTGCAGCTCCGGAAGAAGTAAAACCAGATATAATTGATGCCGCAAAACATGGTACGTTTCTGCTTTAAATCTTACACCACAAAAAGAAAAATACCATGTAGACATGTTTTAATTTCCCTCATGATTTTTAAGATGAAGAAATATCATAATTATCCTCTGATTTGAACCATTATCCTCATTTTCTTTGTTATAATCACAAAATTTCAGGCATTTGTACCTTCTAGTCTTTGTCAGGTGTCCATATTTGGCAGCTATGAAATTTCAAACAAAACGTTTTATTTAATCCATACTGTCCAGACAAGGGGATATTTTAGATGAATAAAAATTGCTTTTTATTCAGAGATTACTTAAAACACAGAATGTATAAAATAGTCTTAATGTCAGGCAATAATTTTGAGGAGTTTATTAACATTTCAAGAATTGTTTGGATTATTGAACTCCTTCTTTGTGTTACTTTTGTTACTGCCACAAGGTTCTAGCGAATCCATTCTATAGTGTAAAGATACCTTCTATAACTTTGAAAAGAGTCATTACCATTTTGAGTTGTTTGGATGATTGAACTCATTCTTTGTGTTGTTTTTGTCTTTTTTATGCTCTTTTGGTTGATGCATTCTGCAGCCTTCTTCAAATATACAATCTTATTAGGAAAGAGAAAGTTCTCTACTAGAAAAACATGGTTGAACAGGAAAGAAATTGTTTCTAGGAATGTGTTACACCAGTTAGTATATTAACCAGGCTTGTTCAAAAATTTTTTTCTTTCTATAACAAAAAAGTGTGTACCAGTTTTGTCTTTCCTTACAGAATATATAATTGCACAATGAATGTTTTTCTTGGAATCCGTAATTATGTGAATAGATATTCTCATTGTCTTTTTGGATTTAATTCTGTTTTTTTCCTGGCTTCACTTATTAGACCTGGATAATATTTTCCAACTTCCTGTTAAATTTTGTGTTTAGTGTCACTAGACATGTGAATCTTACTCTTTCATTTGCTTATTATACAAATTCTTACATGTGACTCGGCTTACGGCCATATCACGTTGAATACACCGGTTCTCGCTCGATCACCAAAGTTAAGCAACGTTGAGCCTGGTCAGTACTTAGATGGGTGACCTCTTGGGAATACCAGGTGCTGTAAGCATTTAGTGACGGATGTGCGTTGTGGTGCAGTGGATATCGGCTCGGAAAGCAAAATCGGTGAGCTGAGTTTGAATTCCAGTTGAATACCCTGCATTCACTTAAGCACTGGTACTCTTGAGAAAGGTATTAATCTGTCCCTTCCCTCCAGTTATGGGTTAAATAACAGGGTAGGACTCAGGGAACCCTGCCCTTAAAAACAAATCTCAATGAATCTTGATACTCAAAAAGAAAAAAGTATTATTAGACACAAACCTTATATAAAAAAAACAAAAAAAAACAATAAATTGTTGAAAAGAAAAAGGTATTACCAGCAATAAATAAATAAAAATTTAGTTGGCAATAAATGACCTGCTGAGGTTGATATACCATAAAACAAAACCAACCAATCAAAATGTGACTCACTAGTGTTGTCTGAATTTCTAGGATGAGGAATTATTATTCAACTTACTTACACTTAAAGCTGAGTTCGAATTCCAGTTGAATTCATTGCATTTACTTCCGTGCAAATACTCTTGGGAAAGGTATTAATCCGTCTCTTCCCTCTAGTTATGGGTTAAATAACACGACAGATTGGGTTCTAAAGCCTTGGCTGGCAACTAGTCTACTGCAGAAAGTAATAACAACCTACTGCTGGATAACCTTTTGCCCAGTCAGTCATGTCTCTTTCGAGATAGGATCGCCCAAGCGTGTACCTGTATGGCACTTAACTGACTGACACTTGAACTATTGTCCTCATTTTTGTTGTTATTAGCACAGTGTTTCTGCCATTTTACCCTCCAGTCTTCATCAGATGTTTGTTAATCTGGGTAATCTTCAATGAATTTTTAATTTAATCCACAGGGGTAGATTGTTCATTTTCCCTGTTCATGTTTAGGGATATCTTATTTTATTCTTATCTTGCTCATTTATTGCTCACCCTTCCACATATCAACAATTTTGTCACCTTTTCACACAACTATGTATATATTCTGAAAATTGATTAATATATGCTGTTGAAATTTGAATCTTTGTTCTTTCCTTTACAACTGTACAGGCATTATAACAGCACTACCTGACCTAGGGAGTGAACTTACAATTACTATGTCATCAAATTAAAAAAAAACAGTGCTTTAATCCACTAGACTATTGTCATTTTTATTTTTTTATTTTTTTATTTTTTTTTTGCAATATTACTTCACTTGACTATGGGCAATGTGATGACATTATTTCTTGTATTTTCGTTCAAATTTTACATTACAGTCTAATTGTAATTGATCTATCTGATAATGAGTTGGTAAGTTTTTTTTGTGTGTAACATCTATCAGTTTTGAAAGATTATTGATCTGCACCTAGAGCAGCAATTCTCAACCTTTTTAACCCATGGACCACTTTTATTCTGTTTTATTTTATTTTTGTGGATCCTCATAACCATTCGTTGAAAAAAAAAGAAGCTTATTTTATTTTCTATTAATAGACAAGTTTAGGAATTGTATTATAGAGATAGTAATGCTTTTTTTTTAAGTAGAACTATATTCTAATGAACATTTATGTACACTAGTAAAATAACTTATAATAAATCATTTTAAAATATGTGAGCAATTAATTTGAGGAGTAGAGTTCGAATTCCAGTTGAATTCATTGCATTCACTTATGCTCAAGTACCTGCGGGAGAGGTATTAATCCGTCTCTTCCCTCCAGTTATGGGTTAAATAACACGACAGATTAGGTTCTAAAGCCTTGGCTGGGAACCATTCTACCGCAGAAAGTAATGGCAATCTACTGCAGGATAATCTTTTGCCCAGTCAGTCATGTCTCTTTTGAGACATGATCACCCAAGCATGTTTCACGTATGGCACTTAATTGACCAACTGAGTAATTAATAAATTAAAAGAAAATGCAAGTTTAATCTACGAGATTTCTGTGGTTTCCCAATTGTAACAACTATTCTGAAGTGCAACTGCTTTATGAACCACTGAAAATATTACCATAGTCTCACAATTTGCTAATTTTTGTATGGATTCTAGTTGAAAACCACTGACTTAGTGTTCTTTTTTAATTTAGCTGATGGTGGTAATATAGCATTTGTTTTACTGGTCGAGTGCAAGTGAAGCAATGCTAAAGTTACCATCTCCTGGACACAAGTCTGGGCAAAAAAATTTTTATGCAAGAACAGCAGTTACCTATTTCTTTTCTCTTCCATCATGAACATTTCCACACTTTATTACAAAAACAATTTCTCTCATTTATGTTCAAAAATCATTTAACACTAGACTCCTGCTGATTAGAGATTAGTAAAAGTACAAATAAATTGGAGTTTACTTAAGGACTAAGAACCAATCTGATACAAAAGTAACTGTCTCATTTTTAATCTCTTCAATAGTTATCAAAAAATTTTTTTTTAATCTGCCAAAGTTTTTTTTTTTTCTTTTTCAAATTTCAGATCAAAATCTTTCATTTATGCTAATTCTCAGTACTAAATTCTATAAATATGAAGTTGACATTAAGTTTAATGTTCATCTTTGTTGGCCTATAAGCAAATATTTATAAAGAATTAAAAGTGATAAATGACCAGAAAAGTGAACAAAGAAATTTAAAAAAAAAATATGTATTCTAATTATATCACTGTGATGTTTTTGTTATTTATTTATTTTTAAATTTTTAAAAATTTTCTTTTGCAGGTGATCTTGAACGAATTACCAAAATTGTGAAGGAAGATAGGACGCAAGTTAATGCTTGTTCACCACAAGATGGAGCAACTCCACTGATGTTTGCTGCAATGATGGGACGGCTGGACATTGTCCGGTACTTAGTAGACAAAGGTTGTGATATCAATATGCAGGACACCATCAGTGGTTGGACAGCACTAATGCAAGCTACATACCATGGGTAAATGAGCCTTTTTACCTTTTTTTCCTTCATTTTAATTTTTTTAATTTTTTTTTTTTTTTTTTTAAGCCTTGTTAATGTTAGTTTTAAAATTTACCAATTTGCAATTATTCTTGCATGTGAGACCTTTTGTTGTGAACATAACTTTCCTTGTAATTCTTTCAGAGGGGCATTTTTGTTGTGTTCTGATTGGTTTAAGAATGAAACCTTGTGATATAGGGCAAAAAAAATTATAATGTTTGTGTGGAAAACCCTTGAATATAAAAGAATAACTTATATAAAAAAAATTTGACAAAAATAATATATTCAAGCTATACATTAGTTCAAAATGATTATGAATGCTTATGTTTTGTAAAATACTTATTGATATGATGTATGGATTTTTCTTTAAGTATTTAATTAAAATGTTTTGTGTTTACAAATAAGTTGCATTGGAAATGTCAATATTTTTTTTGTTTTTTTTTTTATGAGAGAATATGATACCTAAAACTCTAAGTATCTCATAGTGGGTGATTGAATGACAAATTAAAAAAATTCTTCATTCAAAAGAACTTCAGACTAAATAATTTTGTTAATGAAGAGATCATTTATATATAACACTAGTTATGATTATACACTGTGAGGATCAATGAAGATACAGGGCTATTTTAAATTTTCAATTCTCAGCTCCAATGAGGTAATCTTCAGTTTCCTACTGCTTTTATTTAATTTTATTACTATTGTTTTTTGTGTTTTTTTTCAATATCCCGCATTCTAACGATGGTAATCTTGTTAGGAAAGAAAATATGTTGTATGATCCTTGGGATAAATTAATTTATCATGGGAGACTCAGAAATTAGTGCACTTTCAATACATTTTTCACCTTAATAAATTACCCGCTCTCAAATAAAAGTGAATTCTTCAAGTAGAAATTATGGTCTTATTACAGAGAACAACTAATGCATTTGTTGCTATGTAAAAGATCCTTTTTGTGTTCATACATTCTTTTAAATTCCTAAATGTGTATTTCTTGTGATGCATTTTTTTTTTTACAAATTTGAGCTCTCTGGCAGAATTTGAACCTGCATTCCCCCTAGGGAAAACAGTCTTTAGATCTGACATGCTTTGGACCTCTTGGCTGCAGAGAGTGTCGATTGTCAAGCAAAGTTGAATAGTGTCTTTAAATGCAGATTTTTCTGACTCTCAAAATAGATATATCCACTCAGTTTCATATCCTAACTTAAACAAAGCAATTTTTAAAGAAGATATCTACATTACTAACTCTTAATTTTTTTTTTTTTTTTTTTTTTTTTTTCAAATGATTCAAAGTAAAAACTTGATCTTGTAAGGATGTGCACTGTGGTGTAATAGTTATTGCTTCAGAATTTTTCTTTTATAATCATACTAGCAGTATAGCCTGGCATTGCTCGGGAGTAATGAAAGTTTTAAAACTAATCCATGGTCCTGGAGCTCAGACTCAACCTAAAGAATATTTGTGTGAAGTTTGGTGAGAATCAGATAAAAATTGTGGATTTGTATAAAGGACATACAGACAGACAGACACACACACAAACATCTTGCCTTTTATATATATATATATATATATATATATATAAATCGATTTTCTGCACTATTGTAAGAACTGCAACCTTGAAACTTCTGAATATTGTTTCTTATGTCTTTGTCTATGAGTGTATCAAATTTGATTAAAATCGGACCACTCCTTCAATAACCCGATTTTTTTTCAATTATCGATTTTCGATAGTTATCAGGGGTACCTCACACAATACCTAGCTAAGAACACTCACCGTGTAAATTTTCAAGAAAATCGGTTCAGCTGTTTCGGAGTCTATAGGTAACGGACACACACACACACACAGAGAGACAAAGTTCCATTTATAAATAAGTTTAGATTGCCCCCAAGCAAGGCATTTTATTGCCACTGTTTTGCAGGGGGTTACATAGGAGGAAAGTTATGAGAAAGAGTTACAGGTTATAGGGAGTGTCAGGAAGTAGGTAAGAAAAGGATGAGAGTACTGATGAGAGTGGAGTGGATGGAGAAAGAAGCATGATAGAGAGGATGCAGGTTAGAATGAGAAACTGTAGAGCGGAGTTCAGTTTCCAGTTGTGTTTGTTACATTCACTTACACACAAATATCTTTTGGAAAGGTATAAATCAATCTTTTCTCCTCCCATGTATTGGTTAAATACTGGTACAGGGTGTGTCCTGTAGTCTTGGTTGGCAACCAGTCTACCTCAGAAAGAAACAGCAACATATCGTGGGAAAATCTTCTTCCTAGTCAGTCATGATTACCCCAGCGTATATCACATATGGTAATTAAATGAGTAAGAGGAGGGGGGGAAGCATTTTCATGATATCTATGTTATGTACATTTAATTTATTAAAAAAAAAAAGCTTCAAAATAAAATGTTGAGTGAAAAAAAAAATCATCTTTCAAGGTGATCAGTCAGTTAATTGCCATACGTAATACATGCTTGGGTGATCATGTCTCAAAAGAGACATGACTGACTAAGCAGAAGATTTTCCTACAATAGGTTGCCATTACTTTCGGAGGTAGATCACTTGTTAACCAAGGCTATAGAACCCAACCTGTACTGCTATTCAACCCATAGCTGAAGGGAGAAGAGATGAATTAATACCTTTCCCAAGTGTATTAGTGCAGAAGTGAATGCTTTCCAATTTCTCATTCTGGGGTAGGGGAATACTTCATGAAATTGTTCTGGTAAGGGGTTAAATTGAAGTCAGCAGTTTTTGTTTTATTAAAATGCTTGAATTTTACATTATCTTTGTTCCTCTTTTTTTTCTTTTTCTTTTTTTTTTTTTTACCACTCTTGATTAATATATGTGTATGTCATTTTATTTTTATGCTTTTCTTTTACTCTTTTCAGCCAAAAATCTGTCGCTCTTTTCCTTGTCAACGATGCTAAAGCTGAGGTCACCTTGCAAGCTAAAAATGGATGTACAGCATTTGACATGGCTTCTCTTTTAGGTCAGTACAGTTTTGTTTTTTAACCTGGTCAATCAGGGTGTGTAGTTCTATGAATAGGACTGAAAAGGCCCTGGATTTCGATTTGGACAAATTGTTATTTAATACAAGAAAAAAAATGAAACTTAGTTAAAATCTCCCAGTTTGCAAAAAAATTAATGTTTCTGTAAAGTGTAAGCATATATTGGTAAAAAGTGTTACTTTTACAAAGAAAATCTCTGTAGAGTATAAAGCTATTCCCTCACCATACTAACATCTTTCCCTCTAAACGATAAAGATATCATTTACTCATAAATATATACATTTTTAAATGCACTGTTACCAAATTTATTTTGATATTTTCATTGATTTTTTTTTTTTTTTTTTTTTTTTTTTTTTTAGTTCAATTCAGTGTTTCATACACTTGTCATGCTTTGTGTGTTAAATGGTTGTTTTGTTATATAGCTGGCAACAGGTCTTCTACAAACAGAGGGAAAATATTGGCATCTATGGCTTATCCCCACTCCTAGTTTTGGCAAATATCACACTTAAACAATTCTAGTGAGAAGTGATTCACTTAAATCTTTAAACAAAAAACAGTAATCAGATTCAATATCTTCCCTGTAAAAGTTTGACTCCCATCGCTTTTCTTTTTCTTTGTCTGATGTATATCAGAATTATTTTTTTTTTTTTATCACTTAAAAACTTATTACAATTTTTTTAATTTTATGAATTAACAAAACCTTGGCTTTATAGCTTAAGATTTTGTTGCGATTTTTCAAGAATAAGGTTTCTCCATTAAATAAATTTTTTAAGAGACCCATATAATTTTAGCAGCATCTTATTCTTTTTTTCTTTACTTTACTTTTTTTTTCTTTTTTACAGATGATGTTGACACAGAACTTTTGCGTTTGCTGGCAGAAAAGACAATGAAAGTTAATCAACGCCAAGGAAAGGGCAAAAAACCATTAGTTAAACAAAATGGTTCCACTCCAGACTACAGGTAGAATTTTTTTCAATTCACCAAACATTTTAGCGAAGATAGAAGTAGGTTCTCTTGAAGAAGAGATATAGTGAAATACAAGCTAACCAAAAATATCTTTGACACACTGTTAATTTTCAAAGTACCCCCCATCAGCATCCAGAATCTTTTGCCAATGTGCCTCTAGTTGCACGATACCTTGGCAGTAAAAATCAGGTGTCTTGAATGCAAAGAAATCTGTGAGTGCCTACCACAAGTCTACTTATTGGCAAGTTGTGGTGCAGTGGATATCAGCTCGGAAAGAGAAATCAGTGAGCCAAGTTCGAATCCCAGTTGAATGCCCTGCATACCTTGGGAAAGGTATTAATCTGTCCCTTCTCTCCAGTTATGAGTTAAATAGCAGGGTAGGACTTGGGGACCCTGCCCTTAAAAACAAATCCCAATGAATCTTGATACTCGAAAAAAGTATTACTAGACACAAAACTTATCTAAAAAAAACAACAATAAATTGTTGAAAGAAAAAGGTATTACCAGCAATAAATAAAATTTAGTTGGCAATAAATGACCTGCCGAGGTTGATATGCCATAAAACAAAACAACCAACAACTTACTGGCAAAGGATTTTCCATGAAGGTGGTTGTCCAGGAAATGTGGTGACAACCAATGACTGGCATGCTTGGGAGTGTCATATAGGGACCCACATTTTATCACTGATAAGCACTTTATCATACGTTGTAGTGATGAGAAAGCAATGAGAAACTAGCTGTCACTCACTTGTTGGCTTTCCATTTGCTCAACTTTTACATCTTCCGTATGTGGTGCATGTGAAATCTATTTCATCAAAGACCTGGATCTGTTTGGCAAGCTCACCACAGGTTTGGCTGTTGTCGTCTTCTATGGCCACTTTCAGGGTCTCATCATCCGGAATATGTGACCAACAACTGTGGGGTTCATCACAAAGGGACTGGTCTCCCAACCTGAACTGGAACCAATCTCTGACAGTGCCATTAATTCGCGACATAATCCCCAAAGGCTTGATGCTGCTTCTGTGGACAAGCTCACCTTAAAATCATAAATCAGACAATCATGATTAGTTAAGAACAATGCCCTCACCCTCACCTCTTTTCTGGTACATGATGCACTCGTTTGTGTATCAGTGATCACTTCTTCCCAAACGACATTAAAAAAAAAGTGATAAAGGCTTTATTGGTTACCTTATATATTTGAGTTCTTTGTGCTGTGTACCTTAATCAGAAAATGAACAAAACAAGTGTTGTATTTTAGTTATAATTCTTGATAAAATTTTAAATATATCACTGTTAAAATTACAGTAAAAGATAAATGTCACTGCTGGTAACAAGTGGTAGTCCAATTCACAGTCCAATTGTGACATTAGTTTCATTTTCAGTAACACAATTTTTTTATTGAGTTCTAGCAATTTGTGTAAAATAAATTTCAACATTATTTATTCAAATCTAAAAAAGGAGCTCATCATCACAAAACATAAAAAAAAATCATTGTTTGTCATATATAATAAGAACAGACAGCTGAATTTTTCATATGTGACATGTTCACTTCTGGATTATCAAATTAACATAGTCCTGGGTATGATAATAAATTACATCTGGCAGCAAGGCCTCTGGCGGTTTTGAGGAGCATAAAACCATCTCTTAATTGCTGTTGTTCTCAGGTCTGATCTCAGGTAGCAACATCTGTTAGGGTCCCATTTATGGGCAAATAGTAAACTGCCAAACAAAGCACTTTGAAAGTATAAAAATACCAACAATACATTTTCATATAAAAAGATTACCAACATATAGTAAAATTACCAACAATATACACATACTAACAAATTGTAGCAATTTCACCCAAATCCATTTAAAATAATACCAAACAACCAACATGAACTCTTTCATGACATTAATCCATATAATACCTGACAATTTCTTAAATCAAAACGTATTCCAAAATATAACTTCAAAACTACAATATAAAACAGACATTATACTAATTCCTAGAGGTGGTAATTACTCTAGGAATTATGTCCGCACAAATATATATATATGTACAAAAGCTGAATATCGAATACCATGTAATCAGTTGTGAAAGCAGAATTACATTTTTATTACTTCAACGCTCCCCAAAAATTAAATCTCAGCATTAAGTAACCCATAAAGAGTTGATATGCTGTTAAACAATCATCGACTGTTGAGAGTATGTGGCTTTTAGAGACATTTTTTGAACACCTGATCTTTTCAAACGAATATAAGTGCCTCACCTTGTTGGTAAGATGTTTATATAAACTTCCTGTCATCCAATTATGTATTGTATCTTAGATTCAGCTGGGTTGACTTCCTGATATCATTTGAAACTTGTTTTTGTACTTGATAGCTTTGAGATCACTTTCTAGGTCAACTCCCAAAGCACCTAGGTGTTTAGATGTTTTGATTTAATACCGATTACAAAGCTTACTTTGGTATGTCATAGGGTGAACCCTGTATATATTCGGGTCACCACAGATCAATCTTTCATAGATCAAAGGTTCCTCGTAGACATTAAATTCTATTCAGTCCTATGGTATTTCCTGGTATGAATCACATACTACAATATTATAAACATTCTTTTTCATGTGGTTTTTCTGCTAAATTTAATGAATCAGATTTGTAAAAATATATATATATATATATATATATATATATATATATATATATATAAAATAACCAGCAAAAAAATTATGTACAAAACAGGTTTGTAGAAAATTATATGGTTTGCAAAGATTGCCAATAGAGTATTGTATATTTGGGTAGCAATCCTTTTATACATGTTTTATTGTGATAGGCAAGCAAAATTGATAAATGATCCACTTGTCACACTGATCTGCAAAATCATAAATATCCCCCTGCAAGAATGTACCATAAAGCAACTAGAGCTACCATTCCACCTCTGCAACAATAGCCTCATCTTGGTGGAACTGCTTCCTACATAAATGTAACTTGAGGGAACCAAACTAATGATAGCCTAAAGAAATAAAATCTGGACCATGCAGTGGATGTGATAACACATTCCACCCTGGCTAGAGGTACCTTTTTATCAGGTTGGCTGTGTATCAGAGTTGTCATGCAGTAAGAAGACACCCTTATACAAATGTTCCAGTCTCTTTCAAGGAAGCACATCCCTCTGTTTGTCCAGTGTTTCTCAGTATCTGACTGCACTCTCTGACCATCTTGTATAAAATTCATTTTCAGTAAACAGAATATATTCTTGAATACCTGAACACTATATATGATGGATGTCTGAAAATTAAAGTACAGTCACTTACTAATCTAACATGTCTATTACTATACAAATAAAACATTGTTCATATGTTACCAACACCACTGTTTTTTTTCGCTTAGTCACCACCTAGCCTGAACCATTTGTACTATTGATGCACAAATACTCCTCCTTAAAAAAACGTGGCATCAACCAACTGGAACCACTTTAGCACCAATGTTGTCATCTGTTTCAAACCGCTTCTTGGTCCTTGATATGATGATAAACTGCATCTGGCAGCAAAGCCTCTGATTGGGAGGTTGTGAGGAGCATGGTATCACCTTTTAATTGTTGTTGTTCCCAGGTTCACCCTGATCCAGAATGGTAGCACCTGTTAAGGTCCCAGCTATGGGCAAATAGTTAACCCTCAAACTGGTGTCAAAACACTATGAAAGTATAAAAATAGACTTTTATAGAAAAATATACATTTTTTGAAGGAAAAATATTACCAACAATACATTTTTGAAGGGGGCTTATGGCCATATCATGTTGAATACACCGGTTCTCGCTCAGTCACTGAAGTTAAGCAACGTTGAGCCTGGTCAGTACTTAGATGGGTGACCACTTGGGAATACCTGGTGCTGTAAGCGTTTAGTGACGGATGTGTGTTGTAGTGCAATGGATATATGCTTGGAAAGAGAAATCGGTGAGCCGAGTTTGAATTCCAGTTGAATACCCTGCATTCACTTAAGCACTGGTACCCTTGGGAAAGGTATTTATCCGTACCTTCCCTCCAGTTATGGGTTAAATAACAGGGTAAGACTTGGGGACCCAGCCCTTAAAAACAAATCTCAATGAATCTTGATACTCAAAAAAGAAAAAAGTATTACTAGACACAAAACTTATATAAAAACAACAATAAATTGTTGAAAGAAAAAGGTATTACCAGCAATAAATAAATAAAAATTTAGTTGGCAATAAATGACCTGCTGAGGTTGATATGCCATAAAAACAAAACAACCAACCAACCAATATTTTTGAAGGAAAAAAATGATTACCATTTTTAATACAAAACTAGAAGACATCTTCAGTTTTCTAAAATAAAAATAAAAAAAAATTTATCAAAATCTGACTAAATCAACCTTCTCACTATAACCGAACATTAAAAAGAAAGTACTTTAAAACCCTCACCTTTCTGGCATTAAATAACCCACGGAGGTTGATATGCCGTTAAACAAAACTCAAACTAAAAAAAAAAAAACACTTCTTGATAAATGTTGTTTGAGGGATCCAAAGGTGCAAAATAAACAGGACTATGTGGGTGGTAATCGAGGTAAAACATCCCAGTTATATGACTGGACCCACTGTTCTCTGGGGTGGCATTATGACACCCTTATACAATCATCCTGGTCTCTTTCAAGGAACAGCAACTCTCTTTTTGTCCTGTGTTTCAGTGGACTTTTCTTAAAAGTTTCTTGTAAAACAAATGATTAATTGGAACAAGTACTTTTAACAATTAGACCAACAACTTTATAAAGTTGATGAAAAGAATTCAAAGAAGGATCATTTTATATTTCATCAGGATAATGCTAGACAGCAATGTTTTGGGGAGTGTAGTGGGGACCAGGCAAATAGCTTACTTCATAAGTTTTCACTTTTCCTCTATATTCACTAAATGTTACACTTTTTATCCTGGTCTTCATAAAATCCTTTAAGAAAAAGTTTTTAATTCCTTGGAAGATTGCAAAAGGTAGCAAAACTAGTTCTTTGCTGGGTAAGACAAATATTTGTGGGAAGATGGAATTATAAAGTTGGCTCAAAGATGGCTGAAGATTATGGGACAAAATGGTAAATATGTTGTTAAATAAATCTAATTTAAAAATGTCTTAATTTTTATTTTATAATCCAAACATACTCATGCTGATTGTGATAAATTGTCATTTTCATTTTTTTAAACAGTGATGATGATGATCCTTCTCGAAATGGATTAAAAGTAAGTACTTTTATTTTGTTTTGCAAATGGGTACTTTTCAAACAACACTCATCTATATAAAGAATTTGGAATTTTAACATGTTCTAGTACTTATAAGATTTTTAAGAATTTTTTCATCTTTTTTATAGCTAGAATGGTTTAATATGTTTAGGGTTTTTGAGGAAGTATTATGTTCTTTCTGACAACACCAATATCAGTCAGTTAAGTGCCATACGTTAAACACACTTAAACACTGACTGGGCAGAAGATTATCCCGCAGTAGGTTGCCATTTCTTTCTGCGGTAGACTGGTTGCCAGCCAAGGCTATAGGACCCAATCTGTCCTGTTATTTAATCCATAACTGGAAGGAAGAGACGGATTAATACCTTTCCCAAGAGAATTTGCGCGTAAGTGAATGCAATGAATTCAGCTGGAATTCAAACTTGGCTTTCCGATTTCTCGTTCCGAGTCGATATCCATTGCTCCACAACGCACATATACTACACCATAATAGTTATGAACAAAAACTACAATTTCTTGAGGCCCTCTATATCAAAAACAATCAACCAACACTGAACAAAATTTATTATAAGTATAGTAGCAATATTTTAAATTGTATTTGACCCATATTTAATACCATTTTGCATTTTTACCATCTTTGGCTAGCTCCTTTAAATTGTGGACACTTGTTTACAAAAGCACTACAATGGTTAATTTTAAAATAGTTATAACAGCACATTTATGCATGCTTACAAAAATCACCATCACAACGATCACAGTCGCATTAAGTTGGTTTTCGCAAGGATGATCTAGGAGGAGATCAAAAGTATTTTGGTTAACAAAAAATACAACACCTTCCTTGATGTAGGTCAACTTGACATCAAGAACTTAAGGAACTAAAAAGGACAATTATAAAAATAAATAGATGTAATATGTCTATATTATTCAATGAAACCAGCTTTATATATAATGAAATGAATTAGAACACTCAGCTGTTGGGCATGTATAATGATAATATATGCGCTAAAAAGTCTGCCTTCTTCTACCGAGCGCTCATAGCTCAGAGGTAGAATCACTGACTGACGCCAATTCGGTTGGGTTTCAATCCTGGGTGAAAAGCAATCGGAGTTTAACCGTACTGATTAGCTGTGATACAGCAAAACAGATCTGTCTGTGGATGACATACATATATATGTATATATGGTTACCATTATTAAAATTAAAAGTTGAAAAAAATTACTGATAATTACTCTGGATGTCTAATAAAAGTGTATAAGGTCATTTTTATTCAGGGATTTTCTGTAGACTTTCCCAAATGACTGCATAATGATGGTGTATTAAAAACTGAAACTTTATAGCTATTAAGTTGCCGTATGCTGTTATAATAATAATAATAATAATAATAATAATAATAATAATAATACCTATATATCTATGCTCTACTTTTATACTGAGCACTTTTTTAAAAGTAAATGTTTAACTGTGGGATGCACTTCAATTAGTATTAACCACTGATATCATTTTATTTATATATCCATATATACTAGCAGTATAGCCCAGCATTGCTCGGGTGTAATGAAAGCTTTAAAACTAATCCATGGTCCTGGAGCTCAGCAAATTAAGTGGATTTTTTTTTTTTTTTTTTTTTAATCATATCACCCCAAGCAAGGCAGTGACGCCACTGATGTGCATGGGGCTACTTAAGAGTAGAATGATTGGAAAAGAGAAAGCCGGGAACCACATCCTAAACAAGAAACAAGGGATGAGCCTCTTCACCTGTTCAAAAGACGTGGGTGGAATGTGAACCGGGCAGTTAGTTATGGTATTTAAAATAGAGATACTCATATCTGAGTATGCCTTTTTGCTCAAGTGGCTAGCTGGTCCATGTTACACCTGCTCAAGCATATTTGTATTTGTTCAACACTCACAAAGCCAGCCTGTGGTTTCTAATTCAGCAATACTTGAATGAGCCTTAATTACAGTTTCTGGGAGAGAGAGAGAGAGAGTGCATAACCTTTCATGATCAACAGTTTGAACAACTCAAACCCTTGTTCACAATGACTTGTGATTTTTTACTAACACAACTGTTAACACCTTCTGAACATTTTTTTTTCTCCAATTTAATTCATGAGGCTTGGGTCAATCCGGGGTATGTTTCTCAGGCACTTCCTAATGGAAAATTTCTTTTTTTGGTTTTTCGTCAGCTATTCACGCTATATTTACATAAGGTGACGATTAAGAAAAACACATTAAGATCATTTCCCAAGTTCGCTATTATCTAGAAGCAGCCTTTGAGATTTCACTCGCCTGATCAACTCAGCCGATTAAAAACTTAATTGGGCGTTTAAAGTTTATTGCTTTACTCGTCTGCAGTCGATTAAAAAAATCTCACAATGAAATGTGTTTATTCAAATACAGAAAAAGGAAATCTGATTCCTTTTACAACCCAAAAGTATGCCATTGAAGATTCACAAGTTCCTTAGAATGACCTACAGTGATCTATCGTCACAGATTAAACATTCATTTAATTAACACTTCTAGAGTGGAGACAAAATGTCTCCGTCATCCAAATTAAATACGCTCACAGATTTGTAAAAACTCATTTGAAAAAATATTATCCTTGACTGAACATCTATATTTTCTCTCTGCTTACGAAAAGTAAAAACGAACATTTGAAAGAAAGAAAAGAAAAAAGCATACTTCTTTCAACCGCGCACCGAAAAACAAATTATGCAAGTAAGTAATTGTTTTATAGAAAATCGTTGAGAAAATCAGAATTGTTATTTTTTATCATCTATGAGATGGGGGTTGTAGTCAAACAGAAGAAAGAAACTACCAATTTAGGTACCTCCACAATTGGCAAAAAAAAAAAACAGCATATCGTGATGTTAAAAGGGCTCAAACTAAAAAAAAAAACAATGTTTTATCATCAAAATGTTTATGCTATTATTAAAAGGAAAGATCAAATTTTGTTATTATTTTAAAAAAATCTTTAAATCCTTTCTAACGCATTTCAAATTTTAATTAAAATTTTTTTTTTTTTTTTGTTTTCATCAGTGATTCATGCTATGTTTATGTAAGGTGACTATTAAGAAAATGGAGTCAGTCAAGTAAAATGATTTTGGGGTGATATAATTTTCCCTCACTCTCAACCGCTGGTCGAGTGATTTCTTTTTCAAATCTCATAGGCTGTCTAGAAGTCATCTTTGTGACAAATTGGCTTTGGTGAGATTTAAATCTGGTTCCTATGGTCAGAAGATTTTATATCCTGCCAGAGAGTGCAAATTTATCTTTAATAGGATTTCTTGAACATTAAGGCAGGTAGATGAAAATAAGTAAACATACTGTTTAATAAATAAACAGAACATCTACTCAAGTACAAGTATCCCTTAAAAATAATGTTTAAAGTGATGTGTGTGTGTGTGTGTGTGTGTAATCAGTCGGTCAGTTAAGTGCCACACTTAGGCAATCATATCTCAAATGAGACATGACTAACTTGGCAAATTTTCCCGCAATAGGTTGCTTTTTTTATTGCTGTAGACTGGTTATCAACCAAGGCTATAAAATCCTTATCTGTCTTGCTATTTAACCCATAGCTGGAGGGAGAAGAAATGGATTAATACCTTTGTCAAGGATATTTGTACATAAGTGAATGCAACAAATTCAACTGAAGTTCAAATTTGGCTCTCCAATTTCTCATTCTGAGCCAATATCTCATCACACCATGTTCTTTTTTTAAGTCTAAAACTAATTATTAAAATTTCCAAAAGGTGCTTTTTATAACTGATTAAAAGATGAAAAAAATTACTGATAATTGCTCTGGATGTTTGGTAGATGTGTATAAGGTCATTTTTATTTAGGGATTTTCTATAGACCTCAAATAAAAACAACCTTTACTCCTATCAAAACGACAAGAAAAAATCCTGAATAATAATAGGTTTCTACTTAAGAGCACACAAAATCTGTAGTCCCCAATTCTTGTCTGAAGAAGAAAATTGACTGTATGTCACTGTTATAAACATGGCTTCTTTGTGTATATAAATATTAATGATCCAGGAAATTCTCTATTTGTTCTTCATGAAAGGGTCTTTGACCATTTTACTAACTTTTTTGTATGATTCCTGCTTGTTTTTTTTCTTTAATAATCTTGTTCCCTATCTTTCTCAGGCATGGTGGAGTCGAATGTCAAACCGATTCCGTAACCTGAAACTTGGACGAACAAATGGCTCCCCACACTTTGCCACTGTTCATTTCACCTATGATTCAGAACAAGAACACCAAAAATTACCTGATGTAATCATTTTCTTTTCTTTTTTTTTCTTTCAGAAATTTAACAAAATAATTTTATTCCCATGTTTTATAAATGTTACTACATTTTCACGCTCACATCTTTTTATCTTAAATATATTCTACTGTTATCTTTTTTTCTGTTGCTTTTTATTGAAATGACAGAATAATGAACTGAGAGTTGAAACAAAAAAATGAAAGAGAAAGACTTGTAAAAAAATTGATAATAATGACAAAATCTCATCTAAGATTCAAATACTTGTATATTTTATTGGTATTTTATTCTGATCAATTAGATGTTCCGTTGTTCTTTCTATCAGATACCAATAGTTGACCAAAGACTTCCAGCTACTCCTATACAAAGCCAGCAAATAATTGACTTTAACAGTTATGAGACAATGCTTCAAGAAACCAAGAGAAGTGCTACAATGTGTACCCAGGTATGTACCATGCTTTCAGTTAGTATATTTCCTAACACTGAAGTTACCATTTTCTTTTTGTTTGCCAAAAAAAGTTTTCAAAATCTACTGAGCAACTTAGTTTATGCTGTTCATGGACCCAAGCATTTTTTTAACATTATACTAAAAATTATGGATGTGCATTGTGGTGCAGTGTATATCGGCTCAGAATGAGAAATTGGAGAGCCAAGTTCGAATTCCAGCTGAATTCATTGCATTCACTTACGCGCAAATACCCTTGGGAAAGGTATTAATCTATCTCTTCCTTCCAGTTATGGATTAAATAACAGGACAGATTGGGTTCTATAGCCTTGGCTGGCAACCAGTCTACCACAGAAAGCAATGGCAACCTACTGCGGGATAATCTTCTGCCCAGTCAGTCATGTCTCTTTTGAGATGATCGCCCAAGCGTGTTTCACATATGGCACTTAACTGACTGACTAAAAATCAAAATAAATATTTATAAAATATATCAAGAACAATTTTAAGGAAAAAAACACAGTGTCCATCACAAATCAACTAATAAAAATGATCTCATAAATTTCTATTCTCACCATATAACTACAAAATAAAATCTAGATTAATCATCAAATTCTATTTAAGAGCTCTCAAAACTTGTAGCCCTCTGTATTTATGTGAAGAAGGGAAATACTTTAAAAATGTTTTAAAGATACTCCAATACCTTAATTGTTTCATATTCAATGCAAAAAGGCTTTCTAAATATTTCAAAACTTAAAGCAGACCTTCTTGACAAACCCAATGGATCAAAATATATTGTTCTACCCACCAACTCTATCACAACTACAACTGGAACGATAAAAAAAAAACTTGATACAAAACAAGCTAAAACTTAAAGGAGGAATTTACTCGATCAAATATGTATAATAATGTAATAAGGAATACAGAGGAGAAACCTCGAGGAATTTAAAAAATATTATATAAACAAAAAAGGGCTATTTTACAAAACAACACGCTAAATGCACTTTTCCTCTTTATTTTTATTTTTTTTTTTTTTTTTTTTAACAGGAGTAGAGGTTTATCTCTTGTTTCCTCTTTGGGATTGGGTTTCTGGTTTCTTCAACTCAGTGCTTCTGATGTCTCTGCCTGAAATCTGAAATTTTATTCAGTAATTATTATTAATTTTTTTCTCTTTCAGTAGGAGTAGATAAATTTTCCTATCATTCAGTTTACACTCTCCACCGATTTTTTGAACAGGAGTAGAGGTTCATCCCTTGTTTCCAGTCTCTTCTAAAGCCTACTTCATCTCCTATATTTGATAGTATAATATATACTGAAATTTTATTCACTAATTAAATCTTGACCTCTTTAAGTCTAGAATTAACTATCTTTCCTGTTATCTTGCCCTTTCTTATGCTAATACAATTCCACACAGTAACCCTCTATCTTGAGTGGCTCCTGGGCCTTGTATTAGGTGAACATTCTTCTTCTATGTGCTTTGTCCTTTCAGGACGTAGGCAATCATGGCTTTCTATGTCTCCTTATCTCTGGTGGCTCTTAGCACGCTTTCTCCTGTTACACCATGCAACCCCTGTTCTGCCATCCACCTGTTCAGGCCAGTCAAGTATGTTACTCACTGTTTTTCCCTGTCTCTCCTTCCCTCTATCTGGCCTGTTTATCAGGTTCTCCAAGCTCTTTTACTTCATTGCATATCCCAGGAACTTTAGCTGTCTCTTCCTGATGCTCAGTATTAATTTCCTTTTCATTTCCATCCTTTCCGAAACCCATCATTGCTCACATGCTCAATCCTTGATATCAGCATCATTCTTCTGTAGAACCACATTTCAGTTGCTTCAAGTTTTTCCTTCATCTTTGATGATATTGTCCAGCATTCACTGCCATATTGAAGAACTGACATCCTATAGCAATCTAGTACTATATTCTTTAAAAATAAAAAAGATATATATGTTAATTGCATTGACAAAGGGGATTGTTGTATTGTTTTGTGGCATGAATTAGTGCTCCTAGTCATGGTTCGATCCACTGAGAAAGTTCAAATCTGATTTATAAGTGCTGCACTGCTTTACTTTTTTTTATCTGAAGAAATTTAGAAAAAAAAGTTAATATTTATCATTAGTTCTCGCTCTTTACGATTTCATTACGATAGCTATTATGATACAGGATAAATGAAAGTCAATACAATGTTTTCATCTTCTCTCTTTCTCTCAAGTCCTTATTATTAGCTTAATTTTTATAGACATCATTGTTGAACTTTATTGTCTTTTGTAGGACTCAAGCCCAGCACATTCCAATACATGTGAAACACTGAAGCCAGTTGTTCCTCCATTTTTACCTCCTCCAACATTTGGTTTGGATAACTCTGATACCAGCCATCGTAGACCCTGCAGTGGACGGAGAACTGCTCCTGTCTCTCCAGTTCTTACTAATTCTAATTTGGTAAGTCACATACCCACTTTTATTTTCTTAAAATAGAAGTCTTGCTAAGTGGTGTTTGTAAAATATCTATATTTTAAACTATATAGTATTGTTCATAGATTTTGTACAAGACTTGATGCATTTTGTTGTCGTTTGATTATTCATTTTCCCATGAAATGTTTATATTCACTACTTTTAAAATTTTAAACAGACATTATGAAATTGTTAGATATTCATAGATGTCAGATAACTTTTGATACAATGGCTAATATGAACTTGATAATTCATGCAGTGGTTTCTCCTACAAAAGGGGCTGACATGTACAATCTTTGCCAGAGAGTCTTTATTAATATTTTTTGAATACACAGGCCAATAAATGTAATACATACTGTTTACAATAATAATAAAAATGGAGTGTCTATTTCAAATATGAGTACTCATCATGTAGATTAATTGGCTATGGTTAATTGTAATTGGCAAAAATGTCAACAAAATTTCCAATAAACAATAAGAAAAACAAAAAGAACAGGGCAAAGTAATACTAAGAAAAAGTAATCAGGCAAAATGTTAAGAAAGAAAGAACAAAAGGTAAAAAGTCAAGTGATTGTAGAATTCTGACTTCAAGGGAAAAATATGGTGTATGCGACCAAGAAATGGTTCATTTTATTGGTTAGGAAGAAATCCCAGCATGCATCTGCACAATCTAAACTTATTTATAAAAGGAACTTTATGTGTGCGTGTTTGTTACCTATACACTCCGAAACGGCTGAACCAATTTTCTTGAAAATTTACACAGTTGTACTATGATCATCTGCGAGTGTCCTTAGCTAGGTTTTGTGTCAAGGTACCCCTGATAAATATTGAAAATCGATAATTGAAAAAATCGTGTTATAGAAGGAGTGGTCCGATTTTAATCAAATTTGATACGCTCATAGACAACAACATAAGAAATGATATTCAGAAGTTTCAAGGTTGCAGTTCTTACAATAGTGCAGAAAATTGATAATATATGTATATATATAAGGCAAGATGTTTGTGTGTGTCTGTTTATCTGTCTGTATGTCCTTTATACAAATCCACAATTTTTATCAGATTCTCACCAAACTTCACACAAATATTCTTTAGTCTGAGTCTGGGCTCCAGGACCATGGATTAGTTTTAAAGTTTTCATTACACCCAAGCAATGCCGGGCTACACTGCTAGTTTTCAATAAACAATAAGAAAAACAAAAAGAGCAGGGCAAAGTAATACTAAGCAAACACTATATATACTAAGCAAAAGTAATAAGGCAAAATGTTAAGAAAAAAAGAACATAAGGGATAAAATCAAGTGATTGTAGCATTCTGGCTTCAAGGGAAGAAAGAACAAAAATATGGTGTATGAGATCAAGAAATGGTTCATTTTACTGGTTAGGAAGAAATCCCAGCATGCATCTGCACAATTTTCTATAAATTTGGGAAAGGAATGTTTTTAGCGATCATTCTTATACAGATTGGGTGACTCTTTGTGTTACCAACTTTTATTTATTCCCAAGATTTTGTCAAGGTGATTGAGAGCATTGTGGGATATATTGTTTGGAACAGAAGAGGCAAAGTTGTTGGCAGGTAGTATTTTAGCTACAAAGAGCCTGAAACTTCAAACAGTACATGGGCACATAATGTACTCGGATTGTTGTACATGGCATACCCTTAGACATAACATGTGACCATGTGGGAGGATTTTTTTTGCATAGTTTGGCTCTGTAGAACAGATCTTGTGTGACCAGAAAGTCGGAGGGTGCTTACTGAAGATTTCTGTCTTTGTGTAACATTAGACAGAAATAATTTTTCCAGTATCCCTGACATACTGCTGTGCCAATAATAAAAAGTTTTTCATGGTCATTGAAGAAATTGCTGGATGTGTGATGCTGCTGTGCACTTAACAAAAACGTACACAACAAGGAATCTGGTGATGGCAACAGTGACAATGGCAACACCAGCAGAACTGGTATCTACCAAAACAACAGAGACAATTAGAGTAGCAGAGACAAGTCAGTCGACCAGCAAAAGTGAATGGACTGAGGTGGTGAGGAGGGGCAAGAAAACAGCCACCTCTCCTCCTCAGCAGAAGATCTCTTCAAGAAGGGCGTCAACATCCAAAAAATCATCCCCATCAAAAAAGGCAGGTGAGAATTTCTAAAAGATAGCATTAGCTAGGCAGGTCCTGGAATGTGAGGCTAGCAAGTGCTAACCAGGCCAGATAGTTAGGTATAGGTTAAGCAAAATGTCTAACGTCGCTGTGAACATGGGTGCAGAATTACGCAAGGAAGAAATCCATTGAGGCGGTGATCGATTCATTCATGAAGTCAATACCTCAGAGGGACATACACTGAGATTGACTGGATATGTGTGAGGCATTTCGGCAACTTTTCAAGAGTCGCTTTATCAAGGAGCCTGGTTTCTGTGAAAGTGAGTTTCACAGCTATTTGGCTGACTTTCCTAGGCTTGCACTGACTGAAGCAGTTAACTGTAAGGTTGGTGATTAAAGGGTGAAGTTCACTTGGCATTGAAGAAGGTTTGTCAGCAGTGGCAAGTCTCTGGGACTTGATGGTTTGCTCTGTGAATTGTACTTGAGACTGTCACACATCTTTGTGGACAGTAGCTCAAAATACAATTGAGTTACTTCCCTTGTCTCTAAGACAAGTACGGCACTTCTAAATTAAGCATAGTAACAAGCTGACCATGGTTTTGATCCAAACAAATCCTTGCTGTTCTCAGACAGTAAATAAATAAGTTATTTTATGTGTTAAAACACACTTGTCTTTTATTTTCATTCATTTTTTGTACATCCCAACAGCCTGGGATATAAGAGAAGTAATAAAAATATATATAAGCTAAGTGTAGTTGTATGCTTTTAAATTATGCTGTAATAGTGCAACATAAAGTAGCAGGATAATGGCAGACTGTTTGAAGACTAACTCTGTGAAGGATTAGTGCATGATAATAATAATTGGAAAAATATGTTTGTTGTGGAGTAGTTTTTGCACTGAAGGTTATAATCGTGCTATGTCGGTTGCTAATCGAATTAATGCACCCAACATGTTAGGAACTTGGTAATCTTCCACTGAAAGCTGACTCCTTAGTATTCGGCTAACTGCTGACTAATATCAACTACCTAGTAGTTCTACTGAACTCCAATAAAACTCCTATGAACGTTCCAAGAACTCCTATGAACGTTCCAAGACCTCATACGAACTTTCCAAGACCTTGTACGAACTTCTCCTGTTAACATTTATTAATATAGGAAGGAGAGTCCATTATCTGAGGAAGAGGTGTGTTTCCCCATAACAGTTTAAAGACTCACATGTGAAAAATATGTGATAATAGTAATGACATAACTAAAATATTTTTTATGGCTCTATAGTAATTGAAGAAAATAGAGCAGATACCAAATTTCTGCTGCAAACTCTCATGCCATGAAGGGCATTGAGCCTATGAGAGCCACCTTGTCTCTCCAGCTTTCATGGACTTGGCAGAGCATCGGGCAATCCTCCAGTGCCAGATCAATCTGCTGGAGGTCCTGACAGAAGACATCCTTCCAGCAGCTGCGGGATCTACTGCATTGTTGTCACCAGTTTTGCCGATGGCAGGTTGATCTGGGAAGGTAATTATCACTGAGTGAGTAGACACAGCACTGATCAATGGGGGGCGGAAGATATTCAGTTAGCTGTTTCTTCGGCAGAGCTGCTCCTTAGACACAAGATCAGTTCAGTGATAATCCTGAGGGTGCGGAATATGTTGGATGAGGGGTTGTTGTTGAGAGGTCATGTCTCGTTGTCATAAAATAAAACTTCTATAGTATATTAAGTGATATGTCCCAGAATGGGATATATATCAATACGAAGTTGTTAAGTGGTTAAGGCAAATGTAATCCGGTAGAGCAATCTAGTCCATAGTCGTGATCATCGTATGCAGTGTCCTGAGATGTAGGCGTAGTCAGTAGACCTCTGGTGATAGATCTCACTCACTTACTCACTCACTCAATCGACATCCTTGCCTTCGTCTGTATATATGGCTGATGCCAGCCAATCACATTCCAGTGAGGGGGAAACAAGGTGTATCTGTATTCATTACATCATTTAATATAGGAACAATTAGTGAATATATTTTTTAAAATGTTATAACCATTCAGAGCATAGATGGTCATACCTTTATACACAGATTCTTTTTCTCTATTATCTGGGAATTGCTATGGCTTCTTAAGGAAGCATAATTGAAGAAAATTTCTAAAGACTAATCACTAAGTCCATTACTTCAGCACATAGTTTCTTAAGATTTTTTTTTAATACTATTGTTCACTCAGTACACAGCCCAAGAGCCACTCTAGGTAGTATTACTGAATGAGCCTAGATATATCTTCAATCTTGGTAAAATTGTTTAAACTCTGCCTGAAGGTGAAATGTTTCCCGATTCTAGAGAAGATGTCGACTATGCTTTTTTTACAGCAATGCTAGTGAGTGCTCATCCCCACCACAATATCATCCCATCAACCTCCTTAGTGTCATCCAAAAACATTTCGAGTCTATCATCAACAAGAAAGTTGTTATTCATCTGAAGAGAAAGATTATTAATGTCAAACATGTTAAATAAGCCACTTTATCGGCATGAGATATAAAAAGCAATAGATTTTCAAAATTATTTCTTATTTTTTATATATATATTAGAAATGATAAGTTTTTTTTTATTTCATTTTTTTTTTTATTTCATCCCTTTCTTTTTCTTTTTTGTAGTCTTCTGGACGCTGGGTGGCAGGTCCATCAAAATTTGTCCACAATCGATCAATGGGTAACCTAAGTGTCCACCAAGTGAACAGCCAATCTCCAGCAGCACTGCCCTCATACCTTCCCCCAGCCTCTTCCCTGGGTGTCTCTGGAACTGCCTCTTCCTCAAACCCTTCAATCTCTGGTTACAAGCAATGTTTTCAGCCTTCTCAACCTTCAACTAATTATAGCAACATTACCTCAGTGGCATCTCCATCAGTGGACACCCCTGGGGCCACTGTAGCACCCTCATATGCTGCATGGAGCAGACTGGGGATGGGAGCAGGAGGAGGAAGTCTGATAGCACCCTCTTCTAGTCGGACTGGAACAGGATCTATTGTAGGAGGAAGTGTTGGGACTTCAGAACATGTTGCAGGAACTGAAGGCAATTTACTAGGAACAGGTTTGTGAAATAAAACTGGATTATATTTTGCTACTTTTGTAAGCATCCAATGGTTAAAAGTTAAATAATACAATTTGAAGATTGGCTCCATGTAAGCAACTGATGGCATAGTAACTAATAGACTTTTGTTTTCATCCAAACAAAAAATATGAAAGCATTTGAGATTCTCATGAAAGCCAGATTACTGTTTTTGATGGCATATAAGACACCCCACTACTGACCACAACATTTTTTTTTCTCTCAAAATTGGCTCAGAAATATCTCTCAGATATGTAAAGTTGAGGTATCTGGTAGGTTTATATTTACTTAGATGCCATTTGCACCTTGCTTAACTTGATAATACTATAATGTTAAAATTAGATAGGTGAAGATTCTTATGTGTGATCAACTAAAAATATTTTTACTTTTTTAAAATGCCATTTCCTCAGGCTTGTTTTTCTTTTAATATCTCTGAATTGCTATGACCTCTGTCTTGTCCATTTAAAAATAAATAAGAGTTAATTATACTATTACAAATAATTATAATTACATTAATATGATTCCCTCTTCCTGAACCAATGAGAATCAACTACACTCTAGTCCTGTACCACACACAAACATGGGATACACCCACAATCAAGCAAGCAGCAATTTGGGCTACCTTTCTTTTCAGGCCACAAAAATTTTTAAGTCTTATAACTGAAATTTGAGGTAAAAAGAACTCCAGACTTTTTTTTTCTCTCCAACTAAATTATCTGAACACTGACTACACAAATTATACATAAAAAAAAAAGCATACAAGAAAAAATTTTACTCAGTACTACTGTCGTGTCTCAAACACCAAGTATTATTAACTGTCAACCAGTTTTTGTTGTTCCCACATCTTACTGTTTCTCATTTTCTAAGAGTATTTTAGTATGTATAAATTTTGGTGGGAGGTGGGGTTACAATTATTTACCCAGTTATAACTCAACTACGTCTCTTGAGAAAGATAGTGGAGCAGTTTCCCACTGCCGTCTTCATGGTTTTGAATTTGGCATAATCCAACAGTCAAGCCAACCTTGATATTTAACCAGGAAGAACAAATGAATTCATGTCTTTCCTGAGGGCATTAGTGTGAAATTGAATGTAACAAACTCACTCAGAATTCGAACCTGGCTCACTTTCATTTTCTATGATCATAGCTGTTGTGCTACCCATACATGTAGGCCATCCAATATAATAGCTTTTATAGAGGATGCATTGTGCTTTCAATTTTGTAAGCTTTTTAACTTAACTTTCACTGCATAATAAAATTGTCAGCTTTTTCCTTGCATCCTAAGGATTGTTCTCCTGTTGCTGTTTCTCATATGACACAGTAATCCAATGGAAGCAAAAAAATCGCCCGGTTCTCACTCCACCCACATCTATTGAACAGGTGAAGAGGCTCATCCCTTGTTTCCTGTTTAGGATGCGGTTTCTGGTTTTCTCTTTTTCAATCTTTTCACTCTTTTCTTTTTTTCTTTTTTTTTCAATTGGAGTAGATAGACTAAACTATCGCCCGGTTCACACTCCACCCACATCTATTGAACAGGTGAAGAGGCTCATCCCTTGTTCCCTGTTTAGGATGTGGTTTCCGGCGATCTCTTTTCCATTCTTTTTACCCTTACGTAGCCCCCTGTGCATCAGTGGTGTTATCACCTTGCTTGGGGTGATATGATTAAAAAAAAAAAGATTAAAAAAAGATATAGTTGGAATTTCAAGGACATATGATGAAGAAACAGGGAATTAGAAGACATATTGAAAGTAAGGGGACAGTAATTGATCTAATGAGCTTGTATAAATGGTTGGCAGAACAGAGACTTGAAGGGATGTTGAAAAGACAAACCTTACTAAGAGTTACAAAGGATAGGAAGTTGTGAAGAGCTATGATCATCCAGATCCGGAAGGGGTAATAAGTAATAGTAGTTCAATCTTGATGTAGAATTTGCAGCCATTTCTCAAACAACTGAGAATTAATGAAGGCCATGATTGGATTGGGCATATCTCTTCCCTTATTGCAGTAAATAGTGCTACAATTTGTATTGGATGACATTGCTGTTGGTCACCAGCTTGGAGGAGGAGGAGTTGTAAATTTGTAAGTTTCTAGCACACTAATCTGCTAAAGTAGTGAGCTAATCCCTGTTGCAAATGCCTGCTTAAGGCCAACTTATGGTTTATACTGCAACTATGCTGAGTGGACTTTAGTTACAGTTTTTTTTTTTTTGTGTGGGAAGGAGCACAACAGATGGTGTAATCAGCAATTTGACAGAGTTTCAAACCCTTGATAACTTGGGATTTTGTCAACAGGCTATAAACCGTTCTGGTTACACAATTTCACTGATAATGTATAGGTCAACCCATGGTATGGCTATCAAGCACATTTCAAAGGTGTCACATGTTGGGATTGCCTACCTCAATCCCACACACACACACACAGTTTCAATGATCAGCCAGTGTAATTTTGGAAGATAACATTCTTAAGGAAAGCAGTCTGTACTTATAGTGCTCGATAGAGATGCAGCATACATAATAATACTAATAATAATCTTATGACTCCATACTCAGTTTTGTAGAATTATCTAGAGTAATAACGGTCATTAGACAAATGTACAGGGCAATTTGCTAGAAACAAAGAGGAGAGCACTGGATTGCTATGTGATGCCGGTTCTTCAATATGGCAGTGAATGTTGGACAATATCTTCGAAGATGAAGGAAAAACTTGAAGCAGCTGAAATGTGGTTCTACAGAAGGATGCTGCAGACATCATGGACCAAGCATGTGAGCAATGACGAGGTTTTGGAAAGGATAGAAATGAAAAGGAAATGAATGTTGAGCATCAGGAAGAGACAACTAAAGTTCCTGGGACATGCAATGAGGAAGGAGGGTTTGGAGAACCTGATACTAACAGGCCAGATAAAGGGGAAAAGAGACAGGGGAAAGCAGCGGATAACATATTTGGAGGACCTGATCAGGTGGATGACGGAACGAGGGTTGCATGGTGCAACAGGAGAAAGCATGCTAAGAGCCACCAGTGATAGGGAGATGTGGAAAGCCATGATCACCTACGTCCTGAAAAGTCAGTCAGTTAAGTGCCATACGTGAAACACGCTTGGGTGATCATGTCTTGAAAGAGACATGACTGACTGGGCAGAAGATTATCCCGCAGTAGGTTGCCATTTCTTTCTGCGGTAGACTGGTTGCCGGCCAAGGCTCTAGAACCCAATATGTATTGTTATTTAACCCATAACTGGAGGGAAGGGACGGATTAATACCTTTTCCAAGGGTATTTGCGCGTAAGTGAATGCAATGAATTCAACTGGAATTTGAACTCGGCTCCCCGATTTCTCGTTCCGAGCCGATATCCACTGGACCACAATGACATGGCGCATAAAAGAAGAATTCCCAAATAGTAAAAAAAAATAGAAACCATTAAAAGACATGATCAGCTATGTCCTGAAAGGACACATTATAAAAAAAAGAAGAAAATGATAAAATAGTTGAGTAGACAAGTTAGTAACCAACAGTAAATCAAATACTTCCTAATTTGGTTATGAGTCAAGTAGCAAAAAATAATCAATCTAGTCTGCTTGCTAAACATGATAAGCACAAAACTGAAAGAAAAACAAGATTTTTGCAAAATTTTTGTGTATCTTGTGAATTTTCCCCCAATCAAAATTTTTATCATTTCTCTTAAATGTGATAGTTTACAAAACTCTATACAAAATAAATTGTCCTTTTCATGGCATTAATCTTTAGAAAGTCTAATATTTAAAAAAAAACATATCTTTTTTATTTCTTTACATGGTCTTTTTTTCCAAAAGTACACATACTGTTTTTTTTTTTCTTTTTTTTTAATAGCATCAGTTGATTTTAGCTGAGCCTGGTCATGTTTAGCAGTTTCTCCAGTTTGACCTTCATTTTAGGTTCAAGAGTTAGAAATTTCAGTGATTAATGCTTAATGAAATGGTTTTAAAAAAAATTTTAAGTTTTGCTTCATGCTTAAAATTAAAATTCTTGAACTAATCAGTCTTGTCATGCTCATAAGCTAATAAAACTTAAAATAATATTTTATTATCATCTCTATCATAATAAAGACCATTGTGTATTTGTGTGTTATATATATAAAATTCCCCTCCTTCACTCTCATAGAGAGAGAGAGACAATAGCAAGGTAACATTGGCTCAGTTCACTCTTTTTACTACCATTTATGAAAGCTCTTTCTGCATATTTGCTCTTTAACAGTGCCTTGTTATTTTTTTGCAATAATTATGTTGTTGAGTAGTGAATAATATATACTCTTTATTAGAATAAAAACAGTTGTTTATTGAATTTTGTATATATATTTTCCATTTTTAAACGAGTTATTATGTAACATAGGTTTCTACTATGAGTGGTGTCCTCAGGTGATTTTTTAATAAGTAAAAAAAAAATCGCCTGAAGACACCACTCATGGTAGAAACCTAGGTCGCTTAATAACTTGTTTAAAAATGGAAAATATTCAAAAGTTTTACAATATAATTGTATTGAACACTTTTTAATACAAATGTGCACTGGTCTAACCCTATTATGACCAAAAACTAAGTACTAAAAAATCAATATATATATATATATATATATAATTCCTTTCAGATATTTTGATGGCAGGGGTACACTCGTTTTAATAATAAATTCTAATGTATCATTTGTATATGTATTTTACTTAAAGAACTCTCTCAAATTAAAATGTTCCTTCTTAAATAGCTGTCCACTTTATTCTGCAGTGGATTATCACCACCTCATCTGGTCCAAATATGTTTCAAACCGCCCTGCTTATAATCCTACTCAACGTGTCTATAGGTGAGTTTTCTCTTTCTGCATTTTGCTTTAAAATTTAAGAATATGCGTTCACATTGTTTTTCTTCTTCCCTTTATTTATTTATTTTTTTTTTTAACTATAAATGTTTATTTACTTTATAGGTTTAAGAATACCTTTTACCTCTGAAAAATTGCATCAGTTCATCTAAAACCTTTTTTATAATCCAAATGAAAGTGAGAAAGGCTAATTGTAGTTGCATAAAAAAAATGTATTTTTACAAAGATATGTGAGTAAATAAAAAAAAAAAACAAGTTGGTAAAAGCAACAGAGTTACTGATGTATATCACTATGTGCATGGTATGACGAGTAGCTAACTCCATGTGGCATGGCATTGTTCAGTCAAATGGTAAAGAGCAATGGGACCAGAGGTATGGATGTTTCGCTCAGGGATTGCACCATCGAGGAAAAACTGTGGGCAGGGGGAATCAAATCTGAGGAAATCTATCGTTGGATGTTTGACATATGGAGCCTATACCATGAATCAACAAAAGTGTATGAGTATCTAGAATGCTTTATAACAGGAAAAAGTGTAATGGGCGAAAGCCAATCTGGTATCCCATCAACATTGCACACAGGACACATCCAGAGCATGGATGCCTTGATCATGGTATGGTACTCCAGCTATATATATGTCTCAAAATTCTTAAAATCCAAATAAAGGTTTGTAATATCTTGATGTAACTAATTTCTATTCTAATAGTTTTTTGCACACTTCTCACCTGTGGTTCTCTTCTGTTTTCTTACTTTTCTGCCACCTATGATCTTCAAAAATTTAAATGCAATGTCAGTCACAATTTTCTATTTTGAATTCTGTTCCTTGCATCTCAGTAGAATTATTGTCTTGTTTGTGATGAAATGATTAATAAAAAAGAAACCTCAATAAGAAGCAGCATACATTAACCCATCAGACAGGTGTGAAAGTAAAGCCAGTGTAGATTTCAGTTTGATTTCTTTGCTCAGTAATCAGGTGTGGAGAATTAGATAGACTACTCTGTATATTAATATGATATTATGTTATGAAACCTGAACAATGAAGTTCTTCTCTGGTGCAAAATTAGAGAGCCTAGAAACCATCATGATATGTCACTGACTTTGATGGACAGGACACTTTGCCTGAATGCCAGACATCTGCCTCTTCTCAGAGCTCATATTTGACAAGAGATCATGTGGAACCTCACATCATTGATTCAAAAATCAGCTCAAAAACTGAAAACAAAACTCAATGCAGTCAATCTGAAGACAGAAACTGCAGAAAAAAACAATTGGAAAAGAGCAGTCCACGAAAAGAAAACATCAGACAGAGATGAAGTGAGCCAAAAGAAAAACCTGGAGTCTCCATCCCTTGTACTCTCTTACCCTATCATGTAGAGTCTTCAGACATCTCTTCTGATCCAACATTACTCATTTCACACAGAAGCAAATGTCACTGAGCTCTCCAGTATGTGGCAATGAGTTTTGCTGCTAAGTTATGTTATACAAATTGCTCTGAATATTCTGAACTGTGTGCCTCATGAGCTGAGTTAAGCTCCATTACTGAGTGAGCTACCATTACTTTTTTATTCACCTTCTAAAAAGAAACTATTTCTCTTTCCTCCTGAATAGTACACTTCAGGAGAGCTGTCAAATGAATCAGCTAGTATGCTGGACTCAAAAGCAATACAAGGAATGAGTTCAATAGTCTGAAAAGACTTTTGCAAAGCAAAAATTACAGACAAATAAGAACTAGACTGTTTAAAATTTTACATTTCATATTTCATAACTTGAGACAGACAGTACTCTTCTTGGCACATTTGTAACATAAGGAATTTCATATTGTTTGTCTATAAAACTTCCAAGATAAAATGACAGCTGAAAAGTTGTCTGTATAAACTTACTAGCAGTATAGCCTGGCGTTGCTTGGGTGTAATGAAAGCTTTAAAACTAATCTATGGTCCTGGAGCTCAGCATCTTTGGATGTTGGAACAAAAGACTAAAAAGCGATAGTTGTTTCCAGTTAAAGCGAAACCGTAGACTGAAAGAAAAATGAATGGATGTAAGTCAAATTTTGATTTCCTGGTATCAATATCAAATAAGTTTTTTTTCATCGTAAACTGAATTTTGAAGGCTAAATAAGTCCTTTGAGTAAATGGTATCATGGCTGAGACTGAGAACTACAATTATACCTACTTAGAGCCAAACCCAAAGTAAAAACTAAAATAAAAGGGCTGAAAAAAATACAGACATACAGGCAGATACACACAAACAGCTTGCCTTTTATATATAGATATATATATATATATATATATATATATATAATTATCGATTTTCTGCACTATTGTAAGAACTGCAATCTTGAAACTTCTGAATATTGTTTCTTATGTCTTTGTCTATGAGTGTATCAAATTTGATTAAAATCGGACCACTCCTTCTATAACCTGATTTTTTTCAATTATCGATTTTCGATATTTATCGGGGCTACCGCAAAACAAAACCTAGCTAAGAACACTCGCAGACACTGTACAACTGTGTAAATTTTCAAGAAAATCGGTTCAGCCATTTTGGAGTCTATAGGTAATGCACACACTCACACACACAGACAAAGTTCCATTTATAAATAAGTTTAGATTTAGATATTGGGACTTTAATATACAGTGAGACTATTTCTGTTTGTTTTTCTGTCCGTAACAATAGACTTGCTTGTTGTTTGGTAATTCTTAAAAACCTGGTTTTATTTTTGAGTGGGCAATGAGAAAATTCATTCTTATGTTAACATTGAGGTATGCTTTTTATTACACAAAGTGAACATGCATCATGTTAGCATAATTTTTAAAAAATTAAAAAAAAAAAAATTTTTTTTAACAACCAAAAATCTATCTGGAAATTCGAAGTTTCACACCAAAGCTGTCGTCATCAATTATGGTGTGAAATTAAAGGCTGGTTTCTCTGGACATATTTTTGTTTTATATTACTGCTCTATCTTTGTTTAGTTATCCGTTTTGGGTGTTTCAATAATATAGGCCTTGAACACTGTCGGTTTTTGGTAACGTATCTTCCTGTTTCATTTTCAGGTCTTTTTAAAGGCAAAGGTTTGTTTTGTACTTGCCTTTTATCTTTTGGTTTATTCTGACATATATAATTTTACATTTAAAGCACAACTTGGAGTTTCATGCACTATGCAATCATCAGGTGCATATTACAAACTGTTTTTAGATTTGAATTTTGGTTTTTGGTACTGGTGTTGTTTAAGGTCATTATAAATCTGAAATGTCAATTTTTTTTTTATTTATAAAATGCATAATTTTAATTTGGTTTCTACTGGAACCAAAAAATGAAAGTAAAATCAAATTAAAATGATACATTTTATAAATGAAAAAAACAAATTGACATTCCAGATTTATAATTTATAATGACCTTAAACAACACTAGTAGCAAAAAATAAAATTTAAATCTAAAACCAGTCAGTTTATAATATGCACCTGAAGATTGCATAGGGCATGAAATGCCAAGTCGTGCTTTAGATGTAGGATAATAAGTATATTTGTTAGTATATACTTAATAGCTCTTTTATATTTCATTGAGCACTGTTCTATTAACACATGATAAATATTTATATCGGTGTGTACTTACATGTATACACATATGTTTACTTATTTAAATCCATACCTATATATATATATATATATAACATAGTGATGATCCGCGTATACTGTCTTAATATGTATAGGAAAAATTATTAATACATTTTTAAACTCACAACTTTTTAATAATTTTTCCTATATTATATATATATATATATATATATTGTGTGTGTGTGTGAATACATGTAAATATATTTTTTTTTAAATTTATCTTATCTTATCAATTTTAAGATATACCTGTTTTTTTTTATTTTATTTTTTCCATGGTTAATAAAATATAAGAAATGATTGTTTTAAAATGTTACTAATTTAAATATTTTAATTTACCTTTTTTTTTTTAACTATGACATTGCTAATTTTAGCAATAAACTCCCTGTTGGGTTATCAGCATTACGCAATGCCTCGAATACCACATCTCCCGACAGCTCTACAAGTGGTAGTTCCTCCATGACACCACATCGATCATCCCATGGTAGGAGCACTTCCACACTGACCCCATCTGCATCTCCAACACCTGGAAAGGTAAATCATTTTTTTTTTTTTTTCTAACTAGATGTCAGCAAAAGAGGATCTTGATAAAGCTTAAATTATTTTTTCCATAAGTTTGAATTGTGTAGATATGATTAGAAAAATCTTCTGAAAAATAAAAATTGAGCTTGTTACATGATGAAACATTAAATAGAAAGATTTATGCCGGAGACAGTGTTTATTTTTGGCCTCAATGTAAGGTGAAAGTCAGTCTTTGTCATCATCTCATAGCCTCTAATCAATCAGAGACAAAATTAAGGCTGCAGAACAAGAGAGAACACTATTTATAAAGGATTGATTGTCGAAACATTATCAGCTCAACTCATTCTCCTAATGGTTAAAGATGGCTTTTCTTTCTTTTTTTAATAACTTTTTGGTTAGGTCAAGAACTTTCAGAACCTCCATTTTTTTATAGACAGACCAACACAGAAAAATGAGGGACTAAACTTCATGCATTTTCTCACTGTTCACTCTATGAGGGATCTCACTCTTCAGGTGTCATAGTAGTTGTGAGTTCAATCCCTGAACTGGGGAGTACAGAATTAGGCTTGGTGTAAGCAGAGCAAGCAATAACTGAGCAGTACTAAATAAAGAACAAGACAAGATATCCCTAGAGATGGAAAACAGAACAAGAACAATCTACCCCACCCCCTAAATTTATTTATAAATGAAACTTTGTCTGTGTGTGTCCGTTACATATAGACTCCAAAACAGCTGAACCGATTTTCTTGAAAATACACACAGTTGTATTATAAGCGTCTGCGAGTGTTCTTAGCTAGGTTTTGTGTCGAGGTACCCTCAATAAATATCAAAAATCGATAATCGAAAAAAATCAGGTTATAGGAGTGGTCCGATTTTAATCAAATTTGATACACTCATAGACAAAGACATAAGAAACAATATTCAGAAGTTTCAAGATTGCAGTTCTTACAATAGTGCAGAAAATTGATAATATATATATATATATAAAAGGCAAGCTATTTGTGTGTGTCTTTATCTGCCTGTATTTTATTTTTTTTTCAGCCCTTTTATTTTAGTTTTTGCTTCGGGTTTGACTCTAAGTAGGTATAATTGTAGTTCTTAATCTCAGCCATGATACCATTTACTCAGATGACTTATTTCGCCTTCAAAATTCAGTTTACGATGAAAAAAACCTTATTTGATATCGATACCAGGAAATCAAAATTTGACTTACATCCATTCAGTTTTCTTTCAGTCTACGGTTTTGCTTTAACTGGAAACAACTATTGCTTTTTAGTCTTTCATGCCAATGTCCAAAGAGTCTGAGCTCCAGGACCATGGATTAGTTTTAAAGCTTTCATTATACCTGAGCAATGCCAGTCTATACTGCTAGTTAAATATAAAATTCAGTTTGAAGATTTGCATAGACTGACAGGCACTTGAAGAAAATCAGAAGGCACAGCTGCCAAAATGTTTTGTTAAATGATGACAAAGATAAGGATATTAGTCTGAATGTAAATAATAACTCCTCATTTTAGAAATTCAAACTGATTCTTTTTTCTTTTTCTAGAAGCAGCAGAAATATCTGCAGTGGTGATAACTTCTGAAATTTCAAACTTACTTAAAATTTGTCTAATCCAATATTTCCTTTTTATTTTTTAAATAGCTAAGTTATTTGGAGGGAAGTGGCTACAGTAAAGATTTTTTGTTTCTTCCGTATCTTTGTTTAAAGAAAACACTGTTTGCCAAATACACTTTGCTACTATATTACTCAGGATGTGCGTTGTAGTACAGTGGATATCAGCTCGGAATGAGAAACCGGGGAGCCAAGTTCGAATTCCAGCTGTATCCATTGCATTCACTTACACACAAATACCCTTGGGAAAGGTATTAATCTGTCTCTTCCCTCCAGTCATGGGTTAAATAGCAGGATAGATTGGGTTCTATAGCTTTGGTTAGCAACCAGTCTACCGCAGAAAGCAATGGCAACCTACTGCGGGATAATCTTCTGCCCAGTCAGTCATGTCTCGAAAAAGACATGATCGCCCAAGCGTGTTTCACGTATGGCACTTAACTGACTGACTATATTACTCATATGCAAAAAAAATATTTATTTTAAAACTGTGTTATAATGTTTACATAACTTGTTTGAATTTTTAAAAGGATTTTCCTTATATTTTTGCAATAATTATGTCGTTGAGTAGTGAATAAAATATATATATATATATATATATATAAAATCCTCTTAAATATTTTGATGCCAGGTGTACACTCGTTTTTAGGTTGTTAGTCATAGAATGTAATGATTTCAATGTATTACAAGGCAATAAAAATAGTATGAAAGAAAAACTCATAAAAAATTGTAATAAAATGTTCAAATACTTGATAAACACATTTTGCTAAGCTGAAAGCTTCCATCTTGTCAAATGCAAAAAGTTATGAGAAGTCCCAATAATCATAAAATGCTGCCTTTAAAAAATTAAAAAAAAAACTGTTAGGAATTTAAAACCTTAAATAGAATTTTGTAAAAAATATTCCAGTAATATAAAAATTCCATAGAAAAAAAAAAATTGAACATGTATTTTGAGCATAAGGCTGTTTGTCATTTGTGTGTGTGTATATATATATATATATATATATATATATATATATATATACAGTTCAAAGTTTTAGAACACCCCAAAATTGCATGGGGTGAATTTGACAGAAGAGTGGAGAAAAAAAAAGAATGGAATCAACTTATATTTTGGGAAACTTTTTCAATGAATGCCAAAAGATTTGTTTACAATTGCAGTAATTAAGGTTAAAGCATGATATTTTAATGAGAACAAAATTTGATGCTGTTTTTCTTTTTGTCATACTACAATTTCTAATAAAAAATCATGTCTTACCTTTTTTTAACCATGTATAAAATTTTCTCTTATTTAAATTACAAGCAACTATTTCTTGGACCAATTTTTTAAAAATTACCAGGGGTTTCCTCAAGCTTTCGAACTGTAGTTTATGTCTGTTTTATACTATTAAACCTATATTTATAAATGGACTCAAATCCTGATCATGAAAATCAATTGTGATCTGGTTACTTTCAGCCACAACAACTGAACCTACACAGATACCTGGCCAAATACTCTCTGGTTATCAGGTGTGAACTATGGGGATAACCATGCTTTCTCCTCTGTGTACCTGACAGGCCAAATATGAGTATGTATCTTTGTTAGCTGCTCCAGTCTGTCATATAATCTTTGAAGCAAATCCCATTTTTTTCACGCAATTATCAAGTGGCTTGTTGTGTACTCCATGGAGGAGTTATTAAATACTTCTGGTGAAGTGAGGTAAATTTCTCACATGATCTGTGAACATCAAAACTAAGGAGAAAGATCACTTCAAAACAAGTGACCGCTTCAGAAAACTTAACAGTAATTGACAGGGAATATGACATGATCATGCATGTAAATACACACTAGCAAAATGGTGATTTCAAAGTATTTTGAGGCCTTTGGTTTTGTTTGTCATTTCCACCAAATTATAGCTGTTTTTGTTTTTCCTTTCTTTGTATGGTTGCCTTGGCAATCCTAGTAGCAGCTACCTTCTAGCACATTTGTGGAACCCTTGTTTTCCTTCTGACTGTTTATCTACTCTGTTCACAGAAAGCATGTGAGCTTGTAGAATCACTTCTACATACACGTACATACCTACATATACATCGCCATGTACACACGTTCGTATACCCACCACACTTACGTAAGGACCACACGTGAAACTTAGTCTTTTCCCGCGTTTATTAAGAAATATATAAACTGATTCCCACACATGTCTAATCAGTTGGAAGATTTTTTTTTTTTTTTGAGCATTTAGACCGAATACCATTCGTCTCTTCCAACTCACACAAACTGCTAATTGCATTCAGCAATTAGAGACATAAAATGTTTCTCTCTATTCTATAAGAACATTTCAATACATGTATTATTATATTGACTACTATCCAGTACAAACTTATTTCCTTTCAGGAACTCTGCTATCATGAATATTCAGACTATATCTTTAATATCTAAGAGAAAACTCTTTTCATGACATCTTACATTCACGAATTATTCAGTTCTATAACCTTACTTAATACAATGTTGTTATATTTGTTACATTGTGCTTTGAGTTATTTTATTTATAATTGTGGTGGTTTGGACAACAAACCTTTTCTTCACTGTTGAAATTACTACCCCGACGGTCAGTCTACTACAAATTGGTACCCAATTTGTCCAGTCCACTACAAGCTCTTGTCGTTGAATATGGATTTTCTTAGCACGCTTTCTCTTGCTCTCGAGATCTCCCAGCAACTCTCAAAGCCAAATGTTTCTCAAGTTTATATAGTGATCTTCCACTAATCACCCCTTCTCTGTTTGACTTTGGTGTTTGTAAAAATGTCTACTTATTATCTCAACAGATCCTCAGCCAAAAAATTTGGTTTCAATTGGTCAGTGTGTGGCTGTTTTAGAGGGTGTGATGGATGAACGAACAGAAGTCCCAGAATTTAATAGATAAAACAGGTCTATATTCTGAAAACTGTGTCTAAAAATTTAACTGTTTAAATATGTGAATGAAATAGAATATTTGATTGTTTTGTTTTTTTAGACTGAGGAGGAAGCATGTGCTGATTATGACAAGAAAAATGTTGGATCAGAAGGTAAGTTTGTTTTAAGATGGTTATATGGATGTGTGACCAATTGGTTAGAATGTCACCATTTCAACTATTAGACCCAGTTTCAAATCTCATCATGGTCAATTTGCCAAAGTGCTTCTTCATGAATGGGCATGCCTCCATATCCTACTGTACAAACGCTGGTGTCCCTCAAGGCTCTATTCTAGACCCGACACTCTTCCTTATTTTCATAAATGATCTCCCAGACATGATCAAGTCCCAAGTAAGCATCTACGCAGATGACACCATAATATACTCCCGCATCACTAAGAAATCTTGTGAGGCAGACAAACATAACCACACTGCTGATCTTGAGAGGGATCTACAATCAGTGGTAGAATGGGGAAAGAAGTGGCTTGTAAATTTCAATGCGTCTAAGACAAAGCTGCTGTCTGTCAATTATCACAGGTAACCTTTCCTGCCTCCCATAAGCATGGACCAAGCAAGTCTCCCTGAGAGCAATATACTTCGCCTCCTTGGCCTTACATTGAATCACTAGCCAAATCCTTTGCTGGGAAGGTTGGGTCACTGTGTCGGGCCAGGATGTTTTTTCTGTCTGAATCCATTCTGCTCATATACAAACCAACCATTTGTCTGTGCATGGAATACTGCTGTCATATATGGTCAGGCGCCCACTCTGTTCATCACAGTGTTCTTGACAGGCTCCAGAAGGGAATCAGTAATGTGATAGGTACTGACTTGGTAGCTCGACTCCAGCCACTTTCTCACCGACAGGATGTGGCTTCCCTCTGTTCTATAGATATTTTCATGGCTTCTGCTCTGATGAACTTAAGTCACTGGTGCTCCTGCCACAGGAATTTACTCGTGCAACCAGACTGGCAACTGGGTCCCAACCATTCACAGTTAGATCAATCAAATGCTGACGACAATTCTACTCCAGCAGCTTCTTTTCTCACACTTCCTGCCTGTGGAACTCTCTTCCATATTCTTGCTTTCCTGAGGGCTACAACCTCCAGGAATTTAAATGCAATGTCAATACCCATCTCTTAACCACTTGACTCTAGTTCTTTCTGTATATCTTTTCCTTTCTCTCTACCTTTGCAACTGTCATCACACCTGAACTCCCATCCTTCTCTTGCTCTTTTCTCTGGCACCCACTATAACTGGTTCGTCTTTCTCTTTACTCTCCTCCTATCTAATCTTTTACTCTTATGTAGCCTCCTGTGCATCAGTGGCATTACTATCTTGCATGGGGTGAAACGATTATAAAAAAAAAATCAGATTAGGGAGTCAATCCAAGCATGTAACATTGAGAAGTAACTGAAAACCATACCACAACTTGACTCAAAACTTTTGAGTGAAATTGTGTAAAGTATTATTCAGAAGCCATCAATAATTGTGTTCAGTCATAAGTCATCATAACTAAGGGTTCCAGTGTGCTGGCCTTTTTCAATTTATGATCACACCAGATTATATACTCTCTCCTAGAACATACTGGATATGATGATAAACTATATCTGGCAGCAAGGCGCCTCATTGGGAGCTTGGAACCCCCTCTTAACTGCTGTTGTTCCCAGATACATGTTGACCCAGAGTGGTAACATCTGTTAGAGTCCCTGCTATGGGCAAACAGTGAACTACTCAAACAAAAATAAACAGTACAATTTTTATAATAAAATTACCAGCAGTACAATTTTTATAATAAAATTACCAGCAGTACATTTTTGATTGTAAAATGACTAACAATACATTTTTCATAGTAAAACGACTAGCAATACATTTTTCATAGCAAAACGACTAGCAATACATTTTTCATAGCAAAACGACTAGCAATACATTTTTCATAGCAAAACGACTAGCAATACATTTTTCATAGCAAAACGACTAGCAATACATTTTTCATAGCAAAACGACTAGCAATACATTTTTCATAGCAAAACGACTAGCAATACATTTTTCATAGCAAAACGACTAGCAATACATTTTTCATAGCAAAACGACTAGCAATACATTTTTCATAGCAAAACGACTAGCAATACATTTTTCATAGCAAAACGACTAGCAATACATTTTTCATAGCAAAACGACTAGCAATACATTTTTCATAGCAAAACGACTAGCAATACATTTTTCATAGCAAAACGACTAGCAATACATTTTTCATAGCAAAACGACTAGCAATACATTTTTCATAGCAAAACGACTAGCAATACATTTTTCATAGCAAAACGACTAGCAATACATTTTTCATAGCAAAACGACTAGCAATACATTTTTCATAGCAAAACGACTAGCAATACATTTTTCATAGCAAAACGACTAGCAATACATTTTTCATAGCAAAACGACTATCAGTACTACACTAAAATAAGTATAAAATTACAAACACTAATAAACAGTGACTCCTGCCCACAAAAAAGTCAGCTCGAGGGAGCTCACAGAGAATGAGTGCAAGGAAAGACTGTTCACTTCCCTCTTCACCTAAGTCTCATCTCCTGGTGTCTGGTTTGAGCTGCAATGCTACAATTGGGTTTCTGGTTCCTTCTAAAGTCTGCTTCAGCTTGGTACTCCTAACATCTGCGTCTGAACTCTGAAATTTCATTCACTATTTATTTCATTTTATTTTTCTCTCCTCCATTAATAGGAGTAGGTAGGTTTACTTATCATCAGGTTCACACTTCTCCCTGGTCTGTCCTTTGTTTCCTGTTTAAGATGGGGTTTCCTGTTCCTTCTAAAGTCTGCTAAATATGTTAAATATATAAATTTGTTAAATGTATGAATTTGTTTAAATATATACGTCTGTTATGTATATTAATTTGTTAAATATATAAACTTCTTGAAATTGTTCTTAACTTTTTGTTCAATTTTTAATAATTCAATTCGGCGTTAAATGACCCAAGATGGGTTGATACACCGTAAAACAAAACATCTAAAGTCTGCTTCAGCTCTATACTTTAACACTTGTTCTTTCTTATGTTATGTAACCCTCTAAGTTGAGTAGATCTTGGGCCTTGTATTGGGTGAACATTAGTAAAAAAATAAAATAAAATACATTTTTGTAGTAAAATTACCAGCAAAACATTTTTTAAATTGCCAACAATACATTTTATCATTTACAAACTATATATCTAAAAAAAATATATGTTTACCCTGAAAATTTATGTACAGTTGAAGGCATAAAATTGTGTACAAAAATATTAAGATTTCAGTATTAAACAACCTATAGAGGTTGATATGCCACTAAACAAAATAAATGATCCAACTCTCTCCTAGAAACAGTAACTAAGATCTGCCCAGCATAGTTGCACTATAAAACACAGGTTTGTGGTTGTTGAAGAAACACAAATGTGTCTAAGCAGGCATTTGAAACAAGGATTAGCAAGCCACCTTAGCAAACAGGTGTATTCTGAAATGAGCAGCCAGCCATTATTTAGGATGAGTGTTCCCAAAATTTAGAGCTTATATTCTTAATGACATGACAACAGAAAAAAAATACTTTTGTTTGACCTTATTTTTCAACAAAAGCTGTTAGTTTTCAATAAATGGTTGCTTCCACAGATTATCTTGACCAAGAATTAAGGGGTCCTCTTCTCTGATGACCTTCAACAATATGATTATTATGATGTCTACTATTCATGGTAAACATTTTGCCTGTGATCATAGATTTCCTGAGATGCTTTTTTTTTTTTTTTTTTTTTTTTTTTGTTGTTGTTGTTAAAAACTCAATAATAGGCTGGTACTTAAATACAGGGTGTCCCCAAAGTCCACATTTATTACTATTCAGAAATAGTTTTATACAGAATGAAAATTTAAACATAAGAAATATATTCAGATTTTTTTTTTCTTTTCTTAAATTATTTTATTATTATTTCACCCCAAGCAAGGCAATACTGCTACTGGTGTGGTGTGCAGGAAGTTACATAAGAAGAGAGTGAAAAGAAAGAAAAATATGTTACTGGGTGTGTCGAAGAATGGGTAAGAGAAGAATGATAACACTGGTGTGAAGAGTAGAGTGAAAAGGGAGAAAAACAAGATACAAGGGGTGTCAGGAAAGGATTGGAGTGAAGGAGATAAGAGATAGCAATCGACATTGCATTTAAACTCTTAATTTAATTATTAAAACTTATGACATAAATATCCTCTATTTTCAACTTCATACAGATGTGCTCTTTTGATAACAGCAGCTAATAACTCTGGCTGCAGTCCTCAAATTTCAGCAAAGATGTTATCCTAGAGATTTTGTTTGGGGTTCATTGATGTATACACATGATCTTCAACATGTGGCATGTCACTTACTGAACCTTATTGTTTAAAACATTGAATCAACTGATGAATCATGACAACCAATGGTGATTTTCTGGCATTGAAGTAATGGGTAATTTTCTCATGTTAATCTACGTTCTGAAGAAAAAATTGTATGAAAAATCTGATGTTATGACATTTTTGAATCTTTCAGTGATTTTTGGAATGGTTTGTACCTAATTCTGATTTTCCTTAATAATTGTCTTGTTTTTTTTTCGTTACTTCAGAAGTGTAAATAAGAGAAAAATGTTGAGAACAATGAAAATTGTTCAAATGTTGTGAAAATGATAAATATATAAACAATATATTATAAAATAATGAAATAAAAATTCTAAATAAAACACTGTAAAAGGGATCATATTCAATCTTTTCTGAACACACCTTATAATTTTTGGCAACTTTTTTGTCAGTTTTTTAATATGTGAAAGTCTGTTGAACTCTTATCAACCTAAAAGAAAATTTCAATAGCACATTTTTAATTAGCCTTATTTTTAACACATTGTTTCTGAAATGTAATAATGTTGACTCTCATGAATTAAAAAAAATAAAAAGTAAGATTTATGTGGTGAAAATTGTATTATAAAGTAAATGAAATCCATAAGTTGTGCTTAGATAAGACAACATTATTGCTTTTCTAATTTTATTTTACAGATGAAATTTCAGGAATTCTACGAAAGCTGTCTTTAGAACGATATCATCCTATTTTTGAAGAACAAGAGGTAATTTTTGTTTAATCTTATATTTATTTATAAACCACCAAAGGAAGACACATATGGAATGTAGTGAAGTTGTAATTTTATTTTTTTTTTATTTTTTATTTTTTTTTATTATAGAAGTTAATGGGTGTCAGTGCATCCAGTGCTCTGTAAATTCATTGTCAATAATTAATCTGTATATGGAAACCGAAGCAAATATGCTCAGACATGATTACTTCAACATAAAAAAATATTAAAATGAACAAAACTTTTGAAATTTGCAATCTGGAGTGTTTTTCTTGGCTATTGCTGTCAACTGCACACTCTAGATTATGAATTTAGAAAAAAAAATTGTTTTTTTATATTTTAAGAAAACTTGTTATATAAACATATTTTTGGAGGCTTCTATAGCGGGATCAATTTAGAATGAAGTTAGATAACAAACTAGACCCTCCGATTAACTTTGAAAAAATTTAATTTTTAAAAATTTTTTTGAATAGATATTTGTGATCTGAAGGGCATCCTACACAATACTAGGTAGTTCTGTGACTTTTGATACATCAAAATATAAATATACTATATTTATTAGCATAAAAGATGATAATAACACTATCACATTTTGATCTTCTGAATTGTGCTGAAATTGTGATATTAAGATTTGTGCCTACTGATAAGATGAAAAATAAGGAGAATCTTTCACCTGGTTATCAGATGTTCATGATCACAAGACCTGTAACCCATTAGGGTTGTAAAGACACCACGTGTACCGCAGCCACAGTAACAGTGGTGTTTCTTGTTGAAGATAGCTTTATTGAACCCAACCCTCTCCAGGCTTGATTGAATTCAGGTTTTCTTCTTCTAGACTAGTTGCCAACCAAGGCTATATAACCCAGTCTGGCTTGCTATTTACTCATATTTGGTTGGGGGGGGGCAGACGAGGGTGATTTCTTTGCTTTAATGAACTCTACTCGAATTTTAATAGACAACTCTCAGAATTTTACCAGTTTTTTTTTTTCTTTTTTACAGTTTTTATCTTTGGCATTCAGTGAATATTTATTGGAGGCATAGTTGGGTAATAGATAGTGGCTCGGATTGCAAAATCAGAGAGCCAATTAAACTTGGCTCAGTCACTAAAACAAGATACAACACTAGTTACTACATCAAATTTTATTTTGTTATTGGTACAAAACAGAAGATTGTGATTTGCAAATAATTCTTTAGTCTTAAATCTTCAATATTTCTTTTTGACAGGTTGACATGGAGGCATTTCTTACTCTAACTGATTGGGATCTAAAAGAGTTAGGAATCTCCCACAATGAGTCAAGACGACAAATTTTGGCGGCAATTACAGAACTAGAAACGGGGAAGGTAAGTTTGTCTTAATTATCTTTTAAACATTTTTTTCTGCTTCTATCAGTCAGTCAGTTAAGTACTATACGTGATACACACTTGGGCGATCATGTCTCGAAAGAGACATGACTGACTGGGTAAAAGATTTTCCTGCAGTAGTTTGCCATTACTTTCTGCAGTAGGCTGGTTGCCAACCAAGGCTATAGAACCCAATCTTCCCTACTGTTTAACCCATAGCTGGAGGGAAAAGCTACAAATTAATAACTTTTCCAAGGGTATTTGTGCATAAATGCAACAAATTCAACTGGAATTTGAACTTGGTTCTCCGAGCCAACATCAACTGCATCACAATGCTCCTATAAGTACTTGAAAATATTATCAGATAAAATGTCTACAAATATCTTATCTTATTAGCATTATGACATTACTGCTAGATTAATTAATTTAATTTTACATTGTTTTCTTTTCTTTTTTCTTTTTTTAAATAATCATTTCACCCCAAGCAAAGATGTACTGCCACTGGTGTGAAGGGGGTTACAGTGATAGAAAAAATAAAGTACAGGGGATGTTGAAGAAAGGATAAGAGATTGATGGAAATCAAGGAGATAAAAGATGGCAATTTGTTGCATTTAAGCTTTTGGAGATTGTAGTTATCAAGGAAGCAAACAAACAGAAGGGAGTTCCACAAACAGGAAGTGTGAGGAAAAAAAATCTGTTAAGTGTAGATGAGGCGGTTACTTTTAGCTATTTTGAGAGTAAACGGGTAGGACCTTGATGCCAATCTTGTAGCACGCATAAATACATATGGCCGGGTAATCAGGAAATAAGGTTGTCAGAACAGTTGCTATGAAAATAATTGTAGAGAAGACAGCGGAAAGCCACATCATGTCAGTGAGAAAGTGACTGAAGAAACGCTGCTAAGCCAGGATCAATTATGTTGCAGGTTCTCTTTTGAATAACAGGAGCATCTGACCAGATATGGCAACAATATTCAATGCAAGGATGAATGGCATGTTTATAAATGTGCAAAATGGATTCTGACAAGAAAAACTTCCTGGCCTGATACACTGATCCAACCTTACTAGCAATAGATGCAGCTATGGATTCAATCTAGTCATTTCATTTGAGAGAATGAAGCTAAGGAAGTGCAGTGTGTTGCTCTTGAGGAGATTAGCTTCATCCATTCTGATGGTAGGCAGGAAAGTTTCTCTATGGTGATTAAAGAAATGTGGAACTGTTTCTCATTGTCTTCTCTGTGGTTTTGGAATTCAGAGTAGTCCTTCTTTTAGATTCTGTGCTGAATTTGTGTGTGTGTTTTGTTTTTTTTATCATATCACCCCAAGCAAGGCGGTGATGCCACTGATGCGCATGGGGCTACTTAAGAGTAGAATGATTGGAAAAGAGAAAGCTGGGAACCACATCCTAAACAAGAAACAAGGGATGAGCCTCTTCACCTGTTCAAAAGACGTGGGTGGAGTGTGAACTGGGCGATAGTTTAGTCTATCTACTTCAATTGAGAACAAAAGAAAAAAGAAGTGAAAGAAGATTGGAAAAAAAAAAAAAAGAAAGCCGGGAACCACATCCTAAATAGGAAACAAGGGATGAGCCTCTTCACTTGTTCAAAAGACATGGGTGGAGTGTGAACTGGGCAGTTTATTTTCTGTAAAGGATGAATATCACCAAAAAATACACAAAAATTATATATAAATAAGTTGTTGATATTAGTTTAATTCATTGCCAATATACATAAAAAAACAAATTTTTGTGATATGTCTAAGCTCAGAATAGAAAAATGAAGATTCTCTAGCAGTGGGAGATGTACTATGAAATTAATGAAGCTTCAGCTTCAGGGCTCTTAATCCCAGAGGTTCCCCTGAAGAAACTTTTTTTAATGAGCGTTTCATATAATAAGGCCATTTTAGAAATATAGTTAAAAGCCAATGGGTTGAAGTAGCTAATGTTAGCTTTAGAATATACTCGAATACCTATTTCATATGACCTCAAAATTCCCCTGTAATTAGTCAAATTTCAAAATTTTCTCAGGGGCTTGCAACACTGTATGGGCTCATTGAGTTCAACAGAATCCATTCATAGCCTACATTTTGGCAGTTGAATCCTCAAATCTATTGTTGCCAGTTGTGAAAGCGTCCCATATCTGTTCAAGATTCAGAGCCTCAAAAGTGTATGTTCACCACTGTTTCTCAGAGACAATTTGGCATAGTTTGAAAGCCATTATCGGTCATATTCGTGTGCATAAGATAAAATGAAGATCAGACATAGATCCAAGAGGAGATAATGGAATTATGCTTGCTTAGTGTTTAACATGGAAAGAAATCAAGTTATTTTAATTTCTAGATTTCCTTAAAGGACATGGTGCATAAAAGAATATAAAATGTTGCTGAAGAGACAAATGAAACAAGAGAATGTGGATGATTTTTGTAGTTTATTCACAGCCTCTTTAGAAAAAAGTGGTTGGAGTTCAGTGCTTTATTTTTAGTCAATTACAACTTTTATGTTTAAAACTTTTTTTTTTTTTTTTTTTTTAGCAACTGTATGTAAAAGTTGCTTCACAAAATGACAAACTTTTTAGAAAGCTGGAAAATAAATAAATATTTATTTTTTGTAAAAATAAAATAAAACAAATATGTAAATTAATAAATATTTATTTTTTATTCTTTTTCTGATGACATTGATTCATTGGTGAAATATGTTAAAATAGAAATTTTCCAAGTTGTTATATATATATATATATATATTCTCACACACAATTCTGTCACTCTTTGAATTTTGTCTAGAACTGTTTATATAATTTATTTCTGTACAGTTTATTCTAAGCTGTGTATATATGCATACACAGTTTACAATCAGTGCACAAAAAAGTTAGTTACCGAAAATAATGTGGTAATTGATAATGAAACCTATAATTATACTTATTGAAAATAATCTCTTAGCAAAACACTTTCTGTTAACTGCTGTTGATTACTGGTGGCCTTGTTTTGATATTCAAATGAAGGTGTTTACTGCCAATCCTCTTTAGGACAAAAGAAAAGGTGGTGTTTCAGTTGATGGCAAACAAGAGAAAGAAAGAGTGAACAACCCTTCACATGCCCAAAACAAAGAATAAAGCAACATTGTCAAGTAAATTTAAATACAATTTAATAAGAACCATGGTTAAAAATTAAGTAAAAGAGAAAATACATTCTTAGAAGGGTTAGGGCGCTAAAGAAATAAAGTTTTGGAAAATAAATGTCCATGTATGTATGAGTGAGTGTGTGTGTGTGATATAAGTAGGTTTGAAGATGTATGTATTTGTGTGAGTGTATACGTATATATTTAGGGGTAGAATTAACTCGTTTAAGTTTCTTTTTCTACATAGTTGGATGTTTGGGCAAGTATTTCATATCACTTGGGTCATGTTATCTATATAGTTTGACTGAATAAGGAGGCTTTCTTTGGCGCTACCTTTACTCTTATGTTTACTTGCAATGAGTACACTTGTGTGTGCTTGCTGTAAGTACTCTGTATGGCTTTTGGCCTGTTCTTATATAGACTAGAGATAGGCTCCAAATGAAAACCAAGATTTAATATTTTAGTCTCATGTTTTCATCACTCAAGAAAGGTCACAAAGTGTGCTTACTGCTATGTCTGAATGAAGTGAACACCAAGCCAGCTTTTAGATGCCTATTTTTACATTGTTTTGCCTTTTGTTATGTTGAACAAAAATAATGCAATCAAGAAATATGTCACTTGAAGTCAACGTAGTCTTGCTGAAATCTGTCTTGTAGTATATGAAGTTTGCTTACTGCTAGCAGTCTTGTAGCGTCTCCTCTGACGATTCTCGGCATCAGTATTATACCATTTAGATGAGTCCACATCACACTATAATTTGTGTAATAAACTAGCACTTTGTGCTATTTCAATACTAGAACTGGCATATTGTAGCATACTAGTGACTGAATATTCATGGTGTCTTGAAAACATATCAACATCAGACAATAATGAATTTCATTATGATAGCAAAGATAATTCTTTCAGTTGATAAAATCAAAAACCCTGAAGATAAGATAAAGTATTTAATGTTTTCACTGTTGAATTGTTTTAGTTTTGTTGCCTGGATTTATTTACCCATTTTTGTAAAAAAAAAAATTAAAAAATAAATTAGCATCTTCTACCGTAAATAAATGACTATAAAGATGCTGATGACAATTTCTCATGCGCACCACCATTTTAGTTTCAATCAGATACTTTGCAGTACAGACTAAACTAAACAACCCCCTGCCAAAACAAAAAAAAAGCATCACAAAATTGGTTGAATTGCATGCTACTATACGTCTACCTTGGATTGGAAATAACACTAAGTGCTAGTTAGTTTATAATGCAACTGCTATGCACTGACATTTCACAGTATCTTGAAAATATATACATATATAGTGTTTGTGTATGTTAACAGTAAGTAATATACATTTCATAAAGACAAATTAGTATGTTAGAGTGGCTCTTTAACCTTATCTTGGTAAACTTTCATAAAAAGTATTTTTACTAAACTTAGTCTTGTACAGTAGTGGAGTCCTCATTAAGGATGAAACTCATTTACCTGCCAATTAATCTGTCAGACAGCAGGCATCCTAGTTTGGATAACATGTAGTTTAGAAGTTAAAGATCATCATAAAAAAGGAAGGCACAAAGTATTGATTGGTGTGTTTTTGTAACTATGATTCTGTTGAAATTTTAATACTGGATTTATTTTTTTGTGACTCGAAATTTTCAGATAACTTATTACATTTTCTTAAAAACATAATTTTCTTTTATGTTGTACAAAGCATTTTAAATGTTAATATATCAGTTTGACTTTTAAAAAAAAAAACTTTTCAGGGCCGAGAACGTCAGCAATTTCATGAGACACTGGCATCTTTTCAGAAAGCTCGTAATTTGTCGGAAACAGGTAAGTTTATTTTTCATAAATCTGATTTTAAATTAATATATATATATATATATATATATATATATAATGTCCAATTTTGCTCTTTTATTAACAAGTGACAAACTATAATTTAGATATGGGTGGCATAATGGTTAATAGCTTAGAGAATGGAATTGATGAATAAAGTTCACTCTGGTTGATACAACTTGCATTTTGTAACTAAAGCCATTGGTATTTACCTATAGCTATGAAAAGAATCCAATTCAAGAGTGCTGAGGTTCCCAACATGTGCCCCCCTCTCAAAGTAAAGACACTTGCACTGGCTTTGAACATGTCATGTGAATGGATGATGTTCAAACATCCATTAGAGAGCTGGCTAAGGGAAAACACACTGTATGCACACTCTGATGACACTACAAAGATGTCTGCAAAAGAAATCTGAGTATCAATCCAGACGTGAGAAGCTGTAGCTTTTTGAATGATCATTTAAAAGAAAGGCAATGCAGAATGTCTCTTCAATGACTTTTACAAAACAAAGGTGAAAAGACAAAGAGCAAAAACCAAAAATATGATAGACAGACTAACATCAAAATGGATCTGCACAAATTGTAGGAAGGATTATCATTCTTAAAATGATCCATCAAAACCTGATGGACATTGTGCCTTAAACATCATTTAGAACTTAACTCCAAGATTAACAGATACCTAATGAATGGAACCCCTTTTAACTTTTTAAGGCAATCCATCTTTTATTTGGCTTGTAACTTGGCCCTATAAAGGTTCATTTTCTTACAGTAACATTTACTTGACATAGTTGCAATGCTATGCTTTTGAAGGGGTCAAAATGAAAGAAGAAAAAATGAAGCTTTTATTTTATTTTTTTTGCTTCTTCTTTCCTTCATAATACATACATAAATTATACTTTCATTGGATCTTTCATTATTTTATCTGAGGCACAGTTGGTACAAATCATGGGATATAAAGAAATAGATATTTTTGTTTGATGCATATGGCATGTCATTGATAAATAAGATAAAAATCAATAAGAATATTTTAATATTGCATTTTAGTAGCACTCATGAGAGAAAATTAGGGAAAAAGATTATTCAAAATGTCACAGTAGAAGCAAACTAATTCTACTAAAATGAAATCTTAAAGGTCCACCTTTCAGAAAAAATACATATTTTACGATATTTCTTCATTTTAAAATTTTTGATTTGGGGTGTGAAAATTGGTGTTGTCATTTTAGTAGAAAGACAGCCAACAAGTAAGCCTTTTAGGTTACTTTTGGATAGTTTTTCTTTGACTTCATTAAGATAGAACTGGGAAATTAAGGTAGATAAAGCTATTTATTATATCATGCTGAAGCACATAATTCTTTAATGTGGTTAATTTCTATGTCACCTCTGTAGTACCAAATTCACTTACTTTGTATTTTAACATTGATATTTAACACAAATATTCAGCAAATTGGCAATTTTTAACTGGCTGTAATTTCTCAACCATGAAAGATTTAATATATTTTTTCTCTTTTGCTGATCCAGATTTTTATTTTTTTTCAAAAATAAAAATCAACCAGTTGAAAATAAATTTTGTTTTTAGTATTTTCTCATGGTTGCCTACTGTGCTATGAGACAGGATACTATTAATGGGGGTTAAATATATCATACTAGATTGACCGATTGTTGGGGGTTAATAATATATCACATTGAGTAAGTCACCAATTAATGGGTGAGGTATGAAAGAAAGGTTTAGAGAGAAAAATTTTACAGAATTGTTGTTAAGATCATCTGAAAATGTCACAGTAGTTTTGAATATTACTCTTGAATGCTGGTGTAACACTGCCAATGGAAGGTATTTTCTAATGCAGCATTTCTCAACTGGTGCACCCAGCTGTATTTCTTCTTTTATGTGCCATGTCCTTTCAGGACATAGGCGATCATGGCTTTCCACATCTCCCTGTCCCTGGTGGCTCTTAGCACGCTTTCTCCTGTTGCACCATGTAACCCTCATTCCGTCATCCACCTGATCAGGTCCTTCAAATATGTTATCTGCTGCTTTCCTCTGTCTCTTTTTCCCTCTATCTAACCTGTTAGTAACAGGTTCTCCAAGCCCTCCTTCCTTATTACATGTCCCAGGAACTTTAGTTGTCTCATCCAGATGCTCAGTATTAATTTCCTTTTTGTCTCCATCCTTTCCAAAACCTCATCCATGATATCCACAGCATCTTCCTGTAGAACCACATTTCAGCTGCTTCAAGTTTTTCCTTCATCTTCGAAGATATTGTCTGACATTCACTGCCATATTGAAGAACTGACATCACATAGCAATCCAGTACTCTCCTCTTTGTTTCTAAATTGTCCTGTTTCTTAATACTTTACTCAACTTCTGGAATGCTTCTTTCGCCATGCCAATTCACCTTCAGATCTCAGTGTTGCACTTTCCGTCTTCTGTTAGAACACTTAATGCACCCTAAAAGGTAGTCAGGTGTACCTCAAGCCAACAAAAGAGTAATTTATTAATTATTTGTATATTTAATAGAAATCTTTATTTTGAAAAAGTTAGACACACTGAGCCTATGGCCTCCATGTGTAATCATATCTTTGTTGTTTGCTATTTTAAACTGGATACTAAATTCTGTAATCTTTAAGTAAGAGTAAATAATCCTTTCTGTTTCAGGGGAGTCAAATCAGCCATCAGTCTCTCTAAAACAAAATAACAGATTCTTCATAAATCCCTTTAAATGTACCACAAATCTTCTTTGGGAATGCTAAACCAAAATTTCATGACTAATTTTTCATTATTAAAATTTTAAGTGTGCCTCAGTGTCTTAGTTACTCTACAAGCGTGCCCTGAAATTTAAATAATAAAAAAAAAATGTTTGAGAAATACTGATCTAATGTGTAAGTGTGTATCTGTTTTAAAAACTAATATCAGTAATACAGTTTTCATAAGTTAAACCATTTAATGAGTTCAGATTCTGAAATCTTATTTTACATTTTTTGCAGTAGCAAAAACAGAAATTAGATAAAAAAAAAAAGTTTATAAACTCAAAGAAATTAACAGAAAAAGACAATTGAGATCAGCATAAATGTTTATAGTCTTGTATAAAAAGAAAATAAATGTTAGAAAGTAGGTGTCCAAATGCCTGAACAGAAATAGGTTAACCTGAGAGCATTTCAGCAACCCTCTGTGTGTGTGTGTGTGTGTGTATATATATATATATACACACACATATATATATATATACACACACATATATATATATATATATGTATATATATATGTATATATATATGTATATATATGTATATATATATATGTATATATATATATATATGTATATATATATATGTATATATATATATATATATATATATGTATATATATATATATATATATATATATAATAGGCCGGTTAATAAAATTTGAAGAATAAAAAGCCAACAAACTGCTACCAATATTGTCAATAAAATTTGTATTATACAACCTTTTTACTGAAATGATGCATGAAGAGAAAGATTTTAATGTTGGAATTTTTAATACACCTGTGTTCTTTTTCAACGATACAAGGAGTAAACAAAGTGGTACTTACTCTTCTGAGGAATGTTGTTGTTGGTTAAGTCTTCCTATGGAAATTATTCTGAGTAAACCCAAATCCCTCAATGTGTGAATTTATTTTGAAAATAAATTTTGGCAGACCTGTACGACATTACCACCACCTGTAAATATGTTGATTATCATTGTCATTGTTTTTTACTTTTTTCAGTGCAACATCATCGATTTAGACCCTAAACTTTCTGATTATCAAAAATAATTTGGAACAAATTCATTAAGATTTTTAGGGGGTGCTCAGTTTCTCATACAACCTTATAGTAAATCGATCCTCCATTTTTGGAAACACTCGCGTTGGGGTCACTTTGTATAGAGAAGCTTACAATTTGAAGATTGACAAACCCATCGAAAATTTTTAATTACCCCTACTTCATATCAATGAAAAATAAGTTATTCAAATCATAAAAAAAAAAAAATTTTGGACAGAGTTTCTTTAAAATAATTCCTGTTCTAAAAAAATTTGGTATGAAAAATATGACATGTAAAACATAAAAAAAAAATTTTTTTTTGACAGAAAATCTTTAAAATAATTCCTATTCTAAAAGTAAATTTGAATAAAAACATATTTCCAGAACATTTTTTTATTTTAATTTTGCTATAAGTTTTGAAAAAAAAAATAGAAAGGGCAAAAACTCGAAACGAGTGTTTCCAAAATGGAGGATCGATTTACTATAACGTTGTATGAGAAACTGAGCACCCCACTCAAAAAAAAATAATGGAGGCATTACTAATAAAAAAGAGAAATCCTACTCTTAATAACATCAATTATGAACAACGTAACAATGTGCTTACTGTGTTCGGAACTTAACATATGCAAGACTCTATGCATAAACTTCACACTTGTTTATTTATAAGTAAAACAAAATTAATTCTTGATAATGGCTAAAAGTATAGCTGAAAGTGTTCGAAAGTACAAAAGCTTTGGACAATTCTTATATAATTTGAGTTCTGGAAAGAAAAAATTATACGAACACATGAAAAATTATATTAAAAATATTTTAATGTCTTGTCTGTCATTTTCAATGAAATCTGCATAAAAGATTGTTGCCCAAATACTCAAAATATATAGTCATCCACAGACAGATCTGTTTCACTGTATCACAGCTCATCAGTACAGTTAGACATCTGATTGCTTCTAGCCAGGATTGAAAAACGACCAAATTGACATCAGTCGGTGATTCTACCTCTAAGCTATGGGTGCTCAATAGAAGAAGGCAGGCTTTAGAGTGTTTTATACAATGTAAACACACACTAGTAGCCGAGAGTGTTCAAATTTATTACTGAATGAATGATGCATAGATGCATGGGTAACTACTGTTTTTCAAAGATGGGTGGAATAATATTCCTTGTCCAAAGAAACACTATTTTTAAAAAAAGTGCTCAATACAAAGTAGAGCTAATAATACATAGAAATGTTAAACCAGTGGATAGTAGTAATCAAATTAAACTCATTATATACAATACAATAATCCTTACTCATACACACAGTAAAATGAACCTTCAGATTGGAGGCCATCTACATTAAATCCAAACAACCCACACTTAATAAAATCACATTTATTGTGTTACCGTCTTAATAACCTCTCTGAAGATGGCACATGTGAGCCAAAAGCTTAGATCCAGCTTAATAAAAAATTATCCAAATGTTGGAGAATTTTTGTCTTTATTTTCAATTGAAATTAAAGCGAAAATATGACATTTAGAATGGCTCATGATTAAACATAATAGACATTCATTGTCTCTTATATTTAACAGTATATGTTTAGAAAATATATACATACACACACACTTTCATTCTGTGCTCATCCTGATTTAACATCAATATCGATATAACATACTGGGTCATTGTGTTATAATTAGTTATATATAAGGTGTATTTCGGCAGCAATAATGCTTTCAAATGTTTGGCTAAATAATATTGGTCTATCAAAGCTTTTATTAAATTTTTCAGATTTCCAAATTAATTATTTCATGTTATTAGTAAATTTGCCAAAGTTCATATTTATTCTATGTTCTTTTTTCCAACTACTAAAACAGTTGCACAAATATACACTGAACAATCCTTGAGAAAGAATATAGCAACATATTCAAAAGTACTTAGAAAAAATAAATTAAATATGAACTTTGGCAAACTTACCAATAGCATAAAACAACTAAACTGGTTATTTGAAAAATTTGATAGGTAGAAGCTGTTTATATTTAACCAAGCACACACACTTAATACAAATATAAAAATTTGTGACTTAGCTGAGTGGTGTTACCTTTAGCATCCCAATTTGAGTTTTCATCCCGATTTGAGTTTCATAGATATGTGGCAGATAAGAAATTAAGAATTAAAAGCATTTTGGAAAAACCCAACTAAAACATACAAAGTAAAATTGTACACCTGCGAAAGTGGATTCACACGACTAAAAACCCAAACCATGGCAAATTTCACAAATCAGTGGGAAAAGCAAAATTCTGGATCCTGATTGGATACAAAATAGAAAAATGAAGGATGATGTCAGACAAACGTTTTTCACTTTTAAAGAAGAAAATGCCTCTTGGAGCCTGTCACATAACCAGATTTAACTACTTAAGAACATTCCGTGACCAGTTCAGACAGTCAGCATTGGGAGAGGTTAGCTGTAGCAATGTAACAAAAGAAAGACGACAAGCTAAAATGTAACAAGAGAAGCGTCAAGTGACTCGGACCTTGTCCTCTTTTTTTCTTCTTTCTTGTGTACTGATTCATTTTACTTCTTCATCTCCATCCTCATCATTCCCATATGTTTAATCTTATGCTTGATAAATAGACATTTTAAATACTTACATTTCACTTTGCAAAATCAATTACATAGATTTTCTCATCAAACATTCTTCTTACACATTTATGTTAATGTTCAGCAAACAAAATTCCACTTATTTTTCAACTTTTTTTTAAATGCGAGGATTGTTGGCTATGTTTGGAAGTGGCCTTGTACCAGGCATGGCTGATGACTCTATAGCTTCAGATGAACACTTCGGCAATTGATTGTTTATTTTCTCATTTTTTTTATATATGCACTTTAAATTGGTGCAAGGTTTTACTTTTTTTTTGTGTGTGTGTGTGTGTGCATACATGTGCACACACATACTCACGGTAAATAAATTCAAACACTATGCTGATTTTAATGAACCCCAATTTTTCAAAACTTAATGATTATAATAGAATTGAACTGAATTTTTAAAAGGTGAATACATCACTTTTATCCAGAAAGAAAAGTCATTGACAAAATTCGTCTGTTATATCAGTAGGACACCATTTTGTATTGAATCTCATACATTCCACTTCAAAATAAAATGAGCATTTTTCTCCATGGCTTTACATTGTTAAATTATTTTGCTTTGTTATTGGTTTTCCTGTATTTGGTAGACTAAAAATGTAAGTTTTGTTCACTAGATTTTTTTAATGGCCATTTCTGAGTACACCCATCTGCCAAATTGACTAGCCAAACCTTATTACAGATGCTTACTCAATCTACAGAGGATACCTGTGATTTATACTACAACTATACAGTACTAGCAGTATAGCCCAGCATTGCTTGGGTGTAATGAAAGCTTTAAAACTAATCCATGGTCCTGGAGCTCAGACTCTTTGGACGTTGGCACGAAATACTAAAAAGCAATAGTTGTTTCTAGTTAAAGCAAAACCGTAGACTGAAAGAAAAATGAATGGATTTATATCAAATTTTCTGCACTATTGTAAGAACTACAACCTTGAAACTTCTGAATATCGTTTCTTATGTCTTTGTCTATGAGTGTATGAAATTTAATTAAAATCGGATGACTCCTTCTATAACCCGATTTTTTTTATTATAGATTTTCGATATTTATCGGGGGTACCTTGACACAAAACCAAGCTAAGAACACTCGCAGGCACTTATAGTACAACTGTGTAAATTTTCAAGAAAATCAGTTCAGCCGTTTCTTAGTCTATAGGTAATGGATACACACACACAAAGTTTCATTTATAAATAAGTTTAGATATATACAGTTTCTGGCAGAGAGTGCATAACCTGACATGATCAATTTCTTGAAGAAAACCAGTAATCTCAAACCTTCAGTTACAATGACTTGTAACTTAATGCTAACACAACCCCAATGACTTCCAAGCAGTTCTGTCTAGCCAATTCTACTCACAAGGTTTAGGTCAAACCATTGCATGGTTTTCAGGTACTTCCCAAAGGTGCTATGCACAGGGATCACCACCCATCAATATCATGAAGAAATCATCTTGATGAACCACTCAGCCATGGGGAAATTTGAACCCAGGTCTCATGAACTGACAAACTTGTTGTGTTGCTTGGTTTTGTATAATTAGAAGATAACACAAACTTGAATTAATGACGTTTATTTTTTTATATACTTTTTACATCAAGTTAACAACTGTTAATTTTTGTGTGTGGATACAGGAGCAGACTAGCTGAATTCTCTTCACTCTGGAAGGATAGTAGTAAACGCGTCTATCCCTTCTGGACTCTAGTTGTCAACTGACAGCGTCTTCCTCTTTTCAAATCTCTCCACCAAAACTACTGTCCTTCACTCCTACTTCTTTCTCCTACTCCTACCAAAAGAAACTGTTAACTTGTTTAACGGTTTAACCGCCCAATTTTGAATTCTTGGCGTCAATGTGTCTACCTTTTTTCTATTTTTAGCATACTCACCATTTTATACACCATAACAAACTCTTGTAAAAAGTTGAAGTGTCTGTTTTAATGTATTTTTCTCTTTTTAATTTTGAACTTAACATGCTTAAAAGAAATGCCTCATTTTCATAAGTAGACATAAAATAAGACATATTCTTTCTCTTTCAGGCAATATTCATCCATTAAAGTACTGACCATAAACAACAATCAGGACTTAAGCAAGAAATCCTGGCCATTGCAACTCATTTTACTTTTTTTGTTTTCAAAGAAAAAATGTCTCTGTTTTTGATTTTTTCACACATATTTTTATTTATTTCTTAACAATTAGTATATTTTTTATGATGACATTTGTTTAGACTAATATCCTGATTATTATTTCTATGAAAGTATCCCTATCAATGGAAACAAGATTTCTAATTTATGTATTAAACTGATGGTTGATTTGGATTTTTGCAAAACAAAACATCAGCTCAGAAAATTGTTTGAACTGCTCTCCTCAAACTATGCTCTTAATGTTTTATACAGGAACGAGTGTACCCCTGTTGTCAAAAGATTTTTAAGAGGATTATTAGCTGTTTCCTCACAGGTTATCACCTCTGAGTGTGAGAGATAGGAATATATATAATTATGAATTAAAGGTACATTGCGTGTCGCAATGTGCCTTTAATTATATAATGCTCTACAATATTTATTGTATTGAGCACTGTTTATAAAAAAGTACATGTCAGAACTCAATATTGTAAAACTTTGGGTCCTCTTTACCTGGAGATATATATATATATATATATATATATATATATATATACACACACACACACAGAACAGTCTTTATTATAATAGAGGATTATTTTAAGTTGCCTTTTAAATGGCTGGCTATTTAGACTGGCATGTTCATCTTAGTCATTACATTATGATGATATATATTATTATGAGCATGCTGGTCTAAATGGTAAGGTATATGATAATGTTAATTTGTAGTCTTAAAAATATTGACATTTTCAGTCACCAAGTAGAATAATAATAATATAGTGTGTTAAACAGTATTAAAATTAAGATATGGAGGAATGCAGAGGATAATAGTCTAAATAAAATTCATGAGTAAAGTACAAAGCTAAGAAGCCCAACTTGTAAGTTCAGATTTCCTTTTCTAAGATGAGTTTCTAAATTCAATAAGTTTTACCTTCTTGGATATCTGAATCTTAACATTTTCAGAATTTGAGCTTATCATCAAAAGGCACAAAACAGAAAAATAGCAGCATGATTATAGTTTTCAAAGTGCAGATTTGTCTATATTTAAGGGGGGAAAAAAATAGATGACAAGTGTATATTTTTTATTTTTCTCTTACTTTACCCCCCCCCCCCCCCCCTTTTTTTTAAAAGTTTACTTATACCTGTAGAAGTCCTTTACACTTCTTCCAAAGAACTGGATTTTTACCAAGTTGTAAAAAAAAAAAAAAAAAAAAAAAAAAAAAAAAGGAAAAGTGCTAAATAACTATTTAGACATTTCAATATCACTAAACCTTCTTGTTTAAAAAAGAAAAACAGAAAGATATAACACTCTCCAAAACATTCTTCATCTATTTGATATGACATCAGTTGTACTTTCTTGGCTATTAACAATTTTAATAATCATATAATTCAGCCATATTGTACCATTTTAAAAAAAAAAAATAATTCTAAGTTTTATGATCAGTCTGACAAGTTTCATGAAAAGAAAATTATTTTTAAGGTTATTTATGCTAGTCTTTTCAGTAAGATCAAAATATTATGACATGCAAGCGTTTTAAAACACTCACAATAAATTTAATGATTGTATTGGCTTGTGAAAATCTTTTGTTGTATATTAGCTGAGTTTCAGCAGTAAAAAAAAATAAGATTGAAAACAACATTGATTCTTTTTTCATTTCCTATGGTGAAAAAAAATAATGCATTAATAATGTGAAAACTTATTGTCTAAATATAAAGCCATTGTTTAGTTCTGGAAATTTGTTTCATTTATTTAGTACTTTGACAAAACGTTTTTCAAAGTGAATGAGATCTTGATAAATTGTCATAACTTCAATGTTGGTTTAATATTTTACAATCTGATTTTTCTCATGAATAATTCAACCTACTTTTCCAAATCTGAGCACTTATAGGCATTTTCTGTATGAGCTAACCTGGTTGGTTATTTTGTCAAGGTCTATCAAAACCATTGTGTTAAGATTAAGAAAAGCATTCTTTCTTGTAATCAACTGTTATAACAAGTGTACATTTGATAATTAATAATGAAAAGAGATTGATTTGTTTTAATGTTTATTAAATGCTTTTCTTTTCAGGCCAACCTGCTCATCTTGGTTATACTCCCATTTTCAGGTATCTGTTGTACTTGGTAACCTTTTCAGTATTTTGAATTGTACCTTTTATTTGATCCACAGGGTTAGGTTTTTTCTTATTCCAGTTTGCAAGTTGAGAGGAAGGGGTATCTCTTAATAGTTTCTCTCTACTCTAGTTCCTTTGGTGTCGCTTGTCACTTTATTGCACTTAGTTCAATCCCCAGGGCTCTGTCAGGAAACTAGACATGGTTTAACTAATATCTTAATTCAATCAACACACAAAAGAAGGCCTGAGGGTACAAGAAACAAAAGGAGAGTATAACAACCAAGATGTGTATAGTAGAAATTCAGACACTATTTTCCTGTTGGTTATGTCTTGTTTAAGTTGAGGAAATCAAAAATATTAAAATAATAAATGTACAAACAAACCATTTCATCTTATAATGAAGATAAAATGCCCGTCTAGTTTAATAAAAATAAAACTAATACAAATTAAAGAAATTCAATAGTGAGTTATGGTGGAACAATTTTAAAATTTCTATTACTTTGCTACTTTTTTTTTTTTTTTTAAAATAAGTCTGTTGGTAATAATGTAAATGACAGATGGCTATAAAAAGGCACAATAATGTAAATGACAGATGATCTTTTCTTGTCTCTTAATACTTGGCTTAGCTTTTAGAATGCACTTTGGTTATCCCAATGTGTCTTTAGATTTCAGTGTCATGCTTTCTGTCCTGTTAGAACACTTTGGAGATACTACAATTTAATTATCTACAATTTGGGCTCATCAGTCTTCTCACTGCCATCTTTTTTAGTTTTCATTGTGTCTGCTATCAGCACTCTAATTTACATATATTAAGATTATGATTGTCAATAATGAATCCTGGTAGGACTTCTCAGAATTGCCTCACTATAGAGGTTAAAGAAGTTTAGTGAGAAGGAATCATTTTCTATATCTGTTGAACTAATTTTCTACCTGAATGCAGGCAGTTTGCTGCCAGTATAGTTTCTAACATCTTTTCCAAATATGTCAAGGTTGCTGAGCAGTAGCAACAGACCTTTGTGGTTTACTTTATGGAATGACTTTGCATAATCCTTAAAATACAGGTTCACACTCTTTTGAATTTTGATAACACTGAGCATTAATATTGCTTTCCTTGTTCCATTGTACTGTTCTTTTCTTGATTTAGATTTTTTTTTTTTTTTTATATGGCTCATTAAGATGAAGTTTCCATTCATTTGCACCTGGTTCCTTAGGCAGTACTGTAAAAATAAAACTACATAGTTCTTTCATTATATCAGAAATGTTGTAGATGCCATTTATTGGCTATCATCTAAGGGTACCAGCATCTCTATTACAATTCCACCTCAATCTGTTTTATTTGGCCATTTATTATTTTATTTCCACTTTGTTTTTATAATATAATTCCAGGTAAAATGATGCTTAACTTCTCTGCATATATGTATGTGGTAGCCTATGTTAATGAATGCAACCCCCCCCCCCCCAACCTTTAATGATCAAAATCAATAATTCTCAACTATTTTTCTTCTTCTTCATCAATTGAAAGATTGTACAGAAGTTGAGATAAGCTTGGTGCATTTAAATTTAAGGTAGACTTTATGCCCCCCACTCCCACCCCAGTTTCATAACATGTAAAAATTAATGTCTGCACTCATCAAGATGCCTTGATAGATTTGTTTTCCATGCATTATTTGCATATTGGTCAAGATTTTGGAAAATAACATCAGCTAATTAAATCATGAAAAAATAAAAAATGAATTTTTAAAATCTAGGGCAATATATAAATGCTTTGTTAAAATTAAAGTGGAGAACTCCTTACACATAAAATCTTCTCTTTTGTTAACATCACATTTAAGGCTGCGATGCTTGCCAGTGTAACCATGAAAATTTTTTGTACAGTCTTTGTTTTAATCTTAATAATAAAAGAAAAAAGAAACTTAAATTGGTTTTTTTTTTTTTTTTTTTGTATCTTGTTTTCTGATTACCCAGTCAAAACAGGATTTGTTACACACAAAAACAAGTCAACAAGATTGAAATTTTTTTTTTTTAAATATTTAATGGTAAGATGAATAATGACATATACATGAAGATTTCTTTACAAAATTCTTTGTTCAAAATTTTTCCTTTGGCCGTTGGATAGGTAAGAGGCCAAACCTCTTTTTCAGAGTAACTCTTTGCCGCGAGTAAGGGTCATCTGGAGAAAACCTGGCTGGGTGTGCACTGTGGGTTGGCTTGTTTGCAGTATCCATTTTCTAGAGAGAAGGAAAAAAAAAAAAAAAAGTTATATTTGGCAAGAATCTTAATTGCAATGCTTTTTGAGATAAATTGTCTATTAAATATTCATGAGATTTTATCAGTTTACATGTAATTGATGTGGGCAAGTTATTTACATAACTCAAGCTTTCTTTTAAATAGAAATTTTATAACATAACATTTTACTTTTTTTTTCCTTTATACAAACAATAACGATCATTTTTCTATACAAAGAGCATGTCAGAAAAAATGCTGATACACGATTTACAGAAATTTTACTTGTATTGATTATTTGGTAGAAAGTAGATTATCTGCTAAAAAGATTTTTCCCTTCGAGATGAAGATTAGAGTTATCTCCCTCTAACTTTAACTCGAAGAATCATACAATTTTTTTAAAAATAGATATCATACCTAACTTTTATATTGAATTTAAAAAAAAAAAAAAATTTTTTTTTTTAAGTATTATTTGAAAGCTAAATAATTAAATTACTATTTCCAGTAAGCAAATACACAAGTATTATTTATAGCAGGAAATTTAGAATCAAATCATTTTTTAATCACCAAGGTGCAAATGCTAAATGACAGTTAAGTATGGTCGACCAGAATTGACATAATTGTCCAAATTTTTTTTTTTTGTAAGAAGAAGCATGACCTTTTACAATGGCTTGACAATTTGTATTAAACTTTTTAATTAGTAAATATAGTCTTCACTTAATAATAACCTAACCACCACAAGACTATAATTTAAAAAATAAAATTTAAACAATTCTTTAAAAATTTCTTTGTTCATCGAAATCTACAGCAAAATATCAACTTAATGAAATTAATGTCACAGTCTTCAGGTAAGCACAACACATTGGTTCTTAGAATTCTCTGACCAAAGCTTTTTACAGAATAATTTTTTTATGCATCGCAGAATCTGTTTTTTTTTTTTTTAAATAAGGACTGTAGAATCCAAATATTTTAACCATATACTTGGATTTTTTTTTTACAAGCTCACACAGGATAATTGAAGTACAGTAGTTTCTTTTTCAGTTAAAGTTCTATTTGTACCAAGCTGACATGTCAGGTTGATTTCAGTTGATCAATTGTATGCAATGGATGTAAAGCTTATTGTCTATCAGACTTGATGAGGATAAAATACAGACTGTCACCTTATTGAATAACTATGAATGGCTTGAAAAGAAATGTAATCCATTTAAAAATTATAAAAAGCAAATCAAAGGCGGTTTGAAACCAATTTCATTGAGATGGCAGACAAGGCTAAGCTGGTACTGATCCCAGGCAAGAAACTCTACACTAATTGTCGGATACAAATTCGCAAACTTCTTCCTGATAATGAAGAAATACAAGAGCTTGAAGCATGTACTTCTGAAAAATCAGGAAAGGGTATTAATAGTGAAGAACCAAGACGTTTATCAGATGAGGAAATGAAAGAGCTTGATATAAGTACTGTGGAAACAAAGAAAAGAAATGTCAACAAATAGTTCTCTGCTATTAGAATTTCTCCACTGAAAACAAAAGGGGTTCATTACTATAAAAAAGCTCATTTAGGTAAGAGAAACATTTCTCTTGCAATGCAATGTCTAAAGACCAAAGTAGACAGGTCATTAAACATTAACTGAGCTGTTGAATGATGGGGCTTTGAAATTCAATAATGAGATTTTAGATAAAGCTTCTTGTAGAAACAGTGAAGACAGTGGAATCAACTAAAATGAAAATACAGATCTTAACACTTGCCCCCTTCCGACTGTCACACAAAAAAGTCATGGATGGGTTTGGTTTTTCAGAACACATTGTATGCAAGGCTCACAAATAGTGTTTGGAAAGAGGTGTTTTAGCTGTGCTAGAACCAAAAAGGGGCAAGTCTTTGCCTCCTGGTATTGTACAGCAAGTGGAAGCATTTTACGAAGATGATGAACATACTCAACTGGTACCAGGTAAGAAAGACTACATTTGTATTAAGTGTAATCATCAGCAGAAGAGACTCATCTTGTGCAACCTCAATGAGCTCTTCAGAGTATTCAAAGAACAGAACCCAACAGTATCCTTGGGGCTTTCGAAATTTCGTAGCCTAAGGCCGAAATAGTGTCTTTGCTGGTAGTGCAGGTATACATGCTGCATGTGTATTCATTATCCACCAAAACATGAAATTATTACTGGAATCACTGAATGTATCATATCAAAATCTGTTGAAATATACTGTCTGTAATACCAGTAGCAGAGAGTGTATGATTCAGAGTAGCTTGAAAAATTTCTTTGACACCAGTGAAGGACATATTGATAATGCTGAATTAATAGTTCTCCCAATGGACAATAACTGACCAATCAACTTTGACAACACAAAAGGAATCCTGTTAAGCTTACATTGATTTAGTTGTTTTGCAACTGAATAAATTAGCACCTCGTTCTTACTTGGCTAAATCACAATCAAGGTACTTAAAGCAAAGGAAAAAAAAGATTAGCGATAGCAAAGTTTTGTGGTTCAAGACAAGATCCAGAGTTTTCTGAGGAGTACCTCACAATGTACTTTACATCCAGTGGTACTCTACTTTAAACTTGAAAATGCAATGCACAAATCAATGTATATTTGTTTATGCGATACAAAAAAAAAAAAAATGTAATTAAAGCTACCTTGCTAAATCTAAAAAATTGTGCAGTGCAATACAAGAATTATAAAAATTTTGCCAATTCATGCAACCATCAGAAAGATTTTAGACTTGATGCAAAATGGAATTTCTTTGAAACAATTCCTGGGAACCAATTGTGAGATGGCATAGATGGAACAGTGAAAAGGATGATGTCTAAAGAAAGTCTCTGAAGACCAACTACCAAACAAATACTTTGCACAGAATCTATGTTTGAATATTGCAAATCTGCAATTGAAAGTATCAAATTCATTCTGGTTAAAAAAAAAAAAAGGAGGAAGCAAGGAGGAGCCTCACTATTAGATTTAAAAATGCATCTATAGTCCCAGGAACAAAAAGTTTTCATCAATTTATTCCACTAGTTGGAGATAAAATACCCATGAAACAATGAAGCAAAAATGAAAACTATGACCTAATATATGACTTCTCTATTGGGGCTGAAGAAAAACCAGGGAAATTTGTTGTTTCAGGATATGTTTGTTGTATGTGCGACAATAAAATTTGGATTAGTATGATCCTGGAAATGGATACAGAGAATGACTTTCTAATTAAGTTCATGCACCCATCTCTTCCTTCACATTCATTTTACTGGAAAGTTGATTTTAAGGATAACATGTTTTGTGCCATTAATGAGTATTCTATGCACTGTTGTCTCTACAATACCAAATGGTAGAGTTTATCATATCTAAGATGAATAAATCATCTGTGCAAAAATTTATATCCAAAACAATTTAGTCTATATAAACAAAGTTTAGTGCACAGTGTAGTTTAGAATGTAATGTTTTAAAGACTCTTTGTATATTCATTTTTATTATCACTTTTTTATGAATGTAAAAAAAATTGTTTCATGAAAATAATTTTGAAAAATAAAATTCAAAAAAGAAAAAACACAAACAGAATTTCTGTTTAGTGCCATCTACAAATATTCTATGCACTGTTGATTATAAAAATCAATTGCATGAGGCAATGTTTATCTCTACAAAAGGCAATATCTGCAAAATATATTTAAATTATTAAATATCAACATTTGAGAGGTTATGGAGCATTCAGATTATTGTCTTTAATTATAATCTTTCACTGAAATCCTGCATGTACATACGAAAAACTCTAAACTTGGCAGGGTCATATCTTCTGAAGTAGACTTGAACCCCTGACAAAGTTCTTTGAACTTGAGCAGATAGATGTTTGGAAAAAAATATAAAAATTGGAGGGGACATATTTTCTGCAGACTGACCATAAGCTACACAGTTAAATAGTTGATGACTGGAGTCGTGCATTTGGTTGAGTAAAATAAAATTTTCCATCAGGTATAGGGTTAAAATAGTTGGATATTTGAATTCAAGGTCCTCACTTGTCCTACATAAATTTCAGAAATATTGAATGTACGTATGGAAGTATTTTTTTTAATGTTTTAAAATAGAGACAAAAATAGGAAAATTATAACTCCCTAACACTACCAATCAGAATGGTAAGGTCTAGCACAAAATAATTTGGCACACTTTCCTAACTCCTGAAGGGAAACATTTGTGCCAAATTTCAAGTAATTCGGTGATGGTGGGTGTAAGGCCCTGGTGAATTGACATGGAATGACCCAACCGAGTTAGTCCCCAAACCAGCTTTATCACAATTGTGTAACCTCAGGAAGATGATCATCATTGCTCATGTGGTTCTTTTCGAACTGACCTTTCACTAATTCATAAAAAGCTTCTGCAACCTCTCGTCTAAAGTTAACTTTTTTGCCCTGTTTTATGTTAAGATTTCTGGATGTAGAAAAAGAGAATGCTGAATTATGAAACTTTCAGCACACTTTATTAAGTACATGATTTAGAACTACTATTGTGTAACTGTAAAAATATAAGTGAAGATAACGGGTATAATGACTCTCTTCAATGGGCACATGTCAGGTTACCCATTTTATTCAGACTACAAAAGATCAATATTTTTCAGTATGTGGCTATTACAGAAAAGTCAGTACACTACAGAAAATCAAAGATTGTGATTCACTGTTACTTTTACAGGCACTTTTTAATCATTTTTACAACCTAAAATTCACAGACAGCACAAAGTATTACAATCATTGTAGAATAAACAAAAGACGCAAAAAATGAGAGTGATTTTATGAAGTCCTCATCAGAAACCCAAAAGTAAAAAAGAAAAAAGGCAATATTTCATTTTGTCAGTAAATTTATACAGGTAAGGAGACTGGGTACCATCATAAATACAAGCAAACAATCCTACAATTCATTTCAGAAAATGAACAAGGGCAAATCCCTCAAGGCTAAAACTTTACTTTTCATACCCATTTACCCTGGATCCTCATTACCCCAGTAAACACTATCTTGTTTTCAGAAAACGTAATTTTTTTTGTCCATATTTACAACCCCCACCCCGTTGAGGTTGAAGGGGGGGCTCTCACTGTGTATTGGTAACTCAGCAAAAAGCAGAGAGCTGATATCGAGAAAATCATGCGCGCCCTCACCACTGCATTTGACGTAGATGTGTTCATGGCATTTGAACAGTTTAAAATGCAGCGACTTCGCGATGAAGAGACAGTCAATGAATTCCTGGCAGCACTCAAAAAACTGGCTCGCCAGTTTGGAGGAAGACCAACTGAAAAATGGATAGCCTGCGCATTTGTCGCGGGATTGCCACAGCATATCAGGCAGCAGCTTCAGGCATCGGCGCAAATGGACATATTGACATTAGATCAACTTTGTGCGAGAGCTGTTTGAGGACCATAGACTTGTAAACCTAATTGTCACAGCGGCCCGGCAGCCACATGCAAATGCAGTGAAAGTGATTGCTGACCAGAATGGGGGAAACTCTGGTATGCTGTCTGTGTGCCAACCCCAATTACCTCAATAATGGCTGTATCCAGGGACGTTCAACAAGGATGGGCAACTGGGTACAACAATTGCACCGAAGGTTACAGTGCTTCAGATGCCAAAGGATTGGTCACTTTGCATCGGAGTACCCGGGAAGCGACTCGGGGAAAAGATGTCAGCGCTGGTCTCCTCTCCAGGCAAGTGAACATTGAGGCGCTACCTGTGATTAAACTGCTTGTTGATGGGCGGAGATGCACGGCCCTAGTAGACTCCAGGTGTTCAAAGATGTTAATGTGCAAGTTAGCATGTCATTCGTGGAGACCTAAAGAGGCAAAAGTTGTAACTGTCGATGGAAAAACCTTACCAGCCTGAGTGTTGGCACATTGGAGCTAAAAATCAACAACTAACAACTCAGTCACTGTGTAGGTATTGATTGTACACCAAACCTTGTTAGAGCTCGACCTCCTGCTAGGAGTCGACATGATTGCGAAACTGGGAGGAGGCCATATAAAAGGCTCAGATGAGGTAAGCTTTGCATTTGAGAACGTGCTCCTTAGAGCCTCCATTGCAATAAACGAACCTGACTTCAGCATGTGCGTATGGGCCACAACATGGAAGTGGGCAGGTGGCTGAACACCCGCACCACTGAAAAATAAAACAGCAGAGTACCCAGTTCCTGCGCATATTAGGAGCGAATAGAAAAATGAACTGCAACTTTGGATAGATAACAGCTGGTTTGTGCTGTACCCCAAGGAGAAGCTATGGCCACCTCAAAGACTGATTCCTTTGATGGCAATAGTGCAAGAGAATAAGGGGAAAGTGAGACTGATCATGGACTACAGAGAACTGAATACCTTTGTAGACATACGGCCAATGCAGACGTTTGTGCCCAGATATTGTGAGAATGGTGAGAGCAACATTGCCACCCTCGATTTGAGAAGGACCTACCTCCAAGTCCACCAATCACTCTGGCCCTTTCAGGCCGTCATGATAAAAGGGTAAAGATATTGCCTCACTTGATTAGGTTTTTGTCTTAATGTGGCCCCCAAAATCATGTCAGCGATTATGAATGTGGTCATGTCGCAGGATGAGGAAATTCGTAGGGCAACGTCATCCAACATTGATGATGTCCCCATCATTGAAAATGTGGCCTCTTCAAGAATGGCTAAGAAACATCTAGAACGCTTTGGCTTGGTGTGCAAGGCACCAGAGCCACTCCAGAATGGAGCGAATGTACTCGGGCTACATGCCAGTGGTGATGGAGAAAAACTTTGCTGGAGGCAAGGCAGTGACGTCCTGGAAAACTTGCCAGTGATCACTCGCCAGAGCACCTTCTTCATGTGTGAGAAACTGGTAGGCCATTTTCCCATATGTGGGTGGCTCAGAGTGGCAGCAGCAACCATAAAGCAACGCGTGACCTCTGTTATGTCAGGATGGGATGATGAGGTACACGACATTACCCTAAGATGCATGATAACTGAAACTATGGAGAGAGTGATGCAGGACAATTCTGTGCGAGGTGACTGGTGCGTTAACGGGAACAAGATCACTATTTGGGTGGATGCCAGTTTGCTGGCCGTGGGTGTCACTCTTGAGGATAATGGGTCCATCATAGAAGATGCCTGCTGGCTATGACCAGAAAATGACACGCGGCACATAAACCCGGCCAAACTAGACACTACTCTGAAGGAGATTACCCTGGAGCTCCAAAGTCAAGCAACAGTGCTACATATCGTCACAGACTCAGCATGCACCCAGAGTTAGATTTCAGATGCATTAACCGGAAGGGCACGACTTACCACCAAGGCATCAATCAAGATGATATGAAGGCGGCTCGCCATGCCAATTGAAACTATCAAACAGTACAACCTGTCTGTGGATGTAGCATTGGTTAAATCGGCAGTCAACAGAGCAGATGCATTGACTCGCATTCCACAGCGTTGGTTGTCTGCTGCTCGGAAAAAGTCTGAAGCTCTGCAGCTGCCATGCACTGTTTCTGCACTCAGTATAGACCTAGAGTGGATCATGAGCATACATGAATGGTGTGTGCATCCCGGGATTAAACAAATGCTCTACTTCTCAAAAATGGTCAACCCAGCAGTTAAAAAAGGGCGTACGTCAGTGTGGTAATGCAAAGGTGCAAGGAGGGCCAGTCAATCGATCCAGCACTAGTGCAATGGCAAAAAAGAAACTTGAGTACTACCCACGTCTGGAACAGGCTGGCGGTAGATGTTACACATGTTGGCAGCTGCTGCATCGTCAGTACACTGCCAGCATAATACGCCAATTAGAGTCCATCTTTTACGACAGGGGCCCACCTGCCAAAATATTAACAGACAATGATGCAGAGTTTTCTTCGTAGCAATTCTCGCAATTCCTGAAAAAGTGGGGCGTATGGCTTTGGTTCCAATGTGCCTACATGTCGGTGGGAAATGGCATAATAGAGAGGAGTCACCAGTCTATAAAAGTGATTGCATCCAGGAAGCAATGTTTGATCCCAGAAGCAGTGTACTGGTATAATGTGATGCCGAAGGACAGTGTTTCGCCTAAAACAGCACCAGCTAACATGGTGCATGCTTATCACTTACGGCTGTGAGGCATCGACATTGAATGGCTCCTTGCAACGTGCAAGCAAAAGACAAAATTGGCAATGTAGTGTGGGTTAAGACCCCTGCACAACAGGTATACGGACAAGCTGAGAATGGGGCATGTTACTGAGATTTTCAGCTGTTCGCTTTCCAAAACTGTGGGGTCAATGGCGTGCCTCATCATGTTAAAGACTTGCAGCCAGTTGTAGGGTCAAAACTACCATCAGATGATGAAAGTGACTCTGAAGATCAGATCCGCTGAGTGTTGCCTTAAACATCAGTACTCTACCTGGATACCAATGTGGCCAGCTGTTCTGATGCAGATAGTAGTTCAACGAGCAAGAGTTCAGCCATGAATGAAGCCCCTGTCAGAAGAGGCCTGGCCAGAGTTGGACAGTGTGCAGTCACGACAACAAGGCATGAGATGAATCTGGAAATCTGCCACCTCGGAGCAAGCGAGTTCACACCTGTGTGGCCATCCTGATATGTCAAGTATGCAAGTTGTGTATACGCGGACACAGTTGAGCTGAGGAGCTTTGTGATCTTAAGATCGGGGAGGGGGGCATGTAATGAGTCATTCGGTCAACTTGACACCCCCAAAGCAAGTACAGGTGGGCCAGCATGGAAATTGTGATTGGTAGCTGGCTTGTCTATAAGAACTTTGCCAATTTGTGCAACCATCAGAAAGATTTTGGGCTCAATGTAAAATGGAATTTCTTTGCAACAAGTCATGGTAAACAACCATGTGATGGTATAGGTGAGACAGTGACAAGGTTAGTGTCAAAAGAAAATCTACAAAGACCAACTACCAAAATCATTTCCACATAATCTATGTTTGCAATTGAAGGTATCAAATTCATTCTGGTTGAAAAGGAGGAATCTCACCATGAGATTCGAAAATGCATCCACAGTCCCAGGAACAAGAAGTTTTCATCAATTTATCCCACTTGCCAGAGATAAAATAGTTATGAAACAATGTAGTGAAGATGAAAACTATGACCTAATATATGACTTTTGTATTGGGGTTGAAGAAAAACCAGTAATTTTTTTGTTTTTTTGTTTCAGGATATGTTTGTTGCAAGTACGACAATAAAATTTAGATTGGCATGTTCCTGGAAATTGATATGAAGAATAAGAACTTGCTGATTAAGTTCATGCACCCAGCTCTTCCATCACATTCATTTTACTGGAAAGAAGATTTTAAGGATATTTTTGTACCATTAATGAATATTCTGTGCACCAGCTACAAAGCAAAGACCATCTACCTAGAATTTATCGTTCTAGCTGATCACCATTCAATAACACCACGAACAACTGTAGCTTGGTCTATCTACGACTCGTACAAGTAATATTTCTAAAGTTGATAATTTCTGTCTACTTTACTTCCAACGACATCACGATCAAAGGTACGCAACTCTGTACTCGTAATTCTTACACACACCATTTCTTTCATTAACTGTTTAAATTGTCGCTATCCAAGATATTTAATTTTCATTCACGAACTGTTACTGTCTGCCGAACCTTAGGGGGCACCGGTGATCTAAGTTCATCGGAGCAGAAGCCATGACACAGAATTCATACAGGAAAAGAAATAAGACCTGTTGTGGAACGGCGAATATTTTCAATTATGAGTTATCAGAAAGGGTTAACTTATGAAAGCGTGTACGGTGTATGTGCTTAGTTTAGAATTCCACAAACAATAAAAATGCAAGAAACAATGGCAAAGGAATTAAAAACGAGAAATAATTGCAAGAAACACATAATTTGGACAAGCAAATAATAATCACATAACAATAACATTTATATACAGATTCGTAAGAAAGTGAAAAGGTTGAAAGTTATGATGTAAGACTAGGTTGTTAGAGAGTTGATGAAAAGTCAACAGTTCGAATTTGCATAGATTAGCAACTAGATCCCACCCTTACAGACAGTGAAACCGATATGCAACCGCAACTTCTACTCCAACATTTTCTTTTCTCGTACTTCCCGACTGTTGAATTCCCTTCCACATGACTGCTTCCCCGACGGCTACAATCTCCAGGAGTTTAAATGTAAAGTCAATAGACACCTCCTAACACACTAACTCGCTTTCATTCTTTCAAACACTCTTCCCATCCTCCCAACTATCTATCACCCACTTATGACATTTCCTATATCTAACCACTCTTTCTATTTACCTTCCCCTATGTAGCCCCAAAGCGCAATAGTGGCAGTGGAATGCCTTGCTTGGGGTGAAACGATTAAAAAAAAAAAAATTTGTTCCCTTTGCCACCAAGATTTTTTTTTTTTCAAAATTACCACGAAATTTTTAAATACTAAATAGGCTGGTCATTCGATTCAATTTTGAGATCACACATTGGTCACTTTTATATTCAAACTTTTATTTTTCTTGCTTAAGAGCACGAAACAGTATTGGAAAAAAAAGTCCTCAGTCACTAGTATTTTCACAGTTGTAACTTGCATTCAAATATCAGCTTTAAAAATGTTATTAAGAGACGTATGCATGGATGGTAATGTCCCATATAATTAATTACAACGAATAAATTAATACTTAGGTTATTACACTTAAAAGTTTCACTTTTTAAAGAAGAAAAAGCGTTTAAACTTGACAATACATAAAGTTTTTAAAATGGAACTCTTTAGTTTTAGATTTGAATTTATAATTTATATCAATTTATTAAGTGTAGCTTAGAGTTGATACTAGTAGACCGAAAGTATGGAGCCCCTATTGAAGATCGAACTCACTATATGATTCATAATTAATTTGGCAAGACAAGCTTGTTTTAAACATTCATTATGCCACGTGAGGAAATGCAACTTTCCCACGTGCGAAGTACTAACTACATTAGGAATGAGCTTGGAGTAATAAATTATGCAGTAACTACTGTCTTTTAAAAATATTTTAGTACGGACTTACCTTAAGAGTGTACACCCGTTCACCATTTTCGTCAAGGTAGTACATAAGAAGCATTTTGACTAGAGCTCTTTCTTTTTTTTTTTTTCAATAACACAAGAACGATGTAAAATCCCTTATGCGGCAAGCAGGACGAATCTTAAGTGAAGATTTTATTACTTCCGGGTAGGGGCAGATAATTCTGTCTGTTTTTTACCGTTCGGTTAAAATATGTACGTTTTATTTTTTTGTTTTTTTCGTGTCTGTGAGTGTTACTGTTCTTCTGTTTGTAGCCCATCTTAAGATATTTTAATTTATTCGCAATTTTTTGTGCATAAAAGTGTAAACACAACAAAATACAAATCGGTATCCTAGAAAAATGTCTTGTTAAGCAGATTAACTGCACAATAATTTTTCTATGGAGAAAGTAAATAACATCTTCAGGTATTGATCATTTTTAAAATTATAATAAAAGTTGGCAACTTAAAACATTGTAAAAAATGCTTTCAATTGCGTATATAATTTTACCATAAAGACATTTAATGTTAGTGGAGTTGGGAAAAAAGTAGGAATTATTGTTTGGGAATGTTGAAAGTTAATAATATTGATATCTCTTGTCTCCAAGAAGCCAAAATCAAAGAACAATTTGAAATTTAAAATTAGAGTTAGACAGCACAAGTAAATAGCTATGAAAACAATAAATATTATGTAAATAATTTTGTCATCAATACCAAATATAAGGATAACATCCATTGAACACATTGAAAAATGACATCAAAAGAATTATCAATAAAATGCCATCATTCCCCCAAGACTTTGAAGGGCTTGGAAGAGTTGCGTTTTTGTTAGCACATGAGAGAAATTTGGAGAGTACTGACATGAGTTAATTACAAAGTTGCTGAAGATGTAAAATCATACTGTATTTGCAGTGTACTGTTATATAAAAATAATATTGCAATGGTATGAGAAAAAAATCAATATAGAAACTATTTTAATAATAATTTAATATTAAATTGTATTTCAAAACTAATCAAGAAATCTAGAATGTTACTAACAGTTTCTTTGCAAAAAGATAATTGCCATATTGAAGTCCAACTAGTTTATATATATGTATATATATATATATATATATATATATATATATATATAAACATGCGGTGTAGATATAGAAGAATCTGTGGGGCTTGATACATTGACACCCACACGCACACACACACACATGGTCATTCAGCGTTCACGTGACAACTTAGTTTTTCCGCGTAAACGAATGCCAATAAAAGCGGGGAACGTCACGTGGTACGCTAGTTAGGATTTCGTCCCGGGGCAAGAGCAGACATGTCTCCCTAACTCACGCAAACACACGCGCACTAATTGCAGGTAGCAATTAGTGGCGCAAATTTTTTTTATTTTTCTTCTCACCAACATTAACACTATGCACATTAACTTTCATTCAAACTGGACCTTACATAAAATAACTTTCTACACATAAATTCACAATTTTTCCAACCTTCGTCAGTAGAAATCCACAGACTGCCTAAGACTACTACATTCGCATTTAAGTCTCTCTCTCTCTCTCTCTACTCAACGCACACACAGACACAGAACTTTGTCTTCTGTCTGACTTTCTTGCCTAAACGCATACACAGACACAGAACCTTGT